>CAWUFW010006752.1:0-600000 GCA_963921515.1 Calotriton arnoldi | reverse complement strand
TGAGGTGGTTTTGCCGGCCTTTGGTCCCCCTCCTGTGTCTGTCGATGTGAGGCATTGTTGTTCCGTCTATGCTTTTTTGCTGTGCACTGCTTTGTTGCGCAGGTTGGTTGCTTTGTTTGTCTCTCCTAGTCTGATGGAGAGAGGCTCTAGCCATCCCTCTCTCTACTAGGTCCTGTTGGTTTGGGTTGGCCTGTCCCATTCTTTTTCTTTTGCTGGCCTCCTGGTTCTGGTTTCTTCTATTCCCACTCCAATCACTGCAACAGGAGGGAAAGTGTCGGATTGCGGAGGGGTAAAATTGACTATTCTCACTCCAAAGAGCATAACAGTAGGGAAAATGTTGGAATGCAGAGGAATACAAATTAATATTCCCACTCCAGTCAGTCAAACAGTAGGCAAAGTGTTGGAGTGCGGAGTGGTAAATATTTAGTATTCCCACTCCAGTCAGTGCAAAATCAAAACAAATAAATTATCTTCAAAACAATAAAATAATTTAAAAACAAAGTAAATAAAAAATAATATAAATATATAGAAAATAAATTCAAATATATTTAATATTAAACATAATAAAAAAACATATCAAATACATATCACAAATAACTACAAATATTATTATAAATAAAAAACAAAAATAATTCATACAAATACATATTTTTATTTAGAAATTATTTATTAACAAAAAAATATTTATTAAATAATTTTAATTTAGTTATTTCCCACCCCATAACCCTACAAAACTCGCAACCTGCACCTAAAACCTAACTTTAAAAAGCAAATTATTTACACTCTTAATATAAATACTTATCAACAAACTAATTATCATTAATTAAATATTAATTATTAATTAATTATAATGTATTTACTTCCCACAATATATCCCCACAAAACACACAGCACAATATTTAACAGAAAATTAATTATGCAATTAACATAATTATCAATGTAATAATTAATATCCATTAAAAATCAATTATTACTTACTAAAAATTAATTTACTTCCCACCCTATACCCTTACAAAGCCCAAAACCCACATCTAAAATCTAAAAAGAAAATAATAATTGCATAAATAACATAATTCATTATCAATTAAATAAATGTAATTAATTAAAAACTAACTATTAATTACTTATAATTATACTTCCCACCCTTTACCCCTATAAACCCCACAACCCGCACCTAAAATTAAACGTAAAAAAAATGTATTGCACAAATAAAATAATTAATTGTCAATTAAATAATTAATACTATTTAACAAATAATTTCTAATTAATTTAAATAAATGTACTTCCAACCCTTTACCCCTATAAACCCAACAACTAGCACCTAAAAAACAATTATTAGACAATTTACATAATCAATGATCAATAAATTACTTAATAATAATTAACAACTAATTATTAATTAATTAAAAATAAATTACTTCCTACCCTGTACCCCTATAAACCCCAAACTCAGCACATAAAATTTGCATTAAATAAAAATTAATAGCACAATTAACATAATTAATTATCAATTAAACAAAACATATTCATTAAAAAATATTCATTAATGTCTTGTAATTAAATTACTTCCCACCCTTTACCCCTATAAACCCACAACCTGCTATGGCACTAAAAATCAAAAAAAGTAATTAATTTAAATTTATTAACTACTAAAAATGTAACAAATATATTACAAAACCTAAACAATGATTATACAAATTATTTACATCATATACATTTAAAATATATACTAAAATACATAACAATAATTAACAGACGATATTATAAACAACTATGGGCCCGATTCTGATGCTGTTTGGAAAGCTTCCCGACCGATTGGGTTTGGGAATGGTTTCCAACCGAATCGGATCGGGAAAGTCCAACCGACCAAGTACGATGCATCCGGATGCCTCCAGATACCATTTGGTTGGACTCCCATTGACTTCAATGGGAGCCTTTGTTCTGACCGGATGCATAGGCTCCCATTGAAGAAAGGGGTGGCTGGAGAAAATCGGGCACCCTGTGGTGGGCACCCTCTGGTGCCTGCCACAGTGCATGGCTTGTAAGGGGAGTCCCATGGTAACCCCTAAGGGCCCAATTGGGAAAGCTCCATGTGCAGGGGGCCCACTGCGGGCCCCCAAAGTCTGATTCTGACTGCCAATTGGAGTAAGACGGCACGATTCGGAAAGGCTGTCCAAATCCAGCATCGTACTCGGTCGTTCGGAAACGCGGCCCGTAGAGAGGTACGATTCTGCTCCATATGGCTCGATCATTCCAAATGCCGTGAGGTTTGGATTGGGATATTCCTACCGCCTAACTCGCATCGTACTCGGTCGGTCGGTTGGAAAGACACGTTCCCGATCCGATTTGGACGGAGCAAATGCCATTAGGAGGCCTTCCTAACCGCATCAGAATCAGGCCCTACATGCTTGTAAACAATATTAATGACTTCAATATTTTAACAATCGATATTACTTACCTTAAAATCGATATTCTTGACAACGATATTCTTGCTGACGATAGTTCCATATCACAATATTTTGGACACAATATTTTGGTATGATGATATTTTAGATTCGATATTCTGTCTGAATACCGAGCCAGAGCAGAGCCTAGAGTCTAGCTGGGCTCGAACAGCCATGCACGAGCTGAGCCCTGAAAATGTTTGGCACATAAACTTTGCCACAGACATCATATAAAATATGATAAAAAACTCTTCACGCAGAAGTGTTTCAACTTAATACATTAGATTATATCACTGCATTGTGAGTTATTTATTAAAAGTGACAATTTTTAAACATGAACTTAAAAATATTCATGCCTGTCTAACTTCCCCCTTGACAACAATGCCATTAGAGAATTAAGAGGTAAATTAGTCGTGCACTCTAAGTGGATTAGAGTTGTACAATGAGCAACACTATAGTCTATTTAAATCAGACACAAGATTGGGGCTTGCATAGCATGCACACTTAACTCACGTACTTTAAACTGCTAAAAAGTTCAATAAGGAAAAAGGAAGCACAGTGAAATAAAATATATGCCTAGAATCACACTATTTGGTCAAATGGGGAAGCCGAGAAAAATTCCATCTTTTCGGATTTCAGATTGTGCCATTCAGCTACTAGATAGGTATCTCTTTCCCTTCTCATGTATTACATCAAAGGGTAATGTTTTTTCCTTAATTATTGGCACATTATTAGAGCGTGGGTGGCAGGTCGAAGCCACATGAAAGCTCGGCTTGTTTTGGGATCTAGGGTCCAAGAGGACCTCGAGCTGAGCCAGAGCCAGGCATTTGGCTTGAGCCTTGCTGAAGTTTTCAGTTGCTCGCCCACCTCTTGTATTTGGCAATTAGTAATTCACATTTGAGTTTGGCATGATTTTTGAACCCCTGAGTCTATTGTGTCATCTTTGGATTAATATTATTAGTAAAGTTCTATCTTGACACTTAGGGGCTTATTACGATGTTGGTCGGAGTTGCCTCCGACCGACACCGTCTCGGACTCAGGACCGAGCAAGCTGAGGTCGGCGGTTCCGATCACCTAATTACGATGCGTCCAAACACTGTTCGGTCGGATTCACACTGTTCTCTATGGGAGCTTCTTTCATGGCCGTAAACCGGCCGTAATGCAGCCTCCTATAGAGAAATGGGGGTGTGTGTAAAACCCTGCATCCTGTGGCAGGCACCACATGATGCCTGCCACACAGTGCAGGGTTTTACAGGGGGGTACCCTAGGTACCCTCTCGACCACCAACTGTAGGCCACAGAGGCAAGGGGGCCCTGCTAGGGGCCCCCAAAGTGGGTGCCCAACAACCTTTCCGTGTCGAAAAGGCAGGCACAGAAAGGCTGTGGGAAACCGACATTGTAATCCCGACGGCGGAAACGCTGTCCATAGGGAATTACGGGGCGGTTCGGACCGGCTGGAAGACTCCGAGAGCCGGTCGGAACCAAGTCAGAATGTCTGGCCAGTTTACGTTCTGACCGCCGACATCGTAATCGGACGGTCGGACCACGAACTGACCAAGTTGGTCGAAAAGCCTCCGACCGCGGTCAAAAAGCTTCTGACTAGCGGTCGGAGGCTTTCCGACCAACACCGTAATCAGCTCCTTAAACTTGGTTTGGACATTCACATGATTTCTTTCTGTCTATCCCATTGCAGGCTCCTTATGGCCCACTTTTACATGCACTTTCACTAAGGCGACTGCCTGCACACTATCACTGGTGCCCTAGGGTCACTTCTCTGTGACCGGCTTAGACCGTGGGACTGCATTTGCTTGAGAAGTGGGGGGAAAGAGAGGGATTTTAGGGACAGATATTCCTTACTGGTATCCCCTGGATGGGGGCAGATCCTAAAGAACTTCATGTCTCTGCTCCTCATGACATCAGAGAAACACCTGGGAGATCACTCATTGATTGCAGAGAGTGTCGTGGGTTACACTTACCCTCTCTCATGACTACTGGTGTCTGGGTCTAATGTGGAGAGGGTTCTTGTGACCGGAAGAGGGTGAAGAAGATGAAAAAAGATTGGAAGATATAATTCACCAATAGAAAGGTGGGCCAATCAATGCACAGAGGCAACACAGTGAGGGCAGAGGTGGGGTTGGGGAGCGAGGGAAAGTGAGTGGAGAGATAAATAGATCAGGAGGTGGACAGGCAAAGTGGGAGGAGAGATTATTGGTGCAAGGTGAGGGACAGAGAGATGAGATTGAGAGAGTATATGGGATTGGGACAGTAAAAGGACAGAAAAACCAGGTGGGATTGAGAAGGGAGAAGATTGGGAAATAAGGTGAGAGATGGAGAGAATAGGGGAAACACTGGGAGAGTGCCTGGTGAGACAGAGAATTAGGAGACACAGAAAATATGGGGAGACTGTGAGACGGAATTGGGGTGAAAAGAAATGGGGAAAGTGAGGTGAGCTGGAGGAAATGTGGGGCAGATTAAAATAGTGAAGGAAAAGATGAAAAGATGTAAAGACTATAAGGAAGATTGAGAGGGTAGAAGAGAGAGCATGATTGACTGACATGAAAGAGTATGGAGAGATTTGGAATGTAGAGTGAAAAAGTAAAGGGAGCGAGAAAAAGGAATGTGTGCACTTCCATGCGACAAAAGGAAGGAAAAAGGTAGAGCAGTGGGAGAAAGGTAAGGTGAAAAGAACAACTCATTCAGAGGGAAAGAGTAGAGAGACGTTCGAGTAGTGGGAGGGAGATGAAAGTAAAACAAGCGGGAAAGAGAGGAGCCTACCTTGGGCTCTGTGATGTTCCTCATGCTTTCGAACTCTGAAGAGGTCACATCGCTCATGCCTGATGTATAATCTAGGTTAATAGCTTTGAACTGCAGTGGGTGAGCTACAACATCACTGCATGAAGGGGGCGCTGTTGTCTCGGAAGAAGGCACTGTGGCTGTTGTTGGTGCCTGTGACACCGTCGAGCTTCCACCAGCCCCTGTTGTTGTGCTTGATGCAGGTGTGGGCTCTGAGGTGGCTGTGGAGGGTGCCTGTGACACCGTCGAGCTTCCGCCAGCCCCAGTTGTTCCACTGGATCCAGATGTGGGTCCTGAGGTGGCTGTTGTGGAGGGATGTGTGAAGGTATAGCTCCCACTGGCATCCTTTGTTGCACTGGATACAGATGTGGGACCTGAGTTGGGTGTGGTGGAGGCATGTGTGAAGGTATAGCTCCCACTGGCATCCTTTGTTGCACTGGATACAGATGAGGATCCTGAGGTGGCTGTGGTGGAGGCATGTGTGAAGGTAGAGCTCCCACTGGCATCCTTTGTTGCACTGGCTGCAGATGTGGGTCCTGAGGTGGTTGTGGTGGGTGCCTGTGATGGTGTAGAGCTCCCACTGGCCTCCGTTGTTGCACTGGATACAGATGTGGGTCCTGAGGTGGCTGTGGTGGAGGCATGTGATAAGGTATAGCTCCCACTGACCCCTGTTGTTACACTGGATGCAGATGTGGGTCCTGAGGTGGCTGTGGTGGGTGCCTGTGATGGCGTAGATCTCCCACTGCCCTCTGTTGTTGCACTGGAGACAGATGTGGGTCCTGAGGTTGCTGTGGTGGGTGCCTGTGATGGTGATGTGTTTCCTCCAGCCCCCGTTGTTGTACTGGATGCAGATGTGGGTCCTAAGGTGGCTGTGGTGGGTGCCTGTGATGGTGATACACTTCCACCAGCCCCCGTTGTACTGGATGCAGGTGTGGGCTCTGAGGTGGCTGTGGTGGGTGGCTGTGATGGTGATGAGCTTCCACCAGCCCCAGTAGTTGCACTGGATGCAGGTGTGGTTTCTGAGGTGGCTGTGGTGGGTGCCTGTGATGGCGTAGAGCTCCCGCTGGCCCCCATTGTTGCACCAGATACAGATGTGGGTCCTGAGGTGGCTGTGGTGGGGGCCTGTGATGGCGTAGAGCTCCCGCCAGCCCCTGTTGTTGCACCCGATACAGATGTGGGTCCTGAGATGGCTGTGGTGGGTGCCTGTGATGGTGTAGAGCTCCCGCCAGCCCCTGTTGTTACACCGGATACAGATGTGGGTCCTGAGGTGGCTGTGGTGGGTTCCTGTGATGGCGTCGAGCTCCCACTAGTCCCTGTTGCTGCACTGGATGTAGACATGCTCTCTCCAGTGGTTCCCATCACTGTGGTTGTTGTTCCAGCTGTTGTTTCAGTGGTTGAAACTACTATGGTTCCACTAGTTGTTCCTGAGGTTGTTGCTGCTGTAGTACCACCTGTGGCTCCAGATGTTGTGACTGCTGTAGTTGAGGCTGTCGTAGTTGTTGGGGCAGGTGTAGAGACAATATAGGGTACACCTGTAGTGGGATGATTTAGATAGGAATAATAATTAAGATTCATGCCTGTTAAACTTGGCCACAAACGGTCAATTTTGGAAAGTGTGCTTTATGTGTGAACTAATTGACTAATAAACACAAATATGTATTCTGGTTATTTTTAATCCCCTTACATTTTTTGTCATAAGCGATAGCATGCCAGAAATATTATACAAGCAGAAAGAAAGTTTGTCTTCGAGCCTTTGTGAGTGTAAATACCCCCATGGGCTAGTGTGAGAATTAAACGACTCTGCAACTCAATCAGAACTTCTTCAAAGCCGGATGTAGCCTAAATGTCACTGCATTGTAAACTCACTTTTATTCTAACACAGTCTGTCCTACTTCACAGCAGAGTGCAGTCCAGGGAACCAGCAGTGTAAGTTAAGCTTCTTTTTTCACACAATTAGAAGTTGATCACAGCAGAGTGCAGCCTCTGCAGCATGGTATTGTGAGCTCACCTTTACTGTCACACAAGCAGAGCTTTGTCACAGCAGAGTGCAGCCTCTGTAGCATGGTATTGTGAGGTCACCTTTACTGTCACACAAGCAGAGCTTTGTCACAACAGAGTGCAGCCTCTGCAGCATGGTATTGTGAGGTCACCTTTACTGTCACACAAGCAGAGCTGTGTCACAGCAGAGTGCAGCCTCTGCAGCATGGTATTGTGAGGTCACCTTTACTGTCACACAAGCAGAGCTTTGTCACAATAGAGTGCAGCCTCTGCAGCATGGTATTGTAAGGTCACCTTTACTGTCACACAAGCAGAGCTTTGTCACAGCAGAGTGCAGCCTCTGTAGCATGGTATTGTGAGGTCACCTTTACTGTCACACAAGCAGAGCTTTGTCACAGCAGAGTGCAGGCACCTCACCCTATAGTGTGAGTTAAACTTCCTTGTCACACGATCAGAGGTTTGTCACTGCAGAGTGCAAACTCTATAGTTCACCTTTATCACCTTTACTGTCACACAAGCAGAACTTTGTCACAGCAGAGTACAGGCCCCTTCCTTTGTAGAGTGAGGTATCCTCCATTGTTACACAATCAGAGGCCGCTCACAGCTGAGTGCAGCCTAGATGGCATTGGACTGTGAGCTCACCATTACAGTCACACAATCAGAGCTTGCTCACAGAGGGGTGCAACATAGGTGACCTGCAGTGTGAGTTAACCTTTACTGTCACACAATCAGAGCATGTTCACTGCAGAGTGAAGCCTCACTGGACCTTCAGTGTGAAATAACCCTCTTTAAAACACAATCATAATTTGTTCACAACAGATTGTAGCCTTTGTTTACTGTTACACAGTCAAAGCTTATTCACAGTAGAATGCAGACGGAGTCAGGGCTGTCCGCTCATGCTTGCACCCAGTGCTTCATTTACGCTGGTGTTTGCTGGTGCTCAGCACCGGTACTTATTTCTGAACACTAGAACATGTAAGAGTCCACAGCATGGGGGCGCTGTGTGGCTATTTCTTTAGGAGAGTACATCAGTGGAGTGTGTACCTATTTGAAAAACAGCTCTTCCGGGCCACCCCAACAGTGTGGGGTGGCCTCCAATAGTCCAAAATGTCACACTTGTTTGAATGTGATCATTAGTAGGTAATGCTGGCATTGGCATACTGCAGCAGTAGCATGAGCTGTGGGTGGTGCCAGCATCAGTGCACTCCTGTGATAAAACAGGGGTCCTGGTACTTAATTGTTTACACATTAAGCACTGCTTGCACCAGCAGCAGAGTTGAGCAACTCCGTAGGGAAGCTGGAAGCATTCTGTGGACGATTTTATGTTTAGATGTTTTTATCAACTTCTAACATAAAATAAATTATGTCTATCTCCCTCTTCCACATGCCTTTATAGTTCCCCATTTCCCTGTAAGGTAAAATATGCCAAATTCGACAATTGAAGATTTTAATTATCAGCTTTATAAATTATTTTATGTTATGTTACTGGATTTTTGTATAGTGTAGCATTCACCAATGACTTGGCCTCTCTGATTTTTGTGCAGACACCAGTCTGTAGTTGTGCCATCCAGACTGGGTTCTGCACCAGATGGTGGATGGTTTAAAGGGTGCCGATCACCCACATGGATGTGTGCCATAAGGGGGGGACAAGGGAGCCTTGTGACGTTCCATCGTACCATGTGTCAACGTTGAGTTTGTAGTGGGTTGCCTCTGCGTGGTGGTTCACCGTGGGGCTTGGGATCTTGAGGCCCTCTGCCTGTTTGCAGCCAGCTGTGGCAGTGTTTTTGTATAGTATTATTGAGTCTTGCACCTTTTCCAATGACCTAGGTGCTTGCATGGCAGTCTTTCTAGCACAATATACGTGGATCTTGAGTTCCTCCTCTCAGATGAACTGTTCCTGAGATAGGGTTTATTGGAAACACGCCACCCTGAGTACTTAATTCCCTTTCTCCTACAACAGGGGGTTGGGACTCGCAGCACTACAAAAACAACAACATAAATGCATACAAACAAATAAAGGATGACCCTGGGGCCATTTGATCAATTCAGCAGAAGATTTTACCCCGCTGCATGGAAGAAATTAGTTACTTCTGTAACTCAAGTTCTCCAACATTGGTATTGGCAGGAATAATGGTTATCATCCACTTCAAGTAAAGCCTTTTCAAATCTTTCCATATTTGTTAAAGTTAGCCAAGAGTGAGCTCCAATATTCTTCAGTCAGTGTCCATCTTGCTGCACTGTCAAAATTTAGGAGAGCTTAAACATCCACGTCTACTCTGTTTTCCCCAAGAATCATTAAACAGTTTATAAAAGGGCTCTTTAGAGCATTTCCACCTCTATAACATCCTCTGGTTCTATGGGAACGTAATACAGTCCTTGGTCAGCTGATGTTGCCTCCTCTTGAGCCTATACATACAGCAGAATTAAAATTTGTCTCATGGAAAAAAGCACTACTCCTGGCTCTGACATCTGCTAGGAGAGTGGGAGAGGTTTAAGCATTCCCCATCAGAGAACCTTTTCTCCGGTTCACGAAGGACAAAGTAATTCTCAGACCGAACGCTATATTCATTCCAAAGGTTCCTACTGACTTTCACCTAAGTGAACCTGTCATTCTTAGATCCTTATTTCCAACAGCAGAAAGATCATTACATTCTCTAGACTTGCGTTGATGTCTCATATTCTATATAGACAAGACAAAAGACATACACACATCAGAAGAGATATTTGTGTTGTTTGGTCAACCACGAAAAGGTCAAGCCCTGTCCAAACAGGGGATAGCTCAGTGGCTCTCTGTATTTCTTTCTGTCATGCCAAATCCACGCGTCCTCTCCAGGGAAGAGTGAGGGCGCATTCCACCAGGGATATGGCTTCAATTGCAGCGCTCTTTAGTCCAGCAGTGCGTCCTGCTCAACAGGAAGGGGAAGGCATGAAGACCCAGGGGATCCCATGCATTAGTGCAGCAGTGCTTCCTGCTCTGTAGCTGGGGGTTGGCCATGAAGACCCAGGGGATCCCATGCATTAGTGCAGCAGTGCTTACTGCTCCACAGCAGGGGGCAGGGAATGAAGGCTCAGGGGATCCCATGCATTAGTGCAGCAGTGCTTCCTGCTCCACAGCAGGGGGTTGGCCATGAAGACCCAGGGTATCCCATGCATTAGTGCAGCAGTGCTTCCTGCTCCACAGCAGGGGGCAGGGCATGAAGACCCAGGGGATCCCATGCATTAGTGCAGCAGTGCTTCCTGCTCCACAGCAGGGGGCAGGGCATGAAGACCCAGGGGATCCCATACATTAGTGCAGCAGTGCTTCCTGCCCTGCAGCAGGGGGTTGGGCATGAAAACCCAGGGGTCCCATGCATTAGTGCAGTGGTGCTTCCTGCCCTGCAGCAGGGGGTTGGGCATGAAAACCCAGGGGTTCCATGCATTAGTGCAGCAGTGCTTCCTGCTCTGTAGCTGGGGGTTCGCCATGAAGACCCAGGGGATCCCATGCATTAGTGCAGCAGTGCTTCCTGCTCTGTAGCTGGGGGTTGGCCATGAAAACCCAGGGGTCCCATGCATTGGTGCAGCAGTGCTTCCTGCTCCACTGCAGGGGGATGGGCATCAAGACCCAGGGATCCCATGCATTAGTGCAGCAGTGCTTCCTACTCCACTGCAGGGGGATGGGCATCAAGACCCAGGGATCCCATGCATTGGTGCAGCAGCGCTTCTTGCTCCACAACAGGGGGTTGGGTATGAAGACCCAGGGGATCCCATGCATTGGTGCAGCAGTGCTTCCTGCTCCACAGTAGGGGTAAGGCATAAAGACCCAGGGGATCCCATGCATTAGTGCAGCAGTGCTTCCTGCCCTGCAGCAGGGGGATGGGCATCAAGACCCAGGGATCCCATGCATTAGTGCAGCAGTGCTTCCTACTCCACTGCAGGGGGATGGGCATCAAGACCCAGGGATCCCATGCATTGGTGCAGCAGTGCTTCCTGCTCCACTGCAGGGGGATGGGCATCAAGACCCAGGGATCCCATGCATTAGTGCAGCAGTGCTTCCTACTCCACTGCAGGGGGATGGGCATCAAGACCCAGGGATCCCATGCATTGGTGCAGCAGCGCTTCTTGCTCCACAACAGGGGGTTGGGTATGAAGACCCAGGGGATCCCATGCATTGGTGCAGCAGTGCTTCCTGCTCCACAGTAGGGGTA
Organism: Calotriton arnoldi; assembly: GCA_963921515.1. Lineage (NCBI taxonomy): Eukaryota > Metazoa > Chordata > Amphibia > Caudata > Salamandridae > Calotriton > Calotriton arnoldi. The sequence goes on along the minus strand of CAWUFW010006752.1, from coordinate 588,582 downwards.
AGGCATAAAGACCCAGGGGATCCCATGCATTAGTGCAGCAGTGCTTCCTGCCCTGCAGCAGAGGGTTGGGCATGAAAACCCAGGGTCCCATGCATTAGTGCAGCAGTGCTTCCTGCTCTGTAGCTGGGGATTGGCCATGAAGACCCAGGGGATCCCATGCATTAGTGCAGCAGTGCTTCCTGCTCTGTAGCTGGGGGTTGGCCATGAAAACCCAGGGGTCCCATGCATTGGTGCAGCAGTGCTTCCTGCTCCACTGCAGGGGGATGGGCATGAAGACCCAGGGATCCCATGCATTAGTGCAGCAGTGCTTCCTACTCCACTGCAGGGGGATGGGCATCAAGACCCAGGGATCCCATGCATTGGTGCAACAGTGCTTCCTGCTCCACAACAGGGGGTTGGGTATGAAGACCCAGGGGATCCCATGCATTAGGGCAGCAGTGCTTCCTGCTCCACTGCAGGGGGATGGGCATGAAGACCCAGGGATCCCATGCATTAGTGCAGCAGTGCTTCCTACTCCACTGCAGGGGGATGGGCATCAAGACCCAGGGATCCCATGCATTAGTGCAGCAGTGATCCTACTTCACTGCAGGGGGATGGGCATCAAGACCCAGGGATCCCATGCATTAGTGCAGCAGTGCTTCCTACTCCACTGCAGGGGGATGGGCATCAAGACCCAGGGATCCCATGCATTAGTGCAGCAGTGCTTCCTGCTCCACAACAGGGGGTTGGGTATGAAGACCCAGGGGTCCCATGCATTGGTGCAGCAGTGCTTCTGCTCTGTAGCAGGGGGTTGGTGCATTGGTACAGCAGGGGGAAGGCATGAAGGCCCAGGGGATCCCATGCATTAGTGCAGCAGTGGAAATTAGACAACTGGGGAATCCCATCTAAACTCCTGAACGCAATCAGATCTCTATTTGAAGATACCTGGGTGCGGGTCAAAATGAGCGCCTGTACAGTGACTTCTAAAATGGCTACGAACAACGGGCTTAAACAGGGCTTTGTGCTGGCCCCCATCCTTTTCAAGTTGTACACCGCGGACCTGGGGGATGCTCTGAAAGGTGCTAATCTAGTAGCGCCTAGGCTGGGAAGTGTGAGGCTGCCGGTACTACAATATGCTGATGATACAGCAATAATGGACCACACTAAAGTGGGCCTACAGAGAGCTCTAAATGCACTGAATCGCTTCAACAAGGATAACGTCCTGACAGTCAACCAGGGAAAGACCACAGTAATCTTCTTTGGGAGCTACCATCTTAAAAGGAAAGCCCAGTGGCTATTGGTTGATCTGCAAATTGGCACAGTGGCTTCATACAACTATCTGGGGGTTTGGCTTTCAGAACGGGCCAAGGCGAACATCCATCAGAAACATCTGACCACCAAGGCCAACAATATTACGCATTTGCTAAAACAACTGAGCCAACGTCTGAGAAGTCCTTCAGCTGGACCAATACTGACTGTTCTAAAAGCAAAACTGCTTCCAGCTATCAGTGATGGGCACCTGGCCTTCCCAGGGTCGTTGTATGTCTTTTTAAACTTAGCCCAAGCCAAAGCATACAAATCAGTGCTCCTTATCCCGAGGTCAGCTAGGAAATCAAGGCTGAGATAGGAGCTAGGTCTCGTGAGGCCGGATCTGACGTGCCAGGGGGAGCTTATAAAGCTATACTTAAGGATCTTGAGGGCTCTAGCTGACTCCTTAAGATACCAACTGAGATCCATTTTTGAGGAGACAGGTTCGGTCTGGCAAGCCGGCCTTGGCAGTGCCATCAACATACTGAAGATAGAGGCAGCAAGTCTACGGTTACTGGAAATTCCACTTAATGCTTGGAAAAAAGCGATAAACAGACAAGTGTGTGAAATATCTTTTGCTCAAGACACTAAGCCCCTTCGCTCAAGTTCTAACCTAGACCCATTGAATAAATCGTACACGTCAGGAAAAGCCCAACCCTACCTAAGCGAGGCCCTAAAACCTCAAGCCCGAAGTAAAATACTTTTTATGAGACATACTACATTATGTATTCCTGATTTTAATTCCGCATGGGGCCGTAAGGGGGAAAATACAGAATGTATGCTGTGCTCCTCCACGAAGGAATCCTGGTTGCACCTCTTATGCTGCTGCCCCAATCTTAACAATGAACGTCGGCGCCTCCTTCGTCCGATCTGTATTGCCAACGGAGCAAAGACCTGCAGCGAAGCTTCAGCCTTATGTTTTTCCATATCAAAAACTATGACCTTAGCAAGATTGGGGAAATTCACGCATCTGATCAGGGTTGCCTTAAAGGCCTCGCATGAACGCAATCCAGCTCTGGCAACTGGTACGCCAAACCCTGCTGAAGCCAGCGGACTGGTCCCCGACAGGCACTGAGGAATGCGCCCCTTTTTACCAGACCCATTAAGTCCATGCATTTTAAAATTTCTAATGAGGTGTTTTTAATCAAAATGAATTTCAAACAACATTGGGGACTGTGTAATGTGTTTAAGGGCACATGGCCAACTATAAAGCCAGAATATGGATGGAATGGGAGGGTGCAGGGGGAAGGAGGGTGGCATTTGTTAAGCACAAATCTGATTCTTTTAACTGCGTTTTTTTTTACTGAAATGATTTGAATTAATCGATCAGTTAATACAAAAATTCAAAATAGTGCAGCAGTGCTTCCTGCTCTGCAGCAGGGGGATGCACATGAAAACCCAGGGGCCCCATGCATTAGTGCAGCAGTGCTTCCTGCTCTATGGCAGAGGGCAGGGCATGAAGACCCACGGGTCCCATGCATTAGTGCAGCAGTGCTTCCTACTCCACAGCAGGGTGTTGGGTATGAAGACCCACGGGTCCCATGCATTAGTGCAGCGGTGCTTCCTGCTCCGTAGCAGGGAGTTTGATAGGTTGACTCAGGAGGTCTCAGTGCATTAGTGCAGTGATGATTCCTACACCACAGCAAACGTTTGACCACGATGACCCTATGGGTCACATGCAGTCATACATTAATGCTGTGAAGGCTTGTGATCCTCAGCAGGGGTTTGGACACCATAGCCTGGGGCTCTGATGTACTAGTGAAGTGCTGCTCCTTGCTCTACAGCAAGGGGTTTGGCATGAACACCCTGGGGATCCCATGCATTAATGCAGCAGTGCTTCCAGCTCCACAGCCCTGGCTTGAGCACAAAGACCCAGGTGATCCCATGCATTAGTGCAGCGCTGCTTCCTGCTCCACAGCAATGGGATGTGCATGAAGACCCAGGGGATCCCATGCATTAGTGCATCAGTGCTTCCTATTCCACAGCAGGGGGCAGAGCATGTAAACCCAGGGGATCCCATGCATTAGTGCAGCAGTGCTTCCAATTCCACAGCAGGGGGCAGGGCATGTAAACCCAGGGGATCCCATGCATTAGTGCAGCGGTGCTTCCTGCTCCACAGCAGGGGGTTGGGTATGAAGACCAGGGGATCCCATGCATTAGGGCAGCAGTGCTTCCTGTTCAGTAGCTGGGGGTTGGGCATGAAGACTAAGGGGATCCCATGCATTAGTGAAGAAGTGCTTCCTGCTCATAGCAGGAGGATGGGCACGAAGACCCAGGGATCCCATGCATTGGTGCAGCATTGCTTCCTACTCACAGCAGGGGGCTAGGCATGAAGACCCAGGGGATCCCATGCATTGGTGCAGCAGTGCTTCCTGCTCTGTAGCTGGGGCGTGGGCACGAAGACCCAGGGGATCCCATGCACTAGTATCAGTGCTTCCTGCTCCACAGCGGGGGAAGGGCATGAAGACCCAGGGGATCCCATGCATTAATGCAGCAGTGCTTCCTGCTCTGTAGCTGGGGCGTGGGCACGAAGACCCAGGGGATCCCATGCACTAGTATCAGTGCTTCCTGCTCCACAGCGGGGGAAGGGTATGAAGACCCAGGGGATCCCATGCATTAGTATCAGTGCTTCCTGCTCCACAGCGGGGGAAGGGCATGAAGACCCAGGGGATCCCATGCATTAATGGAGCAGTGCTTCCTGCTCTGTAGCTGGGGCGTGGGCACAAAGACCCAGGGGATCCCATGCACTAGTATCAGTGCTTCCTGCCCTGTAGCTGGGTGTTGGGCATGAAGACCCAGGGGATCCCATGCACTAGTATCAGTGCTTCCTGCCCTGTAGCTAGGGGTTGAGCATGAAGATCAAGGGGATCCCATGCAATAGTGCAGCAGTGCTTCCTGCTCCATAGCTGGGGGTTGGGCATTAAGACCCAGGGGATCCCATGCACTAGTATCAGTGCTTCCTGCCCTGTAGCTAGGGGTTGAGCATGAAGATCAAGGGGATCCCATGCAATAGTGCAGCAGTGCTTCCTGCTCCATAGCTGGGGGTTGGGTATGAAGACCCAGGGGATCCCATGCATTAGTGCAGCGGTGCTTCCTGCCCTGTAGCTGGGTGTTGGGCACGAAGACCCAGGAGATCCCATGCACTAGTATCAGTGCTTCCTGCCCTGTAGCTGGGTGTTGGGCATGAAGATCAAGGGGATCCCATGCATTAGTGCAGCAGTGCTTCCTGCTCTGTAGCAGGGTGTTGGGCATGAAGACCCAGGGGATCCCATGCATTAATGCAGCAGTGCTTCCTGCTCTGTAGCTGGGGCTTGGGCACGAAGACCCAGGGGATCCCATGCACTAGTATCAGTGCTTCCTGCCCTGTAGCTGGGTGTTGGGCACGAAGACCCAGGGGATCCCATGCATTAATGCAGCAGTGCTTCCTGCTCTGTAGCTGGGGCTTGGGCACGAAGACCCAGGGGATCCCATGCACTAGTATCAGTGCTTCTGTAGCTGGGTGTTGGGCATGAAGATCAAGGGGATCCCATGCATTAGTGCAGCAGTACTTCCTGCTCTCTAGCAGGGTGTTGGGCATGAAGACCAAGGGGATCCCATGCATTTGTGGAGCAGTGCTTCCTGCTCTGTAGCTGGGGCTTGGGCATTAGGACCCACGGGATCCCATGCATTAGTGCAGCAGTGCTTCCTGCTCCACAGCAGGGGGTTGGGTATGAAGACCCAGGGGATCCCATGCATTAGTGCAGCAGTGCTTCCTGTTCCACAGCAGGGGGTTGGATAGGATGACTCAGTAAGTCTCAGTGCACTAGTGCAGTGATGGTTTCTGCACCATGACGGGGGTCGGGCATGAAGACCCAGTGGATCTCATGCATTAGTGCAGCAGTGCATCCTGCTCCACAGCAGGGGGCAGGGCAAGAAGACCCAATGGATCCCATGCATTAGTGCAGCAGTGCTTCCTGCTCCTCAGCAGGGGGTTGGGTATGAAGACTCAGGGGATCCCAGGCACTAGTGCAGCGTTGCTTCCTGCTCTGTAGCTGGGGCTTGGGCATTAAGGCCCAGGGGATCCCATACATTAGTGCAGCAGTGCTTCCTGCCCTCAGTGCATTCATACAGTTGATTTGGATAAGGTGTAGTGGAGGGTGCCATGCATTAGTGCAGCTGGCTTTCCTGTTCCCCACTCTGAGTTGCACAGGATGACCCAGGGGTCACATGCATTCAAGCAGTAAAGGCTCCTGCACTGCAGCAGAGGGCCAGACACACGATACAGGGTGGTTTGCAGTAAGTGCTCCTGCTACAGAGTAGGGTCTGGACACTATGACTGCGGATCTCCCAGTGTAGGGGTACAATTATGGGTCTTGCTCCACAAGGAGGGTATTAAACAGGATTCTCCAAGGGGGATCAGTGTGTTAGTGAACCTATGCTCCCTACCTTCAGCAGGAGTTTGCACATTATAAGGCACCTTTACATTGACAAACCAATGGACTCTGCTCCACCTTGAGGGTCTGGACACCATACTGCTTGGGGTATGTTGAGCATTAGTGCAAGTGATGGTCTCTGCACCACAGGAGGGGTTGGACACTATGACCCAGGGGATGACGTGCTTCAGAGCAGCGATAGGTCATTCACCACAACAGGAATTGTAAATGAAGATGCAGTGTGGGTGGATTACATTAATACAGTGAGAATGAACATAGCCATGTCCCCCTCGTCGCACTCCCAAGTGATGCATCTATGTCAAGAAAGCAGTGTGCCATACACTGGTGCAGAGTTCTCATTGGCTGAAGTCAATTCCTTTATTGTCCAGCTTCTAGAGTGGAAAGTGCTGTCTTCTTGAGGCCACCGATTGAATATTGCTGTCATCAAATCACTATGTGAGAATCACCAGCAGAGTGTCATTTGCTCCACCCACATGTTGGGAGCCAGGAGTACATGTTTTGATTGGGCAGAAGTTGTGTGCTTCCATAAATGTATGGTATTTTCACCTGGCAGCAGCACAGATGGGAGGACGGCCGTCATTAACCTACACGGATTTTTAGGGCTGGCTTGACGGTGCAACCTTTAAATCTACACCAATATTATTCTAAAATTCTTTCCTTCCACACAAGGACATATCCATGTCCATGCTATCTACTTGTAATGCTTGACATTACCATACAACATTCCGTTACAGCCCAGCCTACTGGCATTGTCAATGCTTGTTAGTACTGCAGTGTGGTTGCTAGAGGGCTCAATGTTACCAGGAAACAACATTTTTTTGTATGCATATACACATACATGCAGACATACATACATTTATTTTATTTATTTTTGGGAGTTTTGCATAGCACAAACTCGACCCGAAGGTATCAGAGCGCTTTACATGAGCACCAGTTGCGTTACAGACGTACACATTCATTTTGTTACACACAGGGAGATTAAGGGGCATAATCACTAGAGAAGCACCTGCTGTAGGTCCACCAGACAAAGGGCGATGTGCCCTGCATTGAACCGGTGCAGCACCTGCAGCAGGTCCTCCTGACAAAGGGTGATGTGTCCTGCATTGAACCGGTGCAGCATCTGCTGCAGGTCCTCCAGACAAAGGGTGATGTGCCCTGCATTGAACTGGTGCAGCGCCTGCTGCAGGTCCTCCAGACAAAGGGTGATGTGCCCTGCATTGAACTGGTGCAGCGCCTGCTGCAGGTCCTCCAGACATAGAGTGATGTGCCCTGCATTGAACAGGTGCAGCACCTGCAGCAGGTCCTCCAGACAAAGGCCGCCAGTGTGCAGTTCCTGCTACCCTGATCTTAAAGGAAACTGCATGGTCTAACCTGTGCGAATTGCACAAACCATTTTCATGTTTCATTGTCAAACCCTCATCTAATTTATATAGCGCTGAGAACCCCTGACAAGGAGTTTTGTGTTGTTTGCTTATTGCAGTTTTATAGCACTTACTACCTCTGATGAGGACTTTAGATAATATCGTAATTGAATTTGTATAGGGCTAACTACCCCTCACGAGGTTTCTGTGTTGTACTGTAATTGCATTTACATGGTGCTTACTATCCCAAATGAGCTGTTTGTGTTGTATTATAATTGTGTTTGTATAGCGCTTACTACCCCTGACGAGGTGTTTGTGTTGCATTGTAATTGTGTTTGTTTAGCGCTTACTACTCCTGACGAGGTGTTTGTGTTGTATTGTATTTGTGTTTGTATAGCGCTTACTACCCCTGACAAGGTGTTTGAGTTGTATTGTAATTGCATTTATGTAGCGCTTACTACCCCTGACTAGGTGTTTGTGGTTTTTGGGAATTGTGTTTGTATAGCGCATTCTACCCCTCACCAGGTGTTGGTGTTGTTTTGTAATTGTGTTTGTATAGCGCTTACTACCCATAGCGAGGTGCTTTTGTTGTACTGTAATTGTGTTTGTAAACCCCTGTTGAGGTGTTTGTGTTGTAGTGTAATTGTTTTGTATATAACTTACGACCCCTGACGAGGTGCTTGTGTTGTATTGTAATTGCGTTTGTATAGCAGTTACTACCCCTGACGAGGTGTTTGTGTTGTATTGTGAATGCGTTTGTATAGGACTTCCTACACCTGTCGAGTTTTTTGTGTTGTATTGAGATTGTGTTTGTATAGTGCTTAGTATCCCTATCAAGGTGTTTGTGTTGTATTGTGATTGTGTTTGTATAGCGCTTACTACCACTGACGAGGTGTTGGCATTGTATTGTAATTTTGTTTGCATAGAACTTATTATCCCTGATGAGGTGTTTGTGTTGTATTGTAATTGTGTTTGTATAGCGCTTACTACCCCTGATGAGGTGTTTGAGTTGTATTGTAATTGCATTTACATAGCGCTTACTATCCCAAATGAGCTGTTTGTGTTGTATTATAATTGTGTTTGTATAGTGCTTACTACCCCTGACGAGGTGTTTGTGTTGCATTGTAATTGTGTTTGTATAGCGCTTACTACTCCTGACGAGGTGTTTGTGTTGTATTGTATTTGTGTTTGTATAGCACTTACTACCCCTGACAAGGTGTTTGAGTTGTATTGGAATTGCATTTATGTAGCGCTTACTACCCCTGACTAGGTGTTTGTGGTTTTTGGGAATTGTGTTTGTATAGCGCATTCTACCCCTCACCAGGTGTTTGTGTTGTTTTGTAATTGTGTTTGTATAGCGCTTACTACCCATAGCGAGGTGCTTTTGTTGTACTGTAATTGTGTTTGTAAACCCCTGTTGAGGTGTTTGTGTTGTAGTGTAATTGTTTTGTATATAACTTACGACCCCTGACGAGGTGCTTGTGTTGTATTGTAATTGCGTTTGTATAGCAGTTACTACCCCTGACGAGGTGTTTGTGTTGTATTGTGAATGCGTTTGTATAGGACTTCCTACACCTGCCGAGTTTTTTGTGTTGTATTTTGATTTTGTTTGTATAGTGCTTAGTATCCCTATCAAGGTGTTTGTGTTGTATTGTGATTGTGTTTGTATAGCGCTTACTACCACTGACGAGGTGTTGGCATTGTATTGTAATTTTGTTTGCATAGAACTTACTATCCCTGATGAGGTTTTTGTGTTGTATTGTAATTGTGTTTGTATAGCGCTTACTACCCCTGATGAGGTGTTTGAGTTGTATTGTAATTGCATTTACATAGCGCTTACTACCCCTAGTTTGGTGTTCGTGTTGTACTGGAATTGTGTTTGTATAGCGCTTTCTACCCCTCACGAGGTGTTTGTGTTGTTTTGTAATTGTGTTTATATAGCACTTACTACCCATAGTGAGATGCTTATGTTGTACTGTAATTGTGTTTGTAAACCCCTGACGAGTTGTTTGTGTTTTAGTGTAATTGTGTTTGTGTATCGCATTCTACCCCTGACGAGGTGCTTGTGTTGTATTGTAATTGTGTTTGTATAGTGCTTACTACCCCTGACGAGGTGTTTGTGTTGTATTGTGATTGTGTTTGTATAGCGCTTACTACCCCTCTTGAGTTTTTTGTGTTGTACTGTGATTGTGTTTGTATAGTGCTTAGTATCCCTATCAAGAAATTTGTGTTGTATTGTGATTGTGTCTGTATAGTGCTTACTACCCCTGACGAGGTGTTTGTGTTGTATTGTAATTGTGTTTGAATAGCGCATACTCCCCGACGAGGTGTTTGTGTTGCATCGTAATTGTGTTTGTAAAGTGCTTACTACCCCGACCAGGTGTTTGTGTTGCATTGTAATTGTGTTTGTATAGCGCTTACTACCCCTGACGTGGTGTTTGTGTCGTATTGTAATTGTGTTTGTATAGTGCTTACTACCCCTGACGAGGTGTTTGTGTTGTATTGTAATTGTGTTTGAATAGCGCTTACTACCCTGACGAGGTGTTTGTGTTGCATCGTAATTGTGTTTGTAAAGTGCTTACTACCCCGACCACGTGTTTGTGTTGCGTTGTAATTGTGTTTGTATAGCGCTTACTATCCCTGACGTGGTGTTTGTGATGTATTGTAATTGTGTTTGTATAGCGTGTACTACCCCTGACGTGGTGTTTGTGTCCTATTGTAATTGTGTTTGTATAGCGTGTACTACCCCTGACGTGGTGTTTGTGTTGTATTGTAATTGTGTTTGTATAGCGTGTACTACCCCTGACGTGGTGTTTGTGTCGTATTGTAATTGTGTTTGTATAGCGTGTACTACCCCTGACGTGGTGTTTGTGTCGTATTGTAATTGTGTTTGTATAGCGTGTACTACCCCTGACGTGGTGTTTGTGTCGTATTGTAATTGTGTTTGTATAGCGTGTACTACCCCTGGCCAGGGGTTTCTGTACTCACCATCAACAGTTATGCTGTTCGGATCCACGGGGAGGTCCGCCAGCATGTTATTGTTATTTACGACGTCGTCTCCGATAACCTTGGCAATTTCCTCAGCGGTGGGCGCTGGAGAGGAGAAGGTGTCGAACACAGCTTTAAACTCTGTTACCACCGACCCCTGGCTGTGGAAAAACATACAGAAATAGTAAATGTTTCAGTGGATCACACCGGCCCCCACCTCCTCGCACACCCCTAGGGTTAGGGTGACCAACCGTCCGTAATTTTCAGGGACTGTCCGTAAATTATCCCTAAAGTCCGTTGTCCATGATGAATGTTTTAACAGACGGCATTTGACACAATTTAGATTCCTGAGCTCATTGATTGATTGATTGATTGATTGATTGATTGAGCCGACGTGCAAGGGGGCCTTCTGTGCCGCATTCCGTAGGGAGGGGCAGACGGCTAAAAAGAATAAGCTTTCTTGTCAGTGTGTCTGCTTCCCCAAAGAAATGTAAATGTGTGCAATTGGTTACTTGGCAAATGAAAAGGCTGATTGGGAGGCGTTAATTGATGGAATCAGCTTCCTGTTGACAAGATATTTTCTTTTTGCGAGGAACTGTAAGTGTGTTCCAAGTTGAGCGATGGAGTGCATGCTTTTAATGGACAGTTATACAAAATGTTTGCACTACCTATACTCTGCATATTAATGAAATATATACTTTAGTAGCACTTTTTATCTTTATCCTAAATTTATCATTATACTGTGTATAATGCACGTTTAAAATAATGACTTAAAGATTCACAGTGCTTTCAGGGACCTCCTAGCACTAAAAATACACAAGTCGCTTTTCCAAGCTTCATCAAACAGGATTCAGTTCTGTGGGTCTCTGGTTGCACACATATACATCTGTAGTGATTGCATTAACCAATACAGGTTTCAAAACATAAAATAGTGCCTTTCCCACTGATTAGTTTAACTTTTGTTTATTTTTCAGAGCATTATTTTATCAGCCACACCTTTGATTATGCCTCTGCGCTTACTGACCCCGTCCCTATGGCAGTATCCATACTTTTTTTAATGCACTTCAAAAGCTGCATGGAATAGCTTCGAGGTGGGCGAGCCAACAAATTAACAAGGAGAGCTAGCCAAGGGTCTGGCTAAAATCTTAGAGACCGTGCAGTGACCGAGTCAAGCCCTGATATGGTTGCTATGTAAATCATATATCAAACATTATGTAAAATATGATATAATTCAAGAGAAGTGTATTTGAAGCATTAACGTTAATAAGTCACATTAAAGTCTTTTAAATCAAATACAATAGGTTTTTGGACAACTGGTATTCGGACCTCACATATTTGAAAGTGCTTTCATACGCATTCATGAAGAAAAAAGAGTTTTGGTGAAGTAAAACATTTGCCTAAGATCACACAATTTAAGCAGGAAAGCTGTAATTTATCCCGGTTTTCTAATATAACTTTGCAGGAATCAGTTAGGAATTATGTATTTGACTTTCCTTATGTTATGGGTTTTGTTTCTACTTCTTTGTGCATTTTTCTGCAGTATTTATATAGTGCAAACTCAACCCAAAGGTATTGGAGCACTTTACATGAGCACCACTTACATTACACAAGGTCACATTCATTGTTTTCAGGCATGTGGAGATTAAGTGGTTTGTCCAGAATCACAGGATGTTGAGCCGGTGCCGAGACATGAACCTGGTTCCCCAGTTTCAAAGTCAGCAGCCCTGTCCCGAACGCCACATCTTGGGTAGAGGGACGGAGGCGGGCAGAAGCCGCATGAAAGCTCGGCTCGTTATGGGATCAAGGTTCCAACAGGACCTCGAGCTGAGCCAGAGACAGGCTTCAGGCTCAAGCCTGGCTCAAGCTTTCAGTTGCTCGCTCACCTCTAGAAGAGCTATATAATGTCTAGAAAGTCAGTGATATAAGCACATGGTGTCCTGCCTTCCCTTACCTTCATTATGAACCTTTTTTTTAGATATTGTGTCAGATTAGCCCGTGATCTGTATTTATTTAACACAGTTTACCATTCATCTTACAAAGTTGTACAAAAACACTGTCTTCTTATTTTAAAGGGGATTGAGAAAAATAAATTAATCTAGTCAGCAGTTTAAGTGCACTGTGTGTGACCGTGAAGTCTGGCTTCAAATCCCGGATTTCCTATATGGCTAAATTGTTTGATCTTAGTCAAATCAATATACTTCATGTGTCTAATTTACTTGATAGTGACAGCTGAGAGCACTTTCAAGTAATTCAGTTTAAGATGGACTGTGCACCAAAAACTCACTTGTATGTTTTATTAGCGTGGCATGTTCCCCCATCCATAACAATAATATTGGCCATGATGTAAGGGACACCAGATAATACAAGGGTGGATGCACAGGAACGCCCATGTGCCGCCCATGTAACGCCTACCTGACAGAAGGTAATGCAAGACAGAGCTACGCACTGTATTGTGATACTTTTTCTTTTTTACAAAGCCACGCCACTCAGGATTGGCGCCAGTGTGTGCTCGAAGAGCTTCTTTAAGCTAGCAAGGCCAGGCTTATCTGCCTCATTCTAGAGACGACTCATCTTGATAACTGAAAACAATCTTACCATAAAGTGCTGCCAAGAAACACTGATTGGTGAGGATGGTGGGCGTAGCAAGAGGGATGACAACAGGGCACACTGGGTTTCACTCTCTTTCATAGCTGCTAGGTGGCTCCATGCCGTGCTGGTCACATTCTGTCAATCTTTTTTTAAACTAACAGAGCATTGCAGGGGTGCTTCAGGGCCAGAACAGATTTAGGCTACCCACCCTTCGGTTACTTTAGGTCGTGCAGAAGCACTCCCTGCAATCAACTTCTCGAAGGGTTAGTTGAATCAAAGTGCTTTTCTCTCGTTTTCACTGCTTTCTCTTTCCCTTTTTTTGTGTGCCTCTCACTTGCTTTTTTCCCTGTTTTATGTACCGCCTCCCCAGGCACCTCTCTCTTTCTCTCCTGGTTCCCACTCCGAGGGCCCTCCTCTCCTTCAAACTATGTCTCAATCTACTCGCAAATTTGTTTAATCTTTACATGCGCTGTAATAGTATGTTCATGTCCCCTGAGCAAACAAATTATATTAAACTGAGGGCAAGTACTTTGGTTGAGTTAAGTTAGCACTGTCAGCCTAAAAGATGTGTGACTTGATCTTGTTTTGCTGTTCCAGTCTCAGTTTTTTTTTAATATGCCTGCTAGCTTGGTGAGGAACTAGTATATTTTAAACTGTACTTTAGTATAGCTTAGAGAATGCTCGAGGGCTATTTAGGAGGCTGTTTGGTGCATATTTGCACTAAGATGGAGTGCACTTGCAGAAGCAGTATTTAAATTGGCCTAGATTGGCTTGGGGATGGGCAGTTGAGGATAAAATGATCTGGTTTTGGACAGCCTCTGGGTTCTTTGAGTACAATAGTAGGGGGAATGCAAAAATAGAAACTGAAGGGAGGTCTTTAAGCACATCAGTGTTTGGGAGAGTCTCATGAAGGAGCATGTGAATTAACACTTTATAGGATACATAGACTCTGGCCGGCGTGACAAGGTTAAAATACGCTCTGGGTACCGCGATACAAAGTGGATTGCTTGAAGTGGGACATAATGGAATGGGAGAATACTCATGGATGTGGCATTACTTTTCAAATAGTTCCTGTTGTGTAAGAAGTTAACTGTCTCCCCCATCTGAGGACTTCCAACCTTCAGTGGTGTATGAGTATACAACAAGTTTCATTGATAAAAGCAGTCTTAAACTCATTGTGATCTGAAGACATAGCCTAGTACACAGGTGTCTTAACCATCTTTCATATCAAAATTACTTGCTGTGTCTGTGCTAATCTCCCAAGAATTAAACCACTCAACCTTCCCATTCAAACATGATTGTATAGTAGGAGGAACTTTGTACCATTTGGAAATAAGGTGGCTGAATGTTTAAATGGGACATATGAGCTCATCAGAAATTCACACCTCACATACTAGCCGCTGGAGGGTAATGCCCTTAACGCAGGATGCCAACGTTCCGATTCACCTGTAGGCCCACTCGAGACAAGGCGAGATCATTTTATTTAAACTTCGTCAGATGCTTTTATCTGGTTAGTCCACCTCTGCCACCGTGTACTTAATTCACTGAGTCGTAATGTAGGACATGTGTATCAATCCCGGTAATGCCGCCTGTAGCCTTCACCCTTTCTATGTAAAACAATTGGCTACTGATAATGGCAAAATGTTCCTCTTTAACAAAATTAATGAGCAACAGAACACCACATATCTCTTCTACAGCACCACCCACAAGATCACCCTAAATGTACGACCTTCACACCCTTGCACAACCAGCCTAGGACCAAATGCACAGTCTAGCAAACTATCACACATACATCCCAGCCTTATCATGAGTTTGAGTTGAGAAGAGTTTGAGTTGAGAAGGTGACTGGGCAAAAAATATGCCTTTAATGCCTTTCAATTTTATATTCAACTTGTCACAAGTGCTATGTGTTGAAGAATAGAGGGCAAATGTCAGGCTGTATCGTCTGACAAATTTCTGCTTATTTCTTTAACATGTGGATTGGTGTTTACAAAAGTCAAAAACAGAATAGTAAATTGGACTAGTTGACAGTCTTGTTGTGGTAGTAAATGGTGTCTGAAAACAAAAGCTGTAAGCAACAACTTTTAAATACCTGTAATTGAACTGTGCAAATGTTTCAAAACATATCAATCAGTGGAACTGGAAATATGCAATTTTTAAGATTTCAGGTAACTATAGTGCCTAAAAGCACAAAGTGTCACTTTTGGTTATCAAGTCATATGAGACTGGGTGAAAGTCACAAGTTCAGACCAACCGCAATGAAGCGCAGGCCTTATACAGGGACCAGGGGCCCGATTCACAAAAGTAATCTGAGACAAAATCCTAACTTTACGACTTTCGGTATTCACAGAAGGCATTTAGGAGTACTAAAGTTAGGATTTTGTCTCAGTCAATCTTAAGTTTTGGTCTTAAGTTAAATTTAAGATAAACTTAAGTTTAACTGAGACAAAATCCTAACTTTACGACTAGGATTTTGTCTCAGTTAAACTTAAGTTTGTATTAAGTTTAACTTAAGACCAAAACTTAAGTTTAACTGAGACAAAATCCTAACTTTAGTACTCCTAAATGCCTTTTGTGAATACCGAAACTCATAAAGTTAGTATTTTGTCTCAGATTACTTTTGTGAATCGGGCCCCAGGTTATTGCTGCTGATACAGTTACCTTCAAAAGTCCAGCGTGAACAGTTCGGTTTGTGGAGGAGGGGGCTACGAGGAGCAGGGAGAGCATTGATTGCAGACGGTTGTTGCTGTAGCGTGAAGAGCAGGTTTGGCATCGTGGATGGTCATCCCTATAGCACGAAGATCCTGTCGGATGTCAAGGACAGTCGTTTTAAGGAGATTTGCGTTAGCAGTTACAGAGGATGTCGATGCTGGGGAGACATCATTTACATCGAATGTGCTACAATGCATTCCATTACAACGCGGTCGTTACAACGACCGCGTTGTTACAACGCGAACCATTACATCGCAAGTCTTTTCAACGACTTGCTGTAGGAGCGCGCTGGTGTTGGATTTACAATCCAACAACTTCCCTGCTGTTGCACAAACTGGAGTAGGAATAGTAAATTATACTATTCCTAAGTCCAGCGCGCTCCCTACAGCATGTCGTTGTAACGACTTGCGATGTAATGGTTTGCGTTGTAACAACGCGGTCGCTGTAACGACCACGTTGTAATGGAATACGTTGTAGCGCATTAGATGCAATGACATATATTCTCGATGCTGTAGCACGAAGTGCAGATCTCGCTTTATCGGTCGTCGCTGTACCGCGAAGAGTTGGGTTCACCGGAGCTTAGCGTTGGTAGACAGCACGGGCAGCAAGATCTTGGTGCGAACACTCCCATTTGCAGTCACAACAAGGCCAAAATGGCAGGATTTCTCCTTTTCTTGGACAGAGAGCTCAACTGATGCCACACCAAGGGAGCAGGACCGGAGGGGCAGCTCTTGTGGATCAGGAACTCCCTCCGGCAGAGACCAGCAGGGCTCAGGCAGGTCCAGATGCAGGTCCGGAGAGCAGGTCAGCTGGCAGATGCAGGCAGGCATCTGGAGATTTTTCTATCTCTGTTGCTCAGAATACAAGGCCAGTCAGATGACATTTGGAGTCAGTTAGGCCTAGGATGAAAAGTCAGGTCCAATCTTCCTTCTCAGCAAGCAGGGCAGCATGCAGCAGGGAAATAGAGCAGCAGGGAAGGAGAGCAGCAGAGTAGCGGGCCTTCTTGCAGCAGAGCAGCACAGCCGTCCTTCTTCTGTAGTATCCACAGGTCCAGAGGTGTACTGAAGAGTTCGGTCTGAGGGTCCAGTACTTAAACTTGGTGCCTACTTTGAAGTAGGAGAAGATTCTGGAGGTCACCACCCCCCAGACTTTGGAATTTTGCTGCCTCTCTGCCCTGGCCCCAGCTTGTCTGGGGGCACAAAAGACTAGTGTCGCTCAGGCAGAGCCTTTGTGATGTGCAAGTGTAGTATTGGACAGCTCCTCCCCCTCATCAAGTCAGAGATAGCCCATTCTGCCAACACCTATTCTCCCCTTTTCTCATTGTCTGGGAGCAATACACAAAGACCAACTGCCAGCTACACTTAGTCATGTGACCCAGGATACAGGTGCCAAACGGTTGGGACAGGAAAATGCAGATTTCTAAAAGTGGCATTTTAAGAATTGTGACTAAAAATCCAACTTTACCATTACAGAGAGTTGTAAATTCCAATTCTTTAGATACCAAAAGCATTATTCCTCCTTGCTCCCAATTGAAAGTTATCACTTATTTAATGTAATAAGGTAACCCAATATTATCCTATGGGAGAGGTAAGCCTTGCAGTAGTGAAAAACATATTTAAAACTCTTTTACTACCAGGACATGTATCTTGCCCTAGGGGTGATCTATATGTATTAAAAGGAAGGCTTCGTCCTGGAAAAAGGTTTATTTTGCCAGGTGAAAATGGCAGGTTAAAACTGCACACACAGACTGCAATGGCAGCCCTGAGACATGTTTAAGGGGCTACTTAAGTGGGTGGCACAAAGACTGCTGCAGGCCCACTCGTAGCATTTACTTTACAGGCCCCAGGTAAATGTAGTACCACTTTATTAAGGACTTATAAGTAAATTAAATATGCCAATTGGGTGTGAACCAATGCTACCATGTTCAAAGGAGAAAGAACGTATGCACTTTAGCACTGGTCACCAGTGGTAAAGTGCACAGGGTACTAAGGCCAAGAAAAAATGAATCAGCAAAAAAATGGAGTAAGGAAAAATATTTGGGGGAAGACCACCCTGAGGCTGACAGGTCTAGCATGCATTAAATTCCAATCCCTGTGCAAACCTGTTCTGATACATACAGAATTTGCTGCTTAAAGAACATCACATAATTCCTCATCTTAATGATGAAATTCAGTACTGGAGAGTTTAATCCACCCAGTAAATGCTGTACTTTGTGGTGTAGACATTTACCTCACCCCAATCAGAACAAATAAGAATTGGGCCCTGGCTTTAATTACAAGTGCCTTGGATGATTTGATGCTGCTTATTGCTCCCAGGGAATTCCAAGGCCCCAGGGGTTGAAATTCACCAGATGGCAAAAAGAGCACCAGTGAATGAGTTTGTCCCTGTAAATGGTGCATACCATGCGGATTTCAGTGCTTTTCATGCCATAATCTGATTATCCTGGTATATACATTGAGACAATGTTTACAATTTTGAACTTTTCTGTTACAAATCATTGATTTCAGGTGTGTTAGTGTAATTGAGTAAATGGAAGCAAAGCCAGACTACAACACCCAGAATGCATTAAGGTTTCACACAAAATTCCAGGCCTGGAAACAGCGTCCGTAGTGTCTTAGGGGAGGTTATCACCCTACTTTTGTTGCACCCACTCCCTTTTTTTTTTGCTCTATGCAGCATTCAACCCTTTTGTCCTCAGCTTTAAGGACTAGGAGGCATATTTATCAAGGGTTTTACGTCGCCCTTGAGCCACGCTAAGGAGCGCTGGGCGACGTAAAACCTATAATGAGATTTACCAAGCCATGCATGGCCACCTTGCGTGGCCCTGCATGGCTTGGTTAGATTTGGAGTAATGCAAGGCAGCACGAGTCGCTGCCTTGTGTAATTCTGCCTAAGGGAGGCATTCCATGGGTGGAGCGTGGGTGTTCCCATGCATCCACCCATGGATTCTGAAGCATTCCCAAATTTACCAATACTTGTAGTCCTGGGAATGTGTCAGAATGCTACGCCTTCCCAGGGAAGACGTAACGTGGGGAACAAATCTTGATTTCTCCTTGTTCTTTCCTCTTTCTATGTGTGCTGCATTCTACAGCACAAATAGAAAGAGAAAAAAGCCTCAGAGGATTGTTTTTGTGCAGGACGGTGTACCCTCAGGATGCCTGTGTTACAGGCAGGATTGTTTTCCTGCACAAAAACAATCCTGCCTGTAACGCAGGCAGCCTTGCACCATGGGCAGACAGGCAGCAGGAATGGCCATATCGTGATAGATATGGCTCATTTCTGCCCTCTCCCTTTCACACAGCATATGTTATATGAAATAACGATAAAGGTGACCCAGGATTTTTAAAGAGTGCATCCTTCGTTTTTTTTAGTGGCACGTGGATTTACACCCTCTGACTGCCTTGTGCTACTTTTAAAAGCCACATAGCTTATACACAAACAGGACAAGCAACCAAGATATACGACACAGAAAAAACAATATACATGACACAGAAAGACCACAGAAGATATGAAACAGAATATTGTCTCTATGTACACCACAGCACAGCTATCCCACATAATTGGTTATCACTTTGTCAGTCTTCCTCTTCCCAGTCCTACATGTAGAGGTGCACTAGTTGAGGACAGCCACCCTTTACACAGCCTTAAATAATACTCTTGACCCCACTGCAGGGTGTGACAGTCTTTCTTCCTGTCCTGTCCTAGCAGGGACTCTTTTGCAGGTGATTTCCGTTTTTCTATTCTTCACTGTCCTGGTGTGGGTAGGTGCTCCTCTTTCCCTCCCCCCAGACCTTGATTCTATGATGTACATCAATGGAGGATGTGTTTGGTGGGAGGATGGGCTGGTGGCTCCTCTGCTGCAGTTGACATGTGTCACTCTTCTGGTCACCCCCTCCCCCACCCCACTGGGCCTCAGTGAGTGGCAGTGGTTAATAATTACCAGACCCTGCATTTTCTGTCTGTGTGGAGGGGGGACATGCCTGCATGATGTGCCTGACCTTGTCATGGTGGGTGCCCCACACCAGCACAAGTAGGCCTTGCTGCAGGAGGGCGTGGACTGCACTGATCTTCTGGCATCCGTGGCAGTGGCCACTAGGTTGCTGTCACATGTGATCATTGATGGCCTGTGGTTCATTGGAGGAGCTTTGGGGGCTTCCATGGTTTCAGGGCACATATGACAAAGTTGTAGGTAGTCAGACAGCCCTCATCACTTTTTTTCCTTTTATAGGGCCCGAGCTGTTTGGCTTTGCACTGTCTCACTTGATGAAGTAATCACAGAGGAGAAGATGCTTCAGCCATGATGCCCTCCCACTCCTAGTTGTTTGTTCTTGTCTTGATGACAGTGTCAGAAGCAGTAGCCTTGGCAGCCCTTTCATGGGGGGGACCATTGCCGGTTGGCCCCATTCCTAGAGTAGACCTGGCCACCTGTCAGATTTGGCAACTCTCCTCAACGTTGAAACTATGCTGCTGTAAAATTGCAAGTGGGGGGAAGGTGTTGCCTTTTTTTGGTAACTGCATCCATGATTTGTGGGTTAATCAAGTTTTGTCTTTGGACTATGTAATAAGATTCAGCAACTGCCAAGTTAGGTCTTCCCTGGACCGGAAACAAGCATCCTGGGACTGGTTTCGGGGTTTCACCCCTCATCAGCCAGGCTAGCTTGAATCAAGTGGCGCAGTGAGCACGGTGACACCCCGAAACTAGTCCCAGGATGCTTGTTTCTAGTCCAGGGAGGACCTGGCCTGCCAAATCGGGCTGGACTGTTCCCATGGGGAGCAGGGTCAAGACTGATTTGCATATGGCTTGGTCCAAACTGGGTTGGCGTGGTGAGCAAAAACACAATGGATTAAACCCAGATCTGTGACTGGGGTTGAATGTTTGATTTGCTCAGCATTCTGTCCATTATCTGTTCTTTTTGCTTTTGTCGCCCTAAGTGGGTCCCATGCTCACTTCGCCACTGGATTCAAGCTAGCCTGGCTGATGAGGGGTGATATCCTGAAACCGGTCCCAGGGAGGACCTGGCCTGTCAGTTCAGGCCGGACTGTTCCCATGGGGAGCAGGGTCAAAACTGATTTGCATATGGCTGAGTCCAAACTGGGGTGGCGTGGTGAGCAAAAAAACAATGGATTTATCCCAGATCTGTGACTGGGGGTGAATGTCTGCTTTGTTCAGCATTCTGTCCATCATCTGCTCTTTTTACTAATAGTTTTAGGCAGCACTAATGGCTTTAGTGACAGCTGAGGCGCTATGCCTATAATGCGTGGCAATGCATTTCAGTGCGGTGATGCGGAGTCTAACGCCTGATGCGTGGTACTTGGCAGGACTGCCTTCACTATGGGCCCACATCTGTCACCTTCTCCTCTGTGTCCGGAAGTTAAACATTTATCCCCGGAAATGAAGAGTCAGCAGTGACATTCTTTAGTTGTAACTTGAATTGAATCTTCTCTGCTCTAAAATGCCTCTATCTTTCGGGAACACGTGTTCTTCCTGTAGGTGATGTTGCTCTGTGGTCTGGCACCACAACTGTTTAGAAACTGGTCATGGTGTTTCAACTGTTTAATTGTTGAGTTTGGAGCCGGGCCTTTTCATGGTGAGGCACCCCGTGGAGCGCGCTATTAAACATTGTTTCTACTAAATTTATGTGTGGTCCCAAATTTCACACAGGTGTCCACTCTCTACCACTCTGCATTCTTGACCATTCCCAAAACCCTGCAACAAGGCAGTGTCTCCCCAGACACTACTCTGAGCTTCTTAAAAAAAATTCTGGTAAATCCTTTATTTGCTAAAATGGTTTATTTCTCGTCATTGTCACACATTGGATGCCCTGCAGGCTACCCATTCAATCCCTGTCTGCGGTTCCATACAGAAAGAAACGGGTGAGCCGGGTCACCGGAAGGAGCGCCCAACAAGAAAAGATGGCCAACCCTCCGTCTAACAGGCACCTGCAGTTGGGCCCTGCAAGCCTCTCAAGACCCTGGGATCAAGAGAGGCTCGAGCACAGCCCCCCCATGCCTCTCCGGATCCCAGGCAGCGCAAAGGTCTGTGCCCAATGCCAGAGACGTTTTAAGGCATGACCAAAGTGGGCAATTGCCCAGGGTGCCCGCCTTCCAAGGGGCCCCAACGGCGTGAAGTTTCTCACAATTAAACCTCTATTCATTCTGTTTATCTCTGTATACTGCGCCGCCTACATGTACCTCTGCCTCTCACTCTCTACCCAGTGTCATCTTAAGGATTGTTGGGTCCCGGGTAAGAGATATTTCAATGTTTGGAACCCTGTTGAAGTTTAACATATAAATCAGTATAATTTGGTGTCAAGCCACTTGAATTAGCAGGAAACCGGTAATAACATTCAAATTTGTTCTGTACAGATGAACCCAAAATATGTCTTGCCCGGGCCCCCAAAATCCTTAAAATGACACTGTCCAATGCACCCTCAAATGAGGAGTCAGGGGGAGTCTAGAGGGTTGGACATCTTGTAGCGAGGCCCGGCCCACTTCCAATGAATGAGTAAGTGATGTGGCCGGAAGTCCCCTAACCATCTTTGACTTCCACTACTGCTTGACATTTTCCTAGGACCTGCATGCCCGGGCGGCCGAAAAAGGGTGACGATTAAGAACACGTACCTGTTTGAACTTATACAGCTCTAATGAGATCCCTGAAGAACTGTCATAGTGCCAGTCGGATCCCTAGTTGAACCTTTCTCTCACACATTCTGTGCACTTGTGGTTCAGCAGTGAGCGGTAAGTGCAGACTAACATCTGTGTTACTTTAAACCACTTCCTCACTCACAGCCACCCTACTTTTAGATTATCAATTTATGAACGTACATTGATCCAATGAGCCATTAGTACTGCTCAGTGCAGTATGCCCATTGCTTTAGACATTTGTGTATCTGCCTATAATCTCTTTGAGTAACTGTTATATCTAAAACATCTGCGGAGCTATGTGCATTCTCTTATGTGCCCACCACACTTTGCATATGCTTACGTGTTACCATGCTGCTCACTCAATTCATCCATGGTACCATTCTAGTCACGTCCTCCTGCAGTGTTGGATTGTTTCTAGAGATGCGTGGGCTACCACGAGTCAAGCATGCATCCGTGGTACCATTCTAGTCACGTCCTCCTGCAGTGTGGGATTGTTTCAAGAGCTGCGTGGGCTAACATGAGCAAAGCAAACATCCATGGTACAAGTCTAGTCATGTCCTCCTGCAGTGTGGGATTGTTTCAAGAGCAGGGTGGGCCTCCAAGAGCCAAGCCTGCATCCATGGTCCCATTCTACTCACGTCCTCCTGCAGGGTGGAAATGTTTCGAGAGCGGCATGGGCTACCATGAGCCAAGAATGCATCTATGGTCCCATTCTAGTCACATCCACCTGCAATGTGGGATTGATTAAAGACCTGCGTGGGCTACCATGAGCCAAGCAAGTATCCATGGTCCCAATCTGGTCACGTCCTCCTGCAGTGTGGAATTGTTTCAAGAGCTGTGTGGGCCACCATGAGCCAAGGTCCCATTCTAGTCATGTCCTCCTGCAGTGTGGGATTGTTTCAAGAGCAGGGTGGGCCTCCAAGAGCCAAGCCTGCATCCATGGTCCCATTCTACTCACGTCCTCCTGCAGGGTGGAATTGTTTCGAGAGCGGCATGGGCTACCATGAGCCAAGAATGCATCTATGGTCCCATTCTAGTCACATCCACCTGCAATGTGGGATTGATTAAAGACCTGCGTGGGCTACCATGAGCCAAGCAAGTATCCATGGTCCCAATCTGGTCACGTCCTCCTGCAGTGTGGAATTGTTTCAAGAGCTGTGTGGGCCACCATGAGCCAAGGTCCCATTCTAGTCATGTCCTCCTGCAGTGTAGGATTGTTTCAAGAGCTGCTTGGGTTACTATGAGCCAAGCATGCACCCATGGTCCCATTCTACTCACGTCCTCCTGCAGGGTGGAATTGTTTCGAGAGCGGCATGGGCTACCATGAGCCAAGTATGCATCTATGGTCCCATTCTAGACACATCCACCTGCAATGTGGGACTGATTAAAGACCTGAGTGGACTACCATGAGCCAAGCAAGTATCCATGGTCATATTCTAGTCACGGGCCTCCTGCAGTGTGGGATTGTTTCTGGGGCTGTGTGGGCTACCATGAGCCAAGCATGCGTCCATGGTACCAATCTGGCCACGTCCTCCTGCAGTGTGGGATTGTTTCAAGAGCTGTGTGGGTTACTATGAGCCAAGCATGCACCCATGGT
Organism: Calotriton arnoldi; assembly: GCA_963921515.1. Lineage (NCBI taxonomy): Eukaryota > Metazoa > Chordata > Amphibia > Caudata > Salamandridae > Calotriton > Calotriton arnoldi. Next base: position 564,970 of record CAWUFW010006752.1, on the reverse strand, counting down.
CATATTCTAGCCACTGGCCCCCTATGTGTGGGATTGGTTCAAGAGCTATGTGGGCTACCATGAGCCAAACATGCACCCATGGTCCTATTCTAGTCACGTCCTCCTGCAGTGTGTGATTTTTTCTAGAGCAGCTTGGGCCTCCATAAGCCAAACATGCATCCATGGTCCCATTCTAGTCACGTCCTCCTGCAGTGTGTGGTTGTTTCAAGAGCTGCGTGGGCTACCATAAGTCAAGCATCCATCCATGGTCCCATTCTAGTTACATCCTCCTGTTGTGTGGGATTGTTTCAAAAGCTGTGTGGGCTTCCATGAGCTTCGCAAGCATTCATGGTCCCATTCTGGTCACGTCATCCTGCGGTGTGGGATTGTTTCAATACACAATACAATACATCAGCATTTATAAAGCGCAACAGCTACCTCAAACAGAGGTGTCCCGGCGCTAGCATGATCCAGCAGCATAAGGGTATCAGATCTCCAAACTGAACAAATTTAACTAGTCCCGGCTAAAAAGCCATGTTTTTAGAGCTTTCCTGAACTCCCCTTCTTCCGGTATACGCCGAAGTCTTACCGGAAGTGAGTTCCATAATCTAGTTACTCCAACTGAGAAAGCCCTTCCTCCAATACGAGCCTTTGCGAATTGGCCGCCACGGACAGGCTGCTTCCCGCTGCCATTGTATTATGGGTGGCGATGTCTAGCAGGGACCGCCACCATATTCAATGCTTTTCCGCCCGGTCGACTCGTCGACCGGGCGGAAAAGCGGCGGATGGTCTTCCCGTCCGCCGCTGTACCCCCCGCCATCATAATGTGGCGGGGGGAAATGGGAGGCGGGCGGGGGATCCGCACGACATTGTAATGGACCCCTAAAGCTTTAAGCAGTCTGAGGGAAGAGTGATGGTGTGGCCATGTATCATAAGAAATCAAACACTCTGTGGCTCACATTTTAAGGACATTGCAAGTCACCTCGGAGTTCCGTGACCCTATAACTAAACTCTGCATTCGGACTTGTTCTTCTGCAAAGTCAGTGTACTCCTCCGTGACTTGCAACATCTTTATAATATACTGCAGGGAGTACTTCGTCCCATATATATAATGGGACTGGGAAAATGCCCATATGGCAACACCACTTGCTCTAGTTCATGTTTTGTAATCATTTGAAATAACAAACTGAACATGGAGCTAGAAATATGGCGTTCAAACCAGCAGTGCCTAGACCGCGCATTTGATATAACACCTGCTTGGTGAGCGCATCCCTGGCATTTCTCTCAATTAGTCTGCTGCTATTATTTTTAGATGTGTTTAAATTAACAGCAAGGTTAATATTTACTGCTGGTATAGGAAGTACTCTAGTGACACCTTCTGTAGTTGGTATGAATCGAAGTGTGGGGTTCTCGTCCCATCCTAGCTGGAGCATCAGTGCCTATTTTACAGTGTACGTAAGACAGCTATGTGTTTCTGTTTGTATCTGTGCGTAACTTCTATATTCACCCTAGAAATGTTCACACCTATCAGCTTTGCCAATGCTTGTTCTGTTATGAGTGTAAAAACAGTGCCTGTCTCAAGGCAGTGTGCTTTACCACATTAGGACTATGACAAGAAAGACCTGGAATTCGAGTAGAACAAGTTACTTACCTTCCGTAACTCCTTTGCTGGTAGAGACTCTAGTTAACTGCAGATTTCTCTCCTTTTGAATATTTTCCCAGGCGTCAGACTGGATCTAGAAAATTTTCAGCAGTACCCCTGCGCACCAGCAGGTGGTGTCCCGTGCTCCACAATGGCATCATTCCGCTCCAGAAGTGAAAGGCAGAGTCATATATAGGCGCTACTCATTCATGCTGACATTACTTGCTTTCTGCACTGTCTGTGTCCTCAGACTCGGAGCCCAATGCAGATTGGCTTGGATCAGTGTGCAGAACTCTAAAGTCGGGGCTTTTTAGTGGGAAAGAGTCCAGTTCACAGAACAGGGTCAGTGAGAAATCTACAAGAAAAGGTGTTACCGAAGGTAAGTAACTTGTTCTTCTGACAAAGACTTCTTACTACAGATTCCTAACCTTTTGAATAGAGGTTAAAGTAGTACTATCCAGGAGGCAGGCCTGTGAACTGGTTCAAACCAAAGACCGAGTGGGCAAAATGCTGACCTAGTCTGATGTGGCTGTCTAGACAGAAACACTTCATGAACATATGGTGCGATGCCCAGGTAGCAGCATGAAAAATGTCCAGAACAGGCACTCCAGGTGCCAACGTAGTGGTAGCAGCCTTGGCATTGGTAGAATGAGCACGCAATCCCTCTGGAAGTTGCTTTTTAGCCAATGCATAGCAGATTTTAATGGATAGTACTATCGAACGGGAGAGGGTCATTTCCTGCACCGCCTTGCCCTTCTTCACTTCAGTGAATCCAATAAAGACCTGACTGTCCGCATGGTGTTCTCTGGTACAATCAATGTAAAAATTGAAGGCTTTTTTTGCATCCAACCAGTGAGTTTGTCTTCCTCCTTAGAGGGGTGAGTTGGAGCGAAGAACGTCAGCAGTGTGATGTTTTGCCCGACATGAAAAGGAGTCACCACGTTTGGAAGAAAGTAGCCTTAGGTCCTCAAAAGCAGTTTGTTTGGGCAGGGCATGGGGAACGGTGGGTTGACAGAGAGGGCTTGCAGGTTGCTCATCAACCGTAGCAATGGTATGGTGACAAGGAAGGGTGTCGTGTGTAAGTAACCATAGAGGACAGGTGTGCATAAGTTCAAAGAGAGTACACATATGCAATGTAAGAACTAAATTTAGGTCCCACTGAGGTATAATGAATGGAGAATGAGAAGACATATGTTGCAAACCTTTAAAAAAACTCCTCATGACAGGTAATCGAGACAAAGTAGGGTGATCCTTCAATCACATAAAAGGCGAAAGAGCCAACAGGTAGCATTTAACTGTGCCAAAAGCAAAGCCTTGCTGGACTAGGGACAATGTAAACTGCAACATTGGAAAGATTGGCCTGAAGTAAGTGAATCTGGCAGGTGCCACAGCAAGCTACAAACGTGTCCCAATTACAGGCACACAGATTTAGTTGAAGGTTTTCTAGCCACCAAAGTAACATTGGCCACTTTCAGAGGAATGTCAAAGGCAATTAATTGCTGCCGCTTAATCTCCAAGCATGGAGGTGGAGTGTGCGCAGGCTCGAATGCAGGACCATGCCCTGCTGCTGTGACAGAAGATCTTTCCACAGGGGCAGCTTGATTGGAGGCAAATGCCCAGGAGTTCTGAATACCACACTCTCCTTGCCCAATCAAGTGCCACTAAGATGATTCGGACCCCGCCATTCCTGATCTTCTTCAGAATTCTAAGCAGAATGTGTCCCCGGGCGAGCAATGCCTTGGAAACACCAACGTGCAAAAGTGCTGACAATGTGAGTTTTTGGCGGTGGAGAAAAGATCGAGCTAGGGTTCTCCCCATTTGCGAAAGAGACCCTGGGCCACCTGTGTGTATAGCTGTCATTAGTGATCGGGTAGGCGTCAATAGCTGAGTTTGTCCACCCTGGCAGCAATCCCACCAGATGATGCACCACCAGGAAAATCCCCCGGCGTTCCAGCCACTTTCAGAGGCACAAAGCCTCCTGACACAGAGTCAACAACCCCACCCTGCCCTGCTTGTTGCAGTACCACATGGCAGTGGTGTTGTCTATGAACACCTGTACCAGCCTCCCGTTGATGGATAGTAGAAAGGCTTTCATTGCCAAGCAAATGGCCTGCAATTCCAAAAGGTTGATGTGGATCCAAGCCTGCGCTGGAGACCAGATACCTCTGATCTCCACCTCTCCCAAGTGCCCTCCCCAACCCAGAAGCGATGCACCACTGTCAGTTATGGATTTGATAGGGGTCCTCCGCTGACCCAATCGTGGTCCAGCAGCCACAACTGCAGCTCTTTTATAGACTCCATCAAAATCTGGACACGATTGTAGAAATCCCCCCGATGTTGTGCCCATTGGGACTTCGGATTCGACTGCTGAGCCTGCATATGCCACTTGGTGTGCTTCACTGGCAGAATGCAGGAGGCCATCAGTCCCAGCAGCCTCAGAGTCATCCTCACTGACATCCAGGACAGAGGCCACAATATCAGGTTCATAGCCCGAATGTCCTGGAGCATCTGTGAAGGAGACAGGTGTGACTTTGGCTGGTTGAAAGTGAACCCCAAAGATGTTAGGTGGTTCTCGGTTTTCTGGAGGTGAGTGATGATTGCCTGGGGTGAACCTATCCTCAGCAGCAAGTTGTTGAGGTAGGTGAAGACTAGGACCCTGCCCGCTGAAGACGTCCTACTACCACTACCATCACTTTTGTGCACGCCAAAGGGGCATTGGTGGAGCCAAAGGGGAGCAAAGCAAACTAAAAGTGCTACTGGCCAACTGTGTACCGCAGGAATGTCTGTGGGTCTGCAATACAGGGATGTGGAAATAAGCACCAATGCTACCATCCAGTGTACAGGGTTGAGGGCAGACGAGACCTGCATCAAGGTGAGCATCTTTAAATCTGTCCTTCAGCATTGAGAGATCAAAGATCTAAAATAGGACAAAGGTTTTTGTCCTTCTTCTGCACCAGAAAGTAGCGGCAATACCAACCACAGTCTACTTCTGCTGCTGGCACCCTCTCTAAGGCTCCTTTGGCTGAAAGGGCCTTCAGTTCCTGCTGCAAGAGGTACAGCTGGTCCTCCATCAGCCGCTCTGAGGGTGGTGGAAGGTATGGCGGGCAAATACAAATGATACAGTGTAACCACGCTGGTCAATTTGCAGGACCCACTTGTGACTGTTTGCAACTCTGGCAGAAACTGTCTGATCCTGCCTCTGACAGGGTGGCTGTGTGCCAATAAGGACATGTTTGGAGGCTTGGAGGCAATGGAGGGTTGTGGTGCCGGGTTGGGATTTGGCATCAATGTGGTTGCAGAAATCATATCAGGCCAGAGGGCCCAGTGAGGGCAGACCTGCTAGGGGTAGACCAGTTGGGAAGCTTTGCGGTTCCTTGGGGCCTGAAGGTGTGCCAGAGGGAGCTGATAAAGGGGTAAAGAAGTGAAGCATTGCCTCACAAAACTTCTCTATTTGTTGTGGAGTCGCTGTTGCCTCAGGGACCTTGGGTAGCCACAGAACGAGGGTCCAAATCGTCTCTACAGATGGACTGCAGAACTGAGACTGGGAGGCACGTTGACACCATTGTGCCTTTGGAGATCGTGAGTGATGAAAGGAGGCTGAGTCCCACTTTGACTTCTTTCCGTTCTTCTTAGACTTCGACTGCAACAACAATCTGAGACTGGAACAACTTCGGGAACTTGAATGGGATATTCTCTTGGACCTCGACTGGTCACGTCATGGAGTGTTTCGATGTTTCACAATGTAGAGCTTCACGTCCCAATCCCGAATGGCATTAGAATGAATTAAGGCATATTGACGGCAGGCTTTGGAGTCGTGATCCGACCCCAGACACCATAGGCAAACCTGATGGGGATCTGTCAAAGACATTTGTTTGCAACAGTCGCTACATTAAGCCTGGGCGTAGTTTGCGTAGTAGCACTTCACGTAGCTACGTGAAGTACAGCTTCAACTACACGTAGCTATGCAAATTGCGTAGTGCGTAGCTGTGTGCTTGACTGCACTGTACAATAATTACCAAAAGCATCTTGTACAGTACAAGTTAAGATAAAATAAATATCTCTGTCTTTATATGCTAAAAATGCATATAGTCATTTCACTAAAGTGAAAACAAAAAGTTAATAAGCAGTGAGAGAGGTGATGATTTTGGTATCCTCGCTAACTTAGGGAGAGAACCAAGCAGATGTCTTGAAAACAAAAAGCACATCTTATTGAACGATTCGGTGGTGGTCCCATCCTCTTAGGACCACCCCAAGCACAGTTATTGGCAAAAATACAATCCCAACCAAAGGCCCTGCAAAGCATTATGGGACGAGATTAGCAGTGGGCGGTGAATATTATAGCATCCAATATCAAAATAATTCTACAAAGAGCTGCAGTTCCACTAGTCGTTACTAGGTGTCCCTCACGAGTCAAATGCAAAAGCTTCATGAAAGGTTTTCAATACTTTTGCATTTGACTCGTGAGGGACATCTTGTAACGACTAGTGGAACTGCAGCTTGATGTATTAATAATTTCAATGCTTTTGCATTTGACTCGTGAGGGACACCTAGTAACGACCAGTTGAACTGCAGCTCTTTGTAGAATTATTTTGATATTGGACACTATAATATTCACTGCCCACTGCTAATCTCGTCCCATAATGCTTTGCAGGGCCTTTGGTTGGGATTGTATTTTTGCCCATAACTGTGCTTGGGTGGTCCTAGGAGGAAGGGACCACCATTGAATCGTTCACATGATATGCTTTTTGTGTTCAAGGCATCTGCTTGGTCCTCCCCTAGGTTAGGGGGACTCCAAAATCATCACCTCTCTCATTGCTTGCTATTTTATTGTCAAAATTCATTTTTGTGAATTGGTTATATGCTTTTTAGCATAAAAAATTGCTTTATCAAAGCATTTGAAGGAGTTTATTATACTCCTGCTACGCTACGTTGATAAGCACAGTTATTCACTCTGCTACGTGCAAATTGCGTAGTAGCACAAACTTTGCATGCTTCGTGAGCGTAGCAAAGTATTATGCCCAGGGTTACCCTACATGGTTTAATCCCTGAAGTTTTGGGTGGTGACATTTCCTTTGCACATTGGTATTAGAATTCTAGAAAGAAAACGGTCTCAAAGAAACAAGAAGTGGCTCCAGATCAGTATCTGCAGGCATGGAAAGAAAGGAAGTGACATCAGCGCGAATGGATGGCTCCTATGTATGAATCTGCATGTCTCTTCTGGAGTGGAATGACGCAGTTGTGGAGTCACATGACCCCACTTACCGGTGCACAGGGGTACAGCTGAAAAGTTTCTAGATCCAGTCTGACACTTGGTGGAATATTCAAAAAGTGATGAGTCTGCGGTTAGATGTCTCTATCAGAAATGAAGATTACTGGCCAGGGATTGGCAACTAGCCACAAAGAGTTCCCACACACTAAGGCAAAACACACACACATACATTCAAGACAGTCAGCAGTAATTTCACTTAGAGCAACATAAGCATTGCATAGCAACACAGCGGAACAGAACAGGCATGACATCTGTCACATATCTAAAACAGCAAAGATCAGTCTTACAGTCAGCTATCACTTTGCACCCAACTGCATCATCCACCAGCAGATGCCACAAAAATGAAACACCACTAATTTGACATGACATTTCACACAAGTCCAACAAATTGCAAATATTCCAAAGGCGAACGACACAGGTAGAGTGACTGTAACAGTAAGTATACTGGATACTTGGATACCGTGGCAGCTTGAACCATCATTCAGACACAGGATGTGGGGTGGTGGATGGGTGGGGTGATCAGCAGTCCTTACCTGAAAACACAGTTCTGCACCCTTACAGGTGGCTTAAAAGACTTCTTGAGGATGGCCTCTATCTGAAATGAGACACACATGACAACTATATCACATGATCTGTCACAAGAGCAGCAAGCACAGGCAATGTGCTTAGGGATAGTGTCAGCATTAGAGAGACGGTGAGTACAAGGAGAAATGCTGAGGGGTAGTGCCAGCATTAGAGGGGCAGTGAGTACACAGAGCCTTGCTTAGGGGTAGTGTCAGCATTAGAGAGACGGTGGGTACAGGAGCCTTGCTTAGGGGTAGTGTCAGCATTAGAAGGGCAGTGAGTACAAGAAGCCTTGCTTAGGGAGTAGTGTCAGCATTAGAGGGGCAGTGAGTACAAGAGGAAATGCTGAGGGGTAGTGCCAGCATTAGAGGGGCAGTGAGTACACAGAGCCTTGCTTAGGGAGTAGTGTCAGCATTAGAGAGACGGTGAGTACAAGGAGAAATACTGAGGGGTAGTGCCAGCATTAGAGGGTTAGTGAGTACAAGGAGAAATGCTGAGGGGTAGTGCCAGCATTAGAGGGACAGTGAGTACACAGAGCCTTGCTTAGGGAGTAGTGTCAGCATTAGAGGGGTAGTGAGTACAAGAAGCCTTGCTTAGGGAGTAGTGCCAGCATTAGAGGGACAGTGAGTACAAGGAGAAATGCTGAGGGGTAGTGCCAGCATTAGAGGGACAGTGAGTACACAGAGCCTTGCTTAGGGAGTAGTGTCAGCATTAGCGGAGCAGTGAGTAGAGGGGAGATGCTGAGAGGGGTAGTGTTAGTATTAGAAGGGCAGAGAGTACAAGAGGTCTTTCTTAGGCTGTGGTATCAGCATTAGAGGGGCAGTGAGTGCAAGGAGCCTTGCTAAGGGGGGTAGTGTCAGCATTTGAGGGACAGTGAGTTCAAGGAGCCTTTCTAAGGGGGTAGTGTCAGCATTTGAGGGACAGTGAGTTCAAGGAGCCTTGCTAAGGGAGGTAGTGTCAGCATTAGAGGGCCAGTGAGTGCAAGGAGCCTTGCTAAGGGGGTAGTGTCAGCATTAGAGGGACAGTGAGCACAAGGAGCCTTGCTTACACATACTGTCAGCATTAGAGGGGCAGTGGGTACAAGGAGCATTGCTAAGGGGGTAGTGTCAGCATTAGAGGGCCAGTGAGTGCAAGGAGCCTTGCTAAGGGGGTAGTGTCAGCATTAGAGGGACAGTGAGCACACGGAGCCTTGCTTACACGTACTGTCAGCATTAGAGGGGCAGTGAGCACAAGGAGCCATGCTTACGCGTAGTGTCAGCATTAGAGAGACGGTGAGCAAAGAGGATATACTTAGAGGTAAGTTTCATCATTAGAGGAGTAGTGAATAATAGGAAGATGCTTAAGGGTGTGCAGTGCCAGCATCAGAAGGGCAGAGAGTACAAGGGAGCATGCTCTGGGCATAGAGTAAGCATTAGTTGGTAGGTGAGTACAGGGGGACGCTAGGGGCAGTGTCAGCATTAGCATGACAGACTGTTCAAGGGCCATGCTCAGAGGCAGTGTGAGCATTAGAAGGGCAGAGAGTACAAAGGGCATGCCCAGGGGGTAGTGTAAGTATCAGTCGGTCAGTGAGTACAGGGGGAGGCTCAAGGGGTAGTGTCAGCATTAGAGGGGCAGTGAGTACAAGGAGAGATGCTCAGTGGACGCATTGTCAGCATTATTGGGGCAGTGAGTAGAAGGGGATTAGGGTCAGGGGTAAAGTCAACATTAGAGGCGTTAATGCCAGAGGGGTTAATGTTGGCATTAGCTGCTCCGAGGTGTAGTGTCAGCATTAGAGGCTTGAGCATGCTGTAGTCAGGATATTGTTAAACAGCCAAGTAAAGGGAATGATTACAGTGACACTGGATCATGAGATCCACCTCAGTGACAGACAATGACACCAGGAAAGGAGATCAGTCATCAGTCAGTCATTGACACTGGGCAGTACATCAGTCCTCAATTCTTGAATTACAGACAGTGACACTAGATCAGTTGTGTCAGTCACAGACAGTGACCCCGGGAGTTTATTCGTCAGCCATGGAAAGTGACATTGGGCAGTAGGTCAGCCTTCAGTCACAGATACCTACCCTAGGAGATCAGTCCCCAGTCATAGACAGTGACAATGGGCAGTAGGTCAGTCACAGTCAGCCCAGGAGATCAGTCATTAGTCACATACAGTTGTGCTATGCAGAGGTCCATCCTCAGTCACACACAGTGAACTCAGGAGATCATTCATCAGTCACAGGCAGTAACCCAGGGTTATCAGTCCTCAGACACAGACTCTGACACTGGGATATAAATCAACAGGAGACAGTTATCACAGAATATCACACTATCAGTCGTCAGTCACAGACAGTGACACAAGGAGATCAGTCCTTTGTCAAAGACAATAACCCCAGGAGCTCTGTCCTGGGCTCTGTCAAAGACCTTGAACACAGGAAATCAGTCATCAATCACAAACAGTGACCCCAAGAGATTATTCATCAGTCACAGACAATAACACTGGGAATAAGTCAGTCTTCAGTCACAGGCAGTTAGCTCAGGAGATCAGTCTTTAGTCATAGACAGTGAAGCGGGCAGTAGGTCAATTCTCAGCCACTGCATGTGATATCAGGAGATCAGGCCTCAGTCACAGACCGTGAGGTTGGACCTGGGGGTAAGTCACATATAGTGATCCAAGGAGATTATTCCTAATTACAGTGAACAGCACTGGAGATCAGTCCTTAGTCACAGACAGAGGCATTGAGAAGTAGGTCAGTCTTTAGTCATGGATAATGCACCCAGGAGATTAGACCTCAGTCATAGACAGTTACTCTATGCAGTAGGTCAATCCTCAGGCACACACAATGAGACCAGGAGATCAGACTTTAGTCACAGACAATGACAGCGGGCAGTAGGTCAGTCATAGATAATGTTCCCATGAGATCAGTCACCTGTTCAGACAGTAACCCAGGGTCATTAGTTCTTAGTCACAAGCAGTGATGCTGGGCAGTACGTCAGTCCTCAGTCACAGATAGTTACCACAGAAGTTTAGCCCTCAGTCACAGACACCGACCTCAGGAGATCAGTTTTCAATCTTCAGTCACAGTCGTTGATACCAGTAGATCACTCGACAATCACAGACAGTGACCTCAGGAGATTAGTACTCAGCCACAGAAAGTGACATTGGGCAGTAGGGCAGTCACAGACTGTGACATTTGGAGATCAGTCATCAATCGCAGTCTGTGATTCCAGGATATCAATTGTCAATCAAAGACAGTGACCCCATGATATTAGTCCTCAGCCACAATCAGTAACCCCAGGAGATCAGTCATTGGTCACAGGCAGTGATCCAGGAGATCCATCCTCAGTCAAAGTTACTCTAGAAGATCATTCCTGAGTCACAAACATAGATGCTGGGAAATCCACAGCAAGCGACCCCAGGAGATGAGTTATCAATCTAAGACAATGATCACAGGCAATACGTTCTCAGTGATATACAGTGACAGTGGGACATCGGTCCTCAATCAGAGACCTCAGGAGATCACTCATCAGTCACAAACAGTGACCCCAAGAAATCAGTCATCAGACACAGACAGTGACGTTGTGCAGAAGGTCAGTCATCAGTCAAAGAGAGTTATTCTAGGAATTTGGTCCTCAGTCACAGATAGAGATACTGGACAGTAGGTCAGTCTTCTGTTACAGACTGTGACCATAGGAGAAAAGTTGTCAGTCACAGATAGTGATCCAATAAGATCTGTCCTAGTCATCGACAGTGACTCTAGGAGACCAGTGGTCTGTCACAGCCATTGACCTCAGGATATCAATCCTTGGTCTCATACACTGAGTTCAAGAGATCAGTTTTCAAACACAGACGGTGACCCTAGGAGAGCAGTCCTCAGTCACAGATAGTAACGCCAAGAGATCAGTCACATACAGTAACCTCAGGTGATCAGTCCTCAGTCACAGACATTGGCACCAAGAGATCAGTTCTTAGTCACAGACAGTTACACCAGGATATCAGTCCTTACTCACAGATAGTAACCCCAGGTGATCAGTCCTTAGTTACAGACAGTGACCATAGGAGATCGGTCCTCAATCACAGACAGTGACCCAGAGAGATGTTGTTAATGTTAATGTTAAAAATGATTTATAAAGCGCGCGTACACCAGGTGGTTTCATGGCGCTGTAGAAGGCTCTATGTGCTAGCAATGAAAACATTAATTATAGGCTTGTGCAAATAGCCAGGTTTTAAGGGACTTCCTAAACTGCAAGAGGTTCGTGCAAGACAGTATCTCCAGCGGGAATGAGTTCCACAATTTGGGGGCGAGGGTAGCAAATCTGCGGCCTCCTTGACGCACCCGCTTGAATGTCGGAGTAATGAGGAGTGAGCGGTGGGCAGAACGCAGGTTACGTGAGGGAGTATGCCTAGATATCAGGCAATTAATAAATACGGGGCTATTGCCTTGCAAGGATTTAAAAATGAGGCAGCCTGTTTTGAAGGTGCAGCGCTGGGAAATGGGGAGCCAGTGCAATTTCTTCAGCAAGGGAGTCGCTGGTTGCCATTTAGGTTGTCGAAAGACCAGTCGGGCTGCATGATTTTGGGCCATCTGAAGCCGTTTGGACAGGTAGAGTGGCATGCCCAAGTATATAGAATTGGCATAGTCCAGGTGTGACAGGATGGTGGCTATTATGACCTGGATCAGGGCTTCCTGAGTGAGAAGGCGATGTATCTTCCTGATCTTGCGCATTTGAAAGAAACACTTAGAAATAACCGCGCCGACCTGGGTTTTTAGTGAAAGGTCATTGTTGAGGGAGACTCCTAATGTTTTAGCCGAAGGGGAAGGGGAGGGAGGGGATCCTAGCTCTGATGGCCAGTAATGGGGACCCCAGTACTTGTGACTGTCCCCAGTAAGAACAAGCTCTGTCTTACCAGGGTTCAGTTTGAGATGGTTGTGGTCCATCCATTGTTGGATATGGAGATCAGTCCTCAGAAACAGATAGTGACCTCAGGTGATCAGTCCTCAACCACAGACAGTGATCCAAGGGTATAAGTCATCGGTCATAGACAGTGACCCCAGAAGAGGGGCATACTGCAAATATTAGGCTCCTCCCAAACATCAGCTAGTAGGTATGTGCCAAGTTTTCTTTAATTGTTCTTGTGCGCTGACATTTCAAGGTAAGTTCATCCTTCAGAATGACTATTTTCTTACCGCTTGTGATATCTTCTGACAGCGCTCCTGATACTGGGTTGACGTAGGGTCGGCATATCGCGGGTCCCAATCATCTGTATATTTGGTTTTCACATCCCTTCTTACAGTGTTTGCAGAAGACTGGGTAGTTGTTGTCGTTGTGCTGGTGATCACACCTGTGGGGATAAATCAGAATTCATGATTAATGATGGTCTTCCCACCTTCACTCTGCTTCCTGGCAGGTGGGTCTGGAAATGATAATTCTTTCTGACTTTTAGGGCGGTCATGTTTTACTTTTGTAGTTTCTTACATCATCTACAAGCTGTTGTGTTACTGCCACATCTCATCATAGCTGATGTATGAAGTATTACTGGCATGAGTGCTTACATCATCTTTGAGGTAAGGAGTGTTATTGTCATATCTCACATCATTTACAAGCTGTTGTGTGTAACTGACACATCTCATCATAGCTGAGATGTGAAGAATTACTGTCATATCTTATATCCTTGATCAGACATGGGTGTTACTATCATATCTCACATCTTCACCCGTGTGTGTGGCATTACTGGCAGAAAATGCAACTTGATTCCTGTAGTTTGTTATTTCTTACATCATTAATGAGGTATGGAATGATACTATTCTAGTATGTTACATCGTTGTGAGGTATGGAGGGATACTAGTTTCGTATGTTACATCATTAATGAGGCATAAAATGATAATAGTCTAGTATGTTACATCATTGTGAGGTATGGGGTGTTTCTAGTATGTTACATCATTGTTAGGTATGGAGCGTTTCTAGTATAGTATGTTACATCATTGGTGAGGTATGGAGAGTTACTAGTATAGTATGTTACATCATTGGTGAGGTATGGAGAGTTACTAGTATAGTATGTTACATCATTGCTGAGGTATGGAGGAATACTAGTCTGGTATGTTACATCATTGTGAGGTATGGAGCGATACTAGTCTAGTATGTTACATCATTGTGAGGTATGGGGTGTTTCTAGTATGTTACATCATTGGTGAGGTATGGAGAGTTACCAGTATAGTATGTTACATCATTGGTGAGGTATGGAGAGTTACTAGTATAGTATGGTACATCATTGGTGAGGTATGGAGTGTTTCTAGTATAGTATGTTACATCATTGCTGAGGTATGGAGGAATACGAGTCTGGTATGTTACATCATTGTGAGGTATGGAGCGATACTAGTCTAGTATGTTGCATCATTGTGAGGTATGGAGTGTTTCTAGTATAGTATGTTACATCATTGGTGAGGTATGGAGTGTTACTAGTATAGTATGTTATATCAATGGTGAGGTATAGAGTGATAATAGTCTAGTATGTTACATCATTGTGAGGTATGGAGTGTTTCTAGTATAGTAAGTTACATCATTGTGAGGTATGGAGCGTTTCTAGTATAGTATGTTACATCATTGGTGCGGTATGGAGTGTTACTAGTATAGTATGTTATATCATTGGTGAGGTATAGAGTGATAATAGTCTAGTTTGTTACATCATTGTGAGGTATGGAGCATTTCTAGTCTAGTATGTTACATCATTGGTGAGGTATGGAGAGTTCCTAGTATAGTATGTTACATCATTGATGAGGTATGGAGTGTTTCTAGTATAGTATGTTACATCATTGGTGCGGTATGGAGTGTTACTAGTATAGTATGTTATATCATTGGTGAGGTATAGAGTGATAATAGTCTAGTTTGTTACATCATTGTGAGGTATGGAGCATTTCTAGTCTAGTATGTTACATCATTGGTGAGGTATGGAGAGTTCCTAGTATAGTATGTTACATCATTGATGAGGTATGGAGTGTTTCTAGTATAGTATGTTACATCATTGGTGCGGTATGGAGTGTTACTAGTATAGTATGTTACATCATTGATGAGGTATGGAGTGTTTCTAGTATAGTATGTTACATCATTGGTGAGGTATGGAGAGTTCCTAGTATAGTATGTTACATCATTGATGAGGTATGGAGTGTTTCTAGTATAGTATGTTACATCATTGGTGCGGTATGGAGTGTTACTAGTATAGTATGTTATATCATTGGTGAGGTATAGAGTGATAATAGTCTAGTTTGTTACATCATTGTGAGGTATGGAGCATTTCTAGTCTAGTATGTTACATCATTGGTGAGGTATGGAGAGTTCCTAGTATAGTATGTTACATCATTGATGAGGTATGGAGTGTTTCTAGTATAGTATGTTACATCATTGGTGCGGTATGGAGTGTTACTAGTATAGTATGTTATATCATTGGTGAGGTATAGAGTGATAATAGTCTAGTTTGTTACATCATTGTGAGGTATGGAGCATTTCTAGTCTAGTATGTTACATCATTGGTGAGGTATGGAGAGTTCCTAGTATAGTATGTTACATCATTGATGAGGTATGGAGTGTTTCTAGTATAGTATGTTACATCATTGGTGAGGTATGGAGTGTTACTAGTATAGTATGTTACATCATTGATGAGGTATGGAGTGTTTCTAGTATAGTATGTTACATCATTGGTGAGGTATGGAGTGTTACTAGTATAGTATGTTACATCATTGATGAGGTATGGAGTGTTTCTAGTATAGTATGTTACATCATTGGTGAGGTATGGAGTGTTACTAGTATAGTATGTTACATCATTGATGAGGTATGGAGTGTTTCTAGTATAGTATGTTACATCATTGGTGAGGTATGGAGTGTTACTAGTATAGTATGTTACATCATTGATGAGGTATGGAGTGTTTCTAGTATAGTATGTTACATCATTGGTGAGGTATGGAGTGTTACTAGTATAGTATGTTACATCATTGATGAGGTATGGAGTGTTTCTATTATAGTATGTTCCATCATTGGTGAGGTATGGAGAGTTCCTAGTATAGTATGTCACATCATTGCTGAGGTATGGATTGTTAGGGCATGGAGTGTTATTGACTTATCTTGTATCATTGCTGAGGTATGAAGTATGAAGTCCCCGAGAGGGGTGTGGACCTTTGGGTATTAGGACAGAAGGCTCGGGTGTGGCCCTTTGGATGTGAGGAAGACAGAAGGCTAGGAGGGGGGAGTAGGCCTTGGGATATGAGGGGAACAGAAAGCTTGGGAGGGGTGGACCTTTAAAAATGAGGGAAACTGTAGGGTCAGAGGCTGGTGTGAAAAATTTGGGTATGAGGGGATAGAAAGCTCAGAGGGTGGTGTGACTCTTTGGACAGAAGGGGGACAGAAGGGTCAGAATTTGACGTGGCCTTTGGATATGAGTGGTACAGAATCAGTGCTTAGTATTCCAGGAATAGGCACCGGGGCCCAAGGTTTGGCTCAGAAGCCCACTGCTGGCACTACTGAATGCTGGCATGCAGGGTACCAAGGCTGTGAAGTCTTGATTCCTCCACCAGACACTCCCTCTTCCTTTATCTCATTCTTGTGGGTTCTTCTTCATCCCTGCTTTCTCCCTTTGTCACAAATTTTCAAGCTTTCTCTTTCTTCTTTACCCCTTGTGTGTTTTTCTCTCTCTTTCTCTGGGTCAAAGTCTGATGAGGAAAAATGAGTGCTGGTCCCCAAATATTAGTGACAGTGCCCCCCACCTGCAACCACCACTCAAATTAAGCACTGGACAGAAGGTTCAGAGGGGGGGTGTGGACCTTTGGGTATTAGGAGGACAGAAGGCTAGGAGGGTGGAGTGACCCTTTGAATATGAGGGGGACATAAGGCTTGGGGTGCGGCCCTTTGGATAGGAGGGTGATGAAGGCTCAGAGGGTGGTGCGGACCTTTAGATAAGACGTGGACAGATGGTGCCGTGGTGGTTTGGACTGTTGGATAAGAGGGAGGCAGAAGGCTTAGGTTGGTGTGGCTATTTGACTGTTAGGGGAACAGAAGGCTCAGAGGGATGTGTGGCCCTTTGGATAGAAGGGGGGCACAAGGCTCAGAAGGTGTAGTGAATTTTTGGATAAAAGGGGGACAGAAGGACAGAATGCTCAGAAGGTGGTGTGGCCCCTTGGGAGTAAGGGGGACAGATTCAGAGCTTAATGTTTGAGGAGTAAGCGCCAGGCCCAAAGGTTTGATTAGAAGCATGCAGCTGGCTCTACTGAACGTCAGCATGCCGTATACCAAGACAGCAAAGTCTTGATTCTGCCACCAGACACTCCCTGTCTCCTTAGAAGTTAAAATCAAAAAAAGGAGGAGGTAGAAGTCTTTTATGTAGGATTCACTCTACTTCCAGATCATATAACGTCTTCAAAGGGGAGGGAGCGCTACTAATCTGAAAGGGATCACTGACATAATATCGATTACCAAAATATCACCATACACAAATATCGACACATAAATATCGATGTCAAAAAGATCGACATCCTATCTTTATAATGTAAAGTACAAAAATATCGAAAAAATAATATCGATGTAAAAAATATTGATGTACAAAATATCGTTTTTTTATATAAAAATAATGTTAAATGTATTAAATAATAAAATTAACTTGAAAAAAATGATTTAGATGTAATGTACATTTTAACAAATATAATAAATTAATGTAATTAAAAAAAATAAACATACATATACAAAATGTAATATATATGTATATTTACTTTAAAACAATTAATAAACTTATAATTTTAATTTATTTTAAAATGTTATAAATATATAAAAATGTACAAATAAATATATATATATATATATACATACACCTATAACATAAAATCTAATAAAAAAACATTATATTATAAATTAAAACATTAAGGGGCACATTACGATACCCGGCGTAAATAACACCGCCAGGCATGGAAGCGGCAAAAAATCCGCCCGCACACACCGCCTGAACACCGACCACGCCATTACGATTACACAAACCGAATACCGCCATCGGCGGAAAAAGCACACAAAATACCGCCCGCCAACGTCCGAGTCGGAGACAAACCGCCCGCCACGGACGGAAACACGCACGACAACACAAAACCGCCCGCCCTCACGGCCGACACACCGCACGTGAGATTACGATCGCACCGCCATGAGCGCGGAAAAACCACAAATATACCGCCCGCCAGCGCAAACAACGCCGATGAGAATCGACACGGCAGAAGCCATGGCGCCCACGTACCTGCACAGAAACCATCCGCACACAAAACCAATAGCACACAACATGGCCAACAAGTCCACACAGCAAGGCACGCACAAATACACAAGCACAGTACATATCCCGAAAACATCCCCCGGACAAACAAAAAATACAAAGGCCAGAACCCCAGACACAACACACCTGAAAACAACAGACCATGAGGACACACCCACATAGGTGAGTACAAAAGCAGCACTCCCACAGACCACAACCCCTTGCTACATTGCAAACCAGAGAGGAGAGGAGAGGACACAGTGACACAGCAAGGACAGCAGCACACCACAGAAACGCACACATCACAACCACCACCACCACCACCACCACCAAACACCGGCACCACAAACCCCCTGCACATTACACAACACACACCGCACCAGCACCACAAACACCATGGCACCACAAAGAATGCCCAAGTTCACACCCATTGAGCTGACGGTCATGGTCGACGAGATCATCAAGGTGTACCCACAAATCTATGGGAACATGGTCCAGCACACACCACTAGCCACCAGAAACAGAATGTGGAACCGGATCGTAGACCAGGTCAATGCAGTCGGGACCCTGCCCAGGAACAGAGTCGAGATCAACAAACGTTGGAATGACGTAAAGAGCCTGGTCAAGAAGAAGGAGGGCAAAAACAGAGAGCTGGCTGCCGTCACTGGCGGAGGGAATCCCGCGCTCTTTAAGACCTTCAAAGCGTGGGAGGAGAAGGTGCGAGTCGTAATCCATCCGGAGATCCTCGCCGGATTAGCAGGGGGAGTGGAGGCTGGTAAGTACAAACTAATGTATACCAGCACACCGCTATGTACTCACATGCACTACCACCATGCCACAGCTCCCAGGGACAAACACCCCCATGTCCAGCACACAATACACAACACATCACACACACATGCAACAGACACCACCACACACAGCCCAAACCGAACAACTGTAAGATGCGTGGGGACATGTGTACACTCAGCCAGCCACGTAACCACCAACAGGTCCCCAAATATGCCAGAAGCGCCACAACGAGCACCCACCACACCCATGTGTCCGCCACAGCTGCACTAACCGACAAGTAACAGGTAAGTGGCAGGAACACAAAGTGCAGTGGGTGGGACGGTGGACAGCCCAAGTACAACACACACCAGGCCCCTAGTCCCACAGCACAGCAAGGAGGAGCATCCCCCACACCCCACAGCCACGTGTCAGCCACCGCAGTGCACAACGACAGCCGAAAGGCAGACATCACGGTCCACAGCAATCGGTGTCAGTGGGTGTCCAGCCACCCCCACGACCCACAACACCCCCCACCCCCACAGACCTGCAACATGGAGCACCCCCGCTTAGAACCATGTGGCATCCAGTACAGTGCACGCACGAACAACCTGCAGGTGGGAAACTGGACAGGGCTGGATTACTGGAGGCATGAGGACCGTAACACGACCAACACATGGGACATGTCACGTAGCAGACGAACACGCAGCACCGCCCACCGTCACGAACAAGTGAACAATGTGCACACGGACATGAACAACAGACTCACACCCCACATGACCCATCACAGACATAGCAACACCCAAGGAGCCACGTCTGCATGCACAGGCCACACTGAATATAGTACCACACGGCAGCCACTGTGCAACTCATCACACACAACCGAAACACCATTGAAGTCCTGTCCATGTAGCCCCAACTGCCTGTCAACCACACACCCCACAACTACGCCTATGTAAGACAAACAACACTAGACGCAACAGAGCGGAACAACATATATGCACACGAACACCACTGAACCCATCAAACACACAGACACACCATGCACAAACAACATACCATCCATCCCATCCGTCAGCCCCAGTCTCATGAAAGGCATGTCATCCGCACAGCTGCCACACATACAGCAGTCACGCTAAGATACATGCCCATGACCAACCATGTGCCAGAAGTCAATGAAGTGCACGACACACTGTGAGCAACAACACACAACATGGGCCACACCCCCCCGAGCACTGCAGTGATGCACATGGCACAGGGCAGCACGCACACCAAGGAGATGGGACAACTACAATACGTTGGCTGGCACACAACCATCACTCACTCATAACGATGCGTCCAATGCCATGTCCAGTAATCACAACAGACAGCAAATATGCAGGCCATGTCAAGCATGCACACACCTCAAACCATGCACTGTCATGCTGCCACAACACATGTCACGTTCGGCACCCATGGCTCACAGCATGTACCCCAAAAGCATATTCCCTCCCAAATGCGAATCTGGGGCATGGCCCCCATGTTGCCATATGCGTTCCTAAGCGTTCCATTTGAACCCCAAAAGCATATTCCCTCCCAAATGCGAATCTGGGGCATGGCCCCCATGTTGCCATATGCGTTCCTAAGCGTTCCATTTGAACCCCAAAAGCATATTCCCTCCCAAATGCGAATCTGGGGCATGGCCCCCATGTTGCCATATGCGTTCCTAAGCGTTCCATTTGAACCCCAAAAGCAAAGTACAAACCAGACCCAGGATGGGCCAGGAGCCCGCATACACCAGAGTCACAATAAGTAGGGGCACAGCAACACACCCATCGGCATGGCCAATCCGTCCCATGCCACATGTGCACAGCACACAGTCCCATTGCCAAGCACACACAACTACAGATGCTACAGCCACACACACGCCTCCGGGAAACCCATGTACGAGATTGCACGAACTGTCAATGTCAGACGACAAATACATACTTCGCCAGGTGCAACACAATAACTAATCTCATTCTCTCCACAGGTGACGAACTGCTGGATGCTGGGGATGGAGCCAGCAGCCAGCACAGCCAGCCTACAGGCCCCCAACGAGGACACACGGATCTGGAGGATCTGTCCTCCTCCTCGGACACGGACAACGAAGCAGGCCCATCTGGTGTGGCAGGGCCCAGCCGCTCCCCAGGACCCCTCCTACCCACCAACCCATCATCCAGGGCTGCTGAACATTCACAGCCCCCTGCTGCCACTGTCGTTGCGGCCACACCCACGGTCATTGTGGCCACTACCACTGCCGCAACCGCCACCATCGCCGCACCGACCACCACCACCGCCACGTCTCCGCTGGCACCAGCCCCAGCGCAGGTGGTGGCCCGGACGACTGGATCCACCCTGGGAGCCACAGCGAGGACCGTGGTGAGCAATGTGGCTAGTGGGCAGGCCGGTGGCAGCAGGACTGGTAGGAGGAGCAGGGTCAGGGAAACGCCAGCCTCCCCTGGGAGCCATGCCCTGCCTCACATGGCCAGAGTCCTTGGGGCCTATGAAGAGGCCCAAGGACAATGGGTCCGGTCTGCCTCAGACACGCGTGAGGTGCTGGGGGTGTTGAGGTCCATGGACGCCCGTATGGGCCAAATCGTGGACCTCATGGGACAGCTGGTGGTGGCGGTGAGGTCACAGCCAGGGACAGCAGCTCCCCCTCCGCCACCACCTGCCGGGGCGCAGGGTGGAGCAGCAGTGTCCAGTTCCCCTGCGTCCACAGCCAGTGATCACACCTCAACCACCAGCATGTCGCAAGCAGGCACCCCCTCGCAAACGTGGAAGGGGCCGTCCGAAGAGGAAACAGATCTCCCGGGAGGACTTCGCACGCTCCAGTCGCAAGTGAGGCAGCCAGCCAGCCTTCCGCCAGCCTTCCTTGACCAGCCACTGCATTGACCTGGACTACGATCCCACTCCACACAGCCATCTGGATGGCATGTGTGTGTTGGACTATGGACATAGAACCAGTGGGTACACCCTGATCATCACGCAGCCATGACCGACAGCTCATTGTCACTGCACGCACCACTTTTGTCATCACCTTACACACAATCACATGTCACAGTTTGTAATAAATGCACCTTTTTCACTAACTGCTGTTTGTGCCCTGTGTTTTATTTGTACGGAATACAACGGCCACCTTGGGCGGAAAGGCACCTGATGCGTGGCATGGCAATTGAATCCGGAGGGCCTGTAGGGACCTAGGGGTGGGAGACAGAACAGGAGCACATTCAATGAGTGTGTCACACACCCATCACACAGTACATGTCAACAACTACAAGCAATGTACACACATCGCACAGAGCAATAGGGCACAATGCCACAGCCACCAACAGTGGCATACTACCCTGGCCATGGAGCGTTGACACACAGCACGCAGTGAACAAACGGCCACCCTGACACAGCACACACACACCTGCACAGATACAGCCACATCAGCCGTCGTACATGGACACTCACCGTCAAGTGAAGTAGCGGGCGATGAGCTGCTGCCGCACATTACCAGCTTCCTCCTCTCCGCTGTCCTCCTCACTCGAGCTGTCCTGGTCTGCGGGCTGGGGCCCTGGTTGATCTCCGTCATCCACGATGAGGGGGATCTGCTTCTGAATGGCCAGATTGTGCAGCATGCAGCACGCCACCACTATCTGGCACACCTTCTGTGGGGAGTACACCAGCGCACCCCGGTGCGGTCCAGGCACCTGAACCTGGACTTGAGGAGGCCAAAGGTACGCTCGACCACACGTCTGGTCCTCCCATGTGCCTCATTGTAGCGATCGTCTGCTGGGGTGCGAGGATTCCTCAATGGACTGAGCAGCCATGCCCCATTCGGATACGCAGAGTCACCTGGGTGTGAGGGACACAGAGAACCGTTGCTAATCCAACTGGACAGGGGACAGCATCGCACAGCCAGCACGCTACACCACTCCACATACTCACCGACAATACAGGCACGATCCTGTTGCATATTGGACATCAGTCGTGGCAAGATGCTGTTGCGCATTATGTGTGCGTCATGGGCCGAGCCTGGGAACTTTGCACACACGTGGGTGATCACCATGTCCGCAAGGCACACCACTTGCACATTCAGGGAGTGCGTGTGCTTCCTGTTGCGGTACAGGTGCTCAGTGGCCTGTGGTGGAACAAGGCCGACATGTGTGCAGTCAATGGCTCCAACGACGTGTGGGATTCTGCCAAGGGCATAGAATGCACCCTTCACTGCCGCCAATTCACGAGCCCTGGGGAAGCGGATGTACCTGTTCCGGTACAGCATCATGGCTGCCAGTACATCCCTCAGCACTTTGCTGAACATGGGCTGGGACATCCCTCCTCCAATGCCCACTGTGTGCTGGAATGACCCAGTGGCGAAGAAATGCATGGCGGCCATCACCTTAGCCGTGGGGGTGACAGCAGTCGGATACACCCTGCGGGGACGGAGATGGGGTTCTAACATGGCACACAGTCGATGCAGGGTTGGCCTGTCCAGCCGAAACTTCCTAATAACCTCTGTATCGTCCATGTCCGCCAGCAATTGGTATGGGCGGTCAATGTTCGGTCTCCGCCTAGGGACAATGGCAGAGGACACATGTCAAAGCAACACGACACATGGCAATTTCGCATACACATCACTGACATGACTGAGTAAGCACAGGAGCCACAGCCCAGCTGTCAAGCTGGGACGGCACGGCCACAATACACTTACACAGGTCTCCCAACAATGGCAATGGCTAGTGATACAAACCACTGCCATGTGCATGCACATGGGGATCTAGGCCCCAATGACTTGCGGGGCGTGCTGATGGGGACTGACTGCATATCCGTCAAGCGGCAACGCCACGGCAACATGAATGTCTGCTGAGCATGGAACTGCTTCCGCAGCTGGATGAGTATGGCACACAACGACGACGATGTGGGCACAGGCTGAGCAGCCAAAACAAGTGGGACCTGTGGCACGAGGGGATATGAGACAGTAGTAGGTGTCAGCACTGCACCCTATGTACAGCACTGTACGGATCACACCTCCCGAAACATTGACAGGTGTCCACATTGACAGCCCCATGCCAAGACGGCTGTGTGCTTGCAGTCACACGTCACAGGTGAGAGGTTACATTGCACGTGCCAGGTGGCAGACGTACACAGTGGGAGCTGGCATGTGTGTGCATGTGTCTCCTGTTCAGGATCCACCAGATGGGCGCTGACTCTGTACTGAGCATTGGACACAGCATGTTCCGTGGAAGGCTTGTGTGTGTGGGATGGTGGCACTGGATGTGCCTCCGTTGGGTGGGGGGCCATGCACAGGGCGGGTACGTCGATGATTGCGCATTGTTGGTCACGGTGGGTGCACCCACTAAGATGTGTTGCCCTGTGTTCAATTCCTATGTCCGCATGATGATGGACTGTAGATGTGGGCAGACTACACATTAGTCGATGTGCTGTCTATATGCATGTGCCTTCACACCAGGCACAGCTGCCCCTGCACATGTGACCCCTGCTGGACTCGCTGCTGGGTCTGTGGAGCTGATGCACCTTCTGCGCGTGGGGCGGACAGCTCTCCTCACTTCCCTCATTGCGCATGTCATGACTTTGCCGCAGGTGACATGGATCATGGAGGGCCCACATGTACGCGTGGGTAGGCTACACATGATTGTACACTGGTCGCCACCCCCAGTCAGTGTTTCGAATGGGAAGGTTGTCGTGCTGGTGGTATGTTCGTTGTGGCGGATGAGCGGGCCTAGGTGCGGGCTTACATTCCGGACATGGGGGGTAGTTGAATTGGCGACTAGTTGCAGTACACACGGGACACGTCTCTTCCTTTCCACATCTGGGTCATCCCTTGTACTAACTGACAGTGATACAGTCATCTTCGCCCCAGCCCTCATGTCCTCCCCTCGCTCCCCCAATATGCATGCTCACCTGCGAGGCTAGCGCTTGCACAGGCAGCCCCAAGCTCGCACCAGAGAGGGCAAGGAGTGTATGTGTGGGTCCAGTTGCACGAGTGGGCTGTCTCAGGGTATGATGTGTTGCGGGACGCCGTCCACCTGCGTGGTGCCCCAAATGGAGACCCGGCCTGCATGAACTATGCATCACAGTCTTCGCCTTCCGGATCCGCCACCTGCGACACCCAGTGGCTGTGGCTGCCCTTGCGGCCAGGCCGCGTCCGTCTGTGGCTGATGGCCCACACATTCACTCTTTGGCCTCTCTGGGGAGGGCTCGGGGTGGTGGCGCACGCGCTTGCACTTAGTCGCAATGGCATGTGGCGTGGTTGGTATGATGGGCAATGGATGGGATGGTGCGAGCCACCTCCCGTGACGTCAGTGCTGCTCGTGCTGTGGTGCGTCCCCCATACACTTCCATGTGACTTGTGCCATGCTAGACGTTGAGGTTCTATTGCCTGCGTGATATGACCAGGAGGAGCGCGAGGAGACCTCTCACACACCATGCTCCACTGCCATCCCGTGCCCTGTATCGCCTGTGCGGATTGACTATGTTGGGGTTACACCTGGTCGACTGGGGCTGTGTGTGCCTTGTCAGGGGCATGGCGGGCGCACAACAGGATCCAGCTTGTCCACAGAGGGTGGGCTGAGGTGCGCCTGGTACCGCTTTGTACGTGTGCCCGGCTGCTGTGCACACACGTGTTCACTCCCCCCGACAGGTGTCCTCTCACAATGCCCAGGGAAGCGGTGGTGTACTGTTCATGACCCCTCCCAACACGGCGTGCTCCAACTTGGCATGTGCGCATCTACCCGTCGCACCCACCCACCTGAGCACTGCGTCCATACGACTTCACGCGACACATGTGTGTCTTCCACAGTAGTGCTACTCATTTGCGTTGACATCCAATACCAGTGGACTACATGGTCATGTCACGACTGCCGTGTACTTCACATACTCTCATCCTCTCTCATTCGTACTTGTGAAATGAGTCAGCGGAGACAGTTTTGGTTTCAAACATTATATTGAGTCTTCTGTCCTCTGTGATGCAGTATAGTGGACACTACTGGCAGCGGAATACATGTTGAGGATATACTGAGCATGATTGCAAATGGGATAGGGTGTGGGGTTACATGTGATTGGCTGTTGCATGTGGGATGTGGGCTTCAGAGTGACATCTGCTTGGCCAAGGCTGTGCTAATGTACATTTACGTATAGCTGCGGAGCTGCGGACTTTGACACAGACGGTATACATGTAGCCTACCAGACCGCTTGGCATCATGGGCACAGTCCATCTCAGTTCCATGTGACAGGTTTGCTGCGGTTGTTCCTCATGCACGCGTGCATGTGAGATGACATCAGGGCATGTGCTTGCGTGCATGCAGCGGCGTGCCACTTGTTGTTGCACTGTGGTGGTTACTGGACATGTCACAGTCACTGGGGTCGTGTTGTTGTTGTATGCACTTGTCGTCCATGCAAAGGTCCTGGTATGGGATTCCCGGGGCGGGGGTGGGAGGGTGCAGCACCCACAGACTCCAGGCGACCTATTCATGTCCACTGAGCGGTGTGTGTGTCCATGGGCGCTGGATCCATGTCGTGTCCTGGTTGTTCGTGCAGTTCCGTCCATGTGGGTGCGATACACAGAGCCCATGCCACTGCCTCCCACGATGCATGCGGTGTTCCTGGATGTGATGGGGAACAGTGTGCATGTCCCGGTCATATCCGATGTCATGGCGATGTCGTTGATGGTGTGGTTACTGTTGCCGGTCGTTTGGTATGGCTGTTGTGGTGGTGACTGGCCAGTCCGTGCGGAAGCTAAGCATGGGTGCGGGGTTGGACATCATAGGTCACTCGGGGAACCTGCGTTGTGGTCCGACGTATTTACAGGTTGTCAGGTATGCGATGCCGTCCAGCAGGGCTTCCATGTCATTGGTGGTGTACATGTTTGCCAGCCAATGAAGCGGATGGTGGCTGTCAAGGTGTTGTTCGTAGGTTGTCCCTTGGAGGACCATGATGGGGCATGCTGGGTGACATTCGATGTAGCTGTTCTCGATGATCCGTCGTGTGGAGGCACAGTGGTCCCATTTCAGTGCGGGTGCGATGTTGGCCACATAC
The DNA here is from genome assembly GCA_963921515.1 of Calotriton arnoldi. Taxonomy (NCBI): domain Eukaryota; kingdom Metazoa; phylum Chordata; class Amphibia; order Caudata; family Salamandridae; genus Calotriton; species Calotriton arnoldi. The sequence continues at coordinate 538,432 of CAWUFW010006752.1, read as the reverse complement.
GCCATGCCCCCATAGGCAGAGCAGGCCCTGTCGTGTGCGTCCAGAGGGAGGAGTAGTGGTAGCAGGTCCGCCTTCAGACATGCCGGGTTGGAGAGGCATATCTCGACGGGATGCTGGTAGGGACACCTCCGACAGTAGAAGACGGGCATGACGCAGCTGAACAATGTGATGCGGTAAGTCAGTCGGTAAGTTACGTTCAGCAGGGACAGGAGATCGCATCCCAATGTATGGAACAGGTTGGTTTTGTACAGCTTGAGCTGTTCGGCGTAGTTGGGTAGGTGTGTTGCGGTTGCCATTTCGCAGCGGTTCGTTGAGGTGGCGTGCTCCGGCTGTGTGTGCAGTCTGCAATGTGCACGCTCCGGGGTTGCTGTGAGCTCTGTGTAGTCGTGGGGAGACAGGACTTGTGTTCTGTTGGCTTGTTTGGAGGACACGGGCCCTCTTCCCACATGCTTCTCAGACAGTTCAAGGTCAGTGCTGTGTGACTCCTTCCAATTAACTTGCATGTGGCCGACATGGGGGAGTGTTTTCTTCTTTCTTCCCCGTCCGTTGTGTGCTTCTGTGATATGCGCTATCTGCCCTGTGGTCGGTCTCCTCGGCATGCCTGTGTTGGTCTATTCTTGGACAATGGCTGTATTCACCGGCTTCTGTCGTAGGGCTGTGGTTTCGGAGTTGGAATGGAAGGTCATTCAGTGCTGTCTGCTCTCCCTTGTGTGGGCGGCAGGCTGCCTTTCCGCTCTGCGTTGGGCCTTGTGTGTGAATGTTATTCTTAGGCCACCTGTTGTCGGTCCCCGGGCTCTTTGGTGTTCCGTTTTATATGTCTTGTTCATATGTGCAGGGTGGTATGGGTGTTTCTGTGTGGTACTGGCGTTCCTCTTCCCGAAGGGGCCCTGCTTCTCCTAGTTGGTGTTGCCGCCGCTGTGTGCTACGCCATGTTTGTTACACTGGGGTGTGTCCTGCTGTTGCGTGTCTTCACTGACATGTGTGCGTCGGTTGTGTGGCGTTGGGTGTTGTCCGTGAATTGGGCGTTGGGGACATGTCTGTGGCCGGCCTGTCACGTGTCATGTGCGTTCGGGGTGAGGCTGATGTGTGTGCTGCTTGGTTGTGTCCCTGTGTCTGTGTGCGACGCATGCATGGCGCTGCGGTTGGCCTCTGCGTTGTGCGCATGTGTGGCGGCGTCATTGGCGCTTTGGGGCCGTGACGGGGTGGTTGGTTCCTAGTCCCAGGTGGTGTGTACACATGTGTTCTGCGATGTTACGATTTGGCCTGTGTGTCATCTGTGGATGCGATGGTGGATGTGTTGTGTACACGCGCTGGTGGGGGTTGTCCGCTTTTCCGCCCTTGCACTGTGTGCGCTGTTTGCGTGCACTTGTTGTGTGTGTGCCTACCTGCGTCTCCGCGGTACGTTGCGTCCTTGGTGGTGCATCAGCAGAAGCATGGGGAGGGCCTGCAGTGCTGGATTCATGCTCGGGGAGCCGCTTCTTCGTTGTCCGTGCTCTGCGTCCGTGTTACCGCCTCTCTTTCACGTGCGGTGTCTCTTAGCCGTGGGAGCCGTTTGTTTGCGGCATCGTAATTTATGCGCCGGGCGGGACGTGTTTCGTCGGACGGTGTGTGTCAGTTGTGCTGCGCCGCTACGTGAACGGGCGCACTTTGATGGCGGACGGTGTTGCTGGCTTGCCGGCGGTGTTTGGTCTACTTTTCGCATCGTAATTGGGCGGGCGTGTGGACTGCTGCGTGCCGGCGGTAACTGGTGCTTTTTGCATCCGCCAGCACGGCGGTGGTGCTTCCGCCCGCCATCGTAATGGGCCCCTTAAATATTTAATAATTTTTAAACTTACATTTTGCACTCCATTGAGTGCAACAGTAGGGAAACTGCTGGATAGCGTAGGGGTAAAAATTACTATTCCCACTCCAGTGAGTGCAACAGTAGGGAAAGTGTTGGATAGCGGAGGGGAAAAATTACTAGTCCCACTCTAGTGAATGTAACAGTAGGGAAAGAGTTGGATAGCGGAGGGGTAAAAATTACTATTCCCACTCCAATGAGCGCAACAGTAGAGAAAGTGTTGGATAGCGGAGGGGTAAAAATTACTATTCCCACTCCAGTTAGTGCAACAGTAGGGAAAGTGTTGGATAGCGGAGGGGTAAAAATTACTATTCCTACTCCAATTATTGCAACAGTAGGGAAAGTGTTAGATAGCGGAGGGGTAAAAATTAATATTCCCACTGAAGTCAATTCAAAATTAAAAACAAACAAAATATAAACTACAATACAAAAGATGTTAAAAACAAAATAAGAAAACATATATAAAATTATTAAAAATTACAAAAGATAGAAACATATTATAATGTTACAAAAATATCAAAATTACCTACAAAGATTATTTTATAAAAAGTTTTAAAATAATTTACAAACAAATAACTATATTTAATAGAACATAATGATAATCCAAAACATTGTTACATAAATGTAATATTTTTTATTTCCTACCCTATAACACCACACAATTCACAACACACATCTACATTTCTAAAAAAAAAGTGTACCTCCATAATTAACATAATTAATTATCAAATAAATAAATATTATTAATTAAAAAACAAATTAAAACACATAAAAATTAATTTACTCACCAAACGTTACCCCTATAAAACCAAAATCCACTCAAAATAAAAAAATAAACAATTACCATAAATATTTATCAATTAATGAATGAATATTAATGAGCAACTAATTATTAATTAATAAACCTAAAATACTTTCCACCCTCTACCCCAATAAACACCACAACACACACCTAAAAATCATTACACGATTTCCATAACTAATTTTACATTATTAAATTAATATCAACTAACAACTTTTTAATTAATTAATTACCATTAATTAACAATAAATTATTAATTAATTATAAATAAATTCTTCCCACCCTATTCCCCTATAAACCCACAACCCGCTCTTACAAAAATGACACAATTAACATAATTACCAATTAATTCATAATAATTAACAGCCAATTAATGAATATTTAATAATAAATTAATTCCCATAATTAACATTAAAAAATATAAATTAAATAAATATTAATACATTAAAAAATAATAATTTGGTTATAATTAAATTACTTCCACCTATTCCCTATAAACCCACAACCCGCTCCTAAAAAAATAACACAATTAACATAATTACCAATTAATTAATTAATAAAAATTAACAACCTATTAATAATTAATTAATAATTAATGAATTCCCACAATTATCAAATCTAAATTAAATAAATACTAATAAATAAAAAATATAATATTAATTAATTTATTATAATTAAATTACTTCCCACCCTATTCCCCTATAAACCCACAACCACGCTACCAGAACAAAAAAACGCAAAAACTACTAAAATTGTAACACATATATTAAAAAAAGCAATACTTGTACAAAAAAATAAATCACATACTTTTAAAATACATACTAAATACATAACACTAATTTAAAAATCGATATTTTAAACAACTATATTTTTGCAAACGATATTACTAACTTCGATATTTTCAAAAACGATATTTCTTACCTTAAAGTTGATATTCTTGACCACAATATTCTTGCTGTCGATATTTCTGTATCACAATATTTCCAACTCAATATTTGTGTATGTCGATATTTAAAACTTGATATTCTGTCTATGCACCATCTGAAAGGATCTGGGTATGCTCACTGTTCTGCCGAAACCCTCAACCTATTTCTGCCATTGGTGGCGTATGTAATCACCACTGTGGTATGTCGTTGGGCGACGTCATCATTGGGTTTCGCACCTAGGTACTCGCTTCCCTAGGTGAGTACTGCCTCCTCTTGAGGGAAAGTACTGGTGGGATCCATCTGGTAGTATCTAAAATTACCTCCTGTATTCCAGAGTATATCTTTAATGTGGGTGGAGTATTATACAGGGGTAAGGTTCAAAAGAAAAGGTGATGTTTTTGGATGTGTTAATTGTCCATAACATCATACAAAGCTGGTCAACATGTTTCGGCCTTTAGTGCCCCATTACAGGACAAGGTCTGGGCCTTCATCAGAACCTTATTCAAGTACAACGGGTCCCTTACGGTTTGTTGATCATTGTTAGATCTTCTTTAGACTCGTAAGTCATTTACTTACGTGTCTTCAAACCAAATTGTTTTTTCGGAAAGGAATTCTTGGCATCTTTGAGCCTGAAACTTATAATCCTTTTTGGTTTGCCTCAGAGGTATCAGAGACAACTTGCCGTTCTTGAGCCCCTGGTGCGGTCACCTACGTGGTCCTCGTCCGTCCTGTGCATAAGTGAAAGAGTCTTGAACAAGATCCTCTTATTGACAAGGAGCCAATGCAGATGCCTCAAGAGTGCCAAGACAGAAGTTGTCTAAGTAGATTGAGAACCAGATGGGCCGCTGCATTCTGGCCCGTCTGAAGTTTCCTCAACAAAATCTGAGGCAGACTCGCATAAAAGGCACTGGCGTAATCCAGCCTCACAATAAAGGAGAGGCTCTTCAAGAATTTTTTAGCAGTGCGCATAAGACCAAAACACGTGTCGACTACCTTGTTAATTTGATTAGGTAGTGACAGCTGTCTATCAAACTTGACTCCCACGTTTTTTACTGCGTCAACTTGAAGTTTGGGCGGAGGGGCTCCTTCCGACCAATTTGCTTGCAGATTCAGTTTGAAATGGACCTCTGTCTTATCAGTTTGGTTGATTGATACTCATTCACTGGAAAATAGCTGATAGACAGAGTTTAAAGGCATCCTGGGCAATTAAATGAAAACATCAGCTGAGAGTCACCAGTATACGAGATTATCTTGGCTCCAAAAGACTCAACCAATGCCGCTAAAGGGGTTTATAGATGTTGAACATAGTAGGGCTTAGGGGCAAGCCCTGGGACACGCCTACCGAGACACTGCTTTTACAGGATGAGAAAGATGGCATCCATACCTCTTGGCATCTGTCTTCAAGGAAGGATTTCAGCCACTTCATTGCTGTGCCCTCGATGCCTATATCATATATGTGGGCGAGCAGCCTCGAGTGAGGGATCGTGTTGCATGCAGGCAATAGGACTAGCAGTACTAAGACTGCCGTACCTGCTGCATTTAAGGTGCATTTTTTTACTTCGAAAACTTCTGGAAGTGCTGTCTCCGTGCTGAAGTTTGGCTTAAACCTTGACTGGCTGGGGTACAGAAGCCTGTTAGATTCAATTTAGTTGCAAATCTGCTAATTAACAAACCTCTCCACAAGTTTTGGCAGGGCTGGCAGCAAGGAAATAGGCCAGTAGTTGCTTGGGATATTGGGGTCTGCATTGGGTTTCTTCAAGAGGCAGAATTTTGGCCTGTTTCCAATTAGAAGGGACTATCCCAGATGGCAGAGACTTAGGGGCCGATTCCGATCTGGGTCGGAAAACTCTCCGACCGAGCCGGATCCGGAGAGATTTCTGACCGAGCCGGACTCCTGCAGTCCGACCGAGCGAGGTACGATGCGGCCGCATGCTGCCGTACTCGATTCGGTCGGACTCCCATTGAAGTCAATGGGAGCCGGTCGTGCAGCAGCGTACATGGGTTCCCATTAACTCAATGGAGTACGTCGCAAACAAGTGCGCCCCCTACAGTGTGTACACGTCGGTGCAACCCGCACCATACATGCATGTTTAGGGGGACCCTTGGGTCCCCCGTGTTTGACTTCGTAAGGCTACGGGTGAAGGGGGTCCGGCACGGACCCCCAAGTCCGGCTCCGGGAGCTTTACCGAGCCGGACGCTCCGACTCGATCCGGCTGTCCGACGCGTACATCGTACTCGCTCGGTCGGATAACGTCTCCATTGTGTGGTGCGATTCGTTTCCGTACAAGTCGGTCGGAGCGGTTCGGATCCGGAATCAGTTCGGTCGGAACACACGCGACATTCGCATCGTACTCGCTCGGTCGGACAGCTGTACGAGTCGGTCGGAAAAAACGCGTACGGCTCGTACTTTTTCCGGCCGGATCCCGTTCGGAGAGCTTCCGACCGAGATCGGAATCGGCCCCTTAGTCAGGAGGGAGTTCAAGACTGAATTGATGACATCCACTTCCTGTGCTAGAAGAAAAGGGGGGCAGGGATCAGAAGAAGAGCCTGACTTAAGATTTAAGATGGCCACTCTAGAAACATCCATCGAGATTGGGTCGAAGGATGAAAGTACGAAGGTGGTAGTAACTGGGGGTGGAGAACTAGTGACTGAGTGCACTGTTATGGTTAGACTTTTTTTAATATCCTCAATTTTCTTCTTCAAAAAGCTGGCCAGTTGATTGCACCACTTAGCAGAGGGAACCTTACTAAGGTGGCATGCCACCAGATCTAAGAATTTATTGACTATGTGGAGATTTCTTTTGGCTCATTCTTACACCTTGTCAATCTTTTCCTCGTAGAATTTCCGTTTAGTGGAATTGATTAGATTTCAGTCGTTTTTTAGTGCAGTCTTGTGTTTGGTTTTGTCCTGCAAGCTATAGTTTTTGCACCAAGCTCTTTCGGCCTTTTTCACAATTATTTTTCTCCAGCTTAAGGGATTCATTAAACCAGGGGCAAGAGAGTTTAGCTAGGCCTGTCAAGAGTCCAGGGAGGGGGGCTAATCTTTCCACTGAAGACCAAATCCACTTGTTGAAACCTGTACGTCTGATTCGAGCGGTCCTGGAAAGTTAGGCAAAGTGTTTTCCAGAACGCTTAGCTAGCTGTCATGGGGCTGCTGTGATTTCACATGCTCCTCTAGAGGTTTTGACTGTCGTGGTTCCACCTGTGGCTCCAGCCATGTTATTGTCCTGGTATGTATCTGGCCCTAACCAATATGTTATTTTGTAGGTAACCTAGCATAAAGCACTGTAAGAACCACAACAGCCTCATGTACTTACTAGAGCCACAACTGTCTGATTATCCACACTGATCCTTACTTGTTTGTTTACCAATTCCGATCCCCACAACACTAATGCAGCCAGCAGTTGAAAATAATTCAGAAATGCTATGCTTTTCTCTTTTCCTCACCTTTTCAATGGCTTCTTTTTGGTGCACCACCCGGCTGTCCAAAGCAAACCAAAATCTACTAATTTGTTGTTGCTGTGGTCCCATCTATTGCTCCAGGAGTGGAAGCTGCTAAGGTTCCACCTGTTTGCCTTTGGGTTGTAGCTGCTGTGGGTCCACCTGTTGTTCCAGAAGTTGTGACTGCTATTGTTCCACCTGTTTGTCCTTGTGTTTTAGCTTCAGTTGTCACTGCTGTGGTTTCAGGTGTTGATCCTTGGGTTGTATCAGTTGTGGGTCCACCTGTTGCTCCAGAGGTTGCAGCTACTGTGGGGCTGCCTGTTGTTCCAGACGTTATGACTGCTGTGGTTCCAACTGTTTTTCTGTGAGTTGTAGCTACTGTGGTTCCAACTGTTTTCCAGAGGTTCTGGCTGCTATTGTTCCACCTGTTGCCCCAAGGGTTCTAGTTGCTGTTGTTGCACCTGTTTGTCCTTGGGTTTTACCTGCTGTAACTCTGCCTGTTGTTCCAGAGTTGTGATTCCATGTTTGTTCCTGAGTTGTACTTGTTGTGGGTCTGCCTGTTACACCTGGGGTTGTAGCTCCTATGGTTCTTCCAGGTGTTGTAACTGCTGTGGCACCACCTGTTGTGCCAGGAGTTGTAGCTTCTGTGGTACCAATTGTTGTTCTCAGGAGTGTAGCTGCTGTGGTGGTTCCACCTGTTGACCCTTTGGAAATAGCTGTTTCACCACCAGTTGCTCCAGAGTCTGATGCTGCTGTATTTCACCTGTGGCTCTAGGGGTAGTGGCTGCTGTTGTTCAACTTGTTGGTCCTCAGGTTGCAGCTGGAGTGGTTGAACCTGTTGTTCCAGAAGTCGGGGCTGCTGTGATTCCGCCTGTTGGTCCTTGAGTTGTAGCTGCTGTGTTTCTGCCTAGTTTTCCAGGGGACGTAGCTGCTGTGGTGGTTCTACCTGTAGATCCTTCAGTTGTAGATGCTGTGGTACCATCTGTTCTTCTACACATTGTAGGTGCTATTGTTCAACCTGTAGATGATGGGTGCTAAAAGAGGTTTTTAATATAGTTATGTTTTCTTATGTTCCAGGTTGGGTTCCGATACCATGGTCAGCATTGATGACCATTCAGAATATCAGGCATTCCTTGGTCCGCTGGGTGTCCAAGTAAGCAGAGAAGCACCTGTTTGGCACCAATGTTTTTCAGGTTGAATGGTGGTAGAAAAGTAGGATGATATGAGAACAGCTTCTGCCATGGTCGCGGAACAGGTTTGAGGAAAAACACATCCAGATATGCTTATCGTTCATCTGGGGGGAATGATCTGGTGCAGCTATCGGCCTGACATTGTTGAAAGCGATGAAAGCAGATCTGGAGATGATAAGATGGTTGTGGTCAGGGATGTGTATGGTGTTGACAGAGCTGTTGCAGCGCTGGGTGTGGTGTCCACCTTTCCATGTTTGGTAATGAACTTTATTTTCCCCACTACTTCCCTGCCATCTCTCTGATGCCCAAACTAAGATGTCTCCTCTGCTTCAATTTTGCCTCCACACCTCTATGGGAAACCCCAAAGCAACACTGGCCCTGAAAGTGTGCACTGGGCCCTAATACATGCAAGGAAGGATTGTAAAACTGTCATAATTGGGGTTTAGTTGGCCCCTCATACCGCACTACCCTGGTGCCCCTGCACCTGCAGCACCAATGATGTCTACAGCTCTGTGAAGCAGGCTGCCAGCTTTTCTCACTCCACTCGACCATCGTTCCTAGGCTGTAGACACAAATTTCTGCCCCTTTGTCCAAAAAAAAGAAAAACAAGGAAAAAAGACCCACATATTGTACCCCCACCACCCACCATTGCTTGGGCCTGTCCCGTACTCAGGAAGCGTGATCTGGGCCATAATAGTAGCAAATGGACCCCACTCCTCTTTTTGGTAGTAAGACAGTCATAACTTGGGTGCAGTGGCCACTAACACACCTGGCACAAGTGCCACATCACCTGCTGCACTACTAGTAGTGATAGCCCTCTAAACAAAAGACCCCATACATTGTCCCCCCTTCCTCAAGGGCATCTCTTGGAGGAAGTTGTCTCTGTCTATGTGTAAACAAACAAATGAGCCCCCACATCCCTTTAACTCTATCCATAGATCTGGCTCCTTCCCTCTTCCGCCGGGGCTTTCACTCTCAGGCCCCCCAAGGCTGGGAGGAGCAGGAATCTGCATCTAAATGCAACCCTGCTGACCTCCTCCCTCCACCCCTGCAACCGTGGTGTAACACAGGCCCTCACGGCCCCCTCAGTGCGGGGGGGGCCAGAGCTGCAGGGGGCCTCCTCAGAACAGTAGTCTGCCCTGAGAGCTCCTGATTAAATCCGGAACGGGGATCCCTCCATGTACCTTGCAGGGGGCCCCCCTCAAGTTTCGTTAAGCAACTGCCCTGGACTCACCCTTTTACAAAACCAACCATACCTGAAAGGTTGAGATTGACCTTGTGATGGGTCTGCCTGAAGGGGACAGAAGGTCGGGGGTGGGAGGGTTGGAGATCCTGTGCTGGGAATCTGTGGCAGAAAACTAGAGAAGACACAATCCTTCTTATCAGGGTGCTGCTACCTACAAGAAATGTAAATGTGTGTAATTCTTTAATCAGCAAATGTAAAGGCTGCTTGGGAGCGAGTACAGGCTTTAACTGGCGGAGTCACGTGGAGCTGCGCCGTGACAACCATTTATCCTTCTTGAGAGATAAATGAAGGGAGTTACCAACTGAGTCCTTTTAATGGACGCTTATAAAGATGTATATAGGTATAATCTGATTACTTATTACTAAAATATATAGATATAAATAATGATTTACATTACTTTTTGCTACAGGCTGGGACCTCATAGCACTATAAATACACAAGTCGCTACTCTCTGATCCGACCAGGATTAAATTCTGTGACTCTCTGGTCACACACAGACATCTGCACTGACTGCATTAGCCAACTGAGGTTTTAGAATGTACAAGAGCACATTTTCTACTGAGCCGTTTAACTTACATTTATTTTTCATGTAATGTGTTATTTTTCATTTAATGTGTGTATATATATTTTTTATATGCAGTTACCTGAACGTGAAAAAATAACACAATAGTTACAGTTCTTCATAGTCACATCTTTGACCCCCGCCACACCACTCACTGATCCAGCCCAAGGGCCCTCAAAATCACAGTTCCCACACTTCTTTCTGCACTTCAACCTCTGCATGTAAATGAAGATGGCCTGGGAATGCAGCCACAGACTCCCAAGGGGACACACCCTACAATTTAAAGACCTCTGGCTTAGAGGGTGGTGGTGAAGGTGACAGGACAGTATCTACTGAGTTTTTAAAAAATGATGTGAAGTTAAGAGGGCAGAACACTTTGCAAGCTGCCAGAAATGGGAACAGTGAGCCTCCAGCCTTGTTACTCGCCCTCTGCGAGCCTGACTCATGTTCAGGGGCGGCTCCTCTGTAATGGTGGAGGAGCGTCGGCCCACTCTTCAGAGTCAGTCAGAGAAAAATAAAATGACAACGAAACAATATCATTTTATTTTTCTTTGACTAATTCTGACTTGAGTGCAGGGTGGGGCCATGCCATGACAGGCAAATGGTGGCACTTAGAAGTGTGCATGCATGTTTGGCCGGCTGTCCTAGGCCAGCCAAACATACATGCGTACTTCTATTTCTCAAACCCAGCTGTGTTCACAGCCAGTTTCGAGAAATTCCGCAGGCTCACATGCATTGTCTGAGGAGCAGAGCAGACCACTCAGACCAATCCTGGCGCTGCTCTCCAGAGCAGACCACTCAGACCAATCCTGGCGCTGCTCTCCAGAGCAGACCACTCAGACCAATCCTGGCGCTGCTCTCCAGAGCAGACCACTCAGACCAATCCTGGCGCTGCTCTCCCAGAGCAGCGCCAGTATTGGCTGAGCAGTCTCTGCATTCCCAGAGACTGCAGGGAGAGCTCCGAGGCTGTGGCAGCTGTCGGAGGCTGCTGGGAAAAGGTAAGTTTTAAAAATTCTTTTACCACCCCCCTCGCCCGCCCATCAGTCCCCCACACCCGCATCTTCGTGTTGTGGCGGTTTACCACTGCTCATGTTGTCATGTTGTCAGCTTGCATTTGGGGGCAGGGAATTCACAAATTCAAATTGTAGATGGACAGCTGTGAAAAAGGCAGTTTTCCACCACAGAATCTAAATTGGAGCCCCTACGTGGGAAAAAATCCCTGATATAGATACCTACCTTTCCATGGCTTTTATGACTGTATGTGATCTTTGGAAGGCACATTGCAGGCTCTTTACATGAAGAATTTCTGCACAAAATTAAACTCCTATTTAACCTGGTACTGACTTGACTGACTATGGAAGGATGAGAGGCTAATGCCCGATTTAACCACTCTTGTCTGTGTTGACACAATGATCTCAGTAGTAACTGAACAAACAAAGCAGCCAGGGGACCCAATGCCGCATTACCTGGAGTAATCACAGTATCATATACCCAAATTGACCACCTCTGATGGCCAGCCGCTCATTGACCATACATTTAAAAACTTTTTTCACAAAGAAGAGAGGCAACAAACACATCTGATCATATTTTAGCAATCAGCGCAAATTGTGACTCGTAGGTCCTTGTCACAGTGGTAGTTTTTTCTTTATTTTGATTCTTCATCCACCATACAAAAAATGCAGGCGACGCATTTCGCATTGCAAAAGCTTCCTCAGTGCAATATTATTAGTTTGAGGGCAGTATTGACAAATCTGTTGATTTTTCCTTCTATCACTCTTCTTCAACCCTTTCTTCCTATTGACTTTTTAGGATAGAGGCACGGACGTAGCACATTGCAGCAGGGTCTCTGTTGTAGTTTGTAGTCCTTCTATTTTTGTGAGTTTCGATTCTTTCGTGAGGGGAGTTAGAGAAGGCTCACTCCCTTGTCTCTCTTTTTTTGTGGTTTTTCAATATTATCAGTTCACTGGTTCTCCAAAAAGAACTCCTAACACTACTTTAACAACTACAGTAGACCATACTGGGTCGCGACTATGTCTGTGCCGTACACAGCCGCACTAGATGACCCCTCGAACCTTCAAGTGAGGGGGCCTTTGTGCTCACAGTGCCTTTGCAAAGTCTAGGAGAAATTCTGTGGCCACAATACCATGAGTATTTTTGTTTTCTCATGCACATAAATTATTTGTGAGGATTGACCACGGGCTCCCGGCTTAAATGCATCCTTCGACTCCATGACGTTCTGCCTGTTAAAGTGGAACATATTGACTGAAGCATATTTACAGAGATTTTTACTTTGGAAAATCAGTGAACTGATAATATTGCCCTGAGGAAGACTTTGAAAGGCAAAACGAGTTGGCTGCGTTTTTGTATTGTGGATGAAGAATCGAAATAAAGAAAAAACGACCACATGTAGCATGATCATGGATATATCCATTCCTATGTAAGCAAATAGACGGAATGGTCCATCGCTGAATACATAGAATATTGGACTGCCACAGGCTTGAACATAATATGAAAATCAAACATATGCAGCCAATGGTATGTATGTAACTTTCATGGTATGACAGTGATCACTGCATATGCAAAGGCCCCTCCACACACCCACTTATTTATTAGGACTTGTGCCATGACGGCTATGTCCCTATACTGAAAAATGGGGCATTACTTAAGAAAAGTTGTTTTTCAGTAAAAAAAGGATGGCAATATATGTTGCTATGGAAAAACATCAGGTAGAGTTATGGTTAAAACTGAAAACTGTAGTAAAAAAGAAAAATCCCACTATTTCAGAGAAAACACAAGGTAGTGAAAACCAAAAGATTGCGTTAATTAGAGCAAAGAAAAAGAAGCTACACTTCATAAAAACCAAAACCAACCAAATCAGTTTCCAGTAGTCTGACTGAAATGTCAGTGTGCTTTGGAATTTGCCTCTAAAGGACTGCTATGTATGTGGGCTATTTAAGCGCTGATGCTCCAACTATTTCTACAGCAGCTATAATTTTTGTAGACCCACCTGTTGTTCCTGTTGTTGCAGTGGTTGATGCTGTTGTTGCGGCAGATGTTGCAGCAACTGATGCTGTTGTTACAGCTGTTGTTGCTTCTGTTGTGGCTGCTGCTGTTGTGGCAGATGTTGCAGCGGTTGTTGAAGCTGTTGTTGCAGGTGTATTTGCTGCAGTTGTTGCTGCTGTTGTAGCAGCTGTTGTAGCTGCAGTTGTTGCGGCAGTTGTGGTAGGTGTTGTAGCTATAGTTGTTGCAGCTGTTGTTGCAGCTGTTGTTTCTGCTGTTGTTTCAGCTGTTGTTGCGGCTGTTGTTGCTGCAGTTGTTACAGCTGTTGTTTCTGCAGTGGTTACAGCTGTTGTTGCGACTGATGTTGCAGCAGTTGTGGCAGGTGTTGTAGCTGCAGTTGTTGCAGCTGTTGTTTCTGCAGTGGTTGCAGCTGTTGTTGCGACTGTTGTAGCTACAGTTGTTGCAGCTGTTGTTTCTGCTGTTGTTTCGGCTGTTGTTGCTGCAATTGTTGCTACAGTTGTTGCAGCTGTTGTTTCAGCTGTTGTTTCGGCAGTTGTGGCAGGTGTTGTAGCTGCAGTTGTTACAGCTGTTGTTTCAGCTGGTGTTGCAGCAGTCGTTGCAGCTGTTGTTTCTGCAGTTGTCGCAGCTGTTGTTGCAACAGTTGTAGCAGATGGAGCTGCAGTTGTTGCAGATATTGTTCCTGCTGATGTTTCTGCTGTTGTTGTGGCTGTTGTTTCAGCTGTTGTTGCAGCAGTTGTGGCAGGTGTTGTAGCTGCAGTTGTTGCAGCTGTTTCTGCTGTGGTTTCAGCTGTTGTTGCTACAGTTGTTGCTGCATTTGTTGCAGCTGTCGTTTCTGCTGTTGCAGCTGTTGTTGCGACAGTTGTGGCAGGTGTTTGGGCTGCAGTTGTTGCAGCTGTTGTTTCTGTTGTTGCTGCAGTCGTTACAGCTGTTGTTTCTGCAGTCGTTGCAGCAGTTGTTGCTGCAGTCGTTGCAGCTGTTGTTTCTGCTGTTGTTGCTGCAGTCGTTGCAGCTGTTGTTTCTGCTGTTGTTGCAACTTTTGTTGCGGCAGTTGTTGCAGGTGTTGTAGCTGCAGTTGTTTCTGCTGTTGTTTCAGTTGTTGTTGCTGCAGTTGTTTCTGCAGTTGTTACAGCTGTTGTTTCAGCTGTTGTTGCAGCAGTTGTGGCAGGTGTTGTAGCTGCAGTTGTTGCAGCTGTTGTTTCTGCTGTTGTTTCAGCGGTTGTTGCAGCTGTTGCTGTAGTCGTTGCAGGTGTTGTTTCTGCAGTTATTGCAGCTGTTGTTGCTACAGTTGTCGCAGATGTTGTTGCAGCAGTTGTAGCAGAAGCAGCTGCAGTTGTTGTTTCTGCTGTTGTTTCAGCTGTTGTTGCGGCAGTCATGGCAGCTGTTGTAGCTGCAGTTGTTGCAGATGTTGTTGCAGCTGTTTCTGCTGTTGTTTCAGCTGTTGTTGCAGCTGTTGTTGCTGCAGTCGTTGCAGCTGTTGTTGCTGCAGTCGTTGCTGCTGTTGTTTCAGCTGTTGTTGCTGCAGTTGTTTCTGCAGTTGCAGCTGTTGTTTCTGCTGTTGTTTCAGCTGTTGTTGCAGCAGTTGTGGCAGGTGTTGTAGCTGCAGTTGTTGCAGCTGTTGTTTCTGCTGTTGTTTCAGCGGTTGTTGCAGCTGTTGCTGTAGTCGTTGCAGATGTTGTTTCTGCAGTTGTTGCAGCTGTTGTTGCTACGGTTGTGCGCCAGATGTTGTTGCGGCAGTTGTAGCAGAAGCAGCTGCAGTTGTTGTTTCTGCTGTTGTTTCAGCTGTTGTTGCGGCAGTCGTGGCAGCTGTTGTAGCTGCAGTTGTTGCAGATGTTGTTGCAGCTGTTTCTGCTGTTGTTTCAGCTGTTGTTGCAGCTGTTGTTGCTGCAGTCGTTGCAGCTGTTGTTGCTGCAGTAGTTGCAGCTGTTGTTTCTGCTGTTGTTTCAGCTGTTGTTGCGGCTGTTGTTGCAGCAGTTGTTGCAGCTGTTGTTGCCGCTGTTGTTTCTGCTGTTGTTTCAGCAGTTGTTGCAGCTGTTGTTGCCGCTGTTGTTTCTGCTGTTGTTTCAGCTGTTGTTGCGGCTGTCGTTGCTGCAGTCGTTGGAGCTGTTGTTTCTGCAGTTGTTGCAGCTGTTGTTGCGGCAGTTGTGGCAGGTGTTGTAGCTGCAGTTGTTGCAGCTGTTGTTTCTGCAGTTGTTGTTGCGACTGTAGTTGTGACAGTTGTGGCAGGTGTTGTAGCTGCAGTTGTTGCAGCTGTTGTTGCTGCAGTCGTTGCAGCTGTTGTTGCTGCAGTTGTTGCAGTTGTTGTTGCTGCAGTAGTTGCAGCTGTTGTTTCTGCTGTTGTTTCAGCTGTTGTTGCGGCTGTTGTTGCAGCAGTTGTTGCAGCTGTTGTTGCCGCTGTTGTTTCTGCTGTTGTTTCAGCAGTTGTTGCAGCTGTTGTTGCCGCTGTTGTTTCTGCTGTTGTTTCAGCTGTTGTTGCGGCTGTCGTTGCTGCAGTCGTTGGAGCTGTTGTTTCTGCAGTTGTTGCAGCTGTTGTTGCGGCAGTTGTGGCAAGTGTTGTAGCTGCAGTTGTTGCAGCTGTTGTTTCTGCAGTTGTTGTTGCGACTGTAGTTGCGACAGTTGTGGCAGGTGTTGTAGCTGCAGTTGTTGCAGCTGTTGTTGCTGCAGTCGTTGCAGCTGTTGTTGCTGCAGTTGTTGCAGTTGTTGTTGCTGCAGTAGTTGCAGCTGTTGTTTCTGCTGTTGTTTCAGTTGTTGTTGCGACTGTTGTTGCAGCAGTTGTTGCAGCTGTTGTTGCCGCTGTTGTTTCTGCTGTTGTTTCAGCTGTTGTTGCGGCTGTTGTTGCTGCAGTCGTTGGAGCTGTTGTTTCTGCAGTTGTTGCAGCTGTTGTTGCAGCAGTTGTGGCAGGTGTTGTAGCTGCAGTTGTTGCAGCTGTTGTTGCAGCTGTTGTTTCTGCAGTTGTTGTTGCGACTGTAGTTGTGACAGTTGTGGCAGGTGTTGTAGCTGCAGTTGTTGCAGCTGTTGTTGCAGCTGTTGTTGCTGCAGTCGTTGCAGCTGTTGTTGCAGCTGTTGTTTCAGCTGTTGTTGCGGCTGTTGTTGCTGCAGTTGTTGCAGCTGTTGTTGCAACTGTTGTTGCAGCAGTTGTGGCATCTGTTGTTGCAGCAGTTGTGGCAGCTGTTGTAGCTGCAGTTGTTGCAGCAGTTGTTTCAGGTGGAGTTGCAGCTGTTGTCGCTGCAGTTGTGGCAGCAGTTGTTGCTGGGACTGTTGTTGGTGCTGTTGTTGGTGCTGTTGTTGAATCTGTCTGGGCCTGTGTTCCTGAGAGCAGACCTGGAGGGAGGGGGGAACATGAGAGAAAGATGAGAATGAGTTTATGTAAAAATGTCAAGCATTAACAGCACTGATTGGCAACAAGAAAGTTCACAATACCATGATATCCTCACATGGGAACCTTCCTGCCTAGAGAAGCCAGGCCATGTGCAAGGGATGGCCACGTGCCAGTGTATGACTATGGATGTGTGGAGTCACTATAGTGTTATCCACTGACCGATGCTGGAGCAGGGGAGGTGAGAAGACACCACGCCTGATTTACTGAAGTGTTTCCATAGCCTAAGACTGTCTTGATATATGCAAGGCCTTGTCTTACAGTCTTAAGATTATCCTTGCTGGCTCAGCAAGTCTTTAGCTCTTTTTTTGATAGTCTTAACACTGCCTTAGACCTGAAACCCCTCTGTAAATCAGTCCTCTGGTATTTATTTTCTCAGCACCTGCATGTGCTGATGAGTTTCTCGTGTGTGGGGCCTCACTGGTGAACCTCAAGAGCACGGCTGTCAGTGTGACCGAGCACCAGTAGTTATATTGTGGACTTGTGGGAAAAGAGTGGACATATCCTCTTATAACCATGTCTTTCTTGGACTCCAAAGCACATGTTTCTACTGCACTCATATGCACTGGTTTGGAAATCTGTGCATGCGTATTGATGACGCTGCATGTGTGAGTGAAGATTGTGGTTGTCCCTGCTGTTGCCTGTAAGTAAGTGTGCAAATACTGCGCAAAGTGATCCCCGATGTGCCGTTCTGAAGAAATTGTGCTGTGGAGAAAGAAGAACGTATGAACCTAGTGATCCCGGTACTAGGCGCTATGAGCTCAAGACATCATAGCTAGGAAACCCAGAGTGGTAACCACTGCTCGGTGTCTTTAGGCCGTGCTCCTGCCTGTGACTGTACTGACTGGGTACCAGTTGAATGCTAGCGCCTGTAGAAGGCACAATGTCTTCAGAAACAGCCATGTGACTCCCTTCTGCTCCTGTGCACAGGCACTGATTAGATATATCCATGATAGGGTCCTATCATATGTTTGCAAAAGTCAGTCAACAGTGGCATTTCATTCAGACCAAGGAGTGTTTTACATGAGGAATCTGTGTTTATTTTTGGAGGTGTGGTGGTTCTCCTTCTCAGGTACACCCTGGTTGGGGTAGAGTGGGAGAATATTCAAATCTGCCCACAAAGTTGTAAGAGGTTTTCAGACATCATTTCTAAGAGGTTTTGTCAGCGTGGGCCAGGCTGGCCACAGCAGGGCCCTGTGTCTCTTTATTGTTCCGCAACCACAGACATTACCAGGGCAAGAGGCTCTGAGACAGGGGACACAACGCTGATGGTCGGTCAACTCACAAGATTTCACTCTATACCCTTGGACATAGGATACTAAAGGGCTCATGTCTTCAGAGACCTGGCCCAAGGTGAGAGGAAAAAGGTTCATGCTCCTGGGAGCCAGATTCCCTCTGCTATTTCTCTTGCATGATCTCACATCCTGTTCATCGCTTTATAAACCATCAGTCTTTCCCTGTAACCTTTTTTCAACTGAACCATTGGGGAGCCTACAACGGAAGTAAATTTGTCATCTTTCATTGCTGTAATTTTAAAGACCCTTTCTTATAATCCAATTCCTGCAGGAGGAGTTTTTTGAGGTAGAAGTCTCACGGGACCTTGTGACGCCCCATACCACTTTTTGAGGTTGAGTAAAAGTTTCCAGTGTAGAATTCCCAGACATCCACTGAATCCCACTATTGGTGATAAACTAATTATTTTTAAAGCTGTATGTCTGTACCCTCACATATACATGAACCATTGATGTCCTGATGATGACAAGTTTTAATCTTTGGTGAGCCGAAACGTGGACAACTTGTAAAGATTGGACAACTAGAAATGCTCTCAAGAATTATTGTACTTATAATTTTGTTATATTTGGGGTTTGTACAACATCCCATTGTAATGAGATTACCACATAACTTATTTGCAATGTGTTGTTCCTTGTTACAGTTTAATAATGAACTTCCTCCAAGTATATTACTTTTACAATTTATTGTATGATTGAGTTGTTTCTAAAGTGTGGCTTGGCATTTTTAAAAATATTTTTTGCCTAATGGGTGCAAACCAACTTATTCTGTCACTAAGCTGCCCATTGGTAGGTGATGTTGTTGGCATTGGTAATGGGTAGCCACTGTCGGTAGGCTCATCTGTGTAAACAAATGTGATGTTTGGGGGTTGCATGTTGCACAGTTTGGTCACGAGATCCTGTTCTATGGCTCTCAATCTAAGTGTCTCCTTAATGCCGCTGGGTTGGGCTTAAAAAGGAGCTTCTGTCCAGGTTGCAATTATCACCAATGGTGTAATATCACGTGATATATATTACCGCATGAGGAATTCTGAATTTTTGTAAGGACTAGTTCATCAGGTCAGACCTCAAGGAACTTCTCCTTAGAGAATGGCCTGGAATGTTTAATGACATAATGTAATCAATATATGCATTTTACTCCCTCCCCCCTTGTGGAAATGTACTTGCACAATTCAGAAGTGTCGTTCAATGCATAGCCCTTTCAAAAGCAATTTGAGTGTATGGTCCCTCCAGAAAGCAATATATGCAACTGCAATTCATGCTTCTGTTTTGCCTCTGCTTGCACAATGGGCACATCTTAAAAACGGCCACACCCTGTTTAACCCGTCGTAGGTGTGTACCTATGCATGTGGCCCTTGTATGGGACAAAAGGCGGGAGCACTGCTTAGGGTCAAAGACACCATCCAGTCAAGGGGTGACCGGAGAGCTAGCTGGCTTCTGGGAACAGACGTGGGCTGTTGCTGCATCGTGATGTGGCGCTTTGTAAAGTAGTCCTAAACTGGAGCAGGGTTGCGGAGCTCCTGCCATATATGTTGATGTTACTTCAGATCCTGGGTTCTGAGATGGGGAAGGCCTGTTGTATGCTTTTTTGTTTCTTTGCACATCGTCTGTGTCTTGGAGGCTGTTGTGGCCTCTGCGCACAATATTCAAGCAGGAACTTAGGCGGTTAAGGCAGAACCCAAAGGGAACTTGCATGAAGCTGCATTAAATCGGAAGCGTTGGCAACTCTATTTACAAGCCCCTTGCTCCGCCAGTGCATCACTTTTTCCTATATTAAAAGTGACGCACTGTTGACTGATAAATAAGCCCCCTAGTGTGTAGATTGGACGCAGAGTGACATGTCTGGAACAAACACCTAGTGTGCGAAAAGGACACGGAGTGATGTCACCAACACAATAACCTAGTGCACGGACGGGTCCTGGAGTGATGTCACCAACATAAACATGGGCATGGGACACGGCATGTCGCGTCCGGCTCAAACATCCAGTATACAGATGGGACATGGAGTGACATTACTGCCACAAACACCTAGTGAGCCGAAGGGACACAGAGTGATATGTCTGCCAGAAACACATATTGTGTGGATGGGACACAGAGTGATATGTCCGCCACAAACTTCTAGTGTGCGTATGGAACACGGAGTGACATGTCTGCCACAAACATCTAGTGTGTGTATGGAACATCGAGTGACATGTCTGCCACAAACATCTAGTGTGTGTATGGAACATCGAGTGACATGTCTGCGACAATCACTTAGTATGTGAATGGAACACAGAATGATGTGTCCGCCACCGACAACTAGTATGTGGACGGGACATGGAGTGACATGTCCACCACATACCTAGAACCTGATTACGAGTTTAGGTGTTATTTTTTGCACATGATAAATAATGATACCACAGAGTATGTTATTTGTCGTGTGCGATAAACATCACCTATCATGAGTTTGTGGGGAATAACATGCGAATTCTGGTGTTTAATGCACCAATATCTGCATGGAACGGTAAATACCATACAATTTTCCCCGTTAAATTTCACCAGGTTTAACCTGCCAAAATCTAACAAGAGCTGAGGTATTTAACGCATCGGATAAGTATATTAAGTATACAGGTTGGAATTTAATGGCTCACCCGTAATCAGGGCCCTAGTGTGTAGATGAGACAAGGAGTGATATGTTTGCCACAAATAGCTAGTGTCCATACAGAACATGGAGTGACATGTCCGCCACAAACATCAAGGGCCATATGTACAAAGCATTTTCCAGTCACAAATGGCCCATTGGGCCGTTTGCGACCGGTAAAATGCCTTTTGTCATGTACCAACCCTATTTTGCAAGTTGGTAACCTATTACCGACTCACAAAATAGGGTTTGTGAGAACCTATTAGGAAGGGGCGTCCCTCTCCAACAGCGAGTCGCAAGGGTATGTAGGAATGATTTGCGACCGAGAATGCAGTTGCAAAACATTCCTAGTTACCACCAACTTCAAGTTGGTGGTAACCCAATCGCAACTTTGTGAATGTGAGCGACAACATTTTTAAGAGCAGGCAGTGGTCCCAGGGACCACTGCCTACTCTTATAAAATGAAAAGGTAGCTTTTTGTGTTTGTTTTTGAAATGCATCCCGTTTTCGTTAATGGAAAAGGGGTTGCATTGCAAAAAATAAATTGCTTTATTTAAAAAGCAATCACAGAGATGGTGGCCTGCTGACCCCAACAGGCCACCATCCTTGTGAGTGCAGGCCAATACCAATGGGTCACAAAGCGAGACATACCTCATGAATATTAATGAGGTAGGTCTATTTGCAACCCACTGGGAATCGCAAAATGTGTCTAAGACACGTTTGTGCATGGGTGTTGGTGATTTCCTGTTTGCGAATCACAAAAATTTGCAATTAGGAAATCACAAACTGATTTTTTTGTACATCTGGCCCCTAGTGTGACATATCCACCACAAACATCTAGTGTGCGGACGAAACACAGAGTGACATGTCTGCCTCAAACATCTAGTGTGTCGACTGAACACGGAGTGACATGTACATGACAAACTTCAAGGGCTCGATTCACAAAGGTAAACTTAGACCAAAAGTCTAAGGGGAATATTTACAATAACATGGCGCAGCGCAGTGCTGCAAACAATTTAGCTGCGCCGAGCTGCGTCATTTAAAAAATGCAGGGATGCACTGTATTAACAAGAATACGGCGCACCGCTGTACTTTCCTCTGCGCTGGCGCTAAAAAAGCTGCCTAGAGCCAGCGCAGGCACCCTTGCACTGTGATGCAGGGGTGCCTGCATTGCATGAATAATTGTGTTTGTGCAGGAAGGGACAAAAAAAACAATAATTAATGGTGTTTTGCTCCTTTTATGTGTACTGCAGTAATGCAACAGTTCTCACATTTGCGAGACTTAAAGCTATTGCTTTTTTAAACATAAAAGCAGGCGCCGTGCTCAAACATAAAGTGTGGTGCCTGTGTTGTAAATATAAAAGTGGGCGACGTGCTAAAACATAAAGTGCGGCACCTGTGCACAGTAATTGAAAAATAATTATGGAAGCGGGCGCCGTGCTAAAATATAAAGGGCAGCGCCCGTGCATATTTAAGTTATGTGCATGGCGGCCCATCAAGCGGGCACCACAGTGATAAAAAAATATATATAAAGCCAGGTGCCGTGCTAGGCACCATGGTGATAGAATATCACTGGCATAAAATAAAAGTAGTCCTTAAACGAAACACATAAACACATACAGCATAACTAAAACTGTAGTTGGCCGGTGCTCCTTGCGATAAAACGGAAGTGATGTATCGGGAGCGCCAACCAATAGGGAGCCGGGAAAGAAGAGCAATGCAGGAGTTAGCCAATGGCAAGCAGCTGGAGGGATTACACTCCGTATACTGCTTACAGCAGGTCTTGCAGACAACGCATGCATGCTGCCTAGGCTCGACCTAAAAACGAGGAGAAATAAAAGTATGTCTCCTCGTTGCACCACATTAACGCCTCCTTTTGAAAGGCGTTACTTTTTGGTGCTGCCTCAGATTTACAGATCCTTGTAAATCTGGGCAGTTTCAAAAGCCATGGGTGTTGCGTGGGAACGCCCACAGCAACACCCATTGCCAGTAGAGGCCGGTATTTGGCCAAACTGGCGGCAGAGGGAGAGGGGGGACCGGGGACGCAACCAAAATAAAATGATAATAAAAGAACTTACCTGTTCGACGCTCCGACCCTCCTCTCTGTCTCCAACACCGTTTACTGCAGGCATAGGCTCCCAGAATCCCCTGGGCTAACCCTGACGCTGCTTTCATGCTGCATAAAAGCAGCATCAGGATTGGCCTGCGTGCCGATGATTTGCACTCTCAGTGAGACTGGGGGCCTGTGCCTGCTCTCTCCAACCCGGCAATGCAGCTCGGGTTGGAGAGAGCTTCAGTGCACATAATGGATTGGCCGGCCTCAGACGGCCGGCCAAACCGTCATGCACACTGACAACCAGTGCACCTACCACTCCCCCTCTGCCTGTCATCCCTATGGCCCCACCCCCTAGATGATGCTAAGGAGAAAAATAAAACAATAATAAACACAGGTTCATTATCATTTTATTTTTCATCTTTTTGACTGCTGGCAGAAGAGGAGCCGCCACTGCCCATTGTACGCCCCTTTGCTGCAGAAAACTGCGTCGAGGAGGGCCATATTTACAAGCTGCATTAAGCCACGCAAAGTGGCTTAGTGCCGCCATGTGGAGCAGAGCACAGCGCCACCGGAGCGTCGGAAAAAGTGACGCTCCGGTGGCGCTATGTCCTTGTAAATATGCCCCTAAGTTTATGACTTTTGGTATTCACAAAGGCAAGTTACGAGTAGTATCTTTATGTTCACACTCGGGTGGAATCTCCACACTCGTGACAGAATCTCAGCCCTAAGTGTGGGAATTCCACCCCCCCCCCCAGAGAGGACTCTCCACCTCCATCCCAAGTGTGGAGACTCCACTTCGGGTGTGGAGTGGAATCTCCGCACTCGGGCGGAGATTCTGCCCGAGTGTGAACGTAAAGATAATACTCGTAACTTACCTTTGTGACTACCGAAAGTCGTAAACTTAGACTTTTGGTCTAGGTTTACCTTTGTGAATACTGAAAGTCGTAATCTTAGACTTTTGGTCTATGTTTACCTTTGTGAATACTGAAAGTCGTAAACTTAGACTTTTGGTCTATGTTTACCTTTGTGAATACTGAAAGTCGTAATCTTAGACTTTTGGTGTAAGTTTACCTTTGTGAATAAGACTTTTGGTCTAAGTTTACCTTTGTGAATACTGAAAGTCGTAAACTTAGACTTTTGGTCTAAGTTTACCTTTGTGAATCGGGCCCCAAGTGTGCAGACAGGACACGGGGTGACATCACTGCCACAAACACCTAGTGTGCAGATGGGGCACGGAGTGATGTGTCCACCACATGAAACTGGTGTGCAGATGGGTCGCAGAGTGATGTATCCGCCACTAACACCTACTCTGGAGAAGGGGTGCAGAGTGACATGTCAGCCACAAAAACATAGTATGTGGATGGGACACTGAATGGCATGGTCACTACAAATGGCCAGGTTGCAGATACGACGCAGAGTTACCTGGCTGCCACAACGACCTAGTGTGCGGGCGGGAACAGAGTGATGCTGCGGTCACAAACAGTGTATAGACAGATGACTTGCGCTTCCTTGTGGTACTCTAGATTTACTAAGCCACACAGGGCAACACAAGGTGGCTTAGCATGGCTTAGTAAATCTCACTGAAGCTGTTGCGTTGCTTTGTGCCGCCCTGCGTGATGCAATGGCAGACACAGAGTGACATGTCCACCACAAATACCTAGTAAGCCTACAGGACACGGAGTGACATGTCTAAATTCTAGTGTGCAGACGGGACACAGTGTGACAGTGCACCCTAGGACATAGAGCAACATGGTCACGACAAACGGCCTGTGTGCAGATAGGACACAGAGTGACATGGTTGTCAGAAGTGGGCAGCACACAGATATATACGGTTGGCATGGTCGTCATGAAAAAAGCTCATATATGAATGTGACAAATTGTGATGCAGCTGACACAAACAGCCAGTGTCCTGCAAGGACACAGCATGACATGACCGCCAATAAGAACCAGTGTGTGGAAAAGACACTGAGTGACATGACCGCCAATAAGAACCAGTGTGTGAAAAATTCTAGGAGTGACATGACCAACACAAAGAGCCAGTGTGCAGTTTAGGACACAGAGTGACATGACCACCTCAAAGAGCCAGTGTGTGGAAAAAACACTGAGTGACATGACCACCTCAAAGAGCCAGTGTGTGGAAAAGACACTGAGTGACATGACCACCTCAAAGAGCCAGTGTGTGGAAAAGACACTGAGTGACATGACCACCTCAAAGAGCCAGTGTGTGGAAAATACACTGAGTGACATGACCGCTCATAAGAACCACTGTGTGGAAAAGCTCTTACCTGACAAGAAGAGGGCAATCAAGGCGCTCCAGAGCTTCGGCCCCCTCATTTTGAGAGCGAAATCTCCGCTGCCTGCAGAGGGGTGTGGGTGCAGCCCTGCAAAGGAAGGGAGATTGTTACTAGGTGATTCTGTGCTCACGCACCTGCGGGGCCAACACGCACAAGCAGACGGCACGCACACGTGCAGAGGGAGCAGGCATTTACAGGGAGCCCACTGCCACTGCCTGGAGAGAGGGCACGCACAAGCACTCGCACGTACACAAACACGCACGCACGCGGGAGCGCACATTCTGTCACTCACACACTTGTACACACGCACAGACACACCTTCCCCTGCAGAGAGCAGTTACCTCAAATATTAACACTCTTGCAGCATGATTTAACGAAGTGCAAACACAAGACCTAACAGTTCTGAAAGACATTGGTAAATTGTATCAGCACAACACAACAATATCCACACAATAAAGGGATATTCATAGACAAAATCAGGCAACGAGTTACTGCAACGTGCAATGAGAGAAACGTGTACGTTAGCCCCTAGCTTGGGTAATGCATTTGTTTATTTATTTATTCTTTCATTCATATTTATACAGCTCGGACATTACCCAAAGGTGCTGGAGCGCTTTACAGGAGAGATATTTCGTTGCATGGAAGTTATAGATGGTTTAAGATAAACAATCCCGCTATAAGTAATTACAGGGTTAAGAACACAACTAGGTAGATCATTACATACAACAGAATGTGCAAAAGCCGTAAGAGGGTTGAGGTAGTATACAGACTGTACAAAAGGTATATATGTCCGTAAAAGGGTTGAGGGAACATACAGAATGTGCAAAAGCCGTAAGAGTCCCAAGGTGGCACACAGAGTGTACACAATGCGTATGTGTCAGTTAAAGATGAAGTAGCATACAGAGTGTGCAAACGTTAAATATGTCCGTAAAAAAAGGTTACGCAAGAAAGCAAATAACATAATGGCACTCTAGAGTCGACAGGAGAGTGCGCGAGCACTTACATTCTAAGGATACCACATTGTGGTAGCATACAACTGTAAAAAGGGTGAGGTAGTATACAACTGTAAAAAGGGTGAGGTAGTATACAACTGTATAAAGGTTGTGGTAGTATACAACCGTATAAAGGGTGAGGTAGTATACAACCGTAAAAAGGGTGAGGTAGTATACAACCGTAAAAAGGGTGAGGTAGTATACAACCGTAAAAAGGGTGAGGTAGTATACAACCGTATAAAGGTTGTGGTAGTATACAACCGTATAAAGGGTGAGGTAGTATACAACCGTAAAAAGGGTGAGGTAGTATACAACCGTAAAAAGGGTGAGGTAGTATACAACCGTATAAAGGTTGTGGTAGTATACAACCGTATAAAGGGTGAGGTAGTATACAACCGTATAAAGGTTGTGGTAGTATACAACCGTATAAAGGGTGAGGTAGTATACAACCGTAAAAAGGGTGAGGTAGTATACAACCGTATAAAGGTTGTGGTAGTATACAACCGTATAAAGGGTGAGGTAGTATACAACCGTATAAAGGTTGTGGTAGTATACAACCGTATAAAGGGTGAGGTAGTATACAACCGTATAAAGGTTGTGGTAGTATACAACCGTATAAAGGGTGAGGTAGTATACAACCGTATAAAGGTTGTGGTAGTATACAACCGTATAAAGGGTGAGGTAGTATACAACCGTATAAAGGGTGAGGTAGTATACAACCGTATAAAGGGTGAGGTAGTATACAACCGTATAAAGGGTGAGGTAGTATACAACCGTATAAAGGTTGTGGTAGTATACAACCGTAAAAAGGGTGAGGTAGTATACAACCGTATAAAGGGTGAGGTAGTATACAACCGTATAAAGGTTGTGGTAGTATACAACCGTATAAAGGGTGAGGTAGTATACAACCATATAAAGGGTGAGGTAGTATACAACTGTATAAAGGTTGTGGTAGTATACAACTGTAAAAAGGGTGAGGTAGTATACAACCGTATAAAGGGTGAGGTAGTATACAACCGTATAAAGGTTGTGGTAGTATAGAGGTCTGTGCCAAGAGTTGATTACAGTGTTTTAGTTAAAGTACAGTTGGATGAGAAGGGCTTTCAGGTCCGTTTTGAAAGTCGTCAGTTGTGCGTCAGGTTTGGAGGTAATGAGTTCCAGATTCTGGGTGCTCTCCCCGAGAAGGATTGTGCCATCAGTAGTTCCCAGGTAAGGGGGGTGGGTGTGTGCAGGGCTTTATGGGTGATGTCGACAGTCTTGTAGATAGCCCTCGCTTCCATTGGCATCCATCAGCGAGTGATCAGCATGGGTGTAATGTGGTCATTTCTTTTTCCCAGTGCTTAATTTGTCATAAAATAAGTGCCGGGGCTCTCATTAAGCTTGCATCACACATTGCCTTTGGCAGGGCTGCCAATGATAGTAACGGCACAACTACTGACCATCCAACTCCTACAAGTGTGACAGTTCGGACTATTCCAGGCCCCAAAAGCTATAAGAATGGCTTGGGCAGCAGGCAATAGTCATTTTTAATGTATATTGAATTAATAATTAACTGTTGTTGTGGTCATCTCTAAATTAGCCAGACAGCGCCACCTTGTGGCAAACTCTCACAAGCGCAGGTGTTCACAATTAAGTGCGGGTGCCAAGCACCGGAAACAACCAGCTCAAATTAAGCCCTCCTTTTGGCCCGTTAGACGAATTGCGCTGCCGAATGTAGAATCACTTTCAAGGGGTGATACGGGTTGCGTGAATAAATTCCCTGAGAATTCAGCGACGTTGTGTTGGATATAGGTTGGTTCTGTGTTTTGTTGCAGTCACACTGAGTTCACCTTGAAACGCTGGGAAGGGGGTGGTCAATAAGGGGGGCCTGGAGAGAGGAAACGGTATTAGATAATCAAGGTGTTTTATGGATAGGTGGTGTTCCCAAAACTGAGGTATTTCATCGAAAGAACCGTGCTGTGCATTGTGGGTAAGAAAGCCACGTCCTGAACTGCGGGATCACGAATGGCCATTAAATAGCCAGCTTGGAGCACAAGGAGTTAAACCCGCGAAGAGAGATAAGCGTCACTCCATAAACGAGTAATCATGTTTAATTAGGCGCTGCCACCTAGTCAGGCAGGCGTGTGTGGAAGCGGTTTCTTTAGGACGAGAAGAAACCGGGCCCAGACAGCAAGGAAATGTAGAAACTTATTTCACCACCACTAGATGGTGCCAGATTGCAAGGAAAGGCCAGGAAAGAGCCCTTTTCCATAGTGACCAGGGAGTGGTTTAAAGGCTAATCGCAGCTGCACAATAGCCACACTGTTCCTGGAAAAACAAGCATTTGCAATGCAATCGGTCTGCATTTGTGAAAATTAGAGCTCTTTGCGTTGAAAATGACGATGTTTTTACTTTTGCTTTTATTTGCAGTGGAGTTTTAATATTTGCACAGTGCTATTGCTTTTTGTATTATTTGTATTATTTCTGTTAGTTAAAATTTAAATTTGTCATTATTAATAAAAGAGTGCAACAGTAACAAGGAGTTTCTAAATAGTAAGAATGAAAAATGAAATATTTAACGAGTTTTAAAAGGATAGCTTTGGCAGTTTAAAAAGTTACATAAATAATGCTAGATTTAAATATCTTTACTATAGGTGAATAAAATTTGATAACAATTCGGTGTGATTGAGCTTGGTAAGACTTGCATTCGATAACCTCTCGTAGTAGTAAAAAAAGCAAACAAAAGTTTTACCATTGTTAGGAAACCGCAGGAGGGTAATCTGAATTTTTTGGCTCAAGTTGGAACGGGAAAAGCGTTGTGATATAGTGAGCAGTGCAGCGTTCGGCAAAATGGTAAAGTAGGCGCTATTCTTATCGAGGTCCTCATCATGAACTTTATTCAGTTTAATCCAAACCATCAAAGTATACATAATCAGTAAACAGCACTCATTGACTAAAATAAACGTACTCAATTTCCAAATAAAAACACATAAATAAAAACTTTCATAAAACAGTTTAAAAACTGCAAACAATAACATGCTCTCGTGTATTTAAAGTGCATTGTGCCTGGTGTAATTAATTTGTCATAGTATAAATGTCACTTATAGCAAACATCCAAGTTGCCCTGGGCATGGAATCCGTTTAGCACCACTCCTATTTAGGACTTCCCTCAGACATTCACTATAATCGCCTTACTGCAGCGTGGTCCACAAACGCAGCCAGTACATCAAGGGTTTTAGTGAGGCCACATCCCAAATTCTCTTCATCCCAAGATTTAAAAACAATGGGGTCAGTGAGGTGCTAACCGGCACAGAGACGAGGGATCTGACTTATGTATTCTCACACACCAGCAACTTGTGCGTGCCAACGTGGCCCCATATCTTTGCTCCGTATAGTGCCGCATTTTGAGCTTTCACCCGATAGACCTCCAGAGCGGGGACTATAGACCGAGGCTGGGTGTGTCTATGGAAACATATTATGGGTTTCATAGGGTAAAGTACATTTTGTCAAGTTGTGGTTCCCAACCAAGCGTGCCAGTCAACCTAACCCCAAGATAATCAAAGGTGGTCACCCTCTCTAATGGTTTCTCAGCTATTCTCACTGCTCTTGTTAAGCCCTTACTCTTTCCGAATAACATAAACTTGGTTTTCTCTGCATTTAATTCCAAGCCGCAATATACATAAAAAGCCAAAAATATATCTAGTAGTTTCTGAAGGCCCATCGGGGTCTTGGAAATAAGTAGAGAATCATCTGCGAACAGCAGGATTGGTGTTTTCTTGCCATTCAGAACTGGATAATCGTTTGCACAGTCCCTCGGTTTATTAACTACTTCATTAACATACAGGGAAAATAATGTGGGTGCGAGTACTCATCCTTGGCGCACCCTGCACTGGATAGGAATCTTGGCGGTTAGTTCGCCCT
Source organism: Calotriton arnoldi (assembly GCA_963921515.1). Taxonomy (NCBI): domain Eukaryota; kingdom Metazoa; phylum Chordata; class Amphibia; order Caudata; family Salamandridae; genus Calotriton; species Calotriton arnoldi. The sequence continues at coordinate 508,880 of CAWUFW010006752.1, read as the reverse complement.
GTTTCCCCACCTAACATGCGCATGATTTGTCTCATGCAGCCTTGCTAGCAGGTTTACCAGATTTACAGGGGCTCCCATCCCTAGCAGAACTTTCCAGAGCAATTCTCGGGGCACAAGATCGAAAGCAGCACGCAGATCGACATAGGCTACTTAGAATTTGTGTTTTTTTCACAGTACATCTTTCCAGGTAACTAATGAGAACCTAAAGACCTGGTCGCATGTGCTGGTTTTAATGCAAAAACTAGCTTGATAAGGTGACAAGATCTCAGGGCTTGCCTAGCAATTTGTTTTGGCAAATTATCTATTAAGCTAATAGGCCTAATGTTTTCTTGTAAATAGCAATTATCTCCTACCCTCTCCAAGTCTCTGGGATTTCTCCCCCATCAGCTATAGCACTGGACAAAGGGTTAATATATGGGGCCCATACCAGGGGCTAAGACTTGAAGAGATCACCTGGTGTACGGTCGGGCACAGGGGCCTTTGCTGTTTTTAATCTGTCTATAGCCTTGAGAGTATCATCCAAACTGAAAAAATGGGCCAATATTACTGTCACCGGAGGCCGTACCAATAGATGGATGTTTGGCTGGGTCCCCGGTAACATCCTCAGGGGGAATAACTTCTCCCTTGTCATAAAGCGTGGTAAAATGGTCAACCCATTTCTCATGCTGGATAATAACAAGGAGTAGTACCTCCTTCCAGGCTCCCATGGGCTATAATGTGCCAGAACGAGCGATTATCATTACACCGGGCAGCAGCCAGCAAGTCCTGCCAATTCGTATCGGCCCAATCACGCTTCGCTCTAGGGAGGGCAGATTTATATCTATTTCATGCTAGTACCACATCTAGGCGATCATCCTCTCGGATAGCCATCTTCAACTCATGCTTTGCCTGTTTGCACTCCAGGTTGAACCACATACGTTTCCTCCCTTTGATGATTTTCTTCCCAGCTGGTTTTGTTAGAAACACAGCTTTCAATGTCTGGAAGAATTCTCCATGGGCTATTAGAATTAATTCAGGTGATAAGATGTCTTTATCTATGTTGGTAAAATATTGTAAGAATAAATCGTATATCTTTAAATGCAATTTGCTATCCTCCTGGATCTTAGGCCAAGATACTCTTCTAAGATTGTCTGTTAGTAGGGGTTCTTGTGGTGTTGATTGGCTTCCAGAGGGACCCCTTTTGAGAGGAGTGCCTCCCATAGTTAAAATCAGGGGGTTATGGTGGTCGCTATCGGGCCGAAAAGGAATGATCATGTCATCCACCGGTTGCCAAATTCTAACGTCCACCAGGATGTAATCAATAACACTAGGACTAAATCCTCTCTTGAAGGTAGTCTGCCTGGTGGGGTCTGATCGAGCCCTACCATTGCAAGCCCTTAGGCTCCTCCCAACGATCAGTGAAGTAAGCTGGAAGGCTGCATTAGTAGAAGGATGGCAGCCTGCTTTATGTGTTAGGTTGGGGATTCCCCAGAACTCATCTTCGTAACATTGAAATCCCCTGCTACCAAAATGTTGTTCTGGTGCTGATGAGTACCGACCAGATCATCTAACATAGTCAAAACTGGTGAATCGGTACCTAAGGAAACAGACCGAGCGTAAACATTAAAAATAGTCAAAACTAACCCTAGAGGAATAGTGTTCTGGATCCTCATTTGATCATATGAATTAATCAGCAACTGTTTATGGGCACAAGCAACGGAATTCTTTACAAAAATGGTTAGGCCTCCACTGGCTCGTCCTGATTTCTTTGGAGCTAGTGCTTCCACACTATGGGGCAGATCTACAAGGAAGTGCCGCAGCACGGCACTGCAAGTCATTTTGCTGCGCCACGCTGCGGCACTTCCGAAGCACAGGGATGCAACATATTTACAAGAATATGTCGCATCTCTGTGCTTCCCCCTGGGCTGGCGCACAAACTGCAGCCATGCGCTGGCGCAGGCATCCTTGCACCATGGTGCAAGGATGCCTGCGTCGTGGGGAGATTCTTTTTGTGCAGGAAAGGGCACCTTCCTGCACAAAAACAATCACTACAGGCATTTTCCTCTTTCAATGCATGCTGCAGAATGCAGCACACATTGAAAGAGGAAAAAACGAGGAGAAATGAAAACATTTCTCCTCGTTGCGCCTCGATACGCCACCTCTAGGGTGGTGTAGCATTCAGACGCATCTCCAGATTTACGATTTCTCGTAAATCTGGAGATGTGTCTTGTTCCATGGGTGTTGCGTGGGAACACCCACAGCAACACACATGGAACGCCCCTTCAACGCAAAGTGCTGCGTGTGAAGGGGCCGTATTTACAAGGAGAGGAAAAGTCACGCAGTGTGGATTTTCCTCTCCTTGTAAATATGGAGCAGCCCCCTGCGCCACCAGTACGTCAGTGGCGCAGGGGGCTTGTAAATCTGCCCCTGCATGTGGTGCGGCCATCAATAAATATCCTGTCAACAGCCCATGTCTCTTGGAAGATGCAAACGCCATTTCCTCCAATAAAAGTAAACCACCCTGGGTCAGAGAGTTTTGAGTAAATCCCTGCCAAATTCCAGGAAATAATGGACAAGCTAGAATTAATATCAGGGTCTACAGTACAAGAAGAGACCCCGTCTTCAAACATATAATTAGCATCGCTGTTAAAATTAACTTTATTAGGCCCCCACTCCTGATTATTTGTATTAAAAGAGGTGGTAGCGGAGACATCATTGGGCTTTTTAAATGAAGAAAACATCGTAGATTGGCATGCATTATTTGAAGATTGCCCTGGGGGAAAGAGATTCTCAGGAACAGGAGTAACCTTGGACAATAAGATTCTCAATAAATGGAACAGTGTTTACAGCCGCTCTTAGGGCAGAGAACTGGACATTTCAAGAAAGTTACACGATTTAGACTCGGCATCAGAAGAGTTGGTGCAAGATCGAAGAGTTGAAACACTATCAGACCCAGTTCCAGTCTGTCTGTAAGAATCCTCAGGGATTGAACGAATTAGTTGGGGTGCAGGATGAGTGAATGCCTCGAGCCAATCGACAGCTGTCAGTGGTGTTAGCATACTCGCTCTATCCTAGACCGGAGAAGGTAAGTCAGTACCGGGCCTACTATATTTAAACTCAATGCTACACCCACATCAAGGGCAACCACATGGTCCCCTGTCCTCCCATCTTTCAAGGCCAGCTCGATCATGTCGTACAGTGGAGTCAATGTTGGGCTACTCGGGGCGCTAATCTTCGCAAATCACCGAACGGCAACCCCTAAAGCGCACGTCACGGCTCGCGCGAGGCGGCTGGTGACAAGTCCCGCCTTATTTCCAGGGCAGCTGGTCCTTGAAGTCCCTGGCCAGAGGGATGTGGAAACGGCCCCAGCACTCGGCGTCCCACACCGCGGGAGACCTGCAGGCGCTATAAAGCGTACGTCACGGCACGTGCGAGGCGGCTGGTGACAAGCCCCTCCTTCTTTCCAGGGCAGCTGGTCCTTGAAGTCCCTGGCCAGAGGGATGTGGAAACGGCCCCAGCACTCGGCGTCCCACACCGCGGGAGACCTGCAGGCGCTATAAAGCGCACGTCACGGCACGTGCGAGGCGGCTGGTGACAAGCCCCGCCTTCTTTCCAGGGCAGCTGGTCCTTGAAGTCCCTGGCCAGAGGGATGTGGAAACGGCCCCAGCACTATGCTTATCGAGGTATTTATAGGTGACACCAAAGAATATATGACACTGCTACTCATTCATAGGTGTTGCAGACTATATTGTAAAAAACACATAAAAAAGATGAAAAGCTCAAACAAACCCCCTTCCCATAAAAATTACGCGCTAGAATTAAAATGCATGTTTGTCCTTTTCAGGTAAAACAATATAATTTAAGTATTAAAGGAAACGCCTTTTTTGATGCATTTGTTTAAAATGAGGATTCTATATGCAGAAGTGGAGTGATGGGGGGAGCTGAGGGTGGTTGAAGAGGGGGTTTAATCACCCATGAATACACGTCAGACAAGGAAGCCCCGGTCTTCCTGAACCATGCCCATTTTCCAAGTTAAATTTGAAGACAATTTGTAAGACTGACCTGCATTTGTTTACTTTGTGTGCTGTGTCTGAAGATTTTAAAAGCTCTGAGATGCAGTTCGCACAAGGTGTCTGTTTTTAAAATCTTGGCATGCTGTTGCTTTACACCGCACTGGCATCTGTTTTTTAAAGTCCGCAGGTGCAATTTCTTTACACTGTGCTCCAAGTGTCTGTTTTTATTTTAAATTCCTGCTATGACGTACTGATTTCCACGAGTTCCAGCGTCTTTTTCTCTGTTTTTGGTATCCCAGCTCACAAAGACCCTGAGATACAGTTTGGTTACACTGGTTTCTGGGTAGTTTTGTTTTTAAAGACCTGACATGCCGTCTCTCTATGACGTTCCTAAAGACCCTGATATGTATTTTGTTAACAGTGCACTGTGTACTTGGTGTATGTTTTAAAATTCCTGAGATGGGGTGTTTTAAAGCAGCGTGATTGGTGTCTGTTTTAATGTTCCTGAGATGGCGTGTTTTATAGCAGTGTGCTTGGTGTCTGTTTTAATGTTCCTGAGATGGGGTGTTTTATAGCAGTGCGCTTGGTAACTGTTTTAAAGTTCCTGAGATGGGTGTTTTATAGCAGCACGCTTGGTGTCTGTTTTAAAGTTCCTGAGATGGGGTGTTTTAAAGCAGCGTGATTGGTGTCTGTTTTAATGTTCCTGAGATGGCGTGTTTTATAGCAGTGTGCTTGGTGTCTGTTTTAATGTTCCTGAGATGGGGTGTTTTATAGCAGTGCGCTTGGTGTCTGTTTTAAAGTTCCTGAGATGGGTGTTTTATAGCAGCACGCTTGGTGTCTGTTTTAAAGTTCCTGAGATGGGGTGTTTTATAGCAGCGTGCTTGGTAACTGTTTTAAAGTTCCTGAGGTGGGTGTTTTATAGCAGCATGCTTGTTGTCTGTTTTAAAGTTCCTGAGATGGGGTGTTTTATAGCAGTGCGCTTGGTAACTGTTTTAAAGTTCCTGAGATGGGTGTTTTATAGCAGCACGCTTGGTGTCTGCTTTAAAGTTCCTGAGATGGGTGTTTTATAGCAGCACGCTTGGTGTCTGTTTTAAAGTTCCTGAGATGGGCTGTTTTATTGCAGTGTGCTTGGTGTCTGTTTTAAAGTTCCTGAGATGGGGTGTTTTATACTAGTGCGCTTGGTAACTGTTTTAAAGTTCCTGAGATGGGTGTTTTATAGCAGTGCGTTTGGTGTCTGTTTTAAAGTTCCTCAGATGGGTGTTTTATAGCAGCACGCTTGGTGTCTGTTTGAAAGTTCCTGATATGGGGCGTTTTATAGCAGTGCTTGGTGTCTGTTTTTACAGTACCTGGTATGCCGTTTCTCTATAGATTTCAATAGGTAGCTGTTTTTAAAGAACCTTAGTTGCACTGGGTTCACACTCTGTGCTTGGTGACTTTGCTTTTAAAACCTGGCATGCAGTTTGGTTGCATTGCGTATAGTATCATAGCTCCTAAACACCCTACGATGTAGTTTATTTACACTGTGCTGATTGTTATTGTTTTTAAACAGCTGTTATGCAGATACTGCAGAGTTCAAAACTCATAATGGACAATTACTGCATGGCTAGGAGTCGTCATGGGACAGTTACTATAGAGTTGATGTATTGTTAAGGGCAGGAACAGCGCAGTTTACACTGCTGTCAGCGGATATTGTGCAGTGAAACTGCCCATGAGGAGCGTTGAAGCCTTATATAGCGCTACAGTCCAGGATCAGTAGTTTTGAGTACTGGCTGAGGGGAGGCATTGGTGGTGTGTGTGAGCTCAGTGTACCTCGGTGGGTGCACTGCTATGTGAGGCTTCAGTGCAGTGCAGTCTGGGAAGCAGCACTGTGATGTGCACAGGCTGTGCAGTTGAGGTGACCTGCGTGCAGATTGAAATTGCTGCTGTGAAGGGGGAGTTTTGGTGTACCTCAGCACAGACAGGTTGCTAGCACTGTGCTGTTTTCAGGTCGAATATATTCCCTTCGTTCAGTCAAAACAAACAAGGATACATGTAAATTCCTCCTATCTATAAATCACACAGGCGGAGGAGCCTTCACACGCTGTGCGAGGAGGAAGCGTGCAATGGCTAACCAAAACCATCACTTAGTGAACCAAGCACCCAAAGAGGGACGATTAAAAGCAATGTACCAATAGAAAGCCAGCATTTCTGAATGGCACAACAAAGAACCAATGGCAATACATGGGCGTGCTTACAGCCTATAGACTGAATACAGCATTTCTTGCTGACAGTGCAAGTGCTGGCTAAGCGGGACCTAAAAACAGCTTAATTCTGGAAAAAAAGGCGGGGGACTAACCAAGTTAGGCAACATGCAAGTGACATCATGGTGTGTGACATCACAGCGCGTGACATCATGGAGTATGACATTGCACGCTACATCACAGGACGTGGCATCACAGTAAGTAACATCACAACTAACCCTTGGCATAATACTTCGCTACGCTCACAGATCATGCAAGTAGCAGAATAAAAAACTGTGCTAATTGACATAAGGTAGCAGCAGTATAATAAACACCTTCAAATGCTTTGATAAAGCAATTTTCTATGCTAAAAAGCATATAACCAATTCACAAAAGTTAACTTTGACAATAATATATCAAGCAATGAGAGAGGTGATGATTTTGGGGTCCCTCCTAACCTAGGGGGAGGACCAAGCAGATGCCTTGAACACAAAAAGCATATCATGTGAACGATTCAGTGGTGGTCCCTTCCTCCACGGACCACCGAAAGCACAGTTATGGGCAAAAATACAATCCCAACCAAAGGCCCTGCAAAGCATTATGGGACGAGATTAGCAGTGGGCAGTGAATATTATAGTGTCCAATATCAACATAATTCTACAAAGAGCTGCAGTTCAACTAGTCGTTACTAGATGTCCCTCACGAGTCAAATGCAAAAGCATTGAAATTATTAATACATCAAGCTGCAGTTCCACTGCGTCGTTACTAGATGTCCCTCACGAGTCAAATGCAAAAGCTTTGAAACCCTTTCATGAAGCTTTTGCATTTGACTCGTGAGGGACATCTAGTAAGGACTAGTGGAACTGCAGCTCTTTGTAGAATTATTTTGATATTGGATACTATAATATTCACTGCCCACTGCTAATCTCGTCCCATAATGCTTTGCAGGGCCTTTGGTTGGGATTGTATTTTTGCCAATAACTGTGCTTGGAGTGGTCCTAAGAGGATGGGACCACCACTGAATCGTTCAAAAGATGTGCTTTTTGTTTTCAAGGCATCTGCTTGGTTCTCTCCCTAGGTTAGGGAGGATCCCAAAATCATCACCTCTCTCACTGCTTGTTACTTTATCCTGTTCACTTTTGTGAATTAACTATATGCATTTTTAGCATATAAAGACAGAGATATTGATTTTTATATTAACTTGCACTGTGCAAGATGCTTTTGGCAATTATTGTACAGGGCAGTCAAGCACGCAGCTATGTGAAGTGCTACTACACAAACAGCAAACTACGCCCAGGGTGACCAGGAAAACATGGCGGCCGGCGAGTAGCAGGTCGCGGGAAGAGCTCCTGGAACGTTCGTGTATATCGGCACAGTAGTGTAGTATATGTTCGGCTTGATTAATTTGCCTTAAACATGAGATAATTATCTCTACCTGGTTGACTACGTGGCTCCCGTTGTCTGGTGTCTTTTCCCCGCGGCACAGCTATAGGCTTTCGGCTCCTCGCTGGTTCCGATCCGGCCGTCTTTGGAGTGAGAGAAGGCGGGGGGGGGCTTGCTGTGTGAGCGCAAGGTAAGGCGGCGCTCTCCTCAGCCAATACGGCGCCGGAGCAGGTTTGGCGCAGGGCGGCCCTGGAGCTCCGCAGAGGGAGAGGAGCCGCAGCAAAGATTTCCTTCCGGGGGTCGGAGGTGAAGCCCCTCGTAGTGTCGAACAAGATGCAGATGATAGTAGTGCCTGCATAAGGGGCGATTTGAGAGAAGGTTGTGAGTTGAGGAGCGTAGGAAGTGCTTTCATTGAAGCAAAGGACATCGCACTCCCCGGACCAGCTGTTCAACAAAGCCAACTAAGAGAGGTAGGAGGAAGGGGGCTTTGGGAGGTGAGCTAACGAAAGGATTAATAGATGTCAAGACAAGGTATGCCCTACGGAGTGTAACAGGAACCCAGGTTAAGGGAAGTAGCAGGGGAGAAGGCGAGGGGCAAAAGCAAAGGGAGAGAGAGTCTCCTCCAAAACTTTTTAAATCTGTTAGGCGAAGGGGTGAGAGAGGGAGGTGGGAAGAGGCTGATGAGTGTGAGCAGGGTGAGGAAGCTGATAAGAACACGAAAGTAGTGGCTTGGGAAACCCCTTTCATGTTTGTGAAAAAGCCGATTTCTCCCCTCCAAAAACAAAATACAGGAAATCCTCATTAGAAAAGAAGCAGCAGCTGCAAGCTCCCAGAGTTAAAATCACTCCCTCTCTTAAAACCTACTTCAGAGTTTTATCAAAAACTTTGATTCTAGGTGAAGACAAGATGTTGGGGTCCAAGAATGCGGCTGTCAAGCAGTTAAATTCGCTTGAAGGGCCTCCAGTTTGTCTTGAGGAGGCAGATCATGAAGTTGGAGGGTCGCAGGAAAACATCGATCGGGAAAAATCCGGTCAGATTTTGAGTCACCCGACCAACGAGGATCCGTCAGTGGGTGCGCTTCTTGCAGCACTATCTGAGGAAATTAAGACCAGATTTGTGATATCCGAATCTAACCAGCTAGAGATAAAAAAGGCCTGCGAAGTTATGGATAAAAAGATTGATGATTTAAGTGGTAGAACATCAACCTTGGAGAAGGAGGTCACAGCGCTCAGAGAAACAGTACAGGCAAATTGCGCTGAAATTGACAAATTAAAGGCTGCTGAAAAGGAGGGTCGGGACAGAGCGGAAAGGTTGGAAAATTTCCAAAGACGAAATAACCTGAAGATTCTAAAGGTCCCTGAAGGAAGAGAGGGGGATGATATCAAATCCTATGTTGTAAAACTGATTAAGAATAAATTACAGCTGGAAGAATCGGAAGAGGAAATAGCAAGGGACATACAGCGTGTCCATAGAGATCCTTTTAGGCTCAACACAAATAGACCAAAACCCAGGAAAATCTTACTGAATTTTTTGACATATTCATTAAAAGAGAAAATTCTCTCAAAGGCCCTGGAGATGAGATCTATGGAGGTAGATGGAGTCAGATATGAGATAAGATCGGATGTCTCAGCTATTACCTCTAATAGGCAATGGGAGATGGGGCAAAGGATGGGTAGCCTGAAAGACTTGGGTGCGTCAGTTCAGCTTAGATTCCCGCTTTTCTAAAAGTAATGCTGAATAATAAGATGCATATCTTCCACTCAGTAGAAAAACTAGATGAATTCATTAAAAATCTCCAATCAGGGAGTTAGGCTTTTTTCTGTTTCTATGTTCTATAGCAAAGTATTGCTGAGTTAGGTCTTTAATTTAGTAAATATCTATAGGCAAACTCGAACTACTGTGAAAGTAACATTTTAAGTCTTTTTCTTTCTTTACACGTACGTTCCAAGGGGGAATTCCCATATGGCTTTGAGCCATGTAGTGGATGGGGTGGGTTTTCCAGGGGGAGGGAATGTGGGGAGCACAGGGTGGGGTGCAGTGGGAAAAATAGAAAAAAACCTCAGATGCCTCAAATATTTTTGTTTTGTTTGTCTTCTTTTTTGTCTATCAGAGCTGGTATGTTTTGCCCTCCTTTTTCCCTTTGAGCCTTGTGTGGAATTACTTACTGCTCTGAGTCTGATGGGTGAAAAAAGAGGAGGAGTAATAAAAATCCTTTCATGGAACGTGAATGGTCTTAGGGTACGCGGGAGGAGGGAAAACATTCTACAGTATTTAAAAGACTGCCAGGCCCAGATCCTGATATTACAGGAGACACATTTATCTGAGAAGGAGTGCTTAGATCTTTTAAGCGTCAAAGATGGGTCTCCCAAGTAGTCTGTACTTCTCATTTGGCTGTAACTAAAGGTGTTGCTATAGTAGCAAAGAAGGGCGTGCAGGTGGTTTTTGAATCCCATATTTCGGATAAAGCTGGAAGATGGTTAGTAGTCAGGGCAAAAGTCTCAGGTTATGTTTTTACTTTAGTAGGGTATTATGGTCCTAATCAGGATGATGTTATCCCTTTGGGGGAATTGTTATCAGAATTAGTGGACGCCTCAGGTCCAATCATCATGGCAGGGGATTTTAATGCAGTTCTAGATTACAACCTAGACAGGACCTCGCGCTGCAGAGCCCTGGTCAATCCAAAAATGTCACTGTTTATTAAACAAATTATGAATCAGTTGGGTCTTAGTGATGTTTGGAGACAGAGGGCGGGACAAAGTAAGGGTTTCACTTATCATAATCAAAAATATAGACACCAGTCCAGGATAGACTATTTTCTCACTGATGCCAATTTGACCAACTGGATTGACAAGATCGAACATGTGGGTATTCATCTGTCTGATCATTCGGCAGTGATTTTACATTTAAAAGTATATGACAAAATCTCCCAATCTAGATGGAGCCTAGATCGTACTATCTTACAGGATGAGGAGGTGGTAGGGATATTGGCTAAAGAAACAGAAGAGTTTTTCCAGTTTAATCAAGGGACAGCCTCACGTGGCATTATTTGGGATTCCTATAAAGCCTTTCTTAGAGGTAGATTAGGGACAATAGCGGCTGGAAGAAGGCGAGGCTACCATGAGGAAGTGGCAGAAGTAGAGAAACAGATTAGGATTTTAGAGAAGGATTTGTCTGACCCCATGATAGACGATCATGTTAGAAAAAACTTACTGCAAAAACAGCAAGCGGTAAAAGCTAACCTGGCTACAATTTTACATGAGAGAGTAAGAAAAAAATGGGATGCAAGTAAGCTGGCACATTTTGAATACAGCGAAGGCTGTAGTAAATTGTTGGCCTGGAAGGCAAAAAAAGAGAAGATGAAGAATAGAATTGACCAGGTTAGATGGGATAGCACTGGCACCCTTACTCGGGATGATGAGGAGATTGAGCAGGCCTTTTATGAGCATTACAGTAGGGTTTACCAGGAAGATCAAAACCCCTCTCCAGATGAAATCAAAGCTTGGCTAGAACAGAATTCAAGCAAGGTCCTCAATGAGGAAAAGAATAGGCTTTTGAACCAGGAAATTCAGGATGGGGAAGTTGATCTAGTGTTAAGACAAGGAAAAAAGGGAAAGCCCCAGGTCCTGATGGTCTACCTCTTGAAGTCTATAAGGTCTTGGCGAACACTTTGAAACATATACTTTTAGAAATCTTTAACGACTTTTTTATTAATGGGGCAGAAATGCCAGCTTCATGGTCTGAGGCAAATATTTCTCTAATTTTGAAGCCTGGTAAATGTCCGATTAATTGTGATTCGTATCGGCCGATATCATTATTAAATTGTGATTATAAGATCTTTGCTAAGGTGTTGGCCGACAGATTAAATAGCTCCATAGTGGAGTTGATTCACCTGGACCAAAAAGGCTTTATTCGGGGAAGGTTCTTAAAGGAGCTAACTTTTTCTCTGATAGGATCAATAGATCTGGCTTCTACCTATGGGCTACCACTCGCGGTCATAGCTTTAGATGCCACCAAGGCTTTTGACCGGGTTAACTGGGCATTTTTGCAGAAGGTGGTGAAAACAGCCAACCTGGGTCGAAATTTCTGTAGAGTATTGGAAGCAATATATTGTTCACCAAGAGCTAGACTACTGATTAATGGCTCCTTGACGGCCCCGGTTTCTATTGGCAGAGGTACAAGGCAGGGGTGCCCTCTATCACCGCTTTTGTTTAACCTATATATAGAGCCCTTGGCCAGTAAAATAAGGGAAGACCCGGAGATTATACCGTTTCAATTTCAGGGATGGAACAGGAAATTAGGTTTATATGCTGACGATATTCTTATCTACACAACCAATTTACAAAACACTTTAACTCGGATTATGACATTAACAGCTGATTTCGGAAAAGTTTCAGGATATGAAATAAATAAAAGCAAGACCGAAATCATGACTTGGAATTTAGACCCAGGGGAACTGGTTAACAAAGGAGTGGTAAGATATTTGGGGGTGATGATTCCACAGGATATTTCTAAACTTACAAAAATAAACTTGGAAAGAGTAAAAAAGGAGATTAGCGGTCTTTTAAAAATTTGGGCACATCTTCAACTTACACTGTTAGGCCGAGTCAATTTAATAAAAATGATGATCCTTCCCAAGTTAACTTTCCTGTTTGACAATATCCCTCTTCCTTTTGAAAGAGAGATGCTTAAAAACTACAAGGCCAAATTTAGTAGCTTTATTTGGTCAAGTAGAGGCCCAAGAATAGCCTGGAAGAAACTAAGAAGGAAGGTGGAGAAAGGTGGCTTAGCTCTGCCAGATTTGCTTTTTTACTCATGGGCTTTTTATTAAAGAATGGGAAAATGCTATTAAATATATCCACACTATCGGAAATTGGGAGAATGTTGGGAGTTATGGCAAGTCAGGAGTTAGGAGGCAGCCAAGGTTTTATGTTTAAATACGCGAACCCCAAATTCTTCAAGAAAGTTAGGCTGAAGACTTTGAGGGGCCTTGCGGAAACATGGTATAGGGTCAGAAAAGTGCTTAAAATACCATATTATAGTTCTATGGCCCCTATTTGGGATTCACCAGGCTCACCGGAATGGGCAAAAGATGCACTGGCCAGACCATTGAGAGAGGCAGGTCTAATGAACTGGAACCATATTATAACGGACGCGAAATTAATTAGCTGGGAGACATGCAGCATTTTGTCTCGCCAACAAATATCGAGATTTAAATATATACAAATGCAGAGCTGGTTCCAAGACTCATGTTTGGGGATAGGAGACACAAATGATTTGGAGGACAGACTTCTCGAGGCGTCAGCTAACAAGAAAGAGCTGGCGACGATCTATTGGCTGTTGGTTGAACTGGAGGATGGAGATTTCACATTACCCACGGAATTATGGGGACGATGCTTGCCAGATTCTTCACTGGAAAATAAGTGGCAAGTATCAATGTCTATGCTTTTTAAAATTGTGAAACCTGCGCATTTAAGGAGGAATCATCTTTTCTCCATCCACAGAGCATACTGGTCGCCACAAAGGTTGTCAAAGTTCGGGAAAGGAGGGGATGTGGCTTGCCCAAAATGCGGGAGTCTGAAGGAAGATGATGTACATATGTTTGTGAACTGCCCGGAGATCCAGGTTTTCTGGTCTGACGTGAGTAAAGCATTGTCTTCCATGTTGGGGTCTAATATTAAGGTAAGCGTACCCTCGATTATTTTTGGCTGCGAAGATTTTCCTGTGGGACATACAGAGAACAAGTCAAGACTGTTTTTTTACTCTATGCTATTAGCGCGTAGAGAAATTTGTAAGCTGTGGATATCGGCTTCCTCTCCCAGGTTTTCTGATTGGCTAATGTCTGTTAAAAATGTGTCCAGCCTGGATATGAAGCTTTTTAAAAAGCATAATTTTTGGTCTCCCGTTTTTGAGTGGTGTGAGCAGCATTCGAATATTAATATCCAATGATTAAGCCTTATCTGCCCAGTACGGCTGGTTGTATAGATCTCCTTTTTCTGCTTCCCAATTTGTGCTTCGGCTCAGGAGGGAGGGTAGAGGAGTTATAAGCTAGGGGTCCGAGGTGGTGAGACTGAGCTTCCTTCTACCAGGGCAGATACAACTTTGAAGCAGCTCTCTTCTCCCTCTCTTTCTCCCTTTGCTACTAGCATTAACGTACGGAAGGGCATGATACTCTTCATTTCACTGGTGTAAGTGGAATGGGTTTTCTATTCCTTTTGAAGAGGCAAATGAGGACAAGTAAAAAAAATAAAATAAAAAAATAAAAAAAAACTACGCCCAGGGTTAATCACAACTTATGACCTCACAGGTAGTGAAATCACAAGTGATATCAGATCTTACCACCTCACACATATGTTTAGCAGGTCTATCATGAGTACGTTTGAGCGTATTACGAGATTTAATAAATTAGATTTTGCATCTGGTTTGTGCCAAAAATGTGATGCAATCTTGACACAAAATCTGGGCCTCAATTTATACATTTATTTTTTAAACTGTGCCACAAAGAAACAGGCAACAAGGCAACATGTCGCAGTAAATCTTTTCTGCTCAATTGGTCAAAAAGTCTGCATTTTAAAATATCTTATGGGGTTTAGGCACCTGCTGCAGAGATCTTTGTGTGCCCAGTAAATCTCAGGGAATCATAATAATAATGGTAAGACATCTCTGGAGGTTAACACATTTGCTGGAGAGATCTGTGTTTTGTCTAGTCCCAGTTTTGAATCAAACAGCATTGAAGGTTAATATGTCTCCTGTACAGCATATCATGTTACATGCAGTTGACAGGTTTTTATTTTATGTAGCTAGGTTAGTGGGTTACTGCTTTTAACACAGGGATACTTTTGTTACATGCAGTTCATAAATTGTAATGCTGCTAACATAGGAAGCAATGAAGAACAAGTGATTCCTATACCCTGTTACCCTCACTGTCTTATGTAACACATCCTGTACATTGAATTACAGACTCATGTGATTTTTTGTCAATGCATAATGTGTAAGTGTGATGTAAAGTGCTCTGACACCCTGCACTGGGATGAGTAGTGCTATCAAAGAAATCAAGGAAAATAGTGGTATTTAAATAGTTATGTATGCAAATGCTGGGACAGACCAACACATCTGACATTTTTAAAGTTCATGCATATCTCGTATATACAGGGACTGAACAAAGTCTAAAGCATGCCTCGCTTAAGTACTTGTGAAGTAATTTTTATTTATTTATTTATTTATTATGAAGTTTTATATAGCGCTGGCCAGACCCGAGGGTATCGGAGCGCTTTACAACATATTTAAAGCAGAAATCACATAAAAAGGCATAGGTAAACGTAAATGTTCGAAAGACCCAGTGTGCTGTGCGTCGTTGAGGTAGGGTAGTCCTGAGATAGCCTCGATGAGTGCACAATGTCTTGGGCTAAAACTCCTTCCGGGAGGAGGGAACGAGGAGGGGGTCGATGAGCGGGGATGAGGTAGGTAGTGGTGGAACATAGTCAGGAGGCTGTAAAGTGCAGGAAGAGGTAGGTTGAGGTGGAACATTATCAGGTGGCTGCGGAGTGCAGGCTTGTGCGTTTCGGCGGTGGTTCTCGGTTCGGGAAGGCACGGTTGAGGTAGAGGTCTTTTAGGAGTCTTTTAAATTTTATAAAGGAAGGGATAGTCCTGATATAGGCTGGGATGGATTTCCAGTAATAACAAGCTGTGCCTTTGTTTCCCCTCCATTGCATTTGCTTCTACGTGCGAGGCTCCATATAGCTCCAAGCCAGGATACGCAAACAGAAGGGGGCCTGAATGCCCCTTAACTTCAGCCTTTGTTTTGTGCCTTGCTGGAATGTAAAATAACAAAGCTCCCTCACTGCCTGCACGTTGGTTGCTGTTCAGAAAGAAGAAGACAACTTGCAGGTGCGGTTTAATGTGTCCCAGTGTCTGAAAATTTCACCGGGACGAGTTCAGAATATTTTAGTGGGACTCAACGTCTTGGCAGAGTGGCTAGAGCCACACTGTGACAGTAGTGGGTGTACCCCCGACTTGAGCCCTGATCTTACAACTGGTAATTATGTGTGGAATGTGGGCGTGTAGTTGAATATTTTGTGTATCTATTAACATATTAACAATCAAATCTCAGTTCTGCAAGGACCTGACAGTGCAGGACAGGAACCTCCATGCATGCAGTATTTGCTATAGTGGGAGCAGGAGTGGCTTTAGGGCAGTTCAACAGGTACAGCTACACCTGGGGCTGAGCTTAGGTGTGCTGTGTTTACATTATCGCTTTGAAAGTGCCTGCTGCCAAGTGTCTTTTGTGTCCACCAGCTTTCATTCAACAGTAAAACTGTAAAAATGGCAAGGTAACTCTGGTGATTAATGTTCCGACTGGAGAGAGATGGACTCTTATCCAGTGGCAGTTTTGACTCATCATAAAGTAGCGCAGTGGGTTAATATGCCTGCTGCAAACAATGTGTAACATGCAGATCACAGAACTGTATTTTATCTGGATCGCTCAGTGTGTCACTGCTTTTGTCACAGAGATCCTTTTGTTACTCGCAGTTCATAAGTTACAATCCTAATATAACAAAGTGACCTATGAACTGTCATCAAAGAGCTACATGCAAACTGCATGGTATTGGTTAGAACGTTATGTATTTTTTACCAGTCTTTGATTATCTTAATGTTGCTAAAAAGGGTTTGTTTCGGTAGAAATACATTCTTACAGTGGCGGCTCCTCCACAATGGCGGAGGAGCGTCGCCTCACTGGCTCAGAGCCAGGAGCTGAAAAATTAAACAATATTTTATTATCGTTTTTTTTCCAGCTGCTGGCTGAGCCAGCGTGTGTAGGGAGGGGTAGGGCTGGGTCATGGGAGGGAGGAGGAACGAAGTGTTGTGTGCACTTCTAAGTGCGCATGTCTGTTTGACCGGCCCTCTTAGGTCAGCCAAATAGACATGCGCAGTTAGAATTCTCCAAATCAGCTGTATTGCACAGCCGGGTTAGAGAAACAGCATAGACTTCCTGTGCCTGAACGAGCGTTAAACCAGCCCACTCAGGCCAATCCCCGCACTGCTCTCATGCTATTGCTAATAGCATGCGAGCAGCGTGGGGATAGCCCAGGAAGTCTCTGATGCTGTCCCAGTTTATGCTGGGACCAGGAAGCAGCAGAACACCGATGCTCGAGGCGTCCGGCAGCTTCAGCTTCAGGTAAGTCATTTTTTTTTTTATTATGACATCCCCCCTCAATGCCCCCCCCCGTGCCACCTCCACACGCCCCACCACTTTTTGTTTATGTCAGCCGCAGTTGCATTCTTATTAGTAAAGTCAACCATGGTGGTACATTTTAAATCCTGAGTTTCTGCTTCTCTAGACCAAACACTCTTAAAATATACTGCCTACTAGTGTGGATGACATCTGATTCATTGTCTCGGTATACTGTGTGTGTAATGTAAAGTGCTCTGACACCATACACTGGTATGGGAGGCACTATAAAACAAATGAAATGCATGTAAGAGAAGGGCTATGATGAGGGGCACTGGTTGAGGGAGGTAGAAGGAAGGTCATTGGAGTGTGCTAGAAGGAAGGTCATGGGGCTGGTGGTGCACAAAAGATTGCTGCACCGGGTACCACAAGTGCTAAAGTCGCCCCTGTCTGGAAGCATGAGGGGGTGGTCCAGGTCCACGGGGAGAGATGTGGTCTCAAACAGCTGAGCTCCGAGATTTAAAAGTTCATCTTAGCGTAGGGGTAATCCCTGCTCTCGAGTGATCTGGTGCTTTCAAGCTGGCCACCAGAAGTGGGCACCTCTGATTAACTATGAAGGACCTGCTTCCCCACCAGCAGCCTCTGTGCTGTGTATAGTGCAGTGCTCCGGTGGGAACAAGAGCCTGGCTCACGAGATACTACTGATAGGGCTTCCAGAGCTGGCCAACACAATGGGCACTTCTTATTATCTGTTGGGGAGCCCGTGCTTCCCTAACTTGTTCCTCTTCTGGAGACTGTGTACTGTGCACAGTTCAATTCTCCCATGGGGCAAAAGTTTGGGTCTTCAGACATCATAGTTAGGACTTTCAGTTGAGGCTACCAGAAGTGGCACCTCATTATGTATTTAGAAACCCCTGCTTCCCTACCGCGGTCCCCATCTGGAGCCCATGTGCTGTGTATAGTGCAATGCTCCCCTGTGTCATAAGACCACGGATTGAGCTTGTAGAGCTGGCAAGGTGCCACCAGAAGTGGGCACCTTTCATCATCAATTGGGAGCTCGTGCTTATCTACCGTGTTCCCCATCTGGAGCCGTGTATAGTGCAATACTCCCCTGAGACCAAGAGCCTGGGTAATGAGGCGCAGTTAGGGCTTCAAGAGCTGCTCACCAGAAGTGGGCACCTCTCTTTATCTATTAGGGACCCCCTGCTTTCCCACCTGGAGCCTGTGTGCTGTGTATAGTGCAATACTCCAGTGGGACCAAGAGCCTGTGTCATGAGATATCATGGATAGGGCTTCTAGAGATGGCTACCAGAAGTGGCACATAATTAGCTACTTAGGAACGCCTGCTTCCCCATCTGGAGCCTGTGTGTTGTGTACAGTGCAGTGCTCCCGTAGGACCAAAAGCCTTGGTCATGAGGCCATGGATAGACATTCCAGAGCCTGCCAGTGGCCACCAGAAGTAAGCACCTCTCATTATCTATTGGGGACCCCTGCTTCCCTATCCCGCTTTCCCATCTGCTGTCTATATGCTGTGTATAGTGCAGTGCCCCCCTGGAACCAAGAGCCTGGGTCCCCAGACGCCATGGCCAGGTTTTCCCCAGCTGGCCACTGAAAGTGGGCACATCTTATTATGTATTGGGAGTCTCTGCTTCCCTACCTTGCTTCCCCATCTGGATTCTGTGTGCTGTGTACAGCGCAATGCTGCCCTGAGACCAAGAGCCTGTGTCATGAGATATCATGGATAGGGCTTCCAGAGCTGGCTTCCAGAAGTGGCACCTCATTATCTACTTAGGAACCTCTGCATCCCTACTGCGGTCTCCATCTGGATTCGGTGTGCTGTGTATAGTGCAATGCTGCCCTGCGACCAAGAGCCTGTGTCATGAGATATCATGGATAGGGCTTCCAGACTGGCTACCAGAAGTGGCACCTCATTATCTAATTAGGAACCTCTGCATCCCTAATGCGGTACCCATCTGGATCCTGTGTGCTGTGTATAGTGCAATACTCCCCTGAGACCAAGAGTCTGGGTCCTCAGACACCATGACTAGGGCTTCCAGAGCTGGCTACCAATAGTGGGCACCTCTCTTTATTTGTTGGGGTCCCATGTTTCCCTAACCCATTACCCCAGTGCTGTGTACAGTGCAATCACCCCATGGGACCAAGAGCCTGGGTCATGAGATATCATAGATGGTGTTTCCCGAGCTGGTGGTATGTACCTCATTATCTATTTAGGCACCCCTGCTTCCCTACCTTGCTTCCCCATCTGGAGCCTGTGTGCCATGTACAGTGCAGTGCTCCTCTGGGACCAAGAGCCTGGGTCATGAGACCATGGATAGGGCTTCCAGAGCTGGCCACCAGAAGTGGGCACCTCTCATTATCTATTAGAAACCCCTGCTTCCCTATCCTGCTTCCCCACCTAGAGCCTGTGTGCCCTGTATAGTGCAATGCTCCCTTGGGACCAAGAGCCTGGGACATGAGACCATGGATAGGGCTTCCAGAGCTGGCCACCCGAAGTGGACACCTCTCACTATCTACTTGGGAGCCCCTGCTTCCTTACCTTGCCTCCCCATCTGAAGCCTGTGTACAGTGCAATGCTCCCCTGGGACCAAGAGCCTGGGCCAGGAGACCATGGATAGAGCTTCCAGAGCTGGCCACCACAAGTGGCACTTCATTATCTACTTAAGAACCCCTGCTTCCCTACCACGGTCCCCACCTGGAAGAGGTGTGCCGTGTACAGTGCAATGCTCCCCTGGAACCAAGAGGCTGGGCCATGAGATATCATGGATAGGGCTTCCAGGGCTGGCCACCACGAGTGGGCACCTCTCATTGTCTATTGGGAGCCCCTGCTTCCCTACCGTGTTACCCATCTAGAGCCCATGTGCTATGTATAGTGCAGTGCTCTTGTGAGACCAAGAACTTGTGTCCTCAGACTCCATGGCTAGGGCTTCCAGAGGTGGCTACCAGAAGTGGCCACATCTCATTATCAACTTGGGAGCCCCTGCTTCCTTACCTTGCTTCCCCATCTGTAGCCTGTGTGCCGTGTACAGTATAATGCTCCCCTGGGACCAAGAGCCTGGGTCATGAAACGCCATGGAGGTGGTTGCCAGAGATGGCCAGTGGCCACCAGAAGTGGGCACCTCTCATTATCTGTTGGGGGCCCCTGCTTCCCTAACCAATTACCTGTGTGCCATGCACAGAGTAATGCTGCTGTGGGACCAAGAGCTGGGTCATCAGACATCACAAATTAGGTTATTTAGACATTGTGCCTGACAGCACTTATGCTATTGTCCTGCCCACCGCTCAGTCTTAGCGCTTCATGGCTCAGTCCTAGCACCCCACGGCTCAGTTCTAGTGCCTCACTGCTCAGTCCTAGTGCTTCACGCCTCAGTCCTAGCACCTTACCCCTCAGTCCAAGCGCCTCACCGCTTAGTCTTAGTGCCTCACGGCTCAGTCCTAACGCCTAACGGCTCGGTCCTAGCGCCTCACCCCTCAGTCCTAGCGCCTTACCCCTCAGTCCTAGCACCTCACCACTGAGTCTTAGCACCTCACGGCTCAGTCCTAGCACCTCACCTCTCAGTCCTAGCGCCTTAACCCTCAATCCTAGCGCCTCACCGCTGAGTCTTAGCACCTCACGGCTCAGTCCTAGAGCCTCACCGCTCAGTCCTAGCGCCTCACTGCTCAGTCCTAGTGCCTCACCCCGCTGTCCCAGCACCTCAAGACAGGGCTGAAATCTTTGTAGCTGTTTATGGTGTAGATGTTGCAGGCCCCCTGCTGCCTGGACTTGTGTCTCATCGTAGCGAGGCAGGAGTGCAGGATGAGTGAAGACACAGCGTTACCCCTTCATCACCTGTGATCTGGCGTCTGTCCCTTTCCAACCTATGTGTCCTCAACTCAATGACTCCCTCTGGGTCAATGCTGCTCTTCTTCTGTGCTTTTATGTCCCCCGCTAGTCTGGCCTACCACGGAGGGATGTGATTGGACCACGCACATCAGGTAATTCTCGATAATAGCTCATTGGAAAGACTGAAAGTGAGAATTACAAAATAGCATTAAAATAATCCTTTTTGCAGCAGACAGTTTTGAAATAACCTTTGTGAAGGATGTTCTAGCTGGACTAAAAGCTGCGTGCACCCTTTTCGCTAACGAGTGACTTTCTAATAATTGCCTCATCAACTCTGGCACCGCTGTCATAAACTGCAATCATACCTGGTGAGTGCTGATAATTATTTGTGGCACAGAATACTCTTTAATTAACTGAGTCCTCTTACTCAATCTCCCCGCTCACACCCTTCTACTCTCATTAATTAAGACCATGACATCAGACATCTTGATATTCCTGGTAGCAGTGACTCGATAGTGGTGACCTGATGGTGGTGATCGAATGGCAGTGACCCAGTAGTGGTGACCTGGTGTCAGTGACCTGGTGGTTGTGAGCCAATGGCGGTGAGCCGGTGGTGACCCAGTGGCGGTGATCCAGTAGTGGTCCCCTGGTGGTGGTGCTCCAATGTCGGTGACAAAGTGGTGGTGACCCGGGGTCGGTGGCCTGGTGGTGTTGACCCAATGGTGGTGACCCGGTAGTGGTGATCTAGTGGTGGTGATAACCCAGCAGTGGTGATCTAGTGGTGGTGATGACCCAGCAGTGGTGACCTAGTGGTGGTGATCCAATGGTGGTGACCTGGTAGTGGGGACTCAGTAGTAGTGACCAAGTAGTGGGGGCTCTGTGGTGGTGATCCAGTGGTGGCTACCCAATAGCGGCGATCTGGTGGTGGTGACCCAGTAGTGGTGACCTAGTGGTGGTGATCCAATGGTGGTGACCCGGTAGTGGGGACTCAGTAGTAGTGACCCGGTAGTGGTGACCTGATAGTGGGGTCTCTGTGATGGTGATCCAGTGTTGGCTACCCAATAGCGGCGATCTGGTGGTGGTGACCCGGTAGCGGTGACCCAGTGGCGGAGACCAGGTCCAAGTCCCACTACCTGACCTTCACTGTCCTGTATTCATTCAGGCTGCTCTTGCCCCCGCAAATTCATTTTATCCCAGTAAAATGTCCTCCTCCGTGCCCGAAGACTTCGAAAGTGAACGAGTCACCAGACACCATCAGCTGAGGGAGGTCCCACCACGGTGGATGAAACAGGCACTTCCCAAAGTCAGCTGAGCAGCCAGACCTTACTTCGCCATGGGCAGCACCCATCGTGGAGTCCCTCTTCTGCAAATGCACAGGAGGTATGCTGTGTTTTTGGGGTTAGTAAGGACAGTACTTTGCTCTTAGTGGCCTCAACGTGCTAGAGTTTGCAAGAGAACACCCGGGGCATATTACGATAAGTGCCCTGGGGGCGCAACAGGCTTTTCAGTCCTCTCCTTGCATCTCTAGGGCACTTTGGTATTATAAAAGGGGCCTCAGATGCTTAAAGGGCTCCTTCCACAATGTGGACTGTACTGTGCACGTTTTGCTCCGTTGTGATCTTAAGAGGATGCTCCCTTTGCGCCAGCACCGTATTACAGATGTGGGATAGAGACCAAGCCACCACTAGGAGGCGAACTGACTGTGCATTAGATAGAGGATGTGCACAGGCAGTGAAGTTTCCGAGAACGCCCACTGAAGGGGGGAAAGAGGATCCATGGGAGGTCCCCGACATTCCCCTGCAGGTGGGTGCAGTCACTCAATGCAGTGCACAGTGACTGCACTCCTTAACAGCAACTTTGTCTCTGCACACGTGTTTTGTAATACGGCATGGGCAAAGAGGCAAAGAAAGCACGTCCCATGCAAATGAGGGAACATCCCCTTCAGATTTTGTTGGAGCACAAGTGTGCCAGCGTGATTTGTATTACAGGAGGATTTATGCATCTGCAGCATAGGGGCTTTAGTGTGCTATACACAAAGCCAAGCAACAATTTAGTGACATGCAAAGTTCACAGGAAAGTTTCCTTGCTTAGAGCGTGATGAGCAAACAAACTGAATTGACAGCAGAGGAAGAGAAACTTCAATCAGTTCAAAAAGTGGCGAGAAAAGTGAGTTTTGAATTTCTGTGGCTTGAGTCTGAAGTTCTGTGGGGAGAAGGGGGGCCCCCAGAACCAGTCGCCACACTGAGAAGGATTGGTTTTAGGGTTGAGAGGTTTCAAGTTTTGGAGATTCAAGGTAGAACAAGCCTTTACTTCATGCTTCTTTGTTCATGTTGCTATTACACTCTCATAGTGCATCAACAGCATTTTACACCCTTTTACACTTTTATTGCTGCCTATGGTGTAGTAAGGGCACCTAGGAGCAGCACCATGACCATGAGCCCGTTCTGCGCCCTACGCTTGTACGAATTCTTTGATGCTCCTCAGGGAAGATCAATTTATGAGACAACTTCCTTGTAAGGGGCTAGTAATCAGAATTGGCCTCTTTGATACCGTGGTGACTAGATATGTGCATGGATTAGGCAGCCTGCTCCTTCCTGACCAAGGTAGATCATTTTATAATGCAACCTCCTGCCCTTGCATAGGGCTAGCAAAGGCTTGCTCTGTTTAAATCCTTGTCATTGGCTATTGGTCCACTGGGTAGCCAATCGGAATATCTGTAGGCAGTCTGCACCTCTCTTGACCAAGTCTAGCTTGACAGAGCAGGTCTTCGTATGATCTATTGTTACCATTCTTCAAGATATACATAGAGCGAACTTTGACTCTGCCCAGAGGAGTATTGACATCTCTTCATATGCTATTGGCTGTTTTCTTTTGCTCCTTTCAGGGAGTGATTGCATTGCAATGCTTGAGAGACTGTTTTACATCTCAAAAGTACACTGAATAATGTTACATGAATTCTTTATCTCCTAGATGAATTGTATTTAGAAAGTAGTCATTTGTTTGCTTTTGGTTGTCACTGCTGATGGCGTGATTAAGTCTGGCTTATGCCTCGCCAGACAATGAAAAATACATATATAGACCTATATTCATGCATGGAGGTGCTTAGGACCATTCATTGGTGTCTTCACTTTCATTCACATTTTGCTTCTGCCCACCACAGCATACACATGGCCCACTGGGTCAGCCAGCATTAGCAATTAGCTCTCTGGCGCTGTAAGAGATGGCATTTTGCATGATCACAAGTGAGCATCTCCAAAAAAAGCAGTGCACTTCAATACCAGGGCTGCTGGGCCAATATTTTTCATCACCAATGCTTTTTTTCTTTCCATTATTTACCTTTTTTAATTATCCTTGAGTGATTAAATTATGTATTCTGGGTACAGTAATTCAAAGCCAATAGTAGCATGTTTTGCTTAGGCCAGTAAGAGTATTACATACAACGGTTAATTAATTTTTTTCTTTTCCTTTTTTTTCTTTTTTGACAACATTTTAAAAAAAATTCCTCAAAGCATATAGCAGCCACAATACAAACCAGGCCCTTAGACTTTGCAATGCTTGTTGAGATAGCCTCCTTCCGTGAGCCTGCCAATCAGATTCGGTCCCTGTGTTTACGCCGTTTTGAATGGCTGCTGGGCTGGCCAATGGAGGCACAGCTAGCTTGGGGCGGGACGGTGTTCTGTGTTCACGTCCAGCATCCGATTCCTTTCATTTATCTTCCTGCTTCTGCAGAGCGGGTTTAGAAGGTCGTGTAAAATCAAATCTTGGCCACTAGCGGAATTTAAGAAAAGAGCTGGATTGCTTCAGTTCTCCTTTTAGATGGATCATTTTGCTCAGTCCTTCCAGTCTTACTCTAGCCCTGACCCCTGTGACCTTGGGAGACATGACAGAATGAGACAATGCTTCTGCTGAGGTGATACACTGAGGAGTCAGGGCTCCTCCCCCACACACTCCCTCACTGGCACTTCTCCTGTCTTCTTGTCCCATTGGCTTGCATAAACAAGTGAAACTTGCCGGATCTTCCTCTCTGGTGGGCAGCTCTGATTGGTGCTTATAATCTCCCACCTCCCAAGACTCTCCCGAGATTTGGGGCCTCAAAGAATCCTGAAGCAGCCGGTGGTGCTTGTTTTTGGTATCTCGGTCAGCAGGGTTCCCCCTCTGGACCGGATACATGAGCATGTCTTACTTCGAGAAAGTCTCTTTTGGCGTCCTGTAAGCCACAGGATGAATACAGAGGACTTGTAGGAAGCTGGCTCGCTAAATAGTGTACTAATGCGAAGTACACTGTGCAGAGTCCAGCGGATCCCTTACTGGTACACAGAGGTTAAAGTAGATAATACTATCTCTCTTTTTGTGGTAGTGTGGGCGAGCAGTTAGGCTTCTCAGAGGGTATTGCTAAGCATTTGTTGTATTCATTGAGGCAATAAATGAGACACACACTTAAGAATAAATCCAAGACCACTTAAAAAAAATATTAGCGATTTTTATGTATTTTTTAAGACCAAGAACTTCGAACTACAGTAAGTACTGTAGGAGTTACGATTTTTAAGAGTTCGGAAAATATATCACTTTTGTGCGCAATTACACACCACTGAAGTCAATGGCGAAAAGCAGAAAAATTCAGATAAAATCAGGCAATGCTTTCATGAAGTTCATCTTCTCGTTTTAGGTCAATAGCAGGTCTAGGACCAAAGGTCTAGCAGCAGAAGATTGAGATCATCCCAGATTCAGCCAGGAGCATGGTGCTGAAGGTGTTGGTAATTGGTGCTCTTTGAAGAAGGGGGCCACCTGAGAAGACACTGTGCAGGAGGACTTACAGGTAGGTCCAGTGGGTCCCACTGGAGGGAGGAGGTCACAAGGGTTGCAGGACCATGTGATCACAGCTGGTACATCGTTACCAGGGCCAGTGGGGCAGGGTGTAGAGCAAGTAGGTCAATCAGGCATCATGCGTCAAGAAGCCCTCGCAGTCAGGAGCAGGCAAACTGGAGAGGCTATTTCGGGACAGCTGGGCCACTCAGGACGTGGGTCTCAGGGGTCTCGACATCACTTGACGGGTGCCTGCTTCTGTGGTAGTTGGAGTCTGGCAAGGACTCTTCGTCTCGCTGTTTGTTGTAGGGGGTCCGGTACCCAGGGTATTGGTACGGTGCGGCTCTGGTGTGTCCTAGTGTATCCAAACTTGGTGGGCAGACATATCTAACCCTCTGGAGCTGATGTACCTCTTTTGGTCTGGGTGCTACGGCAAAGTCTTCAGGTAGCAGCGTGTCAACAAACTGGACTCAGAGGGATTGGTGCCTGTGGTGTGCAAGGGAGTGATACCTTCACTCCAAGGGAGGGTCTTGGAGATTTCTTGAAGGCAGGAGGAGCTCCGGGGTTCTTGGAGTCTTCACAGGTTCAGGATGACACAGCACACCCCAATTGTCGAGTCCTATCGACAGCAGGCAGGGTTTGGCACCAATTTCTTCTGCAGCAGGGCTTCGGTTCTCGGGCAGCGGGCCTTCTTTGTCCTTTTCTTCTTCTTGTCCATCAAATCTAAGTTTCTAGGTCTAGGGATTCCACCTAAATACTAGATTTAGGGGCGTTAAAGGAAGTGACCGGCAGTAGCCAATGAGCTGCCTACTTTAAGGGTGTCTACACACCCTCTAAGTGACCACTTCCTGTGAGAAGGGGCACTACCTACCCCTGATAGGTTGTTTCTCCACCATCTCAAGATGGTGGATTTTCAGAAGAGGGGTACACATTGCTTGCCACTCCTTAGGGGAGATGCTTGCTGAATGTGAACACTCCTCCTCATCTAACTAAATTCCCGCCTGCCTTTGCGCCAAATGTGGAGCAGGACAGTGGGGTTGGCATCCCCCACTATTTGGGGAAGCCTGGGCTGAACTTCAAAGTCAGCAACGCCTTTAAAGCTTCATGCTTTGGAAGGCCATTCCAGGCTGGAGGAGGTGTGAAGCACCTCTGCCTAGAACATACTTTGTTTCTGGCCTCTTAGAGCACAGACTCACCCCATGAGGTCAGAAACATGTCTGGTGGTGGCAGGCTGGCTATAACTAGTCGGGGACCACACCAGAACTTGGTAGGTTTTCAGGGGACCCTCTAAAGGGTCTCCTGTGTGCATTTATTAATAAATCCCACACTGGCATCAGTGAGGATGTATTAAGACAAGGTGTTTGGTACCAAACATCTTATGATACAGTGAAGCCCTCCTGGAGCTAGGAAACCCGTAATGACAGATATCCAGCCTGTGTACTCTTTATGGCTTCCCTGGGCACTTACAATATCCAAGAATGACTCAGATATTGCATTGTCATATCTGCTCATGCAGAATTGTCCACACATGGGATATAGTGCACCCTGCCTTAGGGCTGACAGGCCAGCAGTAGGGGTGACTTACCTATATCTCATGTAGTGTATGAGGGCATGGCACACAGGTCTGTGTGCCATGTTGACTCTTCGGATTTCTCTGCACCAAGACATGCAGCCTGCAGTGGGAGTGTGCATGGTCTTGGTGAGGTGCCCCTAGGGTGGCATAATACATGCTGCAGCCCTACAGGAACCTCTTTAGTATCCATGCCCTAGGTACCAGGGGTACCATTTACTAGGAACTTACAGAGGTGACTGAAGTGGTGGCAATCGTGCTACAGTTTTGGGAAAGGGATCTGGCACTGGGAGCCTGGCTAGCAGAAACCCAGTGCACTCACAGTTTGAAATCACACCAGGCATCAAGCAAAAAGTGGGTCTGACCATGTCAAAAGAGGCACTTTCCTACAGGACTGCGGAGGTAACAACAGGAGTTAGTAAGGGAACCGAGTATGGGAGTGAGTATGGGAACTGATTATGTGAACCGAGTATAGTAACTGAGTAAGGGAGCCAAGTATGGGAACTGAGCATGGGAACTGAGTATGGGGACCGAATATGGGTACCGAGTATGGGAGCCAAGTAAGGAACCAAGTATGGGAACTGGGTATGTGAACTGAGTATGGAAACCATGCAAGGGAGGTGAGTATGGGAAGAGAGTGTTGGGATCAAGTTTGGAAACAAAGTATGGAAACTGGGTATGGTAACAGAGTAAGGAAGCCAAGTATGGGAACTGAGCATGGTAACTTAGTATGAGATCCACGTATTAACCAAGAACATGAGAAGGGTGTATGGGCGAAACAGTGGGAATCCAGTTTAAGAACCGAGCATACAAACCAAGTATGAGAACAAATGATGGGATCTAAGTATGAGCTAAGAACATGAGAACCAACCATGAGAAAACACTACTGGAATTGAGTGTATGAACCACGTAATAGAATCAGGTTTGAGAACAGAGTAAGGAGTCCAAGTATCACCTGAGAACATGAGAACCAAGTATAGTAAAAAGGCCATGGGAATCGAGTATGAGAACTGAGTGTGAGAACCGAGTATGAGCTACAACTGTGAACCGAGAACATGAGAACCAAGTATGGTCAAAGGCCATGGGAATCGACTATGAGAACTGAGTGTGAGAACCGTGTATGAGATCCAAGCGTGAACCGAGAGCATGAGAACCAAGTATGGCAAAAGGCCATGGGAATCGAGTATCCAAACAGAGTGTGAGAACTGAGTATGAGATCCAACTGTGAACCAAGAACATGAAAACCAAGTTTGGCAAAAGGCCATAGGAATCGAGTATGAGAACTGAGCTTGAGAACCGTGTAGGAGATCCAAGTATGAACCAAGAACATGAGAAGCAAATTATGGAAAAAATGCCATGGGAATCGAGGATGAGAACTGAGTGCTAGCCACTTGAGTGGCCTTTTAAACATGTCTCAAGCCTGCCATTGCAGCCTGGGTGTGCAGTTCAAAATAAACCTTTTGCCAGGCCTAAACCTTCCTTTTTAATACATATAAGTTACCCCTATGGTAGGCTCTAAACAGCCCATAGGGCAGGGTGCAGTGTACTTAAAAAGTTGCACATGTGCTTTTAACTTTTGCGTGTCCTGGTAGTGAAAATATCTTAAATTCATTTTTCACAACTGCAAGGCCTACCGCTCCCATAGGATAACAATGGGTAACATTTTTACATTTAATAAGTGCCAACTTTTAATTGGGAGAAAGTAGGAATGGCGTGTTTGGTATCTAAAGAATTGTGATTTAAAACCCTCTTTAATGATAAAGTCGGATTTTAAGTCACAATTCTGAAAACGTCTCTCTTAGAAAGTTGGCATTTTCCTGCCCTAACTATCTGGTGGTTCACATAACTGGGTGTAGATAGCAGTTGGACTTTGTTTGTTCCTCCCAGACATCCACACAATAGAGGGATGAGGTGTGCCTGGATGGGCCATCACTGTCAGTAACCCAATTTCTAACATAATCCCAGTGTGAACCGAGAACATAAGAACCAAACCAAAGTTTTGAAGTCTGAAATTGGGAACAGTATAGAAGCTTCCACACTGAATACAGAAGCTGAATTTGGGAAAAGAGTATTGGAAACAAGTAAAGTGATTGTGCATGGGCCAAAAGTAAGGAAACAAGTGCCTGCCACAATATTGGGACCAGAGTACAGGAATTGTTTATGCAAAACAAGGATGGGGGTCAGACTTTAAGAATTGAGTACGGGCCCAGAATATAGGAACAGAGACCATGGGTCGAGTATGAGGTCCCAGTATTAGAACCCACCATTGGAATCAAGTGTTAGAAGTTATGATGAGAGTATGGTCAAAGAGTATGAGATCAAACTATGGAAACTGATGCTGTAGTCATAATATGGGGAATGAGTATAGGACTAGAGTACGGGACCAGAGTACGAAAAATGAGTGTTGGAAGCGGGTTTCAGGCCATAGTATGGGACCCAAGTATGAAAATTGAATATCGGAAACAAGTTTGAGGCCGGAGTACAGGAAAGGAGTTTAAAACCAGAGTATGAGACCTGAGTATGGGAACCGAATCTGAGGCCTTAGTATGGGACCCAAGTATGAACACTGTATATGGGAATCGAGTCTGAGGCCAGAGTATGGAAACCAAGTATAGGACCGGAGTAGGAGACCTGAGTATGGGAGCCGAGTTTGAGGCCTTAGTATGGGACCTGAGTATGAAAAGTGAATGTGGGAATCAAGTTTGAGGCCAGAGTATGGGAACTGAGTGTGGGTCCAGAGTATGAGACCTGAATATAGGAGCCAAAGTTTGAGGCCTAAGTATGGGACCTGATTATGAAAACTGAGCATGGGAACTGAGATTGAAGCCAGATATGGGGTCAGAGTTTGAGAACTGAGAATGAAAGATGAGGCTGTAACCAGACTATGGGATGGGAGTAGAAGAACTGAGTATGATACTCGAGTATGGAACTGAGTTTGAAGGCAGAGAATGGAATCAGAGTATGAAAACGGAGTATGGGAACTGACTAAGTTTTAGGCCAGAGTATGGGAGCCTAATATGGAACCAATCGATTTAGCCAGAATATGGGAACAAACACCACTGGTCGAGTATGAGAACCCAGTATCAGAATCCACTATTGGAACCAAGAGCTCTCCGCATGCTATCTCAGTGGTCACAGCGTTTGCTCTGGTGGAATTAGCAAATAAATCCTTGGAGGAGGGGGTTGCTTCTTGGCCAATGCGTAGCAGATTTTAATGCAGAGCATGATCCATCCGGAGATGGTCCATTTCTGCACCGCCTTCCCTTTGTTCGCCCAACATACCCCACGAGGAGAGTTGACTGTCCACCTGGAATGGTTTGGTGAGTTCAAGGTAGAATGACAACGCTTTTTGTGGTCCAGCTGGTGGGACCTCTTCTCTTTCTTAGAGGGATGAGGCAGAGCTCAAAATGTAGGTAAAATTATGGACTGGCCTATGTCGAACTGGGTGTCTACGTTCAGCAAGAAGGATGCTTGAGTCAGAATGATCAGTTTGTCAGGTAAAAACGAGGTGTAGGGAGGCTGAGAGGACAGTGCCTGTAGCTCACTGACCCTCCAGGCAGATGTAAATGCCACCAGAAAGGCTGTCTTGATGGTGAAAAGCCTAAGAGGAATAGAATGAAGTGGCTCTAAGGGAGTGCACATTAAAAAAGTAAGAACCAAGTTAAGGACCCATTGAGGCACAACAAAGGGATCTGGGGGAAACGTGCTGTAGACCTTTAAGAAACCTATTTAGAAGACAGAGAGAAGGCTGATCTGTCAGCCACAGAAATGCAGAGATGGCAGATAAATAGCCTTTCAAATGCCCAATGCAGAGCCGTGCTGGGCCAGGGTAAGGATAAACAAAAGAATCTGGGAAAGGAGAGCAGATAAGGGAACAATCTGTTTCTCAGCACAACATGCCACAAATGTATTCCAACGTCCAGCATATACCGTTTTGGTAAAGGCACGCCGAACTGCCAAGATAATGTCACAGACTTTGGGTGGAAGATCAAAAGTTGTCAACTGTCGCCACTCAATCTCCACGCATGAAGATGGAGGGTTGACAGGTTCGGTTGGAGATACTACCCCTGATGCTGCGACAGAAGATCCTCCTGAAGAGGCAGCCTGCTCAACTGCTCGGGGTACCAAAGTCTCCTAGCTCAGTCTGGTGCCACAAGGATGACTTGGGCCCGGTCGTTCCTAATCTTCTTGAGAACTCTGGGCACAAGTGGTATGGGCGGAAAAACATACAGGAGGCCTGAGTGCCACTTGAGCTGAAAAGTGTCTCCAAGCGAGAGCAGCCTTGGAAACTCCATCGTGCATAACTGCTGACATAATGCGTTCTCAGCGGTGGCAAACAAAGCTAACCAAAGCTCTCCCCACTGCTGAATGGAGACGCCAGTCATGATCTGCTAGGCATCTTCGGCTGAGTTCATCCGCCCTGACGTTCAGAGACCCACCCCGGTGTTGAACCACCAGGGAAATATCCTGATGTTCCAGCCATGTCCAGAGGCACAGGGCCTCTTGACAAAGAGTCCACAACCCCATCCGTCCCTATTTGTTACAGTATCTCATTGCGATGGTGTTGTCCGGGAACACCTGCACTGGTCTTCCCTTGATGTGGGGTAGAGAGGGTTTCAATGCCAGCTCGATCGCTCGGAGCTCCAACGGGTTGATGTGAAGTCCGCATTCCACAGGAGACCAGAGGCCTCTGATCTCAACCTCTCCCAGATGGCCACCCCATCCCAGGAGTGGCGCATATGTCACTACTGTCAGATCTGGTGGGGAAATGAGCGGGGTCTGATGCTGACCCAATCACGGGTCCTTAACCACCACTTTAGATCTTTTGCAGTGCCCTCCAAGATCTGGACCCTGTCGGAGAGATTCCCCTAATGCTGTGCCCACTGGAAATTCAGGTCCCACTGCAGAGCCCACATATGCCAGCAGGCATGTGTCACAAGCAGGACGCAGCAGGCCAAGCGCGCCTTCAACAGCCAGTGGTTGAGATAGGGGAAGGCCTTGGTGAACAACGGAAGAGTGCTGGTAAGGCCAAAAGGGAGCACAGTGAACTGAAAGAGCTCATGACCTACCATGAACCGTGGGTAACATCTGCGGGCAGGCAGGATGGGAATGTGGAAGTATGTGTCCTGCAAGCTCAATGCTACCATCCAGTCTCCGGGTCCTGGGTAGACAGGACTTGAGCGAGCGTGAGCATTTTGAGTTTCTCCTTTTTCAGGAAGAAATTGAGAGGGCACAGGTGCAGGATAGGACAAAGGCCTCTCTTCTTCTTTGGCACCGGAGAGTGGTGGGAATAGCAACCACAACCTACTTCTGCTTCTGGCATCCCCTCTATGCCTCCCTTGGCCAAGAGAGCAGCCACTTCCTGCTAAGGGAAGGAAAGACTGTCCTCAATCATCCTGTTGCAAGTGGGTGACGGGGTAGTCACAAAGGGGAGGGAGTAGCCCCTTCGAACAATCTGGAGAACCCAGTTGTCGGATGTTATCGATCTCCAGTGATGCAGGTGATGGTGTATGCTGCCTCCCTCTGGGTGCCCATGATGGTCATAGGGCAAACTAAAGAAGCTTAGAGGCTGTGGCCGCCGGGGGAGTGGTGGACCCCACAGACCTTTGGCTGCCTGACCCACGTGGTCTGAGGGCACCTCATCCTCTGCCATGCAGGGGCTGAGAAGCTTGCGTGCCGTGGTGGTTGTGAGGGTAGAGACGCGCCTGGAAGCTCCTTCCGTGGCCACAAATGGAGCAAAAAGCAGGCTGGGAGTAGCGAGGGGCCATGGAAAGGCCAAGCACCTGAATATCAAAGAGAGGGGATACTCAAAGAAAACAACAAATACAACACCCGCCTCCACTACTAAATACAGTCTCAAAAATAAATCACAGATGTTTCACTACATATTAATGATTCATCATTTATTATACACATTTATACAATGATATTGATATTGAATTCCTATGATATTCATAACATCATAAATAATACAGATTGACTCATTTTTGATTTTCTCATTATCTCTTACCCTGCCATCACACCCATAAAATCAAATACACTCATACCACATATACTCCACTCAACCAGCATTTAAAATCCCAAACCACCTCAATACATATATTTCAAATAACTATGTTTAACAAAAAATAGTTTCTTTATTTAATTATATGATTATCAGATTATCAATCATATATCAACGGGGACTGGCATCAAGTGTAAAATGTCCCACTCTCTATCAGTTCATAACCCGTTACACCCTCTGGTTATTATATCTTCTTCACCAACTGATGCTTCTTCTCTTCTGTGTTATAAATCTGTTGTAACCACTGTTGTCATCCTTCAGTCAGTTGTTTATATTGAGTCCATGCTGACGCACGTTTCAGTGAGACACCGAATAACCGTTCACCTTCCTCAGGCCACAGAAGGACTGCGGATGCTGAAGGAAATAAAGCGCAGGAGTACTGCTCATGAACAATTGATGGATCCTGTCTGACACCTGGGGATAATTCTAAGGTAAGGAATCTGCGGCTAGTAGTATCTATCAGATGCTAAGACTCATTACTACCTAATGACTCACTGTGTGATCCTGGAACATTTTCTATCTGTCGCTATATCTAATCAGTGCAGAGGGAGTGGTTAGGAGTAGCATTCCGGCGCCAGTAAACGTTGTGCACATACCATATGCGTTAAGAAATGACAGCTGTTTATGTGCATAGTCAAAACTTTTTAATTAGGCTGGTGATAAATCATTGTTACATGTCAGAAATAGTGTGAAGGCCCTGCCCTGTCGTCACTGCACTGGCTCCCCACCAAGAAGAAATCCAGGGCAGGGCACTCTGCCTTGAGCCCCCTCCCGGTAACTGGCCCAGACACTGAAATGGGCACCAAAAGGGTCTGCAATGCAACTGTGGTTCAATGAGCTGATAAAACAAAGGACACTCGGGTATCACCACGGACTGTCAAGGAAACCAAGCACAGTGAGGTATCAGGACAGAAGATCAAGAAAACAAAACACAGTGAGGTATCACCACAGAGGACCAAGAAAACAAAACACAGTGAGGTATCAGGACAGAAGACCAAGAAAACAAAACACAGTGAGGTATCAGGACAGAAGATCAAGAAAACAAAACACAGTGAGGTATCAGGACAGAAGACCAAGAAAACAAAACACAGTGAGGTATCAGGACAGAAGATCAAGAAAAGAAAACACACTGAGGTATCACCACAGAAGACCAAGATAACAAAACACACCAAAGTATAACTACAGATTTTCAAATAAACAAAGCAGACTGTTGTATCATCACGGAAAATCAATGAAACAAAGCACACTAAAGTAAAACCGTGAATGTTCAAGAAAACAAAGTACACTGAGTTATCAACGCTGACATCAATAAAACAAACATAATGAGGTATCAGCATGGATATTGAAGGAAATAAAGCACACTGAGGCATCACCGTGGAAAGTCAATGAAACAAAGCACACTGTGGTATCACCAAAAATGCTCAAAGAAACAAAGCACACTAAGGTATCACCAGGGATTTTCAAAGGGCCAAATATCACCATAGAGGATCAAGGAAACAAAGCTCACTGAGGTCACTAGGGATGTTCAATGAAACAAAGCACCCAGAGGTATCACCTGATATGTTTAAGAAAACAAAGCACCCAGAGGTATCTCCTGATATGTTTAAGAAAACAAAGCACACTGGGTATCATCAGGGATGTTGAATGAATCAAAAGACACTGAGGTATCACTGGGACCTCTATGCCCCTGGGGGCCAGCCTGCCTCCTCACACACACTCTATGCCCTGAGGGCCATCCTACATCCTCAGATATGCTCTATGCCAGGTGGGCCAGCCTACCTCCTCAGAGATACCTAATGCTTCCAGTGCCAGCCTACCTCCTCAGAGATACCTAATGCTTCCAGTGCCAGCCTACCTCCTCAGAGATACCTAATGCTTCCAGTGCCAGCCTACCTCCTCAGAGATACCTAATGCTTCCAGTGCCAGCCTACCTCCTCAGAGATACCTAATGCTTCCAGTGCCAGCCTGCCTTCTCAGACATATTCTATGCCCTCAGGGCCATCCTACCTCCTCAGATATGTTCTATGCCCTCAGGGCCAGCCTTCCTCGTCAGAAACACTCTATGCCCCCAGGGCAACCCTACCTCCTCATACACATTCTATTCTCCCAGGGACACCCTGCCTCCTCAGAGATGCTCCATTCTCCCAGGGACACCCTGCCTCCTGAGGCACACACTATGGCTTCAGACCTAGACTAGCTCTTCGGACAGACTCTATGGCTTCAGACCTAGATTGACTCCTGAAGCACAATCTATGGCTGCAGACCTAGACTGCCTCCTGGGGCACACTCTATGGATTCAGGCCTAGGCTGCCTCCTGCAGCACACTGGGACTTTCTCAAGATTTCCAGTGACTTTGCCCTAGAGAGATGCTCTATGTACTGCCCCCCTTCTCTGCTAGCCCTAAAGAAATGCCTCTATGTGCCACCCCTTCTCTGCTGGCCCTAGAGAGATGCTCTATGTGCCTCCCCTGTGAGAAGTTGGCCTGGTATATGCTGTCCACTAGTTATAGTGGGCACCTTGCACCAGTCCAAACGACCTTTATTGATGATAGGTTTAAAGACAACCTTTATTGAAAGCTATCCTAGTGGTAGCTATGGAGAGCAGCCTTCAGGCTAAGTCTTGAAGGAGTGTAAAGCTGTTTGTTTTACCAGTCGATAATCTCGTGAATGGCTAAATAAAAGGAGACCACACCAGGTATATATATAAAATATATGTATTTATTTCTAAACACACCCTACTAGTCTCTTTATGAGGCTAGAGGTCAAAGCACATATGTTACACTTCAAATATCACAGTAAATTAGCACAATATACGATTAGCCCTAGGGGCGAACCAAACCATATATTAAGAAAGTGGTATAAGAACCACGACTTGACTAGACACAAGGCCTAGAGCCTGTAGAATCGCTGGGACCCCAAGGAACCACACAAGGTAGTGACACAGGGGACCCACGGGGGACGTGTGCAGTTTGTGAACACAGCCGCGAGCCTCGTTAGCGTCTATGGGGAAAGTCGCGGTTAGAGTTTTAAAGTTTAGGGACACTTCGGAGTGGACTAGGAACAAACCCTTTTGGACTTAGAGAGTTCTAGGGCCAACACCCACGGAAGCACCGGAGTACTCGTGTTACCTCACCCAGGGAAGCCGGGTGCATAGGTGTCAAATGGTGTCGGGCCGCGCCGTCGTTTTCAATGGCCGCTTGCTGGAAAGTGCTGCTGCCGGGAAGATGCAAAGTGTACGAAGAGATCCAAGCCTGGATCGAGGATGTGAAGAACCTGAAAGCAGAGGGGACAGAGTCTGGGTCACTAGCCAGTGACAAGGGGCACGATAGTCAAATGCCCACCGATGTCGGGTGCTTCAAGTTCGAAGAGGTGAAGATTGTCTCTGCAGCCACAAGGACCAGGAGGCGTCGACGACAACCAGGAGCTGGATTCGAGCTGTCCCATGAAGGATGTCGCTTGCTGCGGTGTCGGTGTCCGGATTGGACACAACAAGCCTTGGCAACAGCAACCCACGCAGGAAGAGAACAAAGGCTTCAGTGTGGACCAGCGAGGTCCGAGGGACTCCCCAAGCGAGGGAGAGTCAGGGTAGGCCTGGAGCAACCAGGGAGGCCCATTGAAAGTAGAGTTGTCCTTCTGAGGGACCCACAAGTCGACAGACAAGGGATCGCGAAGAGACCTTGAGCGGAATCACAAAATGGCGGCCCACGGGTCACTGGGAGTGGCCAGGCCAGCAATCTTCGGTGGATTTACTGCTCGGGGTCGGGGCTACAAGTAACCCAAAGCACAGCCTCTAGGATCGACCAGAAGCTTATGCACTTGCAAATGTGCACGGTGCCCAGGGGTTCCGGTTCCACGGTACCCACGAGGGCTACGGGTCTCAGCTTTGCTGGGGACTCGGGTCAGCCTCTGGGAAGTCTGGAAACCCACCTCCTGGGTTGCAAAGTCATCGGCGTCCGGCGGGAGCTTCGGAGATGCAGACCGGACAGATGCGTCTTTGGTGCCTGCCAAACAGGGGAGTAACTCCTTTACTCCAAGGGAGATTCTTCAGTCATCTGGCGTTTAACAGATCATCGAAGGTCCAGGATTCAGTTTCAGAGTTTCATCCAGGGATATCCAAAGTCCTGTTGCCAGGGGTTCCTATCTTATACCCAAGGAGGGGGTTGGACATACTCTGGGGACCCACCTATGGGAGGGTCAGGAAAGAGGGGTGGCTACACCCATTTCCTTTGTCCAGTTTCGCGCCAGAGCAGGGGCTGGTAGCCCCTGCAGCCGGTTTGAACTGGGCTATGCACAGGGACACCAAATGTGCCCCCAGTGCAGGACTTCAAAGCACTCTGAGAGTGCACCCACCCAGCCCCAATACACTAAAGCCTGTCTGGGAGGTGGTAACACCTCCCTGTGACAGGAAACCTATTGTCCAGGCCTCCCCTGCCGGAGTTTCGGTCAGCAGCAGGAGGCCAGACTCGTGTCTGTGGCTGCAGCACCCATTTTGTGATGCCAGGGCTCTGTTTGTTGGTACTGGGTATACCGGTGCTGTCATGTCTCTCCCTCTAGAAGGGTGGGATCAGACTCCTACACCAGTTACTGGTGTGGGGGTATGATTCCAAGGTGTTTGACACCAAACACGACATGTTTCCGTGCAGCCATCCCAAAGTTAGCATTTACCGTTTGGTTATAATGCACTTAAGAGTATATGGTCAGGCTGCATCACAGACAACCCCGGAGGAGAGATTCCGAAGGCTGCAGGGGGGCTCTGCTCATGCATGGGCACCCTCTCACACAAAACCAAGCACCCTGCCTTCAGGATTGATAAGGCCTGCCATAGGGGTGACTGATAGGTTTATGTGTGCAGTGATAGGGTGAGATATAGTGAACCTATATCTCAGTAAGGGGTGCATGCACCACCTTACTCAGGCTGCTGTAGCAGTCCTGTGGTGTCATTTTGGAAGGCTGCCCAGGGGTGGCATAATACATGCTTCAGCCCCTGGTAGGCCTCTGGGATACCTATGCCCTGGGTACACAGTGTACCATATACTAGGGACTTATAAGGACACCCCAGAATCCAATCTGAAGTGTACCTAAGATACAGGGAATCCATTTTAAAGAGAAAGCAGATAAACTGGGGCCCTGAATAGCAGGGTCCCAGTCCAACTATTCGAAAACCAGCAAAACACCAGGAAAAAAGTGGGGGCAACCATGCAGTCAGATTCCACCTTCCTACAGCCCCCAATTCTCTGCTGACCCTAGAGATGCCTCTTTGTGCCACCCTTCTCTGCTGACACTAGAGAGATGCTTCTATGTGCTTCCCTCCTTCTCTGCTAGCCCCCGAGAGATACTCTATGTGCTCCCCCTTTTGTGCTGCCCCTAGAGATGCTTTATGTGCTGCCCCCTTCTCTACTGGCCCTAGAGAGATGCCTCTATGTGCTACCCCCGCTGACCCTAGAGAGAGGCCTCTATGTGCTGCCCCCTTCTCTGCTGGCCCCGAGAGATGCCTCTATAGGCTGCCCCCCCTTCACTGCTGGCCCTAAAGAGATGCCCATATGTGCTGCCCCCTCCGCTGGCCCTAGAGAGATACCTCTGTGTGCTGCCCCCCTTATTGCTACCAGTAGAGAGATATCTCTATGTGCCCCCCCTTTCTACTGGCCCTAGAGAGATGCTCTACGTCCTGCCCCTCTTCCCTGACATTAGTAGAGAGACACCTCTATGTGCTGCCCCCCTTCTCTGTTGGCCCTGGAGAGATGCCTCTATGTGCTGCCCCCCTTTCCTGCTGACCCCAGTGAGATGCCTCTATGTGCTGCCCCCTTCTCTGCTGACCCTAAAGAGATGCCTCTTTGGGCTGCCCCCCTTCTCTGCTGTTCCTAGAGAGATGCCTCTATGTGCCGCCCCTTCACTGCTGGCCCTATAGAGATATCTCTATGTGACCCTCCCCTTTATGCTGGCACTAGAGAGATGCCTCTTTTTGCTGCTCCCCCTCTGCTGGCCCTAGAGAGATGCCTCCATGTGCTGCCCCCTTCTCTGCTGACCCTAGAGAGATGCTCTATGTGCTGCCCCCTTCTCTGCCGACCCTAGAGAGGTGCCTCTTTGTGCCAACCCCCTCTCTGCTGGCCCTAGAGAGATGCTCTGTGTGCCGCCCATCCTTCTCTGCAGGCCCAGAGAGATACCTCTATGTGCTGGCCCCAATCAAGAATTCAAGCCCCTCACAATCTGTTGTCTGCGCACAAGGATGGGAGGAAAGTAGCATAGTGGGAGCGGCGCCTGCTGCTGAGGTCTGTATGCTGCCTCTTGGGTCGCAGTTTAGAACTCCAGCATGTCTATAGGGCCTTTGATTTGCTCCAGTAGATAAAATGAGTGCTGCTGAGTGTGGGTGATTAAAATGTATTACTTATAGTGCTTTGAAGCTGCAAGCCGGAGGCAGGAAACACTATAAAACATGTCCACTCACATTTACTAGACTACATACTACACTGCCCTCATTCCATCCCTCCCAAGCTTTGGCACACCTGGACACAGGCATCCGCATTGGAGCAAGGGTGGGCATGTGCCCTAGTTTTCCCACACATTGACTTCTCCACCTTTTACACACCATTTACTATTGGGGTGCTCACAGGTTGTGCCCTAAAATGCTTGCTAGAAGCAGTAAGGTTTGCTCAACCCCTATGTAAATACACATAGAACTGACTTCTTACCTGGATCCAGAATGTGTGTGCTGCCCTCTTCTGTCCTCTGCTGGGAACAGGAGGTAAATCCTTGGTGTGCTGTACAGCTCTGAGTATCCCTCCCAGCAGCCCTGGCCAAGTGACAGCTGTGCCAGGCGAGAGTGCTTTATATAGAGTGGGAGAGGCCTCCTGGTGACAGAGCTGTAGAGATGAGAAGCTGTCCTGCCATGAGAGCACCGCTCCCTGCTCCACTGCACCCCAGGGCGCGTGAGGTGTCCTGCCATGGCCGGAATGCAGGAGGTGCCCACTTTCATAATTGCATTTTGATTCTTGCAATCAAAGTGACACATTTAAATAATTGGAAATCCAAAGAAGAGGAATGTGATCATGAACAGTGCCTCAGAGAGTGAAGTAACACTCAGTGCAGGGTTTTTCTGGGCCTGGATGTCAGAGTGAAAATAGCAAACTAATGGCAGGGAGTTCAGGGGCCATCCTGCAGGCAAGGCCC
The DNA here is from genome assembly GCA_963921515.1 of Calotriton arnoldi. Taxonomy (NCBI): domain Eukaryota; kingdom Metazoa; phylum Chordata; class Amphibia; order Caudata; family Salamandridae; genus Calotriton; species Calotriton arnoldi. The sequence continues at coordinate 468,679 of CAWUFW010006752.1, read as the reverse complement.
AGGGCTCCTGGGGTGGGGAGGGTCCAGGGGCCACGCCATGTGAGCATAAGACGGTGGTAAAGGAGGGCTCACACTGTAGGGGTATCATCCCCGGAGAGGTAGGGAAGAAAGGCCAACTCATGCCGGGGTCAGGGCCATGCCCAGGGCTCCTGGGTTGTTGGGACAGTCCTGGAGTCACCCTAGGTGTGGATAAGGAGGGTGGCAAAGGAGGGCACACACTGTAGGGGGCGTCATGCTGGAGAGGGAGGGAAGAGATAGCAAACTCATTGCAAAAAATCAATCAGTAGATTTGTAGAGTGCTACTTGTCACCTGTGAGGGTATCCAGGCACTGGCAGGGTCCACTTGATTAGCCGAACAGCCAGATCTTCCGGGACTTTTGGAACTCTGAAAGAGATGTGGAGGTCCGTAGTTGAAAGGGTAGGTCGTTTCATGTCTTCATTGCTAGGTAGGAGGTGGAGTGGCGTCAGCATCTGCTGCGTCGGATGCAGGGGGTGGGGGTTAAACAAAGGGACGTGGAGCAGAGGTGTCTGGTTCAAGTAGGCGGGTCCGCAGTATTGTAGGGCCTTGTGTGCATGGGTCAGGAGCTTGAACTGCATTTCTCTGTACAGGGAGCCATTGAAATTCTGTGAGGTAGGGGGTGATGTGGGTTTGTCTTGGGAGATCCAAGACGAGTCTGGCTGTTGGGTTCTGTATAGTCTGTAGTCATCGGAGGAGGGGAGCTGTGTTTCCCTGCATAGAGAGCATTGCCGTAGTCCATTTGACTGGAAATGAGTGCCTGGGTGATGGTGCGTCTTGAGTTTTGGTATAGCCATTTGAATATCTTACAAAGCATGAGGAGTATGAAGAAGGAGGAGGAGGAGACAGAGTTGACATGAGTCGTCATGGTTAGCTTGCTGTCCAGAATGATGCCTAGCTTCCTAGCGTGGTCAGTGGGAGTAGGAAAAGATCCGAGCTCTGAAGGCCACCAGGGTGCATCCCATGAGGAGCTTTTGTTTCTGAAAATCAGGACCTCTGTCTTGTCTGTGTTGAGCTTCAGGCAGTTGTCCTTCACCCAGTTGGCAGTTGTGTAAATTGGTCTAGGTGTCAGTGGTGTCTTCGTAGAGGGAGAGGATGAGTTGTGTGTCATTGGCATAGAATATGGGGGCATATTATCAAGGGCTTTATCGCCGCTTTAACGGCACTTTTTGCCGCTAAAGCGGCGATATTTTTATCGCCCTATTAGCAAGCTGTCGCTAACAGGCGTTAGCGACAGCTTTCAGGCGTTAGCGGCCGGGATTCACATCGCCTTGCATGTCAGCGATAATTATCGCTAATGACATGCAAGGAAGGCGTTCCCTACTAAAAGCGACTGAAAACAGTCGCTATCACCACTACCCCCTATTAGCAAGGCAGGCGAAGCGATAAAATAATTCGTGCTAAGCGCGTTTATCGCTAGATTTTAACACCTGCTAGTGAGGACGACTTACCTGTTTAGAGTATAGGAGGTGGATTCTAATGCTGAATCCACCTTAGCGATAATGCGAGAATATCGCTGCTTTTCCAGCGATATTCTCACATTTTGCCGCTATTGCTGGAAATTTTATCGCTATGGAGATAAACCTTGTTAATAGGGTGTTATCTCAGCGATATTTTCCAGCGATAGGCGGCGTTAAACAAAGTCGCGCTAAGCGCGGTTAGCGATAAATATCGCTATTCCTTGATAATATGCCCCTCGATGTTTAGTCTATTGATTATAGCGATGCAGGCCAGAGGTGCCATATAAGTGTTGAAGAGGGAGGGTCTGATGGAGGATCCTTGGGGTACTCCACAGATGATTTACTTGGGTTCGGAGGAGAAGGGGGTAAGGGACTTTTTGTGTTCTTCGAATGAGGAAAGAGGCGATCCATCTGAGAGTGGCTCCTTGGATGCCTATGTTGTGCGGTCTTGTGATGAGTGCGTGGTGGGGGATCGTATCGAAGGCTGCAGAGAAATCTGGGAGGATCCGATCTGCAGTCTCTCCTTGGTTGAGTTAGGCTTGGATTTTGTCAGTAGCTGCTATGAGGGTTGTCTCTTTGCTGCGGAATCTGGATTGGGAGGAGTCGAGGAGGAGGTTCCGTCTCAGATGTGAAGCTAGGTGTTGGTTGATGGCTTTATCTATAATTTGGCTGGGAATAGGGAAATCGGCCATTAGTTGTTGAGTTTGCTGGGGTGTGCTGATGGTTTCTTTAGTAGGGCCTTGACTTCTGTATGTTGCCAGTCCTCGGGGAAGGTGGCCGCGGCAATTGAGGTGTTGAACAAGGTGGTGAATACGTGGCTCATTCTGGCTTCACCAAGTTTGAAGATGTGGTGAAGGTCTGGGTCAGTTGTGGCCTCGGAGTGGACTGTGGCCATGATGGAGGCGGTGTCTTATGGGGTGAGCTGGCTCCATTTGGTTAGTTGGATGTCTGTGGTGGTAGTGGAGTTGTGTTGCTTGAAGAATCCGTGGCCTTAGGCTGGGGTTTGAAGTTTCTGTATATGTTGGCAATCTTGTAGTACAAGAGGTTTGCAAGGTTGTCGCAGAGTTCCTGAGAGGTGGTAATGTTGTACAAAGGACACGACAGCCGGACCCCAAATGGGTGGCGCACCTAACCTGTTATCCCCTAGCTGGTATAAGAAACTCGTGTATCTGACTTGTACACTCAATGAGGCGCCTGCTGCCAAGGTGCAATCCAACTACAGGACTATATAAATCTAAATAAAATACAAAGATGCACCATATGTTGATTTAATAATTTTATTCAGATATAACCAAACAGTCCAAAGTGATTTTTCTAAAAGTGTTATAATTCTTCTTTTATTCTGTCAGTGCTTGTATGTAACCAGTATGTACAGCATAAAAACAGCCAAAACAGCCAACGCGTTTCATCCTAAACATAGGACTTCTTCAGGGCTGTAAAAACAACATATATATACATACATAAATAAAAATCAAACAAATGTACACACAACACACAAAGCATGACTATTTCGAGGCATGTGCATTGCCTCATTATAATCCATAAAACACACAATTGATGGACGGAATGCAGAACAAATCAAAACATTCACCCCCAGTCAAGAGATCTGGGTTAAATCCATCATTCTTTTGCTCACCATGCCACCCCAGTTTAGACCTGGCCATATGCAAATCAGTCTTGACCCTGTGCCTCATGGGAACAGTCCAACACGAACTGCCAAGCCAGGTCCTCCCTGGACCAGAAACAAGCATCCTAGGACCGGTTTCGGGGTTTCACCCCTCTTCAGCCAGGATAGCTTGATTCAAGTGGCACAGTGAGCCCAGGACCCACGTCTGGGCATACCTGGCGCACTTAGGGCGAGAAAGCAAAAGACAAACAATTGATGGACGGAATGCAGAACAAATCAAAACATTCACCCCCAGTCAAGAGATCTGGGTTAAATCCATCATTCTTTTGCTCACCATGCCACCCCAGTTTAGACCTGGCCATATGCAAATCAGTCTTGACCCTGTGCCTCATGGGAACAGTCCAACCCGAACTGCCAAGCCAGGTCCTCCCTGGACCGGAAATAAGCATCCTAGGACCGGTTTCGGGGTTTCACCCTCTTCAGCCAGGATAGCTTGATTCCAGTGGCACAGTGAGCCCAGGACCCAAGTCTGGGCATACCTGGCGCACTTAGGGCGAGAAAGCAAAAGACACACAATTGATGGACGGAATGCAGAACAAATCAAAACATTCACCCCCAGTCAAGAGATCTGGGTTAAATCCATCATTCTTTTGCTCACCATGCCACCCCAGTTTAGACTTGGCCATATGCAAATCAGTCTTGACCCTGTGCCTCATGGGAACAGTCCAACCCGAACTGCCAAGCCAGGTCCTCCCTGGACCGGAAACAAGCATCCTATGACCGGTTTCGGGGTTTCACCCCTCTTCAGCCAGGATAGCTTGATTCCAGTGGCACAGTGAGCCCAGGACCCACGTCTGGGCATACCTGGCGCACTTAGGGCGAGAAAGCAAAAGACACACAATTGATGGACGAAATGCAGAACAAATCAAAACATTCACCCCCAGTCAAGAGATCTGGGTTAAATCCATCATTCTTTTGCTCACCATGCCACCCCAGTTTAGACCTGGCCATATGCAAATCAGTCTTGACCCTGTGCCTCATGGGAACAGTCCAACCCGAACTGCCAAGCCAGGTCCTCCCTGGACCGGAAACAAACATCCTAGGACCGGTTTTGGGGTTTCACCCCTCTTCAGCCAGGATAGCTTGATTCCAGTGGCACAGTGAGCCCAGGACCCACGTCTGGGCATACCTGGCGCACTAAGGGCGAGAAAGCAAAAGACACACAATTGATGGACGGAATGCAGAACAAATCAAAACATTCACCCCCAGTCAGGAGATCTGGGTTAAATCCATCATTCTTTTGCTCACCATGCCACCCCAGTTTAGACCTGGCCATATGCAAATCAGTCTTGACCCTGTGCCTCATGGGAACATTCCAACCCGAACTGCCAAGCCAGGTCCTCCCTGGACCGGAAACAAGCATCCTAGGACCGGTTTCGGGTTTCACCCCTCTTCAGCCAGGATAGCTTGATTCCAGTGGCACAGTGAGCCCAGGACCCACGTCTGGGCATACCTGGTGCACTTAGGGCGAGAAAGCAAAAGACACACAATTGATGGACGGAATGCAGAACAAATCAAAACATTCACCCCCAGTCAAGAGATCTGGGTTAAATCCATCATTCTTTTGCTCACCATGCCACCCCAGTTTAGACCTGGCCATATGCAAATCAGTCTTGACCCTGTGCCTCATGGGAACAGTCCAACCCGAACTGCCAAGCCAGGTCCTCCCTGGACCGGAAACAAGCATCCTAGGACCAGTTTCAGGGTTTCACCCCTCTTCAGCCAGGATAGCTTGATTCCAGTGGCACAGTGAGCCCAGGACCCACGTCTGGGCATACCTGGTGCACTTAGGGCGAGAAAGCAAAAGACACACAATTGATGGACGGAATGCAGAACAAATGAAAACATTCACCCCCAGTCAAGAGATCTGGGTTAAATCCATCATTCTTTTGCTCACCATGCCACCCCAGTTTAGACCTGGCCATATGCAAATCAGTCTTCACCCTGTGCCTCATGGGAACAGTCCAACCCGAACTGCCAAGCCAGGTCCTCCCTGGACCGGAAACAAGCATCCTAGGACCGGTTTCGGGGTTTCACCCCTCTTCAGCCACGATAGCTTGATTCCAGTGGCACAGTGAGCCCAGGACCCACGTCTGGGCATAACTGGCGCACTTAGGGCGAGAAAGCAAAAGACACACAATTGATGGATGGAATGCAGAACAAATCAAAACATTCACCCCCAGTCAAGAGATCTGGGTTAAATCCATCATTCTTTTGCTCACCATGCCATCCAGTTTAGACCTGGCCATATGCAAATCAGTCTAGACCCTGTGCCTCATGGGAACAGTCCAACCCGAACTGCCAAGCCAGGTCCTCCCTGGACCGGAAACAAGCATCCTAGGACCGGTTTCGGGGTTTCACCCCTCTTCAGCCAGGATAGCTTGATTCCAGTGGCACAGTGAGCCCAGGACCCACGTCTGGGCATACCTGGCGCACTTAGGGCGAGAAAGCAAAAGACACACAATTGATGGACTGTTAGACCTGGCATCCTTGGCGTGGGTCTCCCTTCCATTTTTTATGATGCCTCCTATGTTACTGATCTGTTTTTGCTGGTGTTAGATGCTTTGGGCACTGTGCCACTGCTATTCAGTGCCACAGTGCAAGTGCTCCCTATGATAAATTGTGTTATGTATTAGTGACTCCATGATTGGATGATTGGTTTACTTGTCAGTCCCTAGTACAGTGCACTGAGTGTGCCCAGGGCTTGTAAATCCAATGCCGCTGGTGGGCTTGCAGCACTGGTTGTGCCACCCCCAGAAGCGGCTTATAAATGTGTCTCAGGCCTGCCATCGCAGAGCCTGTGTGCAGCCTAGGGCTGCCATGTCGACTTGGTGAGTGCACCCACTTACCAGTCCCTAAACCTTCCCTTTACTACATGTTGGTCACCCCTAAAGTAGGCCCTAGGGCAGGGTGCATTGTAAGTAGTAAGGTAGGACATGCCCTGGTGTGTGTGGCATGTCCTAATAGTGAATTACAGCCATTTTCGTTTTTCACTATTGCAAGGCTACCTGCTCCCCATAGGCCAGAATGGGCAGACTGACTATTACACCTTATAGTCAGAACTGACCCAGGGAACATGGTAGAAAAACGAATTTAGTATGCCTGAACTCAGAATGATAAAATACATCTTTTAGTGAAGTTGGTTTTAACATTCTGTGTTTGAAAATACCACTTTTAGAAAGTGGGTATTTTCTTGCCTAAACTTCCAAGCCTGCCTCTGCTAGGTTGTGTATTCCTTGTCTGGAGATTGAGTGACAGGGGCTAGGGGTGTCTACAGGAGACAGGGTGAGTCAGCCCAGGGCTGAATAGAAAGATCTGCATCCAGAGTGGAGGGAGGAGTTGCACCTGGGTCTGAATAGGGCTGTGCCTGCCTTCCACAATGCTGGCTCCACCCCCTGCCGGGCGGCTGAGCACCCTGCCCCACATTCTGAAAGGAAAGAAGGAGTCAGAAAAACAAAGTGCTCCAGGACTGACCAGAACTGGTTTTGGACTAGGCAGAGGCCTCTCTGCCTTCAGAGAACAAAGAAAAAAGGTGTATAAAAAGGGGACCCAGACCCCTAGGAAATTAGATCACTTTGGGAAAACAAGAAGAAACCTTTGCTGAAGAGCGGAACCAAGAAGAAACTGAGGAGAAGACTATCCCTAAGCTAGAGGGATCTGCCTGCAGTGGTTGCCTGACTGCCAAAGGAAGGAGAAAGGACTTTGTGTGCACTTTTATTCAACTTGTGAAGGAGCTCCAAGGGCTTGAGAAAAGAGCTTGCCTCCTGCTGAAGTCTCAGGGACAACAGACTTCAACCACCAGCTCCCCAAGAATCCTTTGGAAGTGCCTGCTGCTGTTTTGGGCCTTCTGAAGGGACTGCGTGTCGCAAGGAGCTGGAAGCGCGACTCAAGAGGGAGAAGCGTGTCGCCATCGCAGCCGCTGCCGTCGCATCACGGAGATGACGCCGCTGTAGCTGTCGCATTGCACCGCATCTCAAGAAACGTCCCGCAACACCGAAGAAGCGTGTCGCCGTCGCAGCCGCTGCCGCCGCATCGTAGATGTCGCCGCTGTAGCTGTCGCATTGCACCGCATCAAGAAAAGAGTCTCGCATCGAGGAAGAAGCGTGTCGCCGTCGCAGCCGCTGCCGTCGCATCGTAGATGTCGCCGGTGTAGCTGTCGCATTGCACCGCATCGAGAGAAGCGCCTCGCATCCACGGAGAAGCGTGCCGCCGTCGGAGCTGCTGCCGTCGCATCACGAAACAAGGGTGTCGCCGCTGCAGTTGTCGCATCGAGCGGAAGCGTCTCGCAACGCCGGAGAAGAGTGTCGCCGCCAAAGCCGCTGTCGTCGCATCACGGAACAAGGGTGTCGCCGCTGCAGCTGACGCATTGAGCCGAGACTTCCGCAACATCGGAGAAGCGTGCCGCATCAGGAAGAACTTGACGTCTTTATTTCTTTGCACCAGAACTTTGTCGCATCTCCATCTCTGCAACACTTTCGTTGTAGAAACGTGACACATCGTAAGGTACATTGACTCAAAGTGTCGCATTTTAAGAACTGAAGAGAACTAAGCTAAACCTACCATTTTAAGTACAGTATTGTGGATTTTTGTCGTTTATGGTCTTGTGTTAAATCTATATAAAAGATACTTATTTTTATAATACAACTTGTGTGGTGTCCATCTGTAGTGTTGTCACTAGATTACTGTATGTGTTCACAAATGCTTTACACACTGCCTCTGAGATAAGCCTGTCTGCTCGTGCCAAGCTACCAAGGGGGTGAGCAGGGGTTATTTTAGGAGTGTAGCCCCCTACCCTGACTAGAGGCGAGGGTCCCTATTTGTCACAAGTACCTACCTGTGCCAACTAGAGACCCCCAATTCTAACATTGGTGGTCAGCGGTGAGGATTCTGGACTTGCATTTGTGACTCATGTACAGTGATTGGTGAACACTACTAGTGAGTGCAGACCAAAACGCGACCACATACTTTTGGTAGATTTCTTTTTCTAGGACGTTCCATTTTTTTCCAAGTTCAGCCATCATGAAACCAGCATCCATAGCATCTGTTGATTTTGATTGGGAAGAGGAGAAACTAGAATGCTACAATGCGAAGCAGCTGAAGCACTTCTGCAAAAGATTTAATGTTGCAATTACCGGGCTCACCAAGAAGGAGGAGTTCTATAAGGCGCTAAGGGCCTGGGTAGAAGCAAGGAAAACCCCTGAGAATGAGGAAGGGGATAATGATGCAGATGTGCAGCTGGAAGGGCCATTGGGTCCAGGGGAAAGGAAGGCACCTTCCCCAGCAGGTAGCAGTGTTTCTGACAAAGGTCTGTCCACAGAAGAGCTGGAGGACAGGGAGAGAAATAGGATGCATGAGTTGGAGCTGGCCAAAATGAATGGGCAATTGGAAATTAGGAAACTGGCCCTGGAAGAAAAGAGGATACAGCTTGAGCATGATAGAAGTTTGAGGGAGTTGGATTTGAAAGCTAGGAGCTTAGAAATTACTCCCTCTGGTGGCAGCACACCGTCAATGACTGTGGAATCTAGAGTGTATATTCCTAAGGATGTGGTCAGAGAGTTTTTTAAAAATGATGACATTGGGCAGTGGTTCAAGGCCTATGAGGTAGCCATGTCTTCCCACCGGGTCCCTGAGAAGGATTGGGGAGCGGGGTTGTGGGGACGGTTCCTTAGTGAGGGGCGGGACACACTGCTAGATTTGCCTTCTGATGTCCATAATTCATATCACCACATGAAGGATGCTTTAATGTCTAGGTATGGTTTAACTCCTGAATTGTATAGGCAGAGGTTCAGGGGTTGCAAGAAGATAGAGAACAGTACCTGGGTTGAATATGTAACTTTTTTCTGCAGAGCATTGGATGGTTGGGTGAAGGGTAGCAAAGTTGATGATTTTCAGGGGCTCCTTGATTTGATTGCATGGGAGCACTTGTCAAGTAACTGTTTTCCAGAGCTACGCCAGCACCTGATAGATAGCAGGCTGACTATCCCTAGGAAGCTTGCTGAGGAGGCGGACCGCTGGGTCAGTACCAGGGTCCACAAGGGTCACGTGGGAGACTCAGCCAAGGGTAGGCAGGGTCCCCAGCAGAAGAGTGGGGGGACAAGGGTAAACAGAGGGAGTTCCAAAGAAGGCCCCAAAGTAGTCCCCAGGGGAACCAAGGGAAAGGTTCCCAGCCTCCCCCCCAGAATCCCTCAGGGGCCCCGACAGGTCCACCTGTTCAAAGGGGACCCCTGAGATGCTACAAATGTGGGGACCTGGGTCATATAGCGAGTGATCTCAGGTGCCGCCAGTTTGGAAAGACCGCACCCCCTGGTGCAGCCCCCCGGCAGATGGCTAGTGTAGCCCTGGGGGAGGAGATGGATGCCCAAGAGGGGTGGGGTCCCGCACAGATGTCCCTTGTCTCATTAGAAGACTGTGAGGTGGTCCCCAGGACCCCGCTGCCTGACAACACTAAGAAATACAGGCAGTGGGTGACCATCAATGGCCATAGGGTGGAGGCTCTTAGAGATACAGGAGCCAGTGTGACAGCTGTCAAGTGTCACCTGCTGTCTCAAGAGCAGGTTGTCCCCCATGCATTCTATCCCGTTGTTGCCGCTGACAACACAGAGAGTCACTGCAAGGTGGCTCAGGTTCCCTTTGAGTGGGGGGGGGGTCTCTAGTACTCTTCAGGTAGCTGTGAGGCCCGCCATGCCTGTTGACTGTTTGTTAGGGAACGACTTGGAGAGCTCACCTTGGGCGAAGGTGGAGCGAAGTGCTCATTTAGAGATGTTGGGTTTGCCTGACTGGGCGTGTGTGACCACCCGGTCCATGGCAGCAAGTAAAGGTGCTCAAGAGGACCTGGAGCCTGAGAGGGAGGCCCAGGTACCTGCCGTCACGAGAAGAGGCAGGGTGTGCGGGAAACCGGCCCCCGAAGTTCCCACGGTCCAGGAGGAGGCAGACCTTGAGGGGGATGCCCTGGAGCCTACAGGGGAACAGGTAGCTGAACTGGGGGACCTGCCTGAGCTGACCCATTGGCAGCAAGAAGGAGGACCCTCCAGGGAAGACTTCTGCAAGGAGCAGAAAGAATGCCCTTCTCTGGTAGGTCTGCGGCAACAGGCTGCAGACCAGGCAACAGGTGATCAGTCTGGGTCACATTGGGTCTATTGGGAGAATGATCTCCTGTATACTGAGCCTAAGGTTGCTGAGCCTGGGTCAGCCCGTGTGCTGGTGGTACCCCAGTGCCTCAGAGCCTTCCTACTGGGGCTGGCTCATGATGTTCCATTGGCAGGACATTTGGGGCAGGACAAGACCTTTGAGAGGCTTGTCACCCACTTTTATTGGCCCCAAATGCGCAGGAGTTCAGACACTCACTGCAGGACATGTCAGACTTGCCAGGCAAGTGGAAAGAGTGGGAGGAAGTGCAAGGCTCCTCTCCAGCCATTCCCTGTAGTCAGCACCCCCTTTGAACGGGTGGGTATTGACATTGTGGGGCCACTGGACCCCAAGACAGCCATGGGCAACAGGTTCATCCTGGTCTTGGTGGACCATGCCACCCGGTACCCAGAAGCCATACCTCTGAGGACAGTGACGGCCCCCGTGGTCGGACAAGCACTGATGGGAATTTTCTCCCGAGTGGGATTCCCTAGCGAGGTAGTGTCTGACCGGGGGACCAACTTCATTTCCAAGTATATGAAGTCCCTGTGGCAGGAGTGTGGGGTAACCTACAAGTTTACCACTCCTTACCAACCCCAAGGAAATGGATTGGTTGAAAGGTTCAACCGAACCCTCAAAGGCATGATTATGGGTCTTGAGGAACCTATGAGGCGTAAGTGGGACGTCCTCTTACCATGCCTGCTCTTTGCTTACCGTGAGGTGCCACAGAAATCTCTAGGGTTCAGTCCCTTTGAGCTTCTCTATGGACACCCAGTAAGAGGACCTCTAAGTTTGGTCAAAGAAGGCTGGGAGCAATCTCCCACGAAACCTCCCCAGGATGTATACAGTTACATGCTGGCCTTTAGGAACCAAACTAGGCGTTTCAGGCAACTCGCTGAGGCGAATCTGGAAGCCAGCCAGGAGGAGATGAAGCGGTGGTACGACCAGAATGCCACTCTGGTAGAGCTTCAGCCTGGTCAGAAAGTGTGGGTCATGGCCCCAGTGGAGCCCTGCGCGCTCCAGGATAAGTGGACCGGACCCTTTGAGGTTGTAGAGCGCAAAAGTCCGGTTACCTACTTGGTGGACTTGCGGTCTCTCAGGAACCCCTTGAGGGTCCTGCATGTCAACCGCCTGAAGCCCCACTTGGAGAGGTCCCAAGTGGGCATGCTCTTAGCGACAGATGCTGGGATGGAGGAGGAGACCGAGCCTCTTCCTGACCTCCTGTCAGCAACAGAGCAAGATGGGTCAGTGGATGGTGTCAACCTCTCTTCCACCCTGACCCCTGAGCAACAGAATGACTGCCGCCAGTTGCTGGGACAGTTTTCTGATCTGTTCTCCCTGGTTCCCGGTGTCACAGATTGGTGCATCCATGATGTGGACACTGGGGACAGTACACCTGTGAAGCACAAATCTTACAGGGTGACTGACATCGTGAGAGCTTGCATCAAGGAGGAGGTCTCCAAAATGCTTGCGTTAGGGGTGATTGAGTCCTCTAACAGTCCTTGGGCCAGCCCAGTGGTCTTGGTCCCAAAGGCTGCCGCACCGGGTGCCACACCAGAACTCCGGTTCTGTGTGGACTACCGAGGGCTCAATTCAGTCACCAGGACTGACGCGCACCCCATCCCCAGAGCTGATGAGCTCATAGATCGGCTAGGGGCTGCCCGGTACCTCAGCACGTTTGACTTGACGTCTGGGTACTGGCAGATCGCCTTGACTGATGGGGCAAGAGAGAGGTCAGCCTTCTCCACACCAGATGGGCACTACCACTTCCGGGTGATGCCCTTTGGGAAGAAGAATGCCCCTGCCACCTTCCAGAGGTTGGTCAACCAGGTGTTGGCTGGACTGGACTCGTTCAGTGCCGCCTACCTGGATGACATCGCAGTGTTCAGCGCCAGTTGGGAAGAACATCTGCCCCACCTCTGGGAAGTGTTGATGGCGCTGCGGAGAGCAGGCCTCACGATCAAGGCGAGTAAGTGCCAGATCGGGCAGGGTTCCGTGGTGTACTTGGGACACCAGGTGGGGAGCGGCCAGGTGGCGGCCCTACAACCCAAAATTGAAACCATCCTGAATTGGGAACCCCCCAAAACCCAGACAGAGGTGAGAGCCTTCTTAGGACTCACGGGTTACTACAGGAGGTTTGTCAAGGGGTATGGCAGCATTGTTGCACCCCTGACAGAGCTGACTTCCAAGAAGCAGCCCAAGAAAGTGATTTGGACTGACACCTGTCAGAAAGCTTTTGAGGCCCTGAAAACTGCCATGTGCACGGCGCCCGTGCTCCTGGCACCCAACTTCTCCAAAGAGTTCGTAGTACAAACAGACGCTTCAGAGCATGGTGTGGGGGCTGTTCTGTCACAGATGAATGAGGAGGGCCTAGATCAACCCGTAGCCTTCATCAGTAGGAGGTTACTACCACGGGAACAGAGGTGGAGTGCTATTGAGCGTGAGGCATTTGCTGCGGTCTGGGCACTGAAGAAGCTGAGACCATACCTGTTTGGGACTCACTTCCGGGTTCAGACAGACCACAGGCCCCGCAGATGGTTGATGCAGATGAGGGGTGAGAATCCAAAGCTGTTGAGGTGGTCCATTTCCCTACAGGGGATGGATTTCACGGTAGAACACCGCCCTGGTACAGAACACGCCAATGCTGATGGTCTGTCCAGATTTTTTCCGCCTTAGTGAAGAGAACTCCCTGAGGTAGGGTAGTTCTCCCCACATTTCAGCTGGAGGGGACACGTGTTAGACCTGGCATCCTTGGCGTGGGTCTCCCTTCCATTTTTTATGATGCCTCCTATGTTACTGATCTGTTTTTGCTGGTGTTAGATGCTTTGGGCACTGTGCCACTGCTATTCAGTGCCACAGTGCAAGTGCTCCCTATGATAAATTGTGTTATGTATTAGTGACTCCATGATTGGATGATTGGTTTACTTGTCAGTCCCTAGTACAGTGCACTGAGTGTGCCCAGGGCTTGTAAATCCAATGCAGCTGGTGGGCTTGCAGCACTGGTTGTGCCACCCCCAGAAGCGGCTTATAAAATGTGTCTCAGGCCTGCCATCGCAGAGCCTGTGTGCAGCCTAGGGCTGCCATGTCGACTTGGTGAGTGCACCCACTTACCAGTCCCTAAACCTTCCCTTTACTACATGTTGGTCACCCCTAAAGTAGGCCCTAGGGCAGGGTGCATTATAAGTATAAGGTAGGACATGCCCTGGTGTGTGTGGCATGTCCTAATAGTGAAATACAGCCATTTTCGTTTTTCACTATTGCAAGGCTACCTGCTCCCCATAGGCCAGAATGGGCAGACTGACTATTACACCTTATAGTCAGAACTGACCCAGGGAACATGGTAGAAAAACGAATTTAGTATGCCTGAACTCAGAATGATAAAATACATCTTTTAGTGAAGTTGGTTTTAACATTCTGTGTTTGAAAATACCACTTTTAGAAAGTATGTATTTTCTTGCCTAAACTTCCAAGCCTGCCTCTGCTAGGTTGTGTATTCCTTGTCTGGAGATTGAGTGACAGGGGCTGGGGGTGGCTACAGGAGACAGGGTGAGTCAGCCCAGGGCTGAATAGAAAGATCTGCATCCAGAGTGGAGGGAGGAGTTGCACCTGGGTCTGAATAGGGCTGTGCCTGCCTTCCGCCCTGCCGGGCGGCTGAGCACCCTGCCCCACATTCTGAAAGGAAAGAAGGAGTCAGAAAAACAAAGTGCTCCAGGACTGACCAGAACTGGTTTTGGACTAGGCAGAGGCCTCTCTGCCTTCAGAGAACAAAGAAAAAAGGTGTATAAAAAGGGGACCCAGAACCCTAGGAAATTAGATCACTTTGGGAAAACAAGAAGAAACCTTTGCTGAGGAGCGGAACCAAGAAGAAACTGAGGAGAAGACTATCCCTAAGCTAGAGGGATCTGCCTGCAGTGGTTGCCTGACTGCCAAAGGAAGGAGAAAGGACTTTGGGGCATATTTACAAGCCCCTTGTGCCACTTTTGCGCCGCCGTTGCGTCACGCATGTGACGCAGCGGCGACGCAAACCATGCGCCGCGTTGCACTATATTTACAATGTGACGCATCTAGGGAGATGCGTCACGTAGTAAACCCCTGCGCCACATGAAACCTGCGTCAGGTTTCATGTTGGCGTACCGGCGCAGGGGGGGGTGTTCCGGCGCAGGAACGCCTCGGCAAAGTGACGTAGTGAAATCTACAAGATTTCACGCAGTCACTTTTCCGACGCTGGTGCGTCAAATCCTTACGCCTGCTTCAAGCAGGCGTAAGGATTGACGCACCATGTTAGGGATAGGGAAGGTTGGAACAGTGCTGGAGTTGCGTCGCGCTTGCGACACAACTTCAGCACTGCGCCAACCTTCCGCCGGCAGATGCGTCACACATCTGCTTATCCTTGCGCCACGATGCGACGCTCACGATGTTAAAGCTTTTGGTAGTCGTTGATTAGATTCCACTTCTTAAGACCGTCACTGCATATATGGTTTTGTACTGGGGGGGCGGAGGTTTGCCGTGTAACCTGGAGTTCTCCCCCGTCATATAGTACAATCAGACCTTCTGCCTTTTTAATAATATGGGCGAGACTCAACCTTTCTTGATATCTTTGGTTGCCTAATATTTGTCTTTACCCTCCGGGGGCTCTGTTCTTCAATAGGACTACCTCCCACTCTAGCTCTAACTATCCCTTTTTCTAAATTTCGATAGGTGCCCACGTTGGGGGTTGATGGACACCACATCCCATCTTCTAAAAATATTTTGGAACTTCTTGGAGTAAACATGTTTATCGCTTCCACTTCATCTTCTGTCCGCACATATTGTTATATTCCATGCAGGTACCCCAATATAGGCTCAGGTATCATCGTAACCTCTCACCTATACTCTCCCCTAAATTACACACAGAATGGTTCTTGGAGACTGACCTTTTACCTACATACGACACTGCACTCAAAACGTGGGATTTTCCCTGGTAAAAGCCTCATACATTATGCATGAGGATTCTTGGAAACTCAGCAGGACTACCATCTCCTGTATAATAACTATGTATATAGTTCATTCCCGACGTCATCCTAAGTCCGACAAATTGCACAGCAAGGTAGAACCCCCGGGGAGGCCCTTGGGTATATAAACATCACATCTTTCTGAGACAGGAGAGGAGATCAGGATTTTCCTGCTGACACACACTGATGCGAGACGCTGAGGTTCCTGCATGCAGATACTCCAGCTCGCAGTGGTTTAACATCCCTTGCGGGGTGTCCAATTCGAGACCAAGACAGGGTCCCACAGTCCTCACTTCAGGTAATGGGGTTGACTTTATCCTAGAGGGATTCTTGGCTTAACACCTACATACATGCTAGATACATTTAGGTACATCTACTTAGGGTGGCATCGTAGGAGTATGCATTTTATTTTCATGTATTTTATATACTTGCCTGAATTTATGATTATAGCAAAATGGTAGAAATCTACCATCCTTTTACTTTCCTAGTGCTTCTAATCATTTATATCTGTTACTGTCTAATGATTGTTTCAGCACACCTATTTTACACTAGAATAACGACTGCTCAATAAATACTTATTGAAAAACCTCCATACCGTTTATTCTGTGTATCTCCCTGAGACTAACTGAGCACGAGTGGCTGAGCGAAAAGTAGTACACTGTTTCCACGGTCCTGAGGGATCAGGGTTGTCATGTTCAATAGCTACCAAGAACTATTCTCTCCTTGGTAAGAGGAGTTTCTAGTGGCACTGTGAGCTAGCTGGTATACAGGCCAACATATTCGGTGGGGGTATCTGGAATCAGTCTGGACACCAAGCCCGCAGTGTATGTTGTCCAAACGCGCAGATACTGTATAGGTTTTATAGGACCTACATGACATGGCGCCCAACGTTGGTTGGGTACTTATTTAACAGTCAAATCTGAGTAGTTCAGTTGTGCTATTCTCAGAGACCCCCTACTCCCATTTCCCTAGAGACGTCTGGAGTGGGAGGGTACAAAAATTCGCCGCAGCTGAGTAGGCAAAATCCTATGCATTGGCTGTTGGTTAATCAAGCTTGAAGGACACATTGTTCCTATTGTGCATAACACCTTATCTCAGTTCCCTTGAAGAACTCTTCACACTAAATACAATGACTGAGCAGGGAGACACTGTGCGGGAACTGAATATAACATTCCAGGAAGAAGAAGATGCAGATGCAATACAAATCACAGAAAATGTTAGAAATGCCATCACCCTAAAACTAGCTTCATATGGTTTAACAGCTAGGGGTGGGCCAGTAACCTTCGTGATTGAGGCACACGAATCAAGTAGAACAGATGTATTCTATTCATGGGTTGCAGTCCCACAGGCAAATGCACTAACAAAGACATTTCATTACTACACAGAAGAAGAAATACCAGACGAATATTGTCCTTACGAGGACATTGAAGTTCCGCTCACTTACCAGGAGCATGTATTCTGGTTTAAAGGCGCTGTACCCCATACAAGAAATAAAGTAAGACTCGGTCCGCTCGGAGCAACATGGCCAGTATTAGCAGCCTAGGCACCACATCAACAATGCCAGCAGGAGACTTACTTACACAGCATAAAGAACTAATAAAACAATGCGGACACTCACAGTTCAGCCAGAAACGGCTACAGCAACAGGTCCAATTCAAACAAAAACAACTAAAATTACACCACAAACATTACACGCAGTGATGGGTAAAATGCCCACTAAGTGATGTACGTTTCACATCTGTGGTTTATTTAGGGTCTTTAATTCTTTCACTTATTAATTCTTATGTTCGTGCATTTTGGATTTAGCGTTTAGTTTTTTTAAAAACTTTTGGGAGACAATAAGAAGATTTGTCTTATGTTTTTGATCTACATGTGCTATATGATTGCAGGATTTCCCTCATCTTCTCTTGCTTCAATCTATCTTTGTGCATAGTAGGTGTTGTAATTGTGAATTCTGACTAAGATATGAGTAATCAAGAGTCTAATGTTTTTTAACTGGTTTTAAATGTACAATTTGATGGTTTGTTTCGGGGTGTTTTTTCTGTTTTCTTTTCTGTTTTTACTTGATACCCTAGGGGTACATTGCACATCTGGTAATGTAACTTGAACACGGGTGTGTGATAATATGGTGTATCTTTTACTTACAGTCATCCTGTGCGAAAGGTGACATGTTTTACTTTTTGTATTGCTCCCCAGCCCTGAAGAAGTCATGGGGATACCACCCACTGACGAAACGCGCGTTGGCTGGTTTGCGCAAGAGAATTCATATTAAAATCGAATAACAATGGATCAAGGATTTGTCTCCCCTTTGTGAATTACAGGAACAGTGTCATATACCTCTCACTTGTTGCGTGTGCATAGGATTTGCTATCTTACTCCTACAAGTTGTATGCAAACAACGTTCCATTTGCTCAGATTCCTGAAGTGGGGGATGGAGTAATACCAAACATGGATCACATATTAGGCTTAATAGTAGCTGCACACAAGGGTTTGGGTTCTGCACACGCAGGAGTTATGGCGAATGTTTCTTTATTAAAACAACGCTACTGGTGGCCAGGGTTAACAAAGCAGACCAAAGATTATGTCTTAAAGTGCGACATCTGTCAGCAAAGGAAGGGCTCCACCATAACACGTCCAGCGCAGACACCATTGCTAATATCAGACAGACCACTCGCGTGTGTCTATTTGGACCACTGCGGCCCCTTACAATCTGATGGGGCTTACAAATATATCATGATTGCAGTGGATTCCTGCTCGAGATTCCTGTAGGTATGGCCTCAGCGCGCGGCTGACGCTGACGCTCGAACTATTATCAAAGATTTGCGAGTCTTTATTGGGACATACGCAGTTGGCACATTCTGACCGTGGCCCCGCGTTTAGCTCTCGGGCTTACAAGGAAGCCATGGGAGGTTTGGGTGTAGCATTATGGTACTCCTCTCCGTACCATCCCGAGGGAAATTCGGTTGTGGAGAGGAAGAACTGGGACTTAAAGCAATCATTAACAGCTAGAGTATTAGGCATGGGTGGTAGTTGGGTCAATCATTTATATGGGGTACAGAGGGCCTTGAACAACATGCCAAGAAGTTCTCTAGGGTGTATCACTCCTTATGAGGTCCTATTTGGGACGAGAATGTGGGTACCTGATCTAGATTGTGAAGGCACAGTGGCGGATGAAAAACCTTTTGACATCAATAAACGTTCGGCTGTCTAACAGGATCTGAACGAATCCAGAGCCCTGCAAAGGAATGTGCAGGTAAAGAGGACCGCCACTGGGGAAGTCAAGTCAGTCACGGCAAGACCTGTCTGGATTCCTAAAGTTGGGGATCTGGTCAGAGAAAAAATAGTGGACAAAAAAGAATTTGGGCCATCATACAGACAGCCTGTACCTGTCCTTGCAGTCGAAGGAACAAGAACTGTACTTCTGCCGCCTCTTGCCGGGGAAAAGTAGAAAAGATTCGTCTCCATTGACCTGATAAAACCACACTATGTGGGCGATACTGAATAGTAGGCCTCGTGTGCTCCTGGGTAGCCGACGCCCTCCTCTCGCTACCATACAGGAAATTCAGACGGAAAGGCTCATCACGTTTGAAGAGTCTCCCATACGGAATGATGGACTAAGCAACAATGCCATGGAACTCGTTCCTCTTGAAACAGAAATTCAAAATCAAAATGAAAGACAAATTTCAATTCGACCTAACACTAAAGTCTACATAAACATGCCTCAACAAGAGCCATCTACAAGTTCAACAAAACCTGCTGAGCTACCAAAAATAGAACGAACTGCATCTGGCTATTTCATTGACTTGGATACCTTTTCATTGGATCCAAGTGAACCTGAAACGATGCCAGCCCCAAAAACTCGTCAACAACAAGTCAAAGACTTCTTCATTTTTCTTAAAAAGACTTACCTGGTGTCACCTTGGATAGAACTTTGGATAATCACCGGGATACTTTTCTTTCTTTTCTGGATAGGCTTAGTAACTGTAACTGTCTTTTGCTTACTTATGAATGGAACTTACCTTCGCCAAAGCTCTGTAGCATCAAAAGTGAACTTAATCCTGAAACCTCATGTTTCATCACATCGTGAACAAAGAGACTTGTCGTCAGTGAACATTACAGCAGTTCCTATACCTGATGGTATAGTATGGGACAAGGTTGATTACGATATATTTGGTCCAACCGAATTTTTAAAAATACCACATTTATTTAAAATGTCCTTAAATGATATCATTACCTCCAGTACATTTTCCGATGATTGGGATTTTGAATCTGTCAAAAAAACTAAATCTTCAAATAATAGAAAAAAACACATAACAAATAGACTTGGAGGGATCAAATTTGCTAGTCCCACTCCAAAGTAAGCAACAGTAAGAAAACCGGTGGACTTTGGAAGGGTCAGATTTATTATTTTCACTCCAACCTAAGCAACAATAGGGAAAATATTAGACTTTGAAGGGGTTAGATTTAATATTTCCACTCCAATGTAAGCAACAGTAGTTATGTTATGTTATGGCAATTTCTAAAGCGCGGCAATTACCCGAGGGTGTCCTGGCGCTGACCACTAATTCTCTGAGAATTTGAGATAGGAGACAGGGTTAAAGCGTAAAAAGCCAGGTTTTCAATCCTCTCTGAAAAGTGAGGAGGTCCGGGGCCTTTCTCAAATTCGGGGGAAGATCATTCCAGGCCTTAGCTGCGCATACCGTAAAGCTTCTCCCTCCCCATGAAGATTTTTTGGCGGGTGGCACTATCACCAACTTAGCTCCTCCAGAACGCAGGGTTCTTCTGGGTATGTACCACTGCAGTTGCCGTTTCAAGAAATCTGGGCCTACACCATGTAGTGCCTTGTACACGGTACAAAGTGCTTTAAAGAGCACCCGTTTCCTGACCGGCAACCAGTGCAGTTTTTTAATTTCATTAGAAATGGAGGCGAATTTGGGAGCACCCGTAAGCAGCCTTGCTGCCGCGTTTTGCAGCAGTTGCAACTTATTCAAAAAACGTTCCTGTATATTTAAATACAGGCTGTTGCAATAATCAAGTCTGGACATGATAAGTGCAGTGACTACAGTCCGCTGGCTATTAGTCGGCAAAAAGGGAAGAACTTTCTTAATCATTCTGATTAAAAAATAGACGGATGATGCCACTGCGTTGATTTGGTCGCCAAAATTGAGTTTCTCGTCGATGATGACTCCTAGGTTTTTCACCTTCCTGACGGGAATTGGAAGAGTCCCCATATCTTCTGGCCACCACCTTGGGGTCCAGAAGTTGGGATCATTTCCAAATAGGATGACCTCGGTCTTTCCTGAATTCAGCTTCAGGCAGTTTTGTGACATCCAGCTCCCGATTGCTGCCATGCAATCGTGGAACCTGATTTCAATTCCTGTTGCCTGACCAGGCCGCAGAGCCACCACAATTTGTGTGTCGTCAGCATACGATGTCAGGCTGAATCCAAATGAACTAATCAGAGTAGCCAGGGAGGAAACATATACGTTAAAGAGAGTGGGGCTAAGAGAGGAGCCCTGAGGCACTCCGCACAGCAGCGAGAAAGGTTTGGAATGAAAATCACCCAGTGCCACAGTTTGAGATCTGTCCGTCAAAAAAGATCTTAGGAGTTCATATGCTTTACCATGGACGCCGCATGCCAACAAACGGTCCATCAGCACGACATGATGGACCGTATCAAAGGCTGCAGACAGGTCCAGCATAATCAGAGCAGCCTTGCCTCCCCTGTCCACAGCCTCCCTTAACTCCTCCGTAGATTTTATCAGGGCGGATTCTGTGCTATGCCCTTCTCTGAACCCATTTTGAGTGGGATCTAGAACGTTGGTTTCGCATAGAAAAGAGCTAAGCTGAGAGTTCATGGTTTTCTCGACCAATTTTGCAGGTAATGGGAGGCGTGATATGCGTCGTAAGTTATTAGGCTCCTTTGGGTCTAAATTAGGCTTTTTAGCAGAGGCAATATCGAGGCCAGCTTCCAGGGTCTAGGAAGTGCCCACCTTCAAACATTGTGTTAAACAAAGGGGTGAGTATAAGCGCCACGGGAGCCAGGGCCTGTTTGATTACTGATACTGGACAGGGATCATAAGGGGAGCCTGGTCGTGCGCAGAGGAGCAACTTCTCTGTGTCAGCTGTAGACAGTGGCCCAAATCTATCAAAAATCGGGGAGGGGTCAGGGATTGGCTTCCTTCCCTCCAACAGCACTCCTGCTCCCACCGGGTTAGGGTGACTAAAGTTCGAAAAAATGACCTCTACCTTGTCCAGAAAGAATCTGGTGATGTCATCACATAGTTCCTGACTTGCCTCAACTTTTGTCGTGGTGGGGGAGGCCAGACTCGAGATAGTTTTAAAGAGTTATTTGGTAGAGTTGTTTGCAGAGTTAATTCGATTTGCAAAGAACTTTTTCTTTGCTTCGAATAAGAGTTGCTTGTAAGTGGCAAGACTTTGTCTATAACTCTTTTTCTCCTCTTCCTTATATTCTTTCCTCCAGCTCTGCTCAAGAAACTTACAGGAGTAGGTACATTGTTGTACTTTGGAGGCATCAGCGTTAGTCTTGCACCAATTTAAGCAACAGAAGGAAAGTGTTAGACTTTGAAGAATCAGATTTACTGTTCCCACTCTAAAGAGAGCAACAATAGGGAGAGTGTTGGAATTCAAAGGGGTCAGATTTACCATTCGCCCTCTAACTCGAGCTCCATTAGGGAATACTGGACTTTGGAAGGTTCAAATATACTATTTCCACTCAAACATTGTGGAAGTGTTGCACATTGGGAAGCTTAAATTCGCTATCCCCGCACCTAAATTAAAAAATATATACACATACAAATGCATATTAACAAATATATTCAAAATAAATGATTTTTACATTATAAACATTTATTAAAAATGTTTACAAATTAAGATAAATACATTAACAATTAAGAATCCCAAAAACAAGCTTAAAAATATTCACTAATACTAACTATATATATATATATATATATACACACATACACACACGCACGCACGCCCATATATATATATATATATATATATATATATATGAGAGAGTATTAGTAAACATATATAAAACACTTTTCAACCTAATAGCCCAAAATTGTAACTCCCACAAAAACAAATTAAAATAATATTTGAAAAACATTGACAATACACATTATTTTAACAAATAGAGTAAAAAGTATAATGAATATAAAATATTACATTCAATTATTATAACAATTATTAAAATCGATTAAATAATTTATAAATGCAACAATCTAATTAACCAATTAAACATTACAGCAATTAATTACCATTTTATTGAAAATGATTTATGAAATAATTTGTCATAAATAATGTGCATGTTTAATCATCAAATTAACAAATTAAAAATACAAAAATATTTATAAACTATCAAAAATAATTATTTAAAAAACATCCAACCTTATTCTGCCCGAACCCAAAAACTTTCAATGAATAATCCATATAAAATAAAAAAATCTTTCAATGTATTACCAAATCATAAATAGTATAAACTATACAAAAATATTACATACATCTAACATTAAAATAATAACTTACAAAAAAAATCATAAAACACAGCAAAGTAATAAATTGTTTTAAATACAAATATATTTAAAAAGTGATATAAAGTAACTAAAACACCAATATTCTTACAGTCTATATTGTGTCCAACGATATTTTTGACATCACAATACTTCCACACACTGTTTGTGCCCCACAATATTTTTGATACGACTATTCATCTAGAATGCCATTTTAGGAGTCACAAAACATTTTCAGACTCCTAAAATGGGATTAGTACACCAAAAAGCAATTTAATGGTCCCCAATGCTGAACTGAAACATATGTGACCATTAAGAAGCTAGTATATCTGGCCCTAAACTCTAATAATTGTATGAACAGTTTATCATAAAGCATACTACTTTATTGTATTCTGTAGTACTTGCAGGCTGTTGTGCATAAGGTATGCTAAAGGTGTGTTAAAGCCTGGTGCCACCATGTATATTTCTTGGTTGTCTCGATGTTCCATTTAATATTTTTGTGGTTACAATGCAGCTTTGTCACTGGTTCTTCTGTGGGACCTGGCTGTACATGAAAGTCTAAGCACTGACGCCACAGTTCCTTTCTTAGAAAGATAATCTATGGTAGAGCAGAGAATCCTTCCCATTCTTGTGACCTTCACAAACTGTTCGAATTTAAAATTAGCATTTACTATAAACAATTAGTGTACCAAGAAAAAGCACACCAAATACTTCCCTTTAATATTGTTTTATTAGTTCATGTTCTATCTCCCTTGAAAACTCCACTGAATATAAAATTTGATTCGGGGCTGCAATAGTCCAGTCCCTTACTTAAGAAATACTTACTTTACATCAATTCCGTCAATTGTGAATTTTAGATTTGAATGTTGTGTTTCTTGCTCTTAGCAGATTCTAGGTGCCAAATATACTCAGGTGCCCATGTCCTTCCCTTATTCTTAGTCTTTCGTAAGCATACAGAAGGAATAATCGGTAAACAAAGTGGTAATAAATGTCTTTAAATGCAGTTAATGTCATTGGCAGAATCTAGTTATAGTGTCAATAATAAGACATCTGCAAACTTTCCACTGCAAAAGCATTCCTCAAGAAATACATCTACAACTAACTCTAGGTCGCAGACACCAGCATACTGGCTATAGTGAAAGGGTTCAGTCATTGGAACAGCTGCAGGTGCTGGACCAGAAACAGGGTGTTCTACATTTGGACTTGTGTCAATCTAATTCGAAAACAACATTACTAGTGCAATCCTCACAGGCAGGTGTTCCTACTATATTGCTTGTATAAAATAGTCACAAGACTTGCTGAAATTCTTGATCTCTTTGTTACGAATGTTGTGGATAATATATATATTGTGGTGACAAGGCAGAAAATAATGGTGTTTTGTAAGTCTGGGCGGTGAACTCCGCTCCGCTCGCGGAGTTTGCGGAGTTTTCTGCACTCCGCATTACGCGGAGCTCACGGAGTTCCGAAAAACTGTGCTTCGCGTAGCGCAGCAGAGTTTTTTTCCTCGCTTGCATTTGTCAACGTCAAGTTGGCAAGCGCGAGCGAGGAAAATCCACCTCCCGGCGAGATTTTTCCTTGTTCGCGATCGTCAATTTCAAGTTGGCGAGCGCGAGCGTGGAAAATCAACCTCCCTGCGAGATTTCTCAAAGCGGGCGGTCAGATTTCTCATTACGAGTGGTCGCGTATGCTCGCGACCGCTCGCGTTGAGAAACCACCCGTTCACGTTGAGAAAGCTGCCGCTCGAGTAAAAATCTACTCGAGCGGCAGAAAGGAAGCAGCGCCCACTTGCGCTGTGCATGGTGCCGTTCGCGATGATTGCACAATGCGGACAAGCACCTGGCACTGAAAATCACTGCGAACGGCATTTATCTAACACACTCCGCTGCTCGTGGAGCTTCGCGTAGCGCAGCAGAGTTTTTTTTGCACTGGCTTAGTGTTTTGTCATTTGTGAATATCAAATTGATTGCAAGTAATAGTGACAAAGTTTCAATCTCTTTAACAATTTGTCCTTTTCTGGATTGTTGTGTACTGGGAGCTGTTTTTACCACTCCATTTCCTAAGATCCTCTCTTGGGCCACCAAATGGTTTAAAGATGGATTAGATAACTTATTAAAGAAAATATTTTTTGTATAATTGGTTTGCACACATAGATTTAAGTAATGAACATGACATATACTTGTCAAAAAAGGTTTGTTTAAAATTGTAATAAGCATTTGTGAAGCCAATAGCTCTCGCATATGAAAGACTATAACTTACTACACATATTTCACTTCTCACAGCTGTGGGGGTGGGTTGCAGAAAGATATATTCTCAGACTTTCCACAGGAAATATTTCTTCATATCTCCTTTAATGCCCATTCCAACCATATGAAATGCATAATACCAAAATATCTTTCAAGGGCTTCAATCACCCACATCCTGAAACTGTTTAGGTACCACCAGAAACAAAACAAAAAAATTCAGACTCTCCTTAACTCTGCTATCTACTCCCTTATTCTCCAGCTAGTCCCATATTCCCAGGAGAGGTCACTTGCCTAAAACAAAACAGCATGGATTCAGACTCTCTTCCCTTCTCCTAGCTCCTCCATTATACTGAGCTTGAGTAACCTTACACAGGGGATTTTCCAGCTGGGCTCCACCTCCTTGTTGACTCCTAATGTGTCTGACTGAGTCAAATTCTTTTTAGACTGGCCTTTGGTTGGTAACAATCCTTCTTTCCATTGATCCTTTTAAAACCAGAACCTCTCTGAGTTTCTCCCCTTTCTGGCTTTACTAGACCTTACTCTGGCTCCCTTCATGGTGACTGCTCCTTCCGCACCCCCATGAGAGACCTGCTTTCCTTTCCTGAGGCTTTGAGCCTTCCCAAACCATGACCTCTTAAATATAGGACAAATCTGATACGTCAAAGACAGTCAAACTCTGTCCTCTCCTGTTCTTCACCCTCATATGACCTCCAAGTCTGATGCAGGGTCCCGCCCCACTAGAGTCGATTGGAACTCCGTGCTGCTGCTACTGGTGGCCTAGTCTCTCTTCACCAAGTAGCTCAGCCACAGCAGAACTTCAGCTTTCTCACAACGCTGCTGCGGGCGAGCAGTCTCAGCTTTCTTGGAGCTCGACCGAGTCCTGCTCTCAACAACAAGCTGCTAGCAAGTTGCAGTCTTACCACCCTTGTGTTGCTCTCCTGGCAAGTCCTACTTTTTGCCTTTATTAGTGTTTGTTGTTGATGCTGAACGGCATCAACAAAAAATAGCAATGGTTGTTGCCAAAGCTGAACAGCATCAGCAAAAACACACAATTACAGTTCCAAGGATGCAGATACCCATCTTGGAGCAGTTAAGTAGAGAATAAAAAAATGCACAAGAACACATTATCAAGAAAGGAGCAGTGGCAAACTGCAGCTGCTAGGTCCTCAGGGGAAAAAATAAAAAAATGTTTGTAGGGGTGAGGGCACTGTAAGAGCACAGGGGAGAGGGAGCTGGGAAGCATCCGAACATCGCTGAGCAGCATGGGACAAGAGTGATCATTGAGGGGCAGCGGAGAAACAGAGGACTGGAGGAACAAGAGGGATAAAAAACTAGATAAAAAGCCGAGCAGCATGAGGCGGGGAGAGAACAGCAAATGACGAGATGGAGGAGTGAAGAAACTTAGTGACTGTAAGGCGAGGATTGGTGTTGCAAGAGGAAGGGTAGCGCACAAGGAGAGATAGAGAGAGACAGAGAGAACAAAAGAACACATGCACTCACATGCATTGCTGAAAGCAAATAAACAAGCATTTGCGATGCAATCGGTCTCTCGCATTTGTGAAAGTTGGAGCTCTTGGCGTTGAAAATGACAATGTTTTTTACTTTTGTTTTTTGTATGCAGTAGAGTGATGATATTTGCATAGCGCTATTGCCATTCGTATGACCTCGCAGCGCTGGAGAACCAGAGAATGGGAAATGGGTTATGAGGGAGGGAAGACAACAGTAATATTTGGCTGGAAAAAAAACGTAACAACACCCTGGAAAAAGCAAACACTCATAGGGAATGCAGGATTAAGTAAAGCATGTGAAATGTAAGCAGGAACAACATGGTTACCATAACGCTTTTACATTTATTATTCGGAAATCAATGAGTTGTTTTGCCTGAAAAGTTAAGGACCTGACTAAAGGGCCCAGAAGGGACCAGTTTCAATGTCCATTGCTTATATCCTTACAAAGGTAAGCACTGTGGTTTAAAAGAGCACATCCCTGAACTCAGAGCTGTGGTACACATTTTATAAAGTAAAATATGGAAAACAGCTGATAAGGATCACATTACTCTACGCATCAACCAGGTATTGCAGTACCTCCAGGAATGGTGCACTTCCCCACTCGGGGAAAACAATGTTGTTCAAAGAAAGACAAGAAAACGAAAGTAGCGCTTCACTGGCAAACACTGTAAAGTGGCGCTAATGTGTGTGGTTGTGAATAAAACCAATCTGCCCACTTTGCGACCACTCTGTCTTGCTTTATTTCGTTTTTTTAAAAATTGTATGTATTTTGAACGTTTTTTTCTCTCTGTCCCTAGGCTGCACTTTGGAATAGAAAAATTTCATTAAAAGACGATATTTGCGGCCAAAGTATTTCTTTCTTTTTTGGATCCATTTCACAGAGGATAAAATAAAGCAAAGAGAGGGCAAGAGCTGTTTGTTAAAATCATGGGGGGATATGTACAAGTAAGCTGCAGAGCGTGGCGTTAGCCTCCTTGGCCTAACGCTGCGCTCCGCCACTTTTGAAACACAAGGCTGCACCATATTTACAAGAATGTGGTGCAGCCTTGCGTTTCCCCCTGCGATGGCGCTAAGTTTAGCAACTTAGCGCCAATGCAGGCGCAAAGGTGTCTGCATGCAGGGGAGGATTGTTTATGTGTAGGAAGGTGTCCCTTCCTGCACGTAAACAATCCTAAATTGCCATTCTGTCACTTTCATGTGTGCTGCTTCATGCAGCACACATGAAAGTGACAAAATGGCATTTCTTTTAAAGGTTTGTTTATGTACAGGAAGGGACACCTTCCTGTACATAAACAAACCATGGCATTTTGCTTTTTCCATGTGTGCTGCACAAGGCAGCACACATGGAAAAAGCAAAAACGAGGAGAAATAATGCATTTCTCCTAGTTTCGCTAACTTAAGACCAGGATTTACCTGGTCTTAATTTTGGCGCTGCCTCATATGTACGCCACCCTTGTACATAGGGGCAGCGTCAAAATCAATGGGTGTTGCGATGGAATGCCCACCGCAACACCCACTGCCTACCCCTTTCACGCTAACCATAGCGTGAAAGGGGGCCTTATGTACAAAGCAGCGTTAAGCCACGTTAAGTGGCTTAACGCTTCCTTCTGCATAAGGTGCAGCCCCTATCGCCACCACAACGTCGGTAAAAGTGATGTTGTGGTGGCGATAGGGGCTTGTACTAATGCCCCATGGTTTTCAGCAAGTGAGGAGGAGCGAGACAGAGACAGAAAGAGAGGGAATGAAAGGAAGAGGAAGAAAGAGAATGGGAGCAGCTGCCAGTGGCAGAGCAGGGGAAGTGAACACTGTAGGGAGGTGGGCGGTGTGAGATGAGTGTGGCGAGGGGAGGGGGCTAGAGTTCATCATATTCTGAAGGGGGCCCCTAAACCGTGGTGAGGCAGATAAATCCATGCGATCAGTGGATTTATTGCGAGTGGACCAAAGACGAACTGAGGAGCAAACCTAATGCAGTCATCTAAGCACGGAATCGCGTTACCGTCCAAAAAATGAAACGCAGCAGGCAACATGCTGAGACACGACCCGAGGGAAAGAAAAAAAATGAAAAGAAATGAAAATGGGATAGGCTAATGAGAATAAGCAGTGACGGGTGGTAAGTAAAATTTTAAAAAATGACACACCCCACAGAACAGCTAAAGAAGGGAAAGCGTAAGGAAACTGTACTTGGCCGGTGCTCCTCAGCCTTAAATGGAAGTGAGGTATCGGCTGCACGAACAAGTTAGGAGGCAGGAAAGAAGAGCTACACCGGAGTGAACCTATGGTAAGCAGCAGGCGGGATCAGTCATTTTTAGGGTTACAGCAGGTCTTGCAACCGGCACATGCGTGCTGCCTAGGCTCGACCTAAAAAGTAGTTCCCTTAATCTAAGTGGTGGAAAGATACAAGCCATCCATTCAAAAGGATGGTAAAGAAGTTATGCACCATGGAAGAGCAAACAAAAGAAGAGGAATGAGAACCATTGTGAGATTGACACGAAATTGAGCCAATGATTAGCAATGGACTGACCAAAGCCCAATATAAGTCTTGCTATTGCACACAATTGTTTTTTCAACTACAGACAGCTAAATCTGGCCATAGGCAAGACCAAGAAATGACATAAAGAAAAGGGTAGCACTTCGTGATGGTGAGGTGTTAGTCAGTCGCGGCTGGTCCATAGGGGGCGCAAGGGCGGCGACCTACCATCACAAGCACGCAGGAGGAGAGAAAAGCAGCTCTTTCCATCTCCAGGCTACAGAAATGTAGACATACGCACAGACAAATTTGTCTGTTCGTTTTGATTTCATTTCTGTGCTGGTGTCAACGGAAGTGCACAGAGGAGCAGCCCAGGAGAGTGTGGCATCAGGCTCCATGTATTGCACATGTGTGAAGAGCGCTTTTCATTTTAGCCCTCTTCACACATTTGCTACCCATAGACATGCTGCTCATGCCCTTTGCGGTGCAGCTTGTCTAAGAATTGTTGCATGCACGGGCGGCGAGGCAAAATCGCCCGATCAGGAATCAGGATGGAGCAAGGGTGAAAGAAAAGGGGAAACAGTTGGAACACCGCAGCCTCAGCCACGCATATTCTGACTACGCAAGTGCTACCACGCTTGCCTTAACCACGCATATGCCTTAACCACGCATATGCATGGTTAAGGCAGTCCGTGGTCTAGCTGCTGGCTGCTGCTTGGCTGAACTCAGAAGCAGGAAGATCTCAGACAAGTCAGGGGAGGACGTAGTTTTCAGGCCTGGGGAGTAGTTGGGGCAGTTTTCAGGGGTGAGGGGGTCAGGGTAGTTTTTAGGGCTGGGGCGGGGTAGTTTTTAGGGTGGTGGTCGGATAGTATTTAGGGCTGGGGGGCGGGGTAGTTTTTTTAAATTAGGGGTCAGGGTGTTAGGCCTAAGGGCAGTGGGGGTTCAGGGTAGTTTTAGGAACAGCACTTGGTCGGGGGTCAGGGTAGTGTATGTTACAGGGCAGGATTTTAGGCCTCAGGGCAGGGTGAGGGACATGGGTAGTCAGTCAAGCTTTTGGGGCTTAGGAGTGGGCGGAGTAGTGTTTAGGGCTAAAGCGGGGTCGGGTAGTTTTTAAAATTAGGGGTTAGGGTTTTAGGCCTAAGGGCAGTGGAAGTGGTGGTGGTTGTTTTAGGGACAGCGTGGGGTGGGAGGGTGTCGGGAGAAGGTTTGGGCCTCAGGACAGGGGGGCAGGTAGGGGGTATGTAGCTTAGGGCGGGGGGATGGGGCTCAGAGTAGTGGCAACCTTAGCCATGCATACCCCTTTACCACGAAATTGTATGGTAAAGGCATACGTGGTTAAGATGCATTCGTGGTTCGGGCTGAATGGTAGAGGCACGCGTGGTTTAGCCATGCGTGTCTCTATCATACAACCAAAAAAAGGTTAACCCTCAGCTCTATCTTGATTTCTGATATGGCTGTGATCAGCACGTTCATTGCATAACAATAAAAAGGCGAATGGAGCCATCCAAGGCTTGAAGAAACTCGCAGGTATGTAAACTATGGGAGGAATCCTTGAAGAGCAGGATTCCATTATAACGGGCACAGCGCCTACCAAGATTAAACACTGCCTTAAAATGAACCCTGACACAATTTCCCAATGTTGCTTGCAGTAAGGATTCATTTAGAAGCGTTTCCTCTAAGTTTCCCTCATACATGACAGTTGTGCTGTCTGTGCATGTTTTATTTAGATGTTCTGTAATCTTTGTTCTGTCTTTCTGTGTGAGTGGAAGTGCTGGAATTGGAAAAATAAAATACTCCAGGAACCAACAAATTGGGGGTCAATGTGTGGTAGAGGAAAGGGGTGTTTGGAGCTTGAAAAGCAGAATCTGACAGTCAATTTACACATTTCTTTCAAAATAAATCTGCTGCAATGAAATTGGCAGCAAGCACATATGTGACAGTAAATCTGTTCTAGATTACCTAATTTGTCACAAAGAGGCTGCATTTCAAAATATCTTACAGGGTTAATACATCTGATGCAGAGATCTCTGTCAGCCAAGCAATTTTGGGGGGATTATAATAGTGATGAGATAGCTCTAGTGATAAACACAGCTCTGGGAGAGTTACTCATAAAGTAGTAGAGAGGATTAATGTGGCAGCCGCAAGGCACACTGTGTAACATGCGGAACACAGATTATTCAGCTAGGTAAGTGTGCTTCTGCCTTTGAGATCATTTTGTTACCTCTAGTTCATAAGTTGAAATCCTTCCAATATAGTACAGTGATCTATTTACCGGCATCAAGGTGCTGAATGGAAACTGTAAGTCATGGGTTAGATCCTTATTGTTTTTTTCTCAATCTGTTGATATTCTGAGATTGCAAAGTAGGGTTTCTTTGGGAAGAGATAAAGCCTTGTTAGTACAGACAACAATGTTTTATATCCTGACTTTGTGTTTCTCTCAACCATTCACTCTGAACATACACAAGGCATAATGGTGACTTTGAGAAATTTTCTAATATAGAATTAGCAAAAATATTTTTGAATTCAGGCGGGCGAGCAATTTCTATATCAATTGTATTGTTTTTAATGGATCTTAGGTCAATAGGTGGATGATATGTAATGTTTGTATATTGTTATTAAACTTTAAGAAATATATAAAATAATTGTAATAAAAAGTAATAATGGAAAGACTTGGGGCCCGATTACGATGTTGGCGGATTGAATACTCCGTCACAAACATGATGGATATCCCGTCCCCCGTATTACATTTCCATTGGATATTGTGGAAAAAGTAATACAGCAAACGGGATATCCGTCACAATTGTGACAGAGTATCCAATACGCCAAGATCATAATCAGGCCCTTAAACATTAAAGTGAATTGTAATCACGGAATCAAAATCTATGAAGGGTTTCGGAGTAAGGCATGGATAAATTTTAACTATTGAATGAGTAATTTGTAACAGGATCTTTGTCTCAATACTGTCCTGTTCCCCTGATAGCTACTAAGGCGAAATGGGCTCCTTTTTAAGGTGCTGAAGTAAACCTAAAAGCTACTCAGGGTCTTGAGACAAAATAGCTAGGGATCTATGAACCAATATCCCTATCAGAGACAGCTTTACCAAACATGAGGACAACTAATGAGGGTTTAGAAATATCATGTTTAAAGTTTTTGGTGTAAATAAATATTATTAAATTTTTTCTTTAAATGAACATTTTTGTTTCTGCTAAACTTTTAGGCACGATCCCATTTCACCCCACTCTATTCAGCCATTTCAACACTACTACTGTATAATTACACTTTTTTGCAATCAAGTTTTCTTTCTTTTTCTTTTTTTTAGGCAAAAAAAAAAATCTTTTTTAGCTTTTTAGCCGATTCCTCATTGGAGTTTAGGATTAGCACTTTTTTAACTTCTGTGTTTCTTTTAGTGGGTTTACACTACTCTAGTTCTCCTGTTCTCAGCTGTGAATCCTCTGACATATGAAGCAATGTCCACTTTCCGCAGTGCAAGTGGGGCATTAAGAGGTACTGGCAGACACTCTCTTCTCATTTGTGGTATTTAGTCAAATATTGCCAAGTTCATGGTCTCTTTCCTCATGTGACCATGATGACCTAAAGTAATGTTTTTGTTTTTTACATTTATTCTGAGTCACATTAATTTTAGAGGGTTAATTTTTCTATTTTCACCAGAAATTGATGTGGGGCACCTCTTACAGATATTGAGTGGTTGATAGCGAGGAGATGCCACGGTTCAGGTAAAACTCCCCACATAACCTTTTTACCATTCTTGTTACCTCGTCAAGGATCTGCTGGAAGCAACAACACAACTGGATCACCATGCCTGCGATTGGTGCCCTTTCTTACAGCAGACCTTTCTTGTAGGCCGTTGGGTCGATAACCTTGGTTCTGACAATTAACAGAGCAGTTTCGTAATGGAAGCCACTCTCAACCTGACATCATTACTAATTAAAAAGTGAGATTGAGGTCAGTGAATGATTAATAATGAGTGACTCAGCCTCATCACATTCCTATCTCAACCCTATGGCCTCCTGAACAGTGTGAGCAGATTGCTCTTTATAATAGGCTGAGGGTGTAATTATCATTTGAGATAATCCCTTGGCATCTGCAAGATCCTCACTTTCTGAACAGACTCAGCAAGAAATTGACTCCAGAAATGCAGGTTGACTGGCATTGAGCGAGCAAATAAGACATTCCACTCCTTAGCCGTTGTAGCCATGTGCTTGCTGGATTATGGCACTCTGCCAAATTACACCAAGAGACACTTCTTGACTGCCATACTTTCACTGGCGAGAGTGTGCTCAGCCAGTGTTCTAGCTTTAGACAGCATGGGGCAGGTGTCTCTAGGAACCACAACAAAGTAGATAGAAAAAACCATTGCCAAAGCCAACGGGTCTCATTATTTCGCCTCTCTGTATTATTTTCTTTAGTATACATGCTATGCCGGACAGATACAGCTGTCAGGACTCCAGAGTTACTAAGCATTGGCAAAGCCTATACAATTGACAGTTCTATAGTGAAGGGAAGTAGATGAAGGACACAGAGAAAAGAGGGATAAAGGAAAGCAAGTGAGAATGAGAGAAGAGGAAGGAAGAAGAGGGGAAGGAAGGAGATGTGGAGGTAAGAAAGGAGGGGAAGAAATTAGCTCACCTGTGTGTGTATGCATGCCTGTAGTCAGTGACTGTATGTGTGCCTGCTTGTGTATTGTCTGTGTGTGCTTATTTGTGTATGTATGTGGGTTCCTGTCTGTATATTATTTGCAGTTATAAGAGTGCTAGGTTGTCTGTTGTTGTGTGTGCATGATTGCCTTCATTTGTCTCTCGTGTGCATGGTGCCACTATGAATAATATCGTTTGTGAATGGATGCTGGAAGGTGTGTGTTCTGCCTGCATGTGTGCATGCATGTACGCATATGTCTGTGTGTGTGTTTCTGTTTACATGCACTACAATACAGCTTGTGTAAACGCTTAGTCAATGCTTGTTTTCCTTTAGCGTTCAAGTCAATATTTAACCAGGGTCGACCAGGGAAAAGAAAATATACCCAAGGAGGAAAACAAAAAAAGCAGGAAAATAAAAAGACTCCCTGTTAGCACAAAGATAGCTAAAAAGTGGCCCAAAATGGTAAACTGAGCAGTTTTGAACTTTTAAACATACATATAAACGTTTGCGAAGGTAAAGGTATAGGGTATAGGGTAATGCATGCGTGTGTTCTTGCTGCACGCAATATTTGTGGCAATAAACAGTAAAAAATAGTCTCATATATATATATATATGCATCACTCTATGTCTGAAAGGGTAATGTTTTGACTTATACTGGGTGCTTCCTTGTGTCTGGACGAAGCTATACCTTTCTGAAGAGCTCTAATGAGAGCGAAACACGTGTCAGGGGTTGCTTTTCTTCATTTCAGGTTGGCTTGGTTGGTATTTAAGCTGAAATACTGTGCCTGGAGTGGTAAAAGGCTTTTGTCATTTTACAGCTCGGCATAGAAAGCACTGTGCTAGTCCTATGCTTAAAACCTTTGCTATAGAAATGGCAAAATACTTTGTCCCTTTTCTATCTAGGCGTGCATGGCACTGTGCTAATCCTATGCTTAAAGACTTTGATAGAAAAGCAGACATTTGAGGTGAGCAAATTTAGAGTGTCGCTGGTGTTGAGGGTACTCTATACATGAGCTTCTTTCCACCTAAACTTGAGAACTACCCAGAGTTCTCTGCTTCTTTTTTTGCATAATTCATGCATCACTTTATGCCTGAAAGGGTATTGTTTTGATATCTATGTATATAGTCACTGAAAAAAACAAAGGTTACAGGGATGTTAGAGTTAGGAAAAGAATTAAAAAACCTTAGAAATTTACTGAAAAAACCAAAGGTTACAGGGACGTTATAGTAGGGCCAGATTTCACTCATACAAAACCAGTGAAATTCAGCAGTTATAGTTAGCTAAGGTAACTATAACTCGCGTCTCCGTAATGCACTGCTTATGACCTCACCTATTACATCACTCATGACATGGTCAGTGACATCACTGATGACATCTCAAATTACATCACTGATGACATCAGCCACAAAATATCTGACGCCCCCACACACACCCCAATATAATCTTTCATACACCCACTCCAACTGCCATAATACCATTCTCAAACGCATTTGCAGAGTGGTGCAGAAAGGGGCCATGGCCTCAGACCACCTCTCAGCAATCCCATTGTGTGGGGCTTACTGGAGGTCTAGTTGGCTCCTAGGGACCCTCAGCAGCCAAGGGGACTTCATCTCTCACCCAGCAGCATGCCAGAATGTGGGTTTGCAGAGTGGTGGAGAAAGGGGGCGGGCCTCTGAGATTTGCCGGCTTTTTAAAAAAAAAAATCCTATTTTTTTAGGAAGTGGGGCTGCGTGGCCCTCCTACCCTGGAACATATTTGGCCCCCTGGGACCTCATCCTCCGGGGCCTGGCCCATTTTTTGTGTTGAAAAAAAAGGGAGGGGGCTGCATGGCTCCCAACGCGAGGCCGATTTTGGCCCCTGGGACCCCATTCCCCAGGGCTAGGCCTTAATTTTTTTTTAACAAAAAATCAGGAGGGGGTCCTTATGAGCCTTACAAAGGCACCACTGTGGGGCCGCCAAAGCACTGCCGCCCAGGCCAGGATTAAACTCCTAATCTGGCGGGCAGTGTACGGACGGCTTTGGCGGTCTTGCACCGGGGCACTGGCATGGCGGCCAAAGTCGTAATGAGGCCCTAAAACACTTCTGTGGGCTGACTCAAGATGTGATTGACAATATCTCAATCCAATGGCTGAACCTTTCAAAGCCAAGAAGCAAATAGTTGAAGGAGGCTGACCCAATACCCCTTTCTGTATGTAGAAAGTATATATTGAATACAGTATGTTCACCATGAATGTCTTAATCATCATTAAATATTTTTCAATCTTAACGGGTATGCCATCATCTGGTTTCTGATTCATATAATAGGTTTTTCAATGGCTTGGTTCAAGCCTGGGCTCATAAGGTTTCATTAGGGTGTTGCTATCAATAGTGCAGCAAGTTTAGTGACACCCGGGACTAGGGTTGCCACCTTTGTGAAGGAGAAATACCAGCCACTCCAGCATCCTAATTCTTAACCATTCTTGCAGTGATATGCATCATATTTATCCACAGTGCTGCAGTATTGTCATAAAACGTGAGACAAACAAGAATAATTCCTGTGATATGTCTCCTGTGTTCCTCGCTCTCTCTAGTCTATCAACTTTTGATTTTTTTCTTGTTTTCAGTCTCTTTCTACTTTCTACCTCCCTCCTCACTTGTGTTTTTCCCCTTTCATTTTAAGCTCTCGTATTCCTTCTCTTGTTCCATCTACACCTCGTGTTCACAACATTTCTTATTAGTGTCTCCCACATGGCTTCCTGTTTCTTTCACATTAGCAGGCTCACCTCTGCCACATAATTTTCAGGTTTTGATTCTGGCAGCAGAAGGACGTTTCACCCCACGCAAACTGCCTAATGTATGGTGAGCTGCTCTAAATGAGCCCAGACACCTGGGAGGACAATTTCACTGGCGTAGTGCAGCTCCTCCCAGGCCCTACTTTTGAACCCGCCCTCAATTGTAAATCAACCAATGGCGGGCAGACCCACTCCCTGAGGGCTCCTGAAAGCAACAGTGTCTAATGTGAGGTGAATAACAAGCCTGCTGATGGAAGAGCTTGTTGATTTTATACAGTTTGGTCTCCATCTTCTCCCAGTTAGTCTTTTTGTTTACATGCTGCTAAATCTGAGCCCAAACAGGGACAGAAATGCTACATGGAGCAGGTATGGAACCACCAACTACATTATTGCTTGTATTTATTAATTACTGGTATTCGCTTATGCTGTTCAATTACCGGTGGTACTGGTAAAATACTAGTCAGAGGGTAACCCTACTAGGGATCAGGAGTATTAAGGGCCAATGCACCCAAATTAAGGCTGTGGAAATAGGAGTGCCACATTTCAGAGTGTCACATATCAGAATGCCACCTCCACATAGTCTTACTGTGGGCGATCCAGGGAGTCTAGACTTCAAGTTGTTGGTATATTAAACACAAGAGTGTGCCGGGCATGCCACTGTAATCACCCACTTGCATGTCCAATGTGAGAATAGAAGAAGCAAAGAACGTCCTTACCTTTCCAACACTAGACAGCGTCTAGGTGCAAAGAGATGTAAGGTGCAGTGAAGGCCTGGGTGTTTATCTTGGTTTTCAAGGGCAGAGCTGGTGGTTTCTCTTGTACTTTAGACGTACAGAGGATGGTGGCTACATTAAATAGGCTGTCTTCTAATGCATTGTAGTGAGTGGTCGACCTTGCCATGGGATGGGTGGGGTCATAATGGGTCCTCCCCACCCGCTCTCTTGTCGTTGGAAATAAAAAATGACAGGTGTCCATGTTGGAGCCCTAACACTGCACTCTGCTGTTCACGTCATGATCATCTCATGGGCAACATTTGCCCACAACCATGTTATGTTATGTTATGTTATCTGAGTTTATAAAGCGCACAGCTGCCCCAGCAAAGAGGCGTCCCGGCGCTACCAGCGTCAGAAGGAACAAGGCCAGGAACACAACAAGTAGGCAAAGGGAACAGACAGAACCAAGAAGGACTAGACAGAAGGAAAGAGAAACGTTTTGATTGCTTTCCTGAAGTCCACCATGCGATCCAAGCTGCGAATCTGAGGGGGCAGGGAGTTCCACAGCTTAGCAGCTAAATAGCGGAAGGACCGACCTCCCACCCGAAGGCGCTTCACATGGGGGACAGTTACCAAATGCTGTCCCAGAGAACGCAGCTGGCGAGTGGGGACATACAAGGTTAGCAAATTAGTCAGGAGACTGGGCGAGGCGAGCTTCAAGACCTTAAAAGAAAGGCAGAGAGCCTTAAATTGGATCCTTTTGGCCACTGGAAGCCAATGTAACCTCCTGATGGCCCCACTGGAAGGACAGTTACGTGGGAGCCCCACCAAGGCTCTGGCGGCAGCGTTTTGAATGCGCTGCAATCGCAGTATCTCAGCCTGATTAGCTCCCAATAGGAGCGAATTAGCATAGTCCAATCTGGATAGAATGGCTGATTGAACAATCACTTGGCGAGTGGATGAATCGAAGAATTTCAACAAGGGCCTAAGTCCCCGGAGGAGGCCAAAACAGGTACCTGCAACTCTTTTGGTATGTTCTTGAAAACTAAGGGTATCGTCCATCCATACCCCCAAATTTTTTACCACCAACTTAGGTGTGGGAGAGCTACCAAGTAAGTTGGGCCACCATTGTTCACTCCAGAGGCTTCTGTCCCTCCCCATCAACAATAACTCTGTCTTAGTCGCCTTCAGTTGAAGACAGTTTAAAGTCATCCACTCTGCCACAGCGGTCAAGCCGCTCCGAAACCTAGAAGCATCTAGAGTGGAACCATCGGACAGGGCCACCACCAGCTGTGTATCATCTGCATACGAGACCATAGTGAGGCCCATGTTCCTAGCCACTCTAGCCAGAGGTTGAACATAAAGATTGAACAATATGGGGCTCAATGCAGAGTCCTGTGGTACCCCCTGCCCGATGGGATGAGCCTGAGAAAGAAACGGGGGGCCGACACTCGGAAAGATCTCTCTTTCAGGAATGATCTAAACCATTCTAGTGCCAGGCCCACAACCCCGGCATCCTCCAGGCGCTGTAACAGAATTCCATGTGAAACCGTGTCAAATGCGGCACTCAGATCGAGTAAAATCAGTGCCGCCGTATGACCGGAATCAAGAAGGGTCCGCAGATGTTCTGTCACAGCCAGAAGAGCCGTCTCTGTACTGTGACCAGGGCGGAAACCATTTTGAGAAGGATCCAAGATGTTATTAGTAGTGAGATATTCCGTTAAAATATTATTAACATGGGCCTCAGCAATCTTGGCTACCCAAGGAAAGAGCGATATAGGCCGAAAGTTTTCCAACTTTGCTGGGTCAAGTGAGGGTTTTTTAAGAATAGGGGACACCCTCGCCTGTTTCCATGGGACGGGTACCACAGCTGTAGTGAAAGAAGTATTAACAACATGGCACAAAGGTGTCAGGAAAAGAGACAATGAATCCCTGAACTGGGCAGGTTTTAAAGGATCGGCTGGAGAGCCAGATTTGATTTTCCTGCTCAGTAAAGAAAACTCTTCCTGCGTTATACTGGGAATAGCTGCCAGAAAATGTAAAGGAGAGGACTCCTGCCGAGCGGCTGGAGGGAGAGACCCTTGCGGAAAGGACCGATAGATGGTATTAACTTTATCCACAAAAAACGTCGCTAAGTCTTCACACTGTTGCTCAGAAGTAATCATAGAAACAGAGGAGTTACTCCTTACTCTGAGGTCCTTAAGAATTTTAAAAATACATTTGGCCGGATTAGAGCTAAGCTTTATTTCGTTAGCATAGAAAGCAGCTCGAACCGTACAAATGGTTCTATGATAGTTTTTATAGCGGACAAATAGCATTTTTTTGCCACCGAGTCATAACCTTTCCTCCATGCACGCTCAAGTTTCTTGCAGGCTTTCCGAAGTGCAGTCAAAGTGTCATTGTACCATGGGCTAGGGTTCAGAGTGCGGCCTTTCAGCCATTTCGCTGGAATAAGGGAATCCAACACTTGGATAATCCAGTTACAAAAGGCTCTATAGCCCTCATCTGCATCATTATGTGGAGCCGGCAGATTGGCAGCAAGAAGCGCATGAAAGTCCTCCAATCTCAATTTCCGCCAAGGGCGTTTAAAAACAGAGGGAAAAACAGTCTTATTAAGGGGCTCAGGGGCCGGGAAAGACATAGAAATCAAAGAGTGGTCAGACCAAGCGACAGGCTTAGGAGTCTCCACCATAGCAAGAGAAATATTGGAGAAAACAGGGTCCAACAGATGGCCGGCTAAGTGGGTGGGGCCAGGGACCAATTGAATTAGTTGGCAAGCTGCCAAGTCCGCAAGTAAACTACTAACTGCGGTATCTTGCACCAGATCAAAATGCAGGTTAAGATCACCGAAAATGCTAAAGTTAGCTGTATTCATTGCAAGCGTGGAAGTATATTCCAGCAGGGCCGATTTAAATTTTGCAATAGGCCCCGGAGGGCGATATACTAACAGCCCTGAGATGGTCAGATGGGCTCTGAGAGTAATACTAAAACGCGCACATTCACAGCCCTCCATAGCTTCTTTAACAAATAGGCACGAGTAGCAAGATTTAAAAATAACGGCAATACCGCCCCCCCTGGATTCTCTGTTGATGGTAAAAATCGAATAGCCAGGAGGTAGCGCTAGGTTAGGTTCAGCTACCATATCATCATTAAGCCAAGTCTCAGTTAAAAAAAACACATCCGGTACTTCCTCCAGTACTAAGTCATAAACTTCCAGATAATGTTTGGCTAGAGACCGCACATTCAAGTGGAGTATTCTTACTGGTGACCCAGACTGAGGAGGAAGGGATAAAGGGAGCTCTGGTATAGGAGAGACGTACCTACAACAGAGGCAACCAAAGGGCCCTTCCAAGGGACCCAGCCGAGGCCCATTACATCCTTCCACCCGCGAGTTAACTGCCAATAACTCCGTAGTAGAATATGTGCGCCGTCCCACAGGACTCCGGCCAGAATTCCTGGCGATAGGCGACGTACAGGCACGGACGGGCGCAGACGGGCTTGCCTTTGGCGCGCCTTTGGCGCGCCGCCGGCGCTCCGGCGCCATGCCCCATATAAATACTGGCGATGTTAATAGGCACGATCAACTGGACCGCTAACCGCCCAAATGGCGGCAGAAGAAGGCCGACCGGAAGTGAGGGTCTCTAGCGGAAAGAAGCGTTTCCTAACACCCTCCACAACAATCAGCCAAAGGCTGCGGTGGACCGGGGCGTGGAAACAGCGAACAGTGCAGAGAATGCCAGAAGTAAGCTGGGGAAGGACACAAAGGTAATGACCAGATTACACAGTAAAAGGGGGGGTTAAAACTGTAAAAAAGGTCAGTAAAATTCTAAAAGCAAACTATGCAGTTCAAAACGCGTTCAAAATGCGCTACCAGCGAAGTGCTCCGCCGCACGACAGCTGGAAATACAACTGTGCTCCCGCGCCATGCCCCGTAAAAATACTGGCGATGTTAATAGGCACGATCAACTGGACCGCTAACCGCCCAAATGGCGGCAGAAGAAGGCCGACCGGAAGTGAGGGTCTCTAGCGGAAAGAAGCGTTTCCTAACACCCTCCACAACAATCAGCCAAAGGCTGCGGTGGACCGGGGCGTGGAAACAGCGAACAGTGCAGAGAATGCCAGAAGTAAGCTGGGGAAGGACAC
The DNA here is from genome assembly GCA_963921515.1 of Calotriton arnoldi. Classification (NCBI taxonomy): domain Eukaryota; kingdom Metazoa; phylum Chordata; class Amphibia; order Caudata; family Salamandridae; genus Calotriton; species Calotriton arnoldi. The sequence goes on along the minus strand of CAWUFW010006752.1, from coordinate 427,360 downwards.
AAAGGTAATGACCAGATTACACAGTAAAAGGGGGGGTTAAAACTGTAAAAAAGGTCAGTAAAATTCTAAAAGCAAACTATGCAGTTCAAAACGCGTTCAAAATGCGCTACCAGCGAAGTGCTCCGCCGCACGACAGCTGGAAATACATGAAGATTTGGAGTCAGGGTAACAATGAATGTTATATGCCAAGTGACTGCCATTTGAGATCATGTGACATACGATGAACGGGAGTGCAAGGATGACGCGCATTCCTGATCTCATTCTCATCCTCAATGGAAGAGAGCTGATTATTTTATTGCCTTTTATTTGATTGTTGCATTACTCGCATGACTGTTCCTGGTCTGGTGTAGGCTTGGGAGCCTGTGTGGATGCAGTTATGGCCAGGGCCAGAATGGCAATAGGTTGAAGCCATATACAGGGGTTGGTTTGTGGTGATGATACTTGCAGCGGGGTTGGCTAGGGCCCTCTTCTAAGAAACCAAGGCACCTGAGACCCCTTCGGGTTAGGAACTAAAGGTAGTGGCCCAGGGAACCAGGCAAGGATCAGAATCATGAGCCAAGTGTAGCTGCCAACTATATATGAAGGGGGTCCCCAGAGCAAATCTGATATAGGAGTGGGACAGGGGAAATTAAACACAAACAAGAAGACCCCACCTCCAAACAAAGCTCTACAAAAAAAGTCTACAATTAAATATAACCAAAAGAAAAACTTAGTAAATTGGAAATATATCAATATGTTTTATTTTCAATTTCTTTGCGTATATATTCAATAAATAGAAGAAATTGTTTTGATCATCCATATATACGAGAAACCTCCTACCATCCCGGCCATACAGAATAAATATCACAATAACCATTCAAGCGTCACACACACCACTCATACCATGAAAACACACTCAAACACAATATATATTAAAATATTTCATATATTAGGCCATAACAGGACACCCTTCTCTTCAGTGCTAGGTATTGCCACTGGAAATTACCATAATGATTGCTTCAAAATATCAATGTGCCACATAGATGAGTTTCTTAATTCACTAAAGTAGCTATTTGTATTGTTCATTATTTTATGTGCTTTTTATACATTTAGGAAAAAGCATAGTATATACATGTAATGTAATGTAATGTAATTTAATTTATAGAGCGCAAACTCATGCCCTGAGGCGTCTTGGCGCTATCGAAGTCTGATTTGGGCCGCAATGATATCTTACTCGGGTCAATCGGGTGCGTCAATGTCTTCTACTCCTGTGTGAAAAGCCAAGTTTTTAAGGCTTTTCTGAAGGAGAGTAGCGAGGGGGCAGCTTTTAGTGTCAGTGGGAGGTTGTTCCAGAGCATGGCAGTGGCCCTAAAGATGCTCTTTCCACCCAAGGTGGTTTTCCTAAATGGAGGGACCGACAGGTTCCTAGCTGAGCTTGAGCGAAGTGTCCTTGCTGGAATATACCATTTAAGTTTTTTCTTAAAATGGTCTGGCCCAAGTCCATGAAGTGATTTATACACCAGACAGAGAGCCTTGAAGCAGCAGCAGCATTGCTTAACATGGCAGCCAGTGTAATTTCTTTATTGCATCTCTGGCCGACTAAAATGTTGGAATTTTAAAAAGAAAACGGGCGCCTCTTAAGAAGGCCTGTTGCAAGAGTACAAGCTGTTGCAATAATCAATCCTTGTGAGAACTAGTGCCATTGTCACTGTTTTCAAGAGTTCAGAGGGCAAAACGTTTTCTATTTTTTTAATTAGTCTTAGAGAGCAAAAAGAGGCCGACGTTATTTTGTTTACTTGGCCCTTAAATTTCAATTCTTTGTCTACCAAGAAACCTTGGTCTCTTACTTTGTTTAAAGGTTTAGGTGGTGAATCCAACTCTGGTGGCCACCAGTCCGGTATCCAGAAAAAAGGATTATTACCAAAGATGATGACCTCAGTTTTTTTGGCATTTAATTTAAGGCAATTACGATCCATCAAGTTACTCACATTGCTCATACATAGACTGAAATCCGCACCCAGATTACTTTCAGAATTTGCCAATGAAACCACAATTTGGGTATTATCAGCGTATGACGCCAGGGAGAAACCAGAGTTTTTGATGATTGGCGCAAGTGGTGTTACGTAAAGGTTAAAAAGGGTTGGGCTTAGTGCCGAACCCTGGGGGACTCCGCAGGGCAGGGAAAGGGACCTTGAGACAAACGTGCCCATTGTCACGTTGTTTTGTCTTTTTGCCAGAAAAGATTGCAGGAGGTCGAAGGCTGTTCCCCCTATCCCCAGGCTGTGCATACGGTCAGCCAGGATCTCATGGCTGACCGTATCAAATGCTGCGGAAAGGTCTAGCAGAATCAAGGCTGCTGTCCCCCCTATCCAGTATTTCTCGTATGTCCTCTGTTGCTACCACTAGTGCAGTCTCTGTGCTGTTGTTTTTTCTAAAACCATGTTGTGTGTCATCCAGCAGAGAGTTTACCTCTAAGTATTTGGTGAGTTGCTGATTCATTATTTTTTCTACCAGCTTAGCGGCAAAAGGGAGTCTTGATATTGGCGGATAGTTATTCGGGTCCTGGGTGTTCAGATTATCTTTCTTTATCAGGGGGAGAATTGAGGAAAACAGCCCTTCTGTGAACATATTATCAAAGATCTGCCCTAGATGTTGTGCTATTTGAGCAGGGATCATGTGCATTATATTAGGGGGACAGGGGTCTTGAGGTGCACCTCATTTGATGTGTGGAATTAATTCTATAAGTTGTTCTTCTGACGGGGCTTTAAAGGAGGACATCAATCATTTTGTGGTGCCCACACACACGTCAGCACCGCTATAGCACTCGTGCTGATGTGTGTTTCAGTAAAAGGTGATCAGCCGACCACCCACCTTCTTCAGGGCACAAACTGATGACTCAGAGAAGTAAAATCACAACTGGGGGAGGAGAAGGAGAACAAGATGGCAGATACACATAATAAATCTAAGGTCTCTGAGGGATGATGCTGAAAGGCTCCGTACTCCTAATTCTTTATTGGGTAAATGAGGATGTGGAAATATCAAGACAGTATAGCCTGCACATAGGTCCAAAGGAGGTAGCTTATGAATTTGAAAACTATAACATCCATTCGAAGCAGTCCTTCGGGTACAGATTGAGTGGCCAAGGAATCAGCCTGTTGAACTTTTCCGCTGAAAATACATCAGCGTGTACATGTGCAGTTGCCAACATGAATGACAACGAGAAGGACATCTGCTTCTCCACTGGTTGACTTTCTACGACAGGACACCGTTGGGGTCCCCAGTGGCCTTGCAGATCCTGGAGGTGGCAGTCTCTGGCAGGAGATAGAGGAGGGGTAGAAGCGGGCAAGGAGGCCATCAAAGACTTGCAGAAAGGGCACCACCATCATGTTTGTTGTGATCAACGAGTCAGCCCAAGAGGATAGACCTGCCAGAGTGGTGCATTGATGAGCTTCAGGCATTCAAGAAGACAGCCTCCAACATGGAGATGCTGTCCTTTTGTAAACTTGTCTTTAGTGTGACCAGCATACTAGAGTGATTTAAAAAATAAGACATACTACCACTCATTATCAAAACTGCCCACAATCTTGGAATAAAGTTCAACACATCATTCGTCAAAGACTTCACACATCACCTTCGCATAGCGAAAAGGTTGGCCGGATTCCTTCCATGCAACCTTTGTGCTGCTGTGATAAGAGTGATTAACATTAGCATCCCGGACTATGTAAATAGTAAATACCTCATTCACTGGCTCTCCCACACTTTCAATCGCCACGCCTCAATGCACCTTTAGTAAATATTCCTGCCTTGCTTGTCTTTAACCTAGCAAAAGAAACACTTGATGGACGGAATGCTGGACAATGCAAACATTCACCCCCAGTCACAAGGATCTGGGTTAAATCCATCATTCTTTTGCTCACCACACCACCCCAGTTTGGACCCAGCCATATGCAAATCAGTCTTGACCCTGTTCCTTGTGGGAACAGTCCAGCCCGAACTGCCAAGCCAGGTCCTCACTGGACCGGAAACAAGCATCCTGGGACCGGTTTCAGGGCATCACCCTTCATCAGCCAGGCTAGCTTGAATCCAGTGGTGTAGTGAGCACGGGACCCACGTCTGGGCATACCCTTCCCACTTAGGGCGACATATGCAAAAGAAACACTTGATGGACAGAATGCTGGACAATGCAAACATTCACCCCCAGTCACAAGGATCTGGGTTAAATCCATCATTCTTTTGCTCACCACACCACCCCAGTTTGGACCCAGCCATATGCAAATCAGTCTTGACCCTGTTCCTTGTGGGAACAGTCCAGCCCGAACTGCCAAGCCAGGTCCTCCCTGGACCGAAAACAAGCATCCTGGGACCCGTTTCAGGGCATCACCCTTCATCAGCCAGGCTAGCTTGAATCCAGTGGTGTAGTGAGCACGGGACCCACGTCTGGGCATACCCTTCCCACTTAGGGCGACATATGCAAAAGAAACACCGAAACCGGTCCTAGGATGCTTGGCTCCAGTCCAGGGAGGACCTGGCCTGGCAGTTCGGGCTGGACTGTTCCCATAGGGCACAGGGTCAAGACTGATTTGCATATGGCTGGGTTCAAACTGGAATGGCATGGTGAGCAAAAAAACAATGGATTTAGGCCCAGATCTCTGTACTGGGGTGATTGTATGACATTGTTCTGCATTCTGTCCATCAATTGTTCTTTTTGCAATTGTCACCCCGAGTGGGACGGGTATGCCCAGACGTGGGTCCCGTGCTCTCCATGCCACTGGAGTCAAGCTATCCTGGCTGATGAGGGGTGAAACCCCGAAACCGGTCCTAGGATGCTTGGCTCCAGTCCAGGGAGGACCTGGCCTGGCAGTTTGGGCTGGACTGTTCCCATAGGGCACAGGGTCAAGACTGATTTGCATATGGCTGGGTTCAAAGTGGAATGGCATGGTGAGCAAAAAAACGATGGATTTAGGCCCAGATCTCTGTACTGGGGTGAATGTATGACATTGTTCTGCATTCTGTCCATCAATTGTTCTTTTTTGCAATTGTCACCCCGAGTGGGACGGGTATGCCCAGACGTGGGTCCCGTGCTCTCCATGCCACTGGAGTCAAGCTATCCTGGCTGATGAGGGGTGAAACCCCGAAACCGGTCCTAGGCTGCTTGGCTCCAGTCCAGGGAGGACCTGGCCTGGCAGTTCGGGCTGGACTGTTCCCATAGGGCACAGGGTCAAGACTGATTTGCATATGGCTGGGTTCAAACTGGAATGGCATGGTGAGCAAAAAAAGCGATGGATTTAGGCCCAGATCTCTGTACTGGGGTGAATGTATGACATTGTTCTGCATTCTGTCCATCAATTGTTCTTTTTGCAATTGTCTTTAACCTAGAGCGCTATGTCATGGAGAATTCTTCGGTGGCGTGGGAAGGATGGTGCAGCTTGACCTGGAAGTCTATGAAATAGCCCAGCTGGAATCTCCCTCAAGCAGTGCTGTATGCTCTAAACATGAGATACACAGAGGTGCCTGTCAAGGTCTCAGGGAGGAAGGTGCTGCAGAGCAGTTGGTGTCTTGTTAATTTCAGTTGTAGGAATTCGTTTTTAACTATAGAGATTCTAATAAGGCGGCATTTGACCACTTGCAGTGGAGCAGTCCTGAACCAGCAGGGATCGGTCTTAACGCTTTATTGCAGCTCAGGCCGTCCAACATTTGCCATATTGAGTTAATAGTAAGCCCACCCCTGGATATTTGTAAAAGAATAAGTGCCAGGACCCAAAGTAGTGCCCAGAAGCCCACGGCTCATACTACAGAATGTCGGGGGCAAAATATCAAAGCTGCCTAGTCTTCATTCCACCACATGCCTCTTTCATCCACCACCAGACACCCCCTTCCACTTTATCTCACTCCTTCAGGTTCTTTTCATGCTTGCTGCCACTCAAGTTATGGAGACCTTATATGTTTATCCTGCTGGTGGTTTTCACCGATCTTCCATATTGTTCTTTCAGACAGCACTTATCCTTATGCTATGCCACGCGGAGGGTGGAACTTTGGTTAGGCTGTTATCACCCTAACGTGTTCCTTGAGGAGTACGCTGCTGAACTTGTGATGTCTCCTGATGAGGTTGCGTGACGTGTAAGTCATGTGGTCATCTCACTTCAGAAGTGCTTTTCCTCTGGGGCTTCTATTTGAGGCAGAGTGTTGGGGATGAGCAAGATATACAATGAATTATAGTCACCTTCTACCTTCGCATTCTATCTGGGGATCACCTGGAGCCATGCCTATGCACTCTTTTTTTCTGTAACCCTCTAATCTGGACAGAACACTCCAGTGGCATTTTTTTACTTTATTTATAGCTCCAACATGGCTCAGTCGGCAGCCTGCACTCTTCGTAAGGAAGGAAGTGACACAGTATGTTAGTCCCATCACAACACATCTTTCTTAGTAAAAGACATTGGGGCATATTTACAAGGACGGCGATAAATAAACGCAAGGCGCGCTTAGCGCTTTTCTATTTATCGCCGTCTATCGCTGGATTATATCGCCCTGTTAGCGCGTTATTTACAACGCATTTCCCCAGGGTGATATAATTACCAGCGATAGCGGGGAAATCGCCGTTTTGCAGGGAACATCGCTGGTTTTCCAGCGATGTTCCCTGCAAAACGGCGATAACCTTGCTGATACGACCCTGTGGTCGTATCAGCACAATCCACCCCCATATTAGGTATGCCTAAGTCTGCATTTTAGCAGACGTTAGTTTTCGGCGAAAACACCGGTTTTCGCCCAAAACTAACGTCTGCTAAAATGCGTTAACAGCCTTGTAAATATCGCGATGTGCACATCAGCGATATTTACAAGGTTGCACTGCCCAGTGACGCCCACTTTGCATCTCATTAGAGATGCAAAGCGAGGCGACGGGTAAAAGGGTGCTAACATGCGCTAATGCATGTTAGCACCCTCTTGTTGATAGGGAGTAGTTTTATCTCCGCTTTTTTGGCTTTAAAAGCCAAAAAAGCGGAGATAAAGCCCTTGTAAATATGCCCCATTGTTAGTTTTCCAATCCATTGTGGCTGACCAGTTTCCTGTATATCACTTCCTGCTTCATCTTCGGACTTACTTCCTGTACCTCCCTATAAAAGGAACTCTGAACTCTGACACTCAGTGCCATGCTTTGCAAACAATTCAGTAATGTTTTGTTGGTGATTTTTTTTTACCCTAGTGATTGCTTTTTCTTAAGATAATTCTTCCTAGAGCCTGGATCTCGCCTTCTACTCCTGGTGTTCTACTCTAGTTGGATCTGGTCCATACCTACTCAGGTGCAGGTTTTGTGAGTGCCTGGTTCCACTACCTAGGATATCTTGGATTCCTTGATGTTTTTATGCTGCTTGGCTTTTTCCTCCAGGCAGTGACCATTCAAAGAGACACCTACGTCCATGTAACACTCACAAGTGTTAACCAACAATTAAGCTACAGGAAGGAGTCGCTCTTCTTCAATGAGAGAAGAAAGTGCAACAGTTAAGTCCAGCTATTGACACATTATCACTCAAATGTCTGCTTTAAATATGTGTTTGGAAATGCAATCATTTTGTTGGTACACATCAATTTGACAGTTTAGGAACATATTTTGCTTTCAAATACACATATTTCATTTTAGGCAAATAAATCCCAGCAAAGCTTGTCCTTTTCATGTTTTGTAAATACATATTTAGTGCCAAAGTATCAATTTATAATTTTCCTCAAGTTCTCACATGTATTACTGTCACAATTCAGTATTTGTCAATGATTGGATGTCCAGAAAGTCTGTTGAATCTTCTTCTTAACTGCCTGAGGAAGGGGTGATTCCTCCCAGAAGGCAAGATGCCATCCTGCACTTAGTACATGTGAAAGGAAAAATCAACAGAGGGTAAACAATCTCCTTAGCAATCTTGTAGCTCTTGATTAAACATGAAGGTAAATAGAGAAGTTATTAGAGACGCACCAAAGTCCCTCTGACATGAAGGAAGAGCAAATACTATATGCAAAAGTGGATCCAGTAGACGTTCAAACTGCAAGAAGCTAAAATCAGGGACCAAACAGTAGTAAAGGGGCAAAGAAATTGACAAAAAAGGGAACGAATGTCATGCATTCATCTCTAGTAAAATCCTCATTATATGATTTAAACTGGAACTGCCATCAAGGCAAAATATCATATGTCAGCTTGGATTGGGAAACTGACAAAGAATTCTCTGGACAGGCAATATTTTGGAAACTGCCCCTTTTCCTGAAGTTTACGGTGTCAGTATGTGACATGAAGAAGAAGCTCAAATTTGACATGTGCTGTTTATCACTGAACTCCGCAATCCTGCCGCTGTCCTTTTTGTCAGATGTCCTACCTGCCTCGAAGAACACTCATCCAGGTGGCCGCAGGCGTGGTATTCTTAATCATGCGCTAAGTGCAGCGTCCAGCAATATGCGACATGGCTGTGCTACGAGTGCACTAGTCTTCTCATGAACATTTGCAAATTCTAGTAAGCTGTCTGTACAGAAGTATCAGCATCTTTTTTTTTTTCTTTTTTTTTTTTTCTTTTTTTTTTTTTATTTCTGTGCCCCCTTGATGCCCTGATTGTGCTCGTTTTCCCTTCTGTGCCTGTTTCCCGCCGCTGCGCCCCTGCGGCCCCGCCCCTCACTGCCCATTCGCTGCCCCATTCCCTGCTCCTCCCTCCCACCTCCCCATTTATGGCGGCCGCTGCGTGGTGAAGAGAGCGACCCCTGACCTTGACTGGTAGGTCGCTCCCCCATCCCACATCTCCGTCTGTGTGCCCTGCTGCTGCCCCTGATTGTGCTCGTTTTTTCCTTTCTGTGCCCCCTTGCTGGCCCTGATTGTGCTCGTTTTTCCTTTCTGTGCCCCCTTGCTGGCCCTGATTGTGCTCGTTTTTCCTTTCTGTGTTCCCTTGCTGGCCCTGATTGTGCTCGTTTTTCCTTTCTGTGCCCCCTTGCTGCCCCTGATTGTGCTCGTTTTTCCTTTCTGTGCCCCCTTGCTGCCCCTGATTGTGCTCGTTTTTCCTTTCTGTGCCCCCTTGCTGCCCCTGATTGTGCTCGTTTTCCTTTCTGTGCCCCCTTGCTGCCCCTGATTGTGCTCATTTTTTTTTCCTTTCTGTGCCCCCTTGATGCCCTGATTGTGCTCGTTTTCCCTTCTGTGCCTGCTTCCCGCCGCTGCGCCCCTGCGGCCCCGCCCCCTCACTGCCCATTCGCTGCCCCATTCCCTGCTCCTCCCTCCCACCTCCCCATTTATGGCGGCCGCTATGCGGCCGCGCGCAGCGGGCGCGCCGCTGGCGCGCCAAAGGCGCGCCTAAGGCAAGCCCGTCTGCGCCCGTCCGCGCCGTGACCGCGCCCAGCGCCAGACCCCCTGGTCCGGGCATCCCCGCGCCCGCCACATCAACAGACGCCGATACGACGCCACCACCCTCCACGCACTCAACCCCGGAAAAGATCACGCCTGCTACCAGGCCACCCCGAAGCGCACCCAAGGGCCCTTCACCTGCCGGAACTGCAGCTTCGCCAGCACCCGCCCCGCCAAACCACCGCCCAGGAAAGAACCCAACTACCTCAGATGCATCCTCCTCAACACCCGCTCCGCCCGCAAACACGCCATGGAACTCTGGGACCTTCTCGACTCAACCTCCCCAGACGTCGCATTCCTGACGGAGACCTGGCTGAATCCCGCTTCAGCCCCCGACATCGCCATTGCCATCCCGGACGGATACAAGATCACCCGCAGGGACCGCACTAACGGAGTCGGAGGAGGCATCGCCATCGTCCACAGGAACACCCTCAGAGTCTCAACCAACACCGACGACACCCTCAGCACCGCCGAACACATGCACTTCCAGATCCACACCGATCCCAACACCACCCTCAGAGGAACCCTCATCTACAGACCCCCGGACCCCGACCACAGTTCAGCGATTCCATCGCTGACTCCGTCAGCACACACGCCATCGCCTCCACGGACTACATCCTCCTCGGGGACCTGAACTTCCACCTCGAGAACAACAAGGACACCAACTCCACCACCCTGATCGACAACCTCGCCACCCTCGGACTCAGACAGCTCGTGACTACACCCACCCACGCCGCCGGCCACACGCTAGACTCCATCTTTTCCGCAAGCCCACACGTCTCCTTCAACCACACCTCCGAACCCCACTGGACTGACCACCACTGCATCCACTTCACCTACAGGAAGCCCACCACGCACCACCGCACCGAACAAATGCCTCGCCGCTGCTGGAGCAGAGTCACGGAAGACCAGCTAACCACAACCCTCGCCCTGAGCCCACCCGCCGAACCCTCCGACCCCGACACCGCCGCCCGCAACCTCAGACAGTGGATCGACGACTGCGCCAACACCCTTGCCCCGCTCAAGAATCCGCCCAACAGCCACACCAGCAAGAAAGCCACCTGGTTCACCGAAGACCTCCAGGCCTCCAAACGAACATGCCGAAAACTGGAGAAGATCTGGCTCCACGAACGGACAGCGGACAGCTACGCCGCCCACAAGAGCGCCACCCGCAGTCACCATCACCTCATCAGATCCGCCAAAAGGGCCTCACTCAAAGACCGCCTAGACAACAACGCACACAACAGCAAAGAGCTCTTCAACATCGTGAAGGAACTCTCCAACCCCAGCTCCAACACCAACGACATCCAGCCGTCGCAAGACCTGTGCGACTCACTGGCCACCTTCTTCCACCGCAAAATCGCCGACATCCACGACAGCTTCAACACCACGACCGCCCCGGCAACCACCGAGACCACTGCCCCCACAACCACCAACCGCCTGCTCTCCTGGACCAACATCAACGACGAGGACACCAGCGAGATCATGAACACCATCCACTCCGGTTCACCGCTAGACCCGTGCCCTCACCACATCTTCAACAAAGCCAGTACAGCCATCGCGCCCCATCTCCGGAAAATAATCAACATCTCCTTCGAGACAGCAACCTTCCCGGAAAGCTGGAAGCACGCCGAGATCACCGCCTTACTCAAGAAACCCAAGGCAGACCCCAAGGACCTCAAGAACTTCCGACCCATCTCTCTGCTCCCGTTCCCCGCGAAGGTCACCGAGAAAATCGTCAACAAACAACTGACCCGCTACCTCGAGGAGAACAACATCCTGGACCCTTCCCAGTCCGGCTTCCGCAGCAACCACAGCACCGAAACCGCCCTCATCGCCGCCACCGATGACATCAGGACCCTGCTAGACAACGGAGAAACAGCAGCCCTCATCCTCCTGGACCTATCAGCCGCCTTCGACACGGTCTGCCACCACACACTACGAACACGCCTTCACGACGCCGGGATCCAAGAGAAGGCCCTGGACTGGACCACATTCTTCCTTTCCGGCAGAACACAAAGCGTCCGCCTCGCCCCTTCCGATCCAAGGCCACCAAGATCATCTGCGGCGTACCCCAAGGCTCCTCCCTCAGCCCAACGCTGTTCAACATCTACATGGCACCCCTCGCCCACGTCGCCCGACAGCACAACCTCAACATCATCTCCTACGCCGACGACACCCAGCTGATCCTCTCCCTCACCAAAGACCCTCACACCGCCAAAGCCCACCTCCACGAAGGAATGAAGGCCGTCGCCGAATGGATGAGGACCAGCCGCCTGAAGCTGAACTCGGACAAGACGGAGGTCCTCATCCTTGGTTCCAACCCTTCAGCCTGGGACGACTCCTGGTGGCCAACATCACTGGGAACAGCCCCGCCACCCACCGACCACGTACGCAACCTAGGGGTCATCCTCGACCCCACCCTCTCCATGACTAAGCAGGTCAACGCCGTTTCCTCATCCTGCTTCAACATCCTCCGAATGCTCCGCAGGATCTTCAAGTGGATCCCCACCGAAACAAGAAAAACAGTCACCCAGGCCCTCGTCACCAGCAGGCTGGACTACGGAAACGCCCTCTACGCAGGAACGACGGCTAAGCTCCTGAGACGGCTGCAACGCATCCAGAACGCCTCTGCACGTCTTATCCTCGACATCCCCCGACGCAGCCACATCACACCCCACCTGAGAGACCTGCACTGGCTCCCTGTCAACAAGAGGATAACCTTCAAGCTCCTCACCCACGCACACAAAGCACTCCACAACTCCGGACCAGCCTACCTCAACAGACGACTCAGCTTCTACACCCCCACCCGCCAGCTCCGCTCGACCAGCCTCGCCCTCGCCACAGTCCCCCGCATCCGGAAAACGAGCGCCGGCGGCAGATCCTTCTCCCACCTCGCCGCCAAGACCTGGAACACCCTCCCCACCAACCTCCGACAGACCCAAGACCTACTGGCCTTCAGAAGACTCCTCAAGACCTGGCTCTTCGATCAGTAGCAGCACCACCCCCCTCTTCCCCCAGCGCCTTGAGACCCTCGCGGGTATGTAGTGCGCTTTATAAGTGACATGATTGATTGATTGATTGATAGATGCCCACAATACACCAAGAATTCCTCCTGATGAAGGGATATTTAATCCCAAAACATGACAAGGTTATTTCAATGAAATCCTTAATGACACTTAGAGATTATCTTGTTCTGAAGACAGAATGTAATGAATTACCATAAATAGGAAGTGAAAATGGGTTAATTTCCCTAAAAAGTGTGCTTTAGTTGTTTGGCTTCAAATAACCAGCTATCATTGATAGAAGATTTCCAAAGATACCAAGGGCTCTTAGGCCACCACTGCGTAGCACACAGTGCTTAAAATAAACAATAAAATGAAAAGTAAATAAAATATTATTTTAGGGTCAGTAGAATTTCAAGGGTGGATGATACCCAAATGCACCTAAACATTAAGCCTAACAATGACATCTTCACATAAGTGCAGTTAAATACCTCGATGTCCAAAGAGTTCCTAATGCTCAAACCACAAGAAAGACAAAATTTCTCCTCATTACATTGAAGAACAGAAATAAATTTGTCTCTTGGACATTTTGAAAACGTGCAGCTTCTCGCCTTAACTCTCTGTCGGAGCAATCTCTAGAATTTTTCTTAGATTTAATTAATTTTCTAATCCCTCATATCAGACTTGAGGCTAAATCAACTTCCTACCAGCTCCACACAGTGAAGAAAATGTATGAACCTAAGTTCCTAGGTTCACCTGTGAACAACAATTCAAGCACTTGTTGTGTTACACTACTAAGTGCTACTCAGTCCTCACTGACTTGTACCAAAACAACACTACACTCCACAGCTAGACTTGTCACCAACACAAATCAATCTAATACATCAGTCCAAGACACTGTGATCTTGATAGCATGCCAAAAACAAACAGAATTACATTGAAATGATGTTGCCTCATCTAAACATTCATTGATCAGGATAAACCCACATTTACCTAAATTACTCATCAAGAGGTTTAAGAAGACTCAGAGGCAGAAACTCCATAGAGATCGAACTTTCAAGATTCAAAACATCTCTTGAACAGTGGACTCTTTTTTTGTCTTCACAAACCTTTATTTCTGGTCAAATCTACGTTGCAGCAGCCATCTTTTATTTTGCCTACAACTGAATTAACCAGAACTTTTCACTCAAATCGGACACAGTTATATACTTGGCACCTAGGATGGGACTTCCACAATTGTGGATTTAGAGATGGTGTCACGCCAAGCTTCATGTTTGGATTCAATGGAAGAACACTTACTTTCAGCTTCACTACTTCTCATAGGTTCATTTCCACACCTGCTCCTTAGAGTAGCAAAACTCTCACCACGTGACCTAGTTCTAGAAACCTCCAATAATGACTGTGAATGTATGTGTTGCCTCGTCTCAGAGAACTTCTCTCCTTGGCAAGTTTCATGGGACTACTGCCTGATTTTTGAGATCGCAGCATTCTATTAAATACTGTTTGCAGACTCAACCCAAATTCAGAGTACATTTTCTTCGACACTCCTGCCTCAACTACCGTTTGAAACTTTTTGCCTCTTGACTTTAGAACCAAATCCACCCTTCTCACTTTTAGGAAACACCTAAAACTTCACCTCTTCCTACTCTTCATGAACATAAGTCCTATGATTTGCTACAAATGGAATTTTAGGCTTCACTGTACTGTATTCTACCTGGGGGAAGATGAACAAAGCATTTTTGTGGTATCAAAAACTCTGATTTGGAGTTTTCATGCACAAAAATGCTTTTGCAATGCAATACATCCCTTTTAGGAGTAAGTACCTTTTTAAGACTCCTAAGAAATGGTTATGGAATCATTATTTGGAATGGGCGTGTTGTAGGTTTCCCATCCAAATAGCGATTGCTATCCATAAGTATCCATGATCTAGGACTGAAATAGCGGTCGTAAACCATTGAAAAGTTACCAACACCCAAGTTCAGGTGGTAACCCATTTGCAAGATGAAAGGTGTTCCTTTGGAACCTGTTCCCTTTTGTGAATGTTAAAAAAAAGTGTGTTGAGGAGTATGAACCGGTGCATTGAACCTCTGGCATTTCTCAAAAAACTTTTTAAAACAATACAATTTTCCTTTGAGGAAATGGGCTGCATTTAAAACAAAAAGTTAACTGTATTTAAAGGCAATCACAGGCATGGTGGTCTGATAGCCCTAGCAGGCCGCCGTCCCTGTGATTCCCACCAATCAGAGTGAGTCACAAATTGCGCCCCCCCCCTCTTGAATATTACTGAGGTATGTTGGATTGTTAGCCGGTCCAAATCTGAATTATCCGTACCAATTGTTTTTTACATAGGTCAGTTTTGAAAATGATTTACTGGTCGTAAAAATACTGGTTACAGATTGCGACCAGTATTTTACGACTAGTAAACATGAAGTCTGGCCCTTAATTCTTTAAAATGAAACTTTTACTTAATATCTTATAGCCTATGCTCGGCCAGCTTTTGTGCTACAGACAGATATTTTTAGGTGATGAATCAGCCTAGAGTTTCACAATTTATATGTGTCTTTTGTTCATCTGCATAGTTAAATTATTGCTCACCTAAGATACAGTAGTCAGCAAGATACAGTAGTCATCATTACTTACAACAATATTTAATCCTCCTGGTTTCAAATGCTTCCTGGCACTGTCTTTTGTTGCTTAAGTCGTTTTGTTTCACAAAGTACTTCCTTGTGACTCTCAGCTACGTCATTTATAACTGCTCACGTTCAGTAACACACTTTTCACGCCCAGATGAACTTGGTCACACTGATGAGTTAAGGTTTATGGCTGATCTTACACAACCCTACCTTGTCTTAGAATATCAGGTTATTTTCCACTCTGTCCTCACCACAGTGGTCAAATAGTTTTATGTTTACTGTTTCCAAAATCCTAAGGAGTTATAAATTTATAAAATGTTTCTTTTTTTACTGAGATTAATTTAGATACAAAAGGCTACTTACTGCTTTCAAGGTACAAGTTATTCGAAAATGTTTCCTCTTTCAGCTGATATTCATTTGCACTGTTATCAATTCTCAAATCTAAATTTCGCCGTACGTCTTCCTTTGCTTTTCTGTTTCCAGCTTGTACTAACAAATCAATTTTCTCCATTGCAAAATATCTTTTAAACTCAAAATGATCCCTGTAACAACTAATCATTTTTAATCTAGCAGTAGTAGATTGCAAACATTTGATATAAACCATCAATTATGTTTATCTACTGGAATAGAGTCATTTTTCTATTTATATTTACATATAGATTTGTTACATCACATTTGCTAACCTTTTTTTTTATTCCACAGGGGCAGCAGAGCGCTATACCTAGTGAAGCGGGGGTAGTTATTCGCTGTATCCCTGGCACATTTTAAAATAGTTTACAAAAACTTGATACTTGTACTTACACCCTGTTTGTGACTGACCGAAAGCCTGGCTGGAAACAACAGGATATTGAGGATTGTGGTTCTAAAGAATCCCCCTGTAAGGAGTGGAGTGGTACCAGGAGTGAAGTTTTGTCCTGGACTGGGGAAGGGATGGAGACACTCGTCGGTGTTATGTTTCATCATTGTAACCTGGTAACTTTTTAGGTCTCGCCTACGCAGCGCGCATGCGCTGCATAGGAAAAGACCTTTAGCCATCGAGTCGGTTTTGAGGCCAAAAACGTGCACGCGTTGCATTGCTTCCAATGGCAACGCGTGCACGTTTGGCGATTCCCTTGCGGGAGCGAGCAGCTGGCGCCATATGTTATCAATTATCGCGCCTTGCTGCTCGCTCCCGCAGGGGAATCGCGCAGGCCCCCTCCCCCTGCTGCCGCGCGAGGCGCGCGCGCTTGTGCTTGTTTTCTTCGCTGCGAGATGATTGGCAGGAGCCAAGCATATGTAAATCAGCGTTGGTCTCCTCCAATAGGCACAGTGCATCTCAAACTTCCAGACCCTTTCTGCAAGGGCACGGAAGCAGCCCTTACAGGTGGCGCTTGAGTCTTATGGCAGTCAGAGCGAGCTAATGTACTCACACGTGTGCACACCCGTCACACTTAGGGCGCTTCACTCAGAAAGCAAACAAAGAGACGAATGGAATGCTAAACTAATCTCATTCTGGGGTCACTGACTAGCACTCCCATGAGTTGTTTCTTTGCTCACTCCGGCAGTACAGGCAGGGACGATGTTATAACCCCGCTCAGTTGTGCTCGTTCTATTGTTTATGTTTTTGGTGCTATATGAATAACTCCCATGATTAATGCAGATGTTCCTATGCTGGCCACTGTGGTTCCACGCCAGACTACATTTGTACGTGAACCTTCCACCCATTGTGTCACTCTGGCTAGCCGCTAGGTGTCACCGTTGCACCACTGTTTTCTGATGCTTCGACCTCACCTCAGGCGCTGCGACGAGGATTTTAAGGCTCCATTGGGACGCCAGCCACTGGTTTGCTCAGAAATGCCAGTGCTCTACTGCAATGCCTACTCACTTCCGGCGGGGCCTTCGGCACATACCCATCTCTTACAGAGACTGACAAGTTGGTGCCATTCATGAGGACGGGAGCCTGTCTGCAGGGTACATTTGGGCTTTCAACCTACGTCGTCATACTGGGTCTGGTCGCGAGTTGGCTCGTGTGCACCAGTGTGTGCAAACTCTGTGCATACCGTGCTGCAGCAAGAAATGTACTTCATGACACCAGGACATCCCTTCCACGGAGCAGGCACCGTTACCTCAGATCTTTTTAAAGAAATATTTTCCAGGAGACAACTTTTTTTTAAATTGCCTTTTACTTTACATAACCCGGCATACCTTGATTTAGATGTCTAGGTAATCAAAATATACATATTTATATATAGTTTCTATATAGTTTCCCGTAAAGGGACCAACTAATGTATTTCAATTCAGGGCATATGTTATGATCCCTTTTAGTTTATATATGTTCTATTTTTAAAATATAGGAACTTGTGCAATACCCTGCGAATTCCAATATACACAATCCTTGTTTTAAAGGTTTTTGAGCATTTTATCAGGTATACAAATTTGCCCTCTTTTTACAACTATGAAAGTGAAAAAGTGACTTGCGTGCTCTCAGGGCTCAATGCCATATAACACACTAATATGTACACAACAGTTAGTCAAACGATATTTTATTCATGAAGAGAATATTGATTGGTTTTAATCTTGGTGATGTCTTATGAAACTTTTAGTAAGAACAAAGCAATTTTAATAATTTCCTTTAATATTTCTGTTCCTATATGACATATTGTTCTGGTATACACGTTTTGGCCAGCATGCTTAGGTTTGCAGGCCATCATCAGGACAGGGAGGCTCCTATTTTTTCTAAGATTTTCATTCCATTTTAGGTCGAGCCTATCAGACAACACAGTGACAGAGCATATTGTTTTACTAAAATGAATAGGAATTTTTATACAGAAATACATTTAAAATGCACTGAAAAACGCATATTTAATACAGCAGTAAGAAAGATGCTTGTCTTGTCTTGTACGTGCTTGTCCTCCATCTCCTTGTGTCCACTACAAACTACGTTGCCTCTTGTTTGTTATCAATCGGTTTTGTTATTGGTTCCCATTTTCTCAGCTTTTGAGCGATAAAGGCACAATCAATAATCGAAGCCTGCGACCTTCAGATAACACACAGGTGTGCGCAGCAGGCACAAAACACACTGAGCTATCAATGATAGACATATGGGGCTGGAGAGATGCGAGGAAGCTGTGAAACACAACACACCAAACAGAATCACTCCCAGGCACAGCCAAGCGGACCAGCAGGATTGCGCTTTTAAGATAGCGCCTAGTGCTGGTATGCAGCCTGATATGTAGTGCTCCTAACATGGCAAAAGGGATGATGGCTCATGTGGCTGAAGCGAGTTGCTAGATATGATACATTTTAGGGTACACTAGGGCAGTAGGGGCAAGAAATGAGGTCTCCATAAACCTGTCTCCCTACGTCCCCAGCGGTTCATTCTGGACAGTAGGGGTCGATTTCCATCGCTGAGGAACAGCGCCTTTAAGCACATGGTCTAGTATAAGAGTATATAGCGCTTGTGCTAAGATGTTACCCAAGAACACGAGGGGCAGAAAAGGAGAATTAAAATAGGGATAAGGTCAATGAGCAAACTCCAGAAATGCTCGGAAAAAAAACAAATATCGACACTGAGAACTTGACCAAAAACACAAAAGAGCTTGTTGCGCTTAAAAAGCGGTTTGTTATTTTGGGTGTCTATCAGAGCACGGGGGTGCCTAGAAACAGAGCGGAACGTGTCATGTCTCATGGTTGGATCACACTTATGGATCTCTCATCTGCCTATACATTAAAAGCAAACTTCACTTTGAACATAACTTATAGAAGCTAGAGACCCCCTGCAGCCGCTGGTTCACCTCCGACCCTGTCAGGTCTACGGCTTTACCCCACAGTGGTCCTGTACTAGACACCTATGTAGTATTTCTTTTTAACCCACCCGTGTTCTGGGGACAGTGCCTCTTCTGCCTCTTGGACGGTGAATATCCGAATGCCGAAGCCCGGTGTCTATTTAAACTCGCTCCTGCCTCTCTTTTCTAGGCAGTCAGCAGCTACTGACCCCTCAGCCCTTCTCCACTCTACAGGCCTCACACAGCCCTTGTGGTCCAACATTCAGTCCATTCAATGCCACTCCCCTCTTTCTGAGCTCTGCCCTGGAGCCGCCTTCCCAACCTTGCTACAGTTCTCTCTCTCTCTCCTTCTTTCTGCTTTACATTTCCTCTTAAACAATGCCCCATCTGTCTCTTATTCCTATTTCCCTACACAGCTGCCTCTCTTTCTTCCTTAGGACCCATATTCTCTCTCTCTCTGTCCCTTCTTCTCTCGCCCGTCTTTTTCCTGCCTCTCTCACTATGGTTGTCTTACTCTCTTACTGTCCCTCTCTCTTTTCTCTGTCCCTCTTACTGCTTTCCTGTCTCTTTTTCTCTCTCCTTCATATTACCCGTAAAACAACTTCCTATCTCTCTTTTACTCCAGTCTACCTTCATGTGTGTTCCCCTCTTCCCTCATACACATACTCTTTTTCACTTCTTTCCCTATCTTCCTAGATTGACTTACTTTCTGTCTCTCTCTCTTATTCCTATTCCCTCCTACACTAGTGAGACATCTCTCTGCCTTCCACGGACCCTACAAGGTTTTTCTTTCCTCATCTTCCATATTCTTGCCTAGACTGACTTGACCCCTCTCTTCCCTACTCCGCGGGACACATGAAACACAATTGTCTACTTAGGTCTGTAATTTTTTTAGGTTTCACCTACCAGAAAGCTTTTAGCTCGTATAGTCAAAAGCTTATTGTGGGCTAAGCAAAAGCCTACAGTGAGTTTATCACTGCCCACTGCCCACTGCTTCCATTGGCTGGTTTTATAGCCAACTTTGATTTGCTTGCTTCTTATTCGATGGCTTTCCTCCCCCTTCTCGAGTTTGCCCTTCCCCTGGAGCACAGCCTTTTTACCATCTTTTGGATTGACTGACTTGAATCCTTCCACTACTCATGCAGCTTCATTTTTCCACTCCCCGACCACTACAGAGGTCTTTTAATTTTTTAGACTTCTTCCATTTGTTGCTGTGCCACTCCACTTCCAAAATTGTTCTTTAGCGCAATTCAAAATAAAGCTCTTATTTACCCGGCCAAGTGACGTCGACATCTTGGATTGGTAAATAAAAAATAAATAAAATGGTGCATGCGTCATTCAGTAGGTACGCGCATGCGTGGTGAAGAATGTGCACACACATGTTGTCACAATGCGCGTATCTACTGAATGATGCATCAATACGTTTTTAGGTCGAGCCTAGAGTAGCACGCAAGCGCTGCTCTGCAAGACTTTATGTAAGGGGCTTCAAAAAGCTGACCACACGCTCGTGCACAATGGCCTTTTTGGTGCGGTTACCCGCACGGCCGCCATCTGTTTGCAATTATCGTGCCCAGACGCGGGCGCGATAATTGAAAACACATGGCCATTGTGCACGAGCGTGTGGTCAGCTCAGCAGGCTGCCGCGCTCGCTCGCCCCCGCTCCTCTCTGACACTGCTGACGTCTCTGCTGTCCAGCGCTTCACTTGTTTTTATGGCAGTGGGGTTCTTGCTTCCAGTGTGGGTTACTCAGATTTAAGAACAGTGGCATTGTGTGGCCCACAGTTTTACTTCGAGTGGGATTATGGCCTGGGCCGCCACTTCAGCATTAAGGAGACACACCCTATACTCTAGGGGTGCGCTTTACCCCTGCTTCTGGGAGCTAACGTGAAGGGAGACAAGAAAGAGCAGGTTCTTCTGTCTCCAGCTGGGTCCACCCCGTGCAGTAGAACAGTGACTGTGAATGCATTGCAGTGTGACTTTTCACCACAGAACACAATTGGAACTGTGCAGTACTCTGCTCTCTCTGGCCTAGAACAATTTATAGTTTCATCGGAACTGTTCAGTGAACTCCACTTTGTTTCATGAGGACGTGGGTTCTTTAAGCACCAGAGGACATAGAGGAGAGTTTGCAAATCTAGTGGTAGGGGAAAGGTTTTTGGGCCTTTCCGAGTGGGTTCACCATCCAGAATTGGTGAACACTGACAAACTTATGTTTACCGATAGTCATCAACAATTTTTTGGTAGTAACCCACCCTGGAAACGCTCTCACATTGATTTCAGTCAAGGGCAGGGGTAAATGAGTTTCCAGGTTAGATCGTACACATTCATTTTGCCTGCTTAATTATTTACCTTTTGCAGTCCTACCTTACAAATAAATTACTTATTTCAGTGTTCAGGGATATTTATGACTTGCGCAGATACCCACTAGCACCATCACAATCCTTCTAGATTTCCCAAAACACAGGAATCATTGCCCAAAGTTAGGATAGCAATACAAGAGAAAATTTCCGATTTTTTTAAAAACACACATATGTCATGTGTGTTTTTTTAAACCTTGCGTTTTAGTGAGTGCTGCCCGTGGCCAATCATCACCAAGACAGTTTCTTTTTGGGAGGTGACCTCCCCCACCCAACCTCCTGGGGGAATGATCTTGCATTAATCTTGTACTCGTGGCCTTACATTGACAAAGCGCTGTTAGAGCGCCTCGACGGGCCAAGTAACTCAGCTACGCCCCTCCCCGGATCAGACCGCCGTCCATTCCGCAACACTTTGCAAATTAAAAGAAAAAACAATTAAAGATCGGGCGAGTCGTAAAATAAATCTGCTGTTGCCGAATGGTGCGTTTTGCACCACATAAGTCAGAGTTACGGTGCTTATTTATATAATCCTGCGGGGAGAAGGGAGGGCCGTGCCGACAGGTCAACGGCGGTGCAGTGTCTTGGGCAGCTTTCCATGTTTCCCTTCAGTTCTTTCCACCTTTTTGACGACCCTACTCTTTGAATGTTTTTTTTCTGTCTGCGTTTTTAGTTATTTTGTTCATTTTTGTCCCTGTGTTTCCCGTGGCTCTCTTTCATTTTCCATGTACCTGGCGACCAAAGGGTTTCTGCTGTTTGACAAAACCTGAACGTTACCAGGGAGCTCTCCCGGAGGGAGTTTTCATTTCAAAATATACAAAGGAAGGAACTTAGTTTGAGTACTATGATAGGAAGTGATGTTTTACAGTATGGTCGGGTTCTGAGGGATGCGCTCGCTTCAGAGGCCACTACCTACTTCCGGGTTCCTTCAGTTCTGAACACGGTGACTTTGACTGGGCCCTGCCGCTGGGAGGGAGAAGGGCACATTTGTTCCTAGCGAGACTGCTGAGCTATTGTTTTGATTATATGGGAGCCGGAGTGTTTTTTCTGCCTTTGCTATAGTAAATGCAGGGCTTTAAGTGAGATGAAAAAACTAGGAGCGGGAGGGGAGAATCTCTAAAAGGGGCGTGGCCGATATAATTAGGATGTGGCTTAAAACTCTTAAGCTAACAAACCTGTGCTTAGCATAGTGTGCCACCCGACTGGAAATTTGCTACTTCTGTCATTGCATCCAGATACAATAAGTAACATTCTACCTACAACAAGCCCTGACTATTGACTTTGTCAACTGTTGTTAGTTGCAAAAGGTAAATAAGCAACAATTACGGCTTCCTTGTATAGAACATTGAAAATGCTTCAGTTCTGAAATGACGAGACTGTGAAAGAACTATAACAAGTCTCTTTGAAGTTCCATCAAAGGCAGTGAGCAGTGGTACTGCTACAGAGTTAGGATTCTCCAAAACAGGGACTGAACAAAGTGAAAAGCTGCCTCTCTTAAGTATGTGTGAAGTGCTACCAAGGTGTGAGCCTTTGTTTCCTCTCTGCTGCATTTAGCTTCTAGGTGTGAGGCTCCTGGCTGCTGCCAGCCAGGAGACTCACACAAAAGGAGGCCTGATAACCCCTCAAATTCGGCCTTTGTTATGGGCCCAGCAGGAGTCAGAAACAAGCATTGGCATAGTCAATAGGTCTCGCCTTTGGGACCTTATAAGTGTTTAGCCATGCAACAGTTGTTGTTGCACCAAGGATATTGTGCTGCATAACTAAATACTTATAAGGTCCCAAAAGCGAGACCTATTGGCTATGCCAATGCTTGTTTTCCTAAGTAGCTGTGTGCTCCACTTCTGGAATCCGGCATGTGGATTCGAGAAGCTGGGGCAGACAGTTGCTGGGAACCTCAGCTGCACCAGGGGCCATTACTGCTCTCTTAATAAAGACGATTTTCCTCTACCACTGTGTCCTGCACTTTTCAAAAGACGGTACAATGAGCAGTTACTACAGAGTGTAAACGAGATGTATGCACATATTTGTTTCTGAATCCTTTCTTGGTGTGCTCTGGATATACAGTTGCCTAACTGGAAAGGCTGCATGTCGCTCTCTGGCTGAAGGCGTTCACGAGAAGATTGTCGAGGAGATAACCTCGTTTGGTGGTAGGACAGGCCTTGTAAGTGATGCATTATGTGTTAGAGCTAGATCACATAAAGGGAGCACTGGGAGTGCTAAGGTAATTCCCAGAGCTTGATTTAGATTTTGACAGATTAATACCCCATCATATGTGTGACGGATATCACGTCTGCCTTATTAAAAATGTTTTATATTTGAATGCACTTGTTTTAAGGCAGACAGGATAGTTAGCGTATTAGTGATGGAGTATTCATCTGCCAAACTTTAAATCAGACCGTTAATCTCTTCCACTATTTTGAGCTGACTGGTATCTTAAGTAGTTCAAGTGTTGGAGTGATGTTATTTTACCACCTTAGACAGTGGTAAATGGTGCTGCTTTTGGCTGCAAATATGGGAAAAAGAATTTACATATCTAATTTTAAACAAGCATTTGTAAGCAATCAGTCTCGCTTTTGGGACCTTATAAGTATTTAGCTATGCAGCACATTATCCTGGGTGCTGCAACATCTACTATTCTTCAACATGGAAGCTTTGTTTAAATATTGATTGTGTAGTAAAAAACACCAGTTCACCTTCCAATGATCCCAGAAAATTGTAGATTGACCCAGTGTTTCATTTTTGACTATGACCTGATTGACTTGGAAAAATGACATTTTCTAGTACTAAAATTACAAGTAATGAATGTGATGGTAATTGTGAAGGATGAAGCTTGATGGGAAGAAAGAGAACACTGTACATGAGATCAGTGGCGGCTGGCACACGTAAGAGTGGTAGGTGGGGTGGTGGGTGGAAGTCGAGAGACGACGGGATAGGTAAAGTTAAATTACAAAATTAATAAATGCACTTACCTTGCCCTAGCCACATCGCCGAGTTGGCGATGGGGTGAGCGCAATGTAAGTGGTTTTATTATTATTTTTATTTAATTTTACCTATCCTGTCGTCTGTCTTTTCACCCCGCCCTGCCCCCGTCTCACCACTCTTACCTGTGCCAGCTGCCACTGCATGAGATTTGGGAAGTATTTGGATTGTGGATATACGTGGAATATAATACCGATGCTTAAGGGTCTTTTGAGGTTTGCCTCTCAGTTAAGCCTGGGCGTAAAACTCTGCTCCACTCGCAGACTATGGCAAATTCGGCAAATCCGCGTTCCAAGGAGAACGCAGAGTTACCAAAAAACCCTGCAACGGAGCAGAATTTTTTTTTTCTTAGCGTGCTCGAAAAAAATTTTTTCGTGTGCGGGAGCGACTTGCCAGGCACTCGCAATCGCCCGCAAGATTTTCCGAGCTGTTCGATGGCGCCACAAGATTTGCTAACCAGCCACATGCTCCTGTGAGATTTTGCGTTCGCCTACATGTAATTCGGGCGCACCAGCGGCTTCTGGCGGATGTTTTCTGCAGTACGCAATCCCGAATGCACAGGATCTACTGCAGCTGGAGTTGAAAACTTCCCCGAATGGACATTTGGCGTTGTTTTTTTGTGCATGAGGAGTCTATTTTTTAAAAACTTTTTTTCCAACTGGAAGGAAGAGTACCCCAGAGTCTCCAACTTCCTGTTCCTGTCCAGCAGGCTCCTCCCAATGCTTTTTCCATCTCCTGGTCACTTTTCATGTGGATTTGGAGCTGGAAGGATCACTCTTTGTGTCTGCTGCATATCCCATTGGATTTAAGGACTTTGTATTTGAGATTTCACAAGTAAGTTGAAAAACTGGTGTTGTTTGTTTGATTGGGGCAATGCACCTGGATTTATTTGTACTTGTAATCGATTTTAAATTTGTTTGTGGTGGGTGACCTGTTGTTACAGTAGGGGCCAAGTTATTTTTTTGTAAGCAATCTTTCTTCTTTTATAAAGGAAAAATGTTGCACAATTCACTACATTTTCTCCATGTTTTTTTAAAATAAATTTGCCTTTATTGATTTAATTCACTTTGTGGCCTAGTCTGCCTATGGGCCTTCCAGCCAGTAGGCCCGGTGCTAGTCATGGGTGCATGAAACAACTGTTTCTGTGGTGTCTGTTGAATTTGAAACATCATTTAGGTCATGGATGGATTTGGATTGAAATGCAAAATGTTTTTTTTGTGGTAGTTGACTTTTGTTTTTTTGCAAACACTATATAGGTGGGGTAATGCCTGTGGAGGATGTGTGTTGTTATAAACATTTTTAGCCCTGTTCATTTTAAATTTTGGCATTGCTGAATTAATGCTGTCTCTGTTTTACAATGCCCGCTTTGTCTGGCCAGTGTGTGTGTGTTTGCCATAGGCCCTTAACCACTTGCCTTTGTTCCACATGCCATGCGGCAAGGGGCTATTTTGTATAGTCAGTGTCCATTGGCCTGCAGGTGTTCTTTGTTTTCCAGGCCTTGCCCTCCTGCCTCTTGTTATTGTGACCATGTGACTGGCGGTCATTTTTTGTAGCCAGCCAGTGTGTTTTCCCCATAGGCCTGCAAGTGTTCTTTGGTGTGACCATGCCTTCTTGCTGGTTGTTGTTGTTGTGACCATGTGGCTGGTGGCCATTTTGTGTAGCTAGTCAGTGTGCTTTCCCCATAGGCCTCCATGTGTTCTTCTTAGTTTATTCCCCATGCCTTCTTGCTTATTGTTGTTGTGACCATGTGGCTGGCGGCCATTTTGTGCAGCCAGCCAGTGCGCTTTCCACATAGGCCTGCATGTGTTCTTTGTTTTCTAGGCCTCCTGCTTCTTGTTGTTACCATTGGGCTGGCGGACATTTTGTGTAGGCAGGCAGTATGTGTTTGCTATAGCCTTGCATTTGTTCTTTGTTTGTGACCATGCCTTCTTGCTGGCTGTTTTTTGCATGTAATTTTTCTTAATTTGAACAGAAATAATGTTGCACAGTTTAGTACATTTTCTCCATGTTTTCTAATACATGTGCAATATTCTTTTAATTCACTAAGTGGCCTAGTTTGCCAATGGGCCTCCCAGCCAGTAGGCCCAGTAATAGTCATCGGTGCATGAAACAACTGTTTCTGTGTTGTCTGTTGGATGAAACCGCTTTTAGGGCATAGATGGTATTGGATTAAAATACAATGGGGCATATTCTCAAGGACTTATCGCCGACTTACCGGCACTTTAGCGCGGCAAAAGTGACGATAGATTTAACGCCCTATTCTCAAGTTGGTGCAAACTGCCGATATCGCCAGTTTTCCTGCGATAGCTGCCGCAAAAAACATCGCCACGGATGAGAGCGACAACTAACGCTAATGATATGCAGAGTAGGCGTTCCCGTGCAAAAACACATGAAAACACCACTTCGCGATATTCTCAACGACCAGCCAGATCGGCGAAGCGATCCAAAAACAGGCGATAAGGCACGTTAGCAGCAGGGATTTAACACCTGCCTCTTACTGGTGTAAAGCAGGACGACGACAACCTGCAGTAGAAAGGGAGCCCAGCCCAGAGCCACATCTGAAGACCAACAGATTCCATGGAGCCAATGATCATGCAGCTTGGAGACCCAAGAGGGCCACAACACCCACCGCCACCACCCCAGGACCCCCCTGACCACCCCCTCTCTGACTACCACCTAGGCAGCACAGAAGAAGACAGTGGACGTACCTAAAACGCACCAGCCTCAGACACTCAACGCCAGAGGATGCCATTGCCCACCACAGGCATTAAAGGACAACCATCCTCCGCATCCTGACCCACATTGCCCACAGGCTGACGGTACCAACACAGTGGACAACCAACATCCCTCCGCAGACAAAGCTGCTGTCCGAGCTGCACCTGTTGGCCTCTGGTACCTTCCAACCAACAACTGCCAGAGTCAGAGGAGTCTCACAGCCAGCCCTATCAAACTTCCACACACATGCCCTGGATGCATGTCCACAAAAGCAAGGGCAGTCCCCTGTATCCGCACCACACGATAGTACCAATCCGTAGTGTTCCTGCGCAACCAACCCCAACGCCAGCCGTCGCTTGACACCCCTGTGCTCCAGATCCAAGATTGTAGCCACTGAAATGGGGGTGCGCCAGGTCATGAAGTCCAGTAGACAACAGTAGTGTAAAAACAGTTCTTTATTACAAATACATAAATCAACAATACGAAAAGCTCAGCCAATGCATTCCAGTCCCAACGGGGAACTCCATCAGGGTAACGTGAGGATCCAATTAACTGCATATGCTGCGGGAACTCCCCAATACAATTCCATATGCCAAAAGTCAGTATTCAGAAACCTGTAGGATAAATGTTGACAATGGTCAAGCGTCCGTATAGACACAAACGTAACCTGGTACAGTGTATTGCACTTGGACAAACCGGAATGCTAACAGGTCTGATAAATCCTGCACAAAAAACCGTAACAGAAGTACGTGTGGGCGTAACCTTCGTAGGAAAGTAAAGGAAGGTGACGACCACACGAACTCCTGTTACGGTCTTATCATGCAGGATTCATCATACCTGTAAGCAAAACGGTTTGTATCAGCCTGATACCCCTGCATCTTCACCTCCCCCACACTGCGCAGAAACAGCTAGAGACCAAGCAAGGGAACCACGCCATAGTTGGCTTCCCTCACGTGTTTGGGGCAATTGACTGCACACATGTATGACTTGTGCCCCCTTCTGACACTGCACACAATAACCGCAACAGAAACTACACGCATCCCATCAATGTGCAGGCAAAAGTGGCCCACCGGTGCCTGTTCACGAATGTTGTCGCAAACTTCCATGGCACTGTCCATGATTCCTACATCTTCCGCAAGTCCATCACCAACCAGCGCTCGGAGGATGGCACCTATGGAAATGCACTGCTCGTCGGTAAGTCCCAACTGAACACACCACACACCTCAACTCCACAATCACACAACTCACAACTGTGGGAATGCGCACATTACAAAATCACATACAACATGCCAAGCAACATGCCCAACTACCAGACACGACAACACAAGTAACTGTGGTAACCATGGCCAGCCATGTCGACAAACCATCCACGGCATGGCACCTCTGCCACACAATTGCAGAATGTGGGGAAAGGTGGAAACCAAGTATGTGCGAAGGAGGCAAGTGACCCATCAATAAGAATGTACACAATGCCAAGTGTGGCGGTGATGTGCTGGACAGACTTCAGTATGCAGAGCACAGACATGTCCATGTGGACATATACTGCTGGTGTTTGTAGTGTTGTGGACAGTGGACGCAAACAGGTTACCTCAGGCAGTGTGGAAGACCTTGGACATGTAGCTTTGTCGTCCCCCCCTGTAAGCGTGAGCGGAGTGGCCTTGGCCGGCGTATGTCGTGAATAAATAGCCCGGGGCTCTGGGCGTGGTTCAGGTCTGGGATGGCCACCAAAGTAACTACTGCGTGTGTCTCTGTGTCCGCCATATCCTGTCCACAGGCCTACACATACGTGGCCGACCACATTTAATGGCCAGATTCACACTGGAGATGAGGTGGCTACGTCCCTAGCCAACACGCGCACATCTCGTCATCGCATGCAGGGTCGTGTCTGCCAGTGCGGCGTCCCCCACCCAGCCACGAGGCTGCCACCATGACTGGTGGTGCCTGCGCGATCCTGTGCACATGCTGTGCACCCCAGCCCTGGTCCCCAGACCGGTCCGCCGCCCAGCGATGACTGGCCGCCCCTGCACACCCAGGCCTCAATGCTCACCTGCCGCCACCGGCGTGTCTCAAAGAGGGCCCACCACGTGCCAGTGCAACCTCCTCAGCCGATCGCTGTATTCCACGCCACAGGCCCCCAGCACACCCAGCGGCACCGCACCGCGGAGTCATGTGTGTGCTGACTGCTGCCTTCGGCGTACACTGCGGTCCAGCAGGGCCCTCAAATTAAATCGAATCCTGATTGGCAGGACGGAGTATCGAAGTCTACGCATCATCGCAGGCTGCACACCCGCTCGGCTCCTCAGGTGCCACCAACTCAGTGCACCGCTAGTCATCGTCCCTTGGCGGTAGGCCCCTGCCGGCAGCAGTGCAACGGGTGCCACCAACTCAGTGCACCGCGAGTCATCGTCCTGTGGCAGTAGGCCCCTGCCGGCGAGGGTGCAACGGGTGCCACTAACCCAGTGCGCCACAGGTCATGGCCCCTTTATGATTGAGTCTCGTGCTGCGGACGCCATCATGTCACCCCCTGCAGTGGGTGATGTGATGTGGTAGGCCCTTTTATTGGCAGGGTCACATGTCCTGTGACGCCTGTGCTGGATGGGTGTGGTGTGGGTGTACACCAGCCCTCAGGGAGTGGCTGTGGCATGCTGACAACTAGACCAGTGATCAGCAGATCACTACAGGGAAGACCTGGGACATGTAGCTTTGACGTCCCCCCCTGTAAGAGTAAGCGGAGTGGGCTGGTCTGGCGTAGGCCAGTCCAGTGTAGGTGTGTGAACAATGAGCCGGGGGCTCTGGGCGTGGTTCAGTTCTGGGCTGGACAAGGCAGTAACTGATGCCTGTGTATCTGTTCTAGTGTCAGCGCCACACGGACCGCAATCGGCAATGTTGCACCCTGTGACTCAAGTTCCACTACATGGGCAACATGGACGTAAGGGGGAATCACGGACCCTACATTCATCCATACTTTCATACTTGAATGATCATAGACATGACACATCTGTGTGAATCTGAATGTTTTATTCACATTCAGTGGAGTGTTGAAGCTAGAGCAGTACAGGGCCATGCAAACCCCACCTTACATTGTTGCCCCGTGGAGGGCCAGCCAGAGTCCTTTGGGAATGACAAGTTCATCGGAAGAGGAGGACTTCAGTCCGCAGTCTGATTGCTGTATCATTGGTAACCAAACAGAATATGGCAGTCCATGACGAGGTCCAAGGTGAGTGTCGCAGAGTGTATCGGGGGACAGTGGAAGGTGATGATGCAGAGGGCAGAACCAAGCAGAAACAGGCCATATGGTGGAGATGAATGCTACCGCTTCCTTCTTACTACTAAGGCAGACTCATCCGCATCTTCGTCCTCTGATGTCTCATGTGCCTCACATGTGGGTGGTGGTGTTTTGTCAGTAGCACTGTGTGGCACTGACACATCAGGGGCCGGAGGTGGAATGTCTGCCGCACTGTGTGGCAGTGACACATCAGGGGGTGGAGATGTGGATGTAGAAGCAACAGCAGCATTCATCGGCGCCAGGCCTTGTGGCAGCAATGCCATGATGAGGGTCTGCAGGGCATGGAAGATCCCAGCTACATCTCGCTGGTGTGGAGCCGTGGCAGCCATTATTTCCACCTGCATCCGCTCCCTGTTCTCCATGATCCTCCGCATGTGTTCCAACTCCCGTCTGACATCGCTGGAGCCACTCTGACTAGACAGTTGTTCTTGCCTCTGAGTCAGGACTCCAGCGATGTCAGCCATGGACCGTTGGAGAGCATGGAGCGGACTGTGGGTGTCCGTTAGGGACTGTAAGTGGTCCCTGATGGGACTTAGACACCCACGTATGGCATCTAGTTTGGCTGCCATGAGGTCGAACCCCACCTGCACCTGATCAGCCATCTTCTCCTGGCACCCTAACACACGGCGTTGGAAGGCCATGTGTTGTTCGTGGGGGGCTTGGGAGTCAGCCGTGGTGGTGGGTGCTTCCTGCTGTGTGGTCTTTGCAGGGGGTGAGGTCTCCTTGATGCAGCTGGGCTGCCCTGCTCCTGGAGGTGGGGTGCTGAGGGTGTCCATGAGCTGTTGGAGGGCGTCGGAGTCGAAGGTGTGGAGGTCCTCTTCGTCATCAGTGAAGAGCTGTTGGGTCTGCTCTGCAGGTGTTGATTCTCCCTCTGCAATGTGAAGGGGAGATGCAGTTTCACATTGTGTTCACATGTATGTTGACGCTTTGTACAAGTTTACATACAGACTGCATGACAATGTACATTGTGACTGTTTGGGAGGAGCTGCCTATTTGATGCGGGACAGTGGACATTTAGACAACATCACGGATGTGTGTTTGTACTTGTACATTATCATCTCACATTTCCCAGCTATGCCAAATGTGATTGGCCAGTTTCTACACACAAGCGGCACCAGTTGTGTCCTATGTACTGTTGTGAACGTGTTGCAGTTTGCACCACATTGTTGTCAATGTTAATGTGCTCTGAATGTTATGTGTGTGTGCTGCATTTTGGATGAGTCGCCCCTGCAGCTCTGATGTTTCTGCCCCTTATCCCTTTCAGGTGGTGTGCCTTTGACTTCTGTGCTTATACAGTGCTGAGATGTTGCATACTTGGGTAAATTGGGCTCTTGGTGGGAGTTGTGACTCTGGGGCATGGTTTGTCCGCAGATGTGTTGTTGACGTCACAGTGGCACGACTGGTGCCGGTCGGGATCCATGACCAGATCCATGGGGGACTAGTGGAGCCGAGGTCAGAGCCGTCAGCGTGGAGCCAGATGGGACCCCCTCTGCCCACCCGAGGAGCCCGAAGCTACCCGGAGGGGTCAATCTGCTCAAATTAGTGTCACATGGCGTTGTAAAATTGTTTTACCTGAGTGGAGGTCGCTCCAGCTCCTGGAAAAAGTGGGAGGATTGAAGGCAGCCCTAACAACGATTCCAAAGAACCGTGCATCATATGTCTATACTCCTTCGTCATGTCAGCCAACAGATATGGGGAAGTCGAAGCATTCTTCGACTTATTATGCTTCTTATGCTTCTTTACTGAATGTCCTGATGAGCTGTAATGGGAGGAAGAAAACGTGGGGATCCTGGAGTGGTCCGAGATTTCCAAGGAGTCGCATGACACTGCGCGCCTGCCCGGCGGCCAGTAGCTTCAGGGACCGCTTCCTCAAAGCCTTCGGTGTCATGGCCCGCCAGTCCAATCATGACTTGGAGTCATGGTCATGCTCGAGACACCACAGACACACAAGGTGTGGGTCTGTAACCGACATGGCAAGATGACAGGCGCCACGCAGTTTAAGCCCTGTCTTTCTTGAAGACATCCTCGACACAATCAGGAGGGAGACTTCCTCAAAACAGAACTCGACAAAACGTTAAAAAAAATTCTGTCAAGAACCAACAGAGGGGTAGCTCTTTCTCCGGATCATCTGTAACTGTGCGGAAAGAAACTAACTGATGTCAGCGCTCTGAGGTGGAGCCTATAAAGATGATGGGGACGTCACTTCCGGCGCAGACAATGCCGATGATGGAGCGCGGAGCCGATCTATGTCACCCACCTACTTCTCATGCAAAAATCTTCCAGATCCAGTCTGACACCTGGGAAATTCAAAGGTAAGGAATCTGTGGCTAGAAGTCTCTATCAGAAAAACACATGTAAGAGGTTTTCACTACCATGACATGTAAATCTTAAAAGTACATGTCCCCCTTTTTTAAAGGTTGGCAGGTCGAAATGGCAATTTAAACTGCACACTAATGCTGCAATGGCAGGCCTGAGACATGTTTACTTAAGTGGGTGGCACAATAAGTACTGCAGGCCCCTTAGTAGCACAATAAGTACTGCAGGCCCCTTAGTAGCATATAATTTACAGGCCCTGGGTACATGTAGTACCATAGCACCGACAGAAGGGCCAGCTGGTTCACCACCGACCTCCAGGCATCCAAGCATACCTGCCGAAGTTTTGAGAAGAAGTGGCGCTACGAACAGACACCGGACAACCACGCTGCCCTTAAGAACGCCAGCCGCATTCGAACCGCCAAAAAGACCTCCTTCAAGGAACGCATCAACAACAACGCGCACAACAGCAAAAAGCTCTTCAACATCGTGAAGGAACTCGCCAACCCCAGCTCCAGCTCTAACGACATCCCGCCGTCGCAAGACCTCTGCGACTCCCTAGCCAACTTCTTTCACCGCAAGATCACAGACATCCACGACAACTTCAACACCCAGACCCCCCCGACAGCCGCCGACACCTCAAACTCACCGCCCCCCAGCCACACCGGCCTCCTGCTCTCCTGGAACCACGTCAACGACGACAACACCATCAAAATCATGAACACCATCCACTCCGACTTGCCATCCGACCCCTGCCCCCACCACATCTTCAACAAAGCAAGCTCCATCATCGCACCCCATCTCCGGAAGATCCTCAACAGCTCCTTCGAGACCGCCACCTTCCCGGAGAGCTGGAAACACGCCGAAATCAACGCCCTACTCAAGAAACCCAAGGCAGACCCAAAGGACCTCAAGAACTTCCGGCCCATCTACCTGCTCCCGTTCCAGGCGAAAGTCATCGAGAAGATTGTCAACAGGCAACTGACCCACTTCCTCGAGGAGAACAACACCCTGGACTCGTCCCAATCCGGATTCCGCTGCAACCACAGAACCGAAATCGCCGCCACCGACGACAT
This sequence comes from Calotriton arnoldi, assembly GCA_963921515.1. Lineage (NCBI taxonomy): Eukaryota > Metazoa > Chordata > Amphibia > Caudata > Salamandridae > Calotriton > Calotriton arnoldi. The sequence continues at coordinate 393,895 of CAWUFW010006752.1, read as the reverse complement.
CAGGACCCTGCTGGACAAAAGCGAAACAGTGGCCCTCATCCTCATGGACCTCTCGGCCGCCTTCGACACCGTCTGCCACCACACCCTACGCACACGCCTCCACAACGCGGGGATCCGCGACAAAGCCCTGGACTGGATCACCTCCTTCCTCACTGGCAGAACCCAGAGAGTCCACCTCCCCCATTCCGATCCGAAGCCACCAAGATCACCTGCGGCGTACCCCAAGGATCATCCCTCAGCCCGACCCTTTTTAACGTCTACATGGCACCGCTCGCCAACATCGTCCGATCACACAACCTCAACATCGTCTCATACGCCGATGACACCCAGCTGATCCTCTCCCTCACCAAGGACCCCGCCACCGCCAAAACCAACCTCCACGAAGGAATGAAGGCCGTCACCGAATGGATGAAGAACAGTCGCCTGAAACTGAACTCAGACAAGACGGAGGTCCTCATCCTCGGCTCCACCCCATCCGCCTGGGATGACTCCTGGTGGCTGGCCGTGCTGGGAGCTGCACCGACAGCCACCGACCACGCACGCAACCTGGGGTTCATCCTGGACTCATCACTATCAATGACCCAGCATGTCAACGCTGTCTCCTCCTCCTGCTTCAACACCCTCCGCATGCTTCGCAAGATCTACAGATGGATCCCCACCGGAGTTCTGATGGGCTCTACAATAGTCTACAATAGTCGCAAAATCCTTGACAAATTTAGCATAGAACTCAGCGAGCCCAAGAAAAGATCTCACTTGTTCCTTATCAGTGGGAGCAGGGGCGTCAACAATGCTCTTGGCCAGTTACACTTTTGGTTGAATACCCTCCCCTGAGATCACATGGCCTAAGTAAGTGACTGAAGGCACACCAATTCTACATTTCTGTCTGTTGACAGTGAGTCCCTGGTCCGACAACTTCAAGAGAACTTTCCTCAAAATGGTGTCATGTTCATTGTCATCTTTACCATAAATCAGGATATCATCCTGGAAAAACAATATGTTTGGCATATCACCCAGAACCATCTTCATGACACCCGGCTCAAGCGGATCTCTCCAGTCATGATGTACTAAAAACACAAAAGGACCAAAACCAGAGCTTTCCCTAATCCTAATCGTTCTCCATTTCACACTACTTCAGTTCTCTCCTTTTATTCTCTGTTTTTAACTTTTTACCTCTCTTCTCCTTCTTTTTGACTTTCTCTACTTCCTTTCTCTTTCCTCCCTGCTTGCACTCTCTTGCTCTCCTCTCACTCGACCCCTTCTACCGGCATTTCCCCTTCCCCTGGATCCCGCGCCTGCTCTCCCCTTCTCGCCGTCTCGTGCTCCTCCCCCCGAAACTGGAAGCAGCCGGTTCACCATACTGGCAGGCAGAGCTGTAACTCATCTGCTTTGATTGAACGCTGACAGTATTGACAGGTGCCTCCATATTCCTGCTGACTGTGCTGAGGCATGGGATTTTTCTTATACCAGCCTTGCACATTTTGCCAGGGGAGGCTCCTCCAATAGGGCGGAGGAGCGTCGCCCCACTGCTTTCTCGTAGTGTGAGAAGCAGAAACATAAAATGGTATTTTATATACCATTTTATGTTTCTGCTTCTCGCGCTGCAAGAAATCAGAAGGGTATGCCTGGTTGCTCGGGTCGGCGAGGAGTGGCTTGCCCAATGCTGTGGGCCCTGAATGTTAGGTCGGCCCTCTGGGGCCGACCAAACCACTCATGCGCACTCTGCATTTTCTCTATGTAGGCTGGATGCAGCCTACATTGAGAAAATGGCCTCCCCATAGGCGCCCGGCTGGGCGCTGTCCCCACCAATCAAAACGCTGCCGTTGCAGCATTGTGATTGGCTTAGGAGTGGGGATGGAAGCTGCCTGCTGCAAGAGAGCAGGAAAGCAGCAGGAAAACGCGGGACCTGGCCAGGAGCGGAGGCTGCGCGGGACCCGGTAAGGAATTCTTTTTATTTATTTTCAAAATCGCCCCCCCTACCATCCCCTGTGTGAACCCCTGCGTGACCCCCCCACCCACCAGCCCACCCATGAGTCATGCCTGCCATGACTGCATTTTGCACCACACACGGTGCGGGCAGAGAGCTGCTTTACTTAGGTGCTCACAAGCAGGTAAACAGTAACACTCTAGTGGTGGGAAAGTGCTGAGACCCTGAATTGGCTGTGGAAAAACTCGTAATTGGATTGGCTGGTGATTCTGTGTACCGTAGCTTACGATTGGCTATTGAAACTCTTGCTAGTTCACCATTGGCTGGAACTTCTGACAAGTTCGGGTGCCCTTCTGCCTTCGTACTGATCCAGCGCGGCTAATATAAATTTCTCCTCAGGACACGAATCCAGATAAATCATTCACAATCTATTAAACCAATATGACGGTGGGGCCCATAACACCGCATATCATACATTCATCCATTCACTGGATTACACACCAAGGAGAAATGTGTTGCTGGAGGAACGGGATACCTTGTTAAATTAGACAGAATAAAGCCTCGGACATCATATACATTAGCCTTTGATCCTGTTGGTTCCAAACATCAAGGTATTCCGCTCTTTGGTCGATGGACCAACTAGTAGAATAAGTTGATGGTGATTAAGACCAGCTCAATCACTGTAAAACCTGTTAAACTTTAAACTTATTAATGAACCAAAGAACCACAGACTCATTGTTAATTAGAATGGAATTTTATCTAAATTTTCATTTGCACGGGTGAGATTCTTAATTTATTAATCACTTTAATACATTAATAACATTTATATGAAAAGTTCTAATAAAGAATTTAAAACTTATGCATTACCCATTTAGATGCAGATAGGAATGGTTCACCAAAAAGAAGATAAACCGTAGATCACAGAATAGACTCCCAAACTGACTGACTGTCCCGCTAATGGCCTCCTCGACCGGACCTCCCGTACAGATTTCCCGCAACGGTTTCGTTCCTTCCCCAGTCAAGTTCGAAATCCCAAAATGACAAAGTCCTTTAGTTATATTGTGGTGGAAAAATGGAAAATAGGAAAAAAAAATGGTATGGCAAGAAATACCAATGGCGGCAGTAGCATCAATAGCAGCGGCCACAGCAGCAGCAAAAAGGCAACCCAAAGAAGTAACCTATAGAAGCAGCCCCTCCCACATAAGAGCAGTCCCTTTTATACCCTACTTCTAGCTTACTACACAAAAAGTTGCAATCCTTAGGGGCAGGAATCACGCTAATTGGTCCATTTGAGGGGTGGTGATAATCACCTCATCGCCTTCCTTGTTCAAACTGGTTTCGGGGATAGTTAAGAGTACAACGGTTTCTCATGACCTTTGGGTAAAAGCAGTCCAATTTGTCCATTCATTTTGTTGCAATCCCGATGGTCACAATTTGGTTAGTCCTTTGTTGCTCATGTACTTTTCTCATTTATTCCCACGAATACACGCTGAGTCTTTCTTGGCACCCTCCTTATGGCAGGTCAATGCGACCTTGACATCTCTCACTCCGTGCACGGGCCGTACCCACGTGGTTCAGCTCCTTTATTTCTTCCGCTTAGAGGCCATCTTTAACTTGTCACGTGACCTCATCTGTCTCGGCAGCCATTTTCGCAGCATGGCCTAACAGGCCCAAACGAACTATCATAAGAACAAACACAATCAAAATTAAAACAAAGAAAATAAGCCTTTCTGTTTACCACCCGCCATTCTAAAGACCCATGTTAGGTGTTACCTAGCAGAAGCGACATTTAAAGCCATTTTACTTACCATCCGCATTCTTTGCCACAATACAATTCTACCATATAGCATAAATCATGCGATTTTACTCTAATTAGTACGCAAATCACAATATTAGTGTCAATCAACTTTACAATTGTAAATAAATTAGATTTTGCACAAATTGCGGTTACCCTTTATGTAGTGTTTACTAAAGGTGCATTTGTTGATTAACTCATGCTCCATTAAACAATTAATATCGTTAATTCATTAAAACTCATTAATTTTCCAAAGAGGGGGGTACAAATTATTTTTATTTACCCTGCTCCATCAGTACGTTTCTGACAACTAGGTTTGAGTGGCCAGAAGTACACATTTCCAGCAATGTTCCTAAGGGAGCAGCTGGTGCCCTGAAGTACGTCAATGTTTGTGTACCGCCTGAGCATGAGTAAGCCATCATTTGTTTCCCGTCTCAGAGATGGCAGTTGCTTCCTCAGGTGAGGGGACTTTTAAGTCACTACAGAAGGCCATGAAGCTGGCCTGGACCTGGACGCTAGCTCCCGAGACAAGGTGAGAACTTGTAGGGCAGAGCGGAACTCTGCGGAATTCCAGTGGGTTGTTATGCAACTTTGCGGAACTCCGCGTAGTGCAACTCCGTAAGCTCCGCCCACCCTTAATGACAACACTCTCTACCCCGGAATCTCCAAACAACTCCTACACGAACCCAAGACCATCCAGAACACCGCTGCAAGACTCATAATCGACCTCCCGCTGGCACCCACATCACACCACACCACATGAAGCTCCACTGGCTCCCCATTTATAAGTGCAGCCAATTCAAAATTCTCACGCTCACATACAAAGCCCTGCAGAACTTAGAACCATAATACCTGAACAGCCGCATACACTTTCACCAACCCACCAGACACCTATGCTCTGCCTCAAGCTCACTCAGGCACACTTCCCGCATCCGCAAAAGCAAAACTAGAGGTCGCTCATTCTGCTACATCGCACCCAAGACATGGAATGACCTCTGTCAACACATCAGAGGCTACTCCTCAATTGTTGAATTCCACAAGAAGCTGAAGGCCTGGCTCTTTGTATAAGCACACCAGGCCAAGCGCCGGGATACCCTCTCGGGTGATTAGTGCGCTATACAAATTAGAATGACATACAGTACAGTGTTGTAGAGTGTGGTAGAGTGTAGTGGTATAGAGTGTTGTAGAGTTGAGTGACGTAGACTGGAGTGGTATATAGTGGTGTAGAGTGGAGTAGTATGTTATAGAGTAGAGTGTAAGTAAACTGTGGTGGAGTGGCATTGAGGGAGTTGTGTAGAGAGGCATAGAGTGGATTACAGTGTCAGAGTTAAGTAGAGTGTCATAGAGTGGTATAGGATGGAGTATAGTGTTGTACAGTGGAATGTAAAGGTATAGAGTGTAGAGGGTATAGAGTGTAGTAGTGTACAGTGTTGGAGAGTGAACTTGTATAGAGTAGAATAGAGTGTTGTAGAGTTGTGCAGCATAGAGTGGAGTGTCGCACAGTGGTGTAAAGTGGGGTAAAGTGTTGTACAGTGGATTTGAGTGGAGTGGCATAGCATAGAGTGGAGTAAAGTGTTATATAGTGAATTGGCGTATCATACAGTACAGTACTTTGGAGTGCAGTACAGTGTAGTATAGTGTAGTGGTGTAGCAGAGACTGGATGGTGTAGCAGAGACTGGAGTAAAGTGTTATGGAGTGAAGTGGTGTGTCGTACACTGGAGTGGTATACCGTGTTGTTGAGTGCAGGAAATTGTCATAGAGTGGAGTAGAGTGGAGTGGCATAGAGTGGAGTACAATGTTGTGGAGTGTGGTACAAAGGAGTGGCATAGAGTGTTGTAGAGTCAAGTGGCATACAGTACGGTTCAGTGGAGTGGCGTAGAGTGGAGTACAGTGGTGCAGAGTGGAGTAGTGTGCTATAGAGTAGAGTGGAGTAAATTGTGGTGGAGTGGCATCGAAGGAGTTGCATAGACCGTGGTAGAGTGGAGCAGAGTGTGGTGGAGTGGCATAGAGTGGACTACAGTGTTGTACAGTGACAGACTGGAGTACAGTGTTGTACAGTGGAGTAGCATAGAGTGGAATAGAGTTTGATACAAGGTAGGGCCGCAGAGTGGAGTAGGGGGGTCATAGAGCAGAGTAGACTCGAGTGGCATGCACTGGAGTGGCGTACAGTGTAGTGTTGTAGAGTGTTGTGTCGTAGAGTGTTGTATCTTAGAGTATAGTACCGTAGAGCGGATTGCTGTATAGTGGAATGCCGTACAGTGGAGTGGCCTGGACTGGAGTGTTGTACAGTGGAGTGGGTTAGAGTGGAATATCATACAGTGGAGTGGCATAGAGTGGAGTTGAACAGTGGAGTGGCATACAGTGGAATAGCGTAGAGTGGATTGGCGTAGAGTAGAGTGGTGTACAGTGGAGTGGCATAGAGTGGAGAAGTGTACAGTGGAGTGGCGTACAGTGGAGTGGCGTACAGTGGAGTGGAGTACAGTGGAGTGGGGTAGAGTGGAATAGCATTAAGTGAATTGGTGTAGAGTGGAGTTGCGTACAGTGGAATAGCTTAGAGTGGATTGGTGTAGAGTGTTATAGCATAGAGTTGAGTAGCATAGAGTGGAATGGCATATAGTGGAGAGGCGTATAGAGGAATAGCATTGATTGGAGTGTTCTAAAGTGGAGTGGCATACAGTGGAGTGGTGTAGAGTAGCGTACAGTGGAGTGGTATAAAGCTTTGATATAGGTAAGTCGTAGGTTTATTTTTGATCCATACCTATTACCACTCGGCCATCTTCCGGAACCATTTTCCTTCCTGAACAACACTTCTCCCAGTTTCCTGTACCCCGGCGCATCCGCCGTTGTCGTCCTGGACTACTGACCTGGCACGCCTAATTCTATATTCCCCCCTGTGCTACTTAGCACTTGGTTATTCTCGTCGCCACAGACTGCATCGACTTTTCTGAAGGTCAATAGTCCTCATCGGCTTATCCGCCGCCCGGCGATATCCGTCTTCCTTTCCTTACATTTGGCAGTAGTCCACCTACCGTGGTTCGCACTGCTCTTCCTTGCCGTTTTGGACTCTTGAACGGTCACTTGCCCTGAAGAGTCACGGGTTACCACCCTTTGTGACGAAACACGTGTCGGCTGGTTGCTTTTGTTTTGGCTGGTTGCTTATGCTCTGTTACTATATTAAACACCTATGATTATCATTCTGGTGTAGACCCTCTACATTTCTGCAGTATGAGACATTTCTCCTGATATTATATCCTCGTTACGTGTGCCCGGGACTGTACCTACCTATTACCACTTTGCTAAAGTGGTAATAGGTAGAGAAATGTGTTTATATTTTTCTATAGTTTTACAACATTTACGGAGAACCACGCAATTTAAAAAAATAAAAAATTAAGTACTGTTGCAATTTATAGGTATTACTGTGGTACTACGTGGAATTTTTCAGTAAAGAATTAAATATGTAAAAATTGAAAACACACTGTAGTATTCTATATTCGTAAAAATAGTGTAGTACAGAACTTAGTACATTTTTTAAAAATATATAGAAACTTGTAACTAATTTTCCTTACTTATTACCACTTTAAATAAGTGGTAATAGGTAGTGAGAAATTATAAAACCTAATACCTATATCTAAGGCACTAACCTAGAACACAGGGAAAGAGGCCTTAAAACAACATGGCTGCCTTTAACTTTTGTAAAGGCAGTCCTTAGCCAATCACATAATGTCTTGCCATCACTATGTACAGCAGTTGTTTCGTAAAATACCATGAAATACCACAAACTTTTGCAAAACTATCACAACAACAGATATCACTACGGTTAAATGCCTTACAGCGTAAAAAATACTTACCTTTAAGACCAAAAAGGATCATCTGCACTCCATACTGTACAATCGTGCCAAATTTCATAGAAAACAAACAAGGCGTTTGTCCGCCTCATGTGACAATAAAGTCTGTGGAAAAATGCATTGGTGCTCAAATGCTTTTTGGGATTTCCCTCTTTTCTTTGTACCTTTCTGACCAATCACCACCAAACTTTCCATCCTCCGTCAATGAAGAGAAAGCAATAGGTCTTGAAAGCTTTGTTACGATTCTTCAGAAGGGGCAAACTTATTAGCGAGCAAAAATTCAAGGAGTTCCTCTACATGGGAATCCTAACTATAACTACAGATTGGCTACCACCACTATATATGTATATATTGTAGGAGTTGTAGGAGGTGCACCAGTTAAGATCTGTGGCCTAAAGTGTGCCCTCTCCAAATGTCACTCCTATAGACGCCCCTAGAGACGCTACTGGGTATAGGGTCACTTGGCAGCTGTGTGAGAGTCATGTTTCGATCTCAGATTTTGTGGTGTGTGTGGCTGAGACTCTGCTTTTGATGGGGTGAGGTTCAGATACAGTATTGACATCCAAGTTTGGATAAGGCAGTGCCTGAAGTGGTTTCCATGGTGTCTGATCCTGTCTGGTAGATTTGAGTATTAGCTGAATTTTGATGTGTTTAATGTTTGCCAAATTCCCCAGGTAAACCTTGATAAACCAGTCAGGGCGAAGCCATTCCAGGTCTCCGATGCATTAAATTACTGCAACTCAAAAATAAACATCAATTATTTTCCAGCTCTTGATTATGTGAAAGTCAATCAATCTCAATTGAATGGCAATAATTAAGTCATTGGGGAGTTTACTTAAGGGATGGGCAGGCAATTAAAGTGGAATGTCTTGGGTTCACAATAAGGTGGATGAGGTGGAGGTGGCTGACGTTGCATCAGCTTCAGGGCATTGACGTCAATCTTGTGAGAAAGAAGAGCAGAGGAATGCTGATATTCACCATCATCATCAAAGCACTTTATTTGATTATTAAATATAATCATGAAAGTTCAAACAGATACTTTAAAATGCAATGTTACAGCCTTCATCATTCTCATACAAATATTTCATATAAAAATAACATCAAGATCACGATCAAATATGTTTCAAATTTTAATAACCAAGTTGGTCTAGCCTCTTATCAATGCATAATGTCTAAAAAGCAATAGAATTGCAACAGTAAAGTGCATTTTTTAAGAAGGCTCCCACAGAATGGGAAACATAATAGTTCGTAGCATGCGCAGTTACTAAAGGGCAGGTCTATATTTGATTACATTCTTAGCTTTTAAGTATTGGTAGTATAAAATGTTTCTAAAAACGTCCTAAATCTTACAAAAGAATGTGAAATGTGCCAGGGTTTGTGAGGATGACTCATCGCAAGGACAAAGCAGGATTTTGGGGCAAATTGGCCAACAGAGAAACTCAGATAACATCTGATTGTACCTAAACGTAACTTCATCAGTAATACTGTTTCCCTTATATTATAAACATGTAGGGGCATATTATCAAGGGCCTTATCTCCGCATTTTTGGCTTTAAAAGCCAAAAAAGCAGAGATAATGCTTTCGCCCTATTTACAAGGCAGTGCTAACATGCATTAGCGCATGTTAGCAGCCTTATTACCGACGCCTCGCTTTGCATCTCTAATGAGATGCAAAGTGGGCGTTTCCTACTAACACAACACGGGAATAAAGGAGTTACAGCACTACTCCCTATCAACAAGCTGGCCCAGGTCACCAATTCCGACGTTAGAATCCGCGCTAACCGCGGATAACGCCGAAAGCTAACGTCTGCTAAAAAGCAGACTTAGCTATACATATGATGGAAGGTGGATTCTATGGCTGAATCCACATCTCCCTATTAGCAAGGATTACCTGATTGCTTCCGTTGTAGCGCTGGATTTCCTGCGATGTGCGCGGATTTCGCCGCTATTGCCGGATTTAATATCGCTGTGGAGATATGCGTTGTTAATAACGCGATATCCAGGCGATTAAATCCGGCGATAGCCGGCGTTAAGCTAATCCGCGCTAAGCCTGCTCAGCGATGTTTATCGCTATTCTTTGTTGATATGCCCCATAATAAGTATGTCTCAATCCCATTGGTCGTTTGTAAACTCATCAGTTCTCTCGTGTTAGGCCTCATCCCCTCTCTATCTTCCCTGTTGGTCGCTGCCGTTTTTAAGAGCAGGTCTCTGATTTTGGGGGACTTTCCCTTTAAGATGGTGCACAGGTTAGAAAATAACTGGTCTACCCAAGGCTTCCAATGAATTTTGTATATATTTCAGCCAAGGGATTCTTCGGCCATAATCACAGGACAAGCAGTCCTCTATAATTCTGCGATTAAAAGAGGCCTCTGGGATGCTCCAGATGGAGATCCAGAGAAGGAGGGGAGCAAGCCCCACCGAGCCGTGACATAACCCAGCCCCAGCTCCTCGTGTTTAAAATGCTGTGAATTGCCTGGTCCAAGGCCATGAAGCCACCACAAAAACAATTTTCCTCCCTCTGAAGTCTGCTGCAACATTTATACCGCATATTCCAGCCCTATAGGTAAGAACAGGTAGACATTTCAATTTGTAGATTTTCAGCAAGGGTGTAATAGTTTTACTGCCTACTCTGGTGGATACATTGAAAAGGGCCCCCACTGCACTGTTCAATCCGTGAGCATCGATTGGAAAGACAGGGCACAAAACTGTTGTTACTGTCAAAGATCACACCTAGATAGGGAAATTCACTGACCATGGTGATGTTAGTTCCCTTGATGGGTATGGGTCCGACCTTGGAGCGCTGCGGGCCACACACCATATAATGTGAGTTGGTAACGTTAGTATCTAAGTCCAATTTATACATAAAGGAAACAAAGTTGGCAACTAGAGCCCAAAGCCTGTTGGATGTGCTTGAAAGCAGAACAGCATCGTCTGCGTATAGCAATTCCGACACGGCGTTGGACTTAATCCTTACTAAATCACGGCAGCTACTAATGAGGAAGGAGTCTAAATCATTGATATATAATAGAAAAAGAATTGGTGCCAAAATACACCTTTGGCAGACACCTCGAGCCAAGGAAAACAAAGGGGTACATTCGCCATCTGTGCCAAACCTCCCCCTGGCCAAGACCTTGCAGTGCTGTGCACGCAGAAAGTCAACCGAATCCTGCGGTATACAAATCCGCTGGAGAGTGGACCACAGCTTGCTTCGGTTGACCCTGTCAAATGCACGGCTCATGTCCATAAAAGTCAGGTATAATGGGCATTTCTACGCAATTGTATATTTTCCCACTAATAAATTCAGGTTGAGGCATTGCTCCTGTGTCCCCAGACCTTCCTGATAACCATATTGGGCCCTACTTAAGACCCCATTCTGCTTTACCCAGCCCTCTATCCTGTGTAAAATCACTGACCCGCTACCTTGACTACAGAGTAACACGGCAGATACCGTGCCCTGACCCGGGAGGATCACTATTGCCTGTAGTTTTTCCAGCCACTGTCCCTTTCCCTTTATCTTTATTAGCTTCGGAGATCCCAGCCTTGGCCCGCCCTGTATCCCTGACCTGGCGTTTCCTCTTCACTGATGGGCGTCCCTGAGAGTTTGTCGGCAGCACTTGATGAGATTCAACGTGGTGTTCACCAAAGACTTCCGTAGGCAATCCAGATGCATCAGTTTGATCTTTCTCCATTTCCAGGGAGGAGGTAGGCAACATTCTGAAAAAGACAGCACCTTTCTCCAAAGAAAGCCTTCGCTCGGCCAGGTCTATCTACCTGGCAACAACTCCCACTGCTCTTGCCAGAAAGGAATCGGTGTCGTATTGGCAAGTGAAGATGATGCTGATGATGCAGACTTATCTTCCTCTAATGTTTTTCACTTACCCATTATAGTCCCTAGGTACTGGGGTAGACAATATATGCTGGTATTAATTATCTGTACCATTCATCACATGTAGTACATGTGCGCTGTAGCAGGTTAGTTAATGTTACATTGCTGTATTGGGGAGGAGAATTGAGTGAACCTACAATAACCATCGCAAAGCCTCAAACCCCTCCCGTGAGTCAATGAAACTACTTTATCCATCGTGGAGTTCAAAGCCCCTCCCATGGAAGAGTGTTAGTACATAATCCATTGTGGAGTCTCCGCACAGTGAATGTTCCTAGGTTATCCATCATGTAGTCTGAATCTCCTCCCCTGGGTAAGTGCCCCTACATTATCTATTGTGCAGTCAGAAGCTGTTGCCAAAGCTAGTGTTCCTATGTTATCAGTCGTAGAGTCTGAAGGTCCTCTGTAAGGCGAGTGTTCTTTCATGGAGTCTGAAGCCCCTCCCATGGGCGAGTGCCCCTAGGTTATCCATCGTGGAGTCTGAGCCCCCTTCCATTGGCGAGTGCCCCTAGGTTATCCATCATGGAGCATGAAGCTCCTCCCCTAGGCGACTGCGCCTACATTATCCTTCGTGGAGTCTGAAACTCCTCCAATGGGTGAGTGCCCCGATGTTTTACATCATTGAGTCTGAAACCTCTCCCCTCGGTGTGTGTCCCAACATAACTCAACATGGAGTCTGAAGCCCCTCACCTAGGTTAGTGTTAACTCAACGTGGAGTCTGAAGCCCGTCCAATGGGCGAGTGTCCCTATGTTCTACATCGTTGAGTCTGAACGCCCTTCCATGGGCGAGTGCCCCTAGGTTATCCATCATGGAGCATGAAGCTCCTCCCCTAGGCGACTGCGCCTATATTATCCTTCGTGGAGTCTGAAACTCCTCCAATGGGTGAGTGTCCCAATGTTTTACATCATTGAGTCTGAAACCTCTCCCCTAGGTGTGTGTCCCAACATAACTCAACGTGGAGTCTGAAGCTCCACACCTAGGTGAGTGTTAACTCAATGTGGAGTCTGAAGCCTGTCCAATGCGCGAGTGTCCCTATGTTGTACATCGTCGAGTCTGAAGCGACATAACTCGACATGCAGTCTGAAGCCTCTCCCAACAGCGAGCGTTCCTGTTATCCATCAAAGAGGCTGACCCCCCCCGGGGAATATGTACAGCATGGGTACATTTGTACTCACTTAAACACTCACATGGATTGAATGTGTCCCTGCCTCGGCCGGGATCAGAGTTCTGATGGGTTCATCCATATCCATAGATATAAAGTTAAACAAGCATTTGCAATGCAATAGGTCTCGCATTTGCGAGAGTTTGAGCTATTGACATTGTAAATGACACTGCCTTTTATTTATGTGTTTTGAAAACCTGCAAGCGGTGTGTAAACACGCACTTTGTACTTTGCAGGTTTTCTTAACACATACATAAAGGCATTGTCATTACAATGCCATATTGCATTGTAAATGCTTTTCGCAGTGTTGTTTATTCTATAAACTATCCCTTCTGTGCCTTCCCTCTCACGCATTTTTACGTCATTCTCTCCTTTTCGACCGTTCTTCCCCCGCATTACTTATACAGTTTAAACAGCAATGTAGTTAAAATAAAGCAAATCAATGCAGCTATACATATGCTTCTTGGTGTTTGGATCTTTCATAGAAACAATAGGCTGCAGCTAGTGAATAAATAATTCACGGTCCTGGAAAGCACTTTTGAGTGTGACATCGCAGATATGGTTGTGGATAAGCATGTTCAAGTTAGCAGCTGGCTGGGCTGCAGTACATAAAGAGGGAATGTCCTGAAAGGAATATCCTTAGATAGGACAGGCAGCGCGGCAGAAGGCACCAGCGCATCCCGCCTGGCCGTGCGTTACCTGCGGCACAACGTGCAAGGGTAGAGGGGGCGATAATGAAGCACCAAGCTAAATCAGTACCGCCTGCTGACTGAGCCCGAGGGGGTGCAGAGCAGGAAAGCCAATGTTGTCCAGGTCCACAGAGCCAAAACAATGCAAGTGAAAAAAAATTAATACTATTCAACACTCAAATAAAACAAGGAGTTATCCAATAAGTGACCGCGAAAGGACAGCGATCTCGGAGGGGGGTGGGCAGACAAAAATTAAAAAAACACAACACATTTGGGGGGCAAGACAGATAAATAAAAAAAACACGGTCAAATGTAGCAAATGAAACAAATGGTCAGAGAATCGAAGGGAGGAGGTGGCTCAAAATATAACGCTCCCGACTTTGGAGCTGGAGAACAGGGTTCGAGCCTTGGCGTGGGCTGTATTAATAAAAAATAAACGGAGATCTCGGAGGGGGTGGTGATAGACAAACTACCTCTCCGTGTGCCTAGCTCCAGCTGCTTGTTTATGTTTGCATCGCACTTTCACTTTAAGTGAAAGCGCGATGCAAAGATAAACACGCGGCCGCCCTTGCCAAAGGCGACTGAAACAAGTTGTCGCCATTACGCGAATAATAAAAAAAGTGCTTACCCACTAATTAAAGGAGACTGGATAACGCCGCAAGTAAAAGATCCAGTCCGGATGGTCCGTCCCAAAAGGAGACAGGGCGGTAACAAAGAAGCCTCATTTTCAACCACAAGCCAAAGTTTAACATAAACGATGATGCCAGCCAATAAGAATGATGGGCAGGGCTTCAACTCCACTTCTGAAATCTCCTCGATTACAATATACCTCGCAGAGCGAGCAGCGCATGCGCGCTGCAACGCTAGGTCTGCGAGACTTAAAAATGTGTCTTCAATTACCAGGCCTACTCGGAACACATACAATTTGTGAAGGCATGCTGAGCAGGAAATATCAATATTAGTTCCCTCATCAACATCCAAAGGTAACAAGGTGGTTAACCCTCATCTATAGTCACTAGCAGTAGGGTGCAGGATCCCTTCACCTCAGAAGTAGGGTTTGCCAATTTGTTTAGTCTGCAGTTCAATCCAAAACTGTAATCATTTTCGTGGTATCTGCATTCACCTACAAAGGGTGAAGAAAGATGGGGAACCGCAGGCGGTCAATTTTCAGAAATGTATACGCAAAGGTCTATTAAGGGTTTTACTGCTTGGCTACAAGCAGCTATCAGCAGCAAATCAGAAATGGTCCTACATTCAGCGAGTCCAGTTGGTTCAAAAAAGGACTAATCAGACTGCTGACACAAAAGCAATTTAAATAACCACTCTGTAAACCAACTTGACTGCAGGTTTGTTTTTACGAGCATTGTGATTGGCCGCCATCAGCCAATCAGAATCTCTGCGAGCTGCCACACCTCTGGCCCATACTTTGCAGTCTCCCAAAGCACTGTTTGCCTCGCACTGCATCAAACCAAGTGCCCCCCAGACCCCAGAAAATGTTCTGTATTTTGGCAACAAATCTGCCTGTCCCTTTAGTTTTCCTGTGGCATGGACTTTACTTTTTAAGCCCAATTGAGCCCCACAGTTAAACGAAACAAAAGGTGGATTTCGCTTAATTAGCTTGATTTGTGAAAGGAATGGCAAGTCCGACCTCCAAGATTATGTCACTGAAACTCCAATAGCCTTGGAAAAAATTGTAAAAAACACCTTTAAAAAGGGAATACTTAAATCATTTTTCCACGCATATGAAGATTATCATGTCACCAGTCTCATATGTAGATTTCACATAAAAAGTCATTTTAAATTACATTATACATTCTCATATTATACATATTATTAAATTTAAAAAAGACTATTTATAGGACACAGCTGTGTTTCTATGCTTCCTATGTAAGCATCCAAGCAAACACACTATAAATGAAACTGAAGAAAGGAGTACATAGATAATTATAAGGACAGCCTCGAGGGGCCTTTACATTCATATGTTATGGTCGTGAGATGTCAGCTCTGTTTAGCATCAATACCCTTTTGACCCGCAACATTATTCCAAAGGGCTTTCCTCAGGATAACATATATTCCTGCATTAATCATGGCGGGCCACATTTTCTGTAAGGTAGTTGATTGGGACAAAACATGGGATTTCTTTGCTTCTTCACACAAACGAAGAGTTCAGTGTCCAAATCTCTTGCCCTCTGAAATGGCACATTTTCCCAATTCCTGTCAGCTGGTATACTAAAATACAGTGACATCACTTCCAGGTACCGCCCACTCCAACTAATTCACTGTAAGCCTTTATTTGTGAGCTTTTTCACCCTTCATCCCAAGCTCTTCACTTGTGACTCTCACTTATGTTTAGATGTTTCTCCGAATCTCCCATCAGTCACTGCGGCCAGTATTGTTTCATTAGTCTCTCATTATCCCATTCCAGCAGTCGCTCTAATGCCCAAGAAGGCCCTTGAGAATAAATCTGGTTGATGACATTCTGACAGCAGGACTCTCCCTCTGCTTGTCTCTTTTTCCTGGGGTCCCTCAGGGCCCCACAGACTCATGGGCCCCAAAGGCTAGCACTGGCCCATTCTAAAGTCAACAGATACCCTTGCCTGCAGAGTATAATTTGTACTGACTCTGTCCCCTCAAATTTCAGCTTTCCTGTCCAGCTGGTGCAGGAATTCGGGCAGCCTGCCCCCCTTTCAGTGGCCCTTGCTGTCCAAGGTGTCTCTGATGGAAGGCCAGGCCTTGCCTCTTTCGCACACAGAGAGGACACCCTACAGACCTGCTGCCCAAGGTGTCTCTGATGGAAGGCCAGGCCTTGCCTCTTTCAGACACAGAGAGGACACCCTACAGACCTGCTGCCCAAGGTGTCTCTGATGGGAGGCCAGGCCTTGCCTCTTGTGCACACAGAGAGGACACCCTATAGACCTGCTGCCCAAGGTGTCTCTGATGGGAGGCCAGGCCTTGCCTCTTGTGCACACAGAGAGGACACCCTATAGACCTGCTGCCCAAGGTGTCTCTGATGGAATGCCAGGCCTTGCCTCTTTCGCACACAGAGAGGACACCCTACAGACCTGCTGTCCAAGGTGTCTCTGATGGGAGGCCAGGCCTTGCCTCTTGTGCACACAGAGAGGACACCCTATAGACCTGCTGCCCAAGGTGTCTCTGATGGAAGGCCAGGCCTTGCCTCTTGTGCACACAGAGAGGACACCCTATAGACCTGCTGCCCAAGGTGTCTCTGATGGAAGGCCAGGCCTTGCCTCTTTCGCACACAGAGAGGACACCCTACAGACCTGCTGTCCAAGGTGTCTCTGATGGAAGGCCAGGCCTTGCCTCTTTCGCACACAGAGAGGACACCCTACAGACCTGCTGCCCAAGGTGTCTCTGATGGAAGGCCAGGCCTTGCCTCTTGTGCACACAGAGAGGACACCCTATAGACCTTGCTGTCCAAGGTGTCTCTGATGGAAGGCCAGGCCTTGCCTCTTTCGCACACAGAGAGGACACCCTACAGACCTGCTGTCCAAGGTGTCTCTGATGGAAGGCCAGGCCTTGCCTCTTGTGCACACAGAGAGGACACCCTATAGACCTGCTGTCCAAGGTGTCTCTGATGGAAGGCCAGGCCTTGCCTCTTTCAGACACAGAGAGGACACCCTATAGACCTGCTGTCCAAGGTGTCTCTGATGGAAGGCCAGGCCTTGCCTCTTTCGCACACAGAGAGGACACCCTACAGACCTGCTGTCCAAGGTGTCTCTGATGGAAGGCCAGGCCTTGCCTCTTTCCGACACAGAGAGGACACCCTATAGACCTGCTGCCCAAGGTGTCTCTGATGAAAGGCCAGGCCTTGCCTCTTGTGCACACAGAGAGGACACCCTATAGACCTGCTGTCCAAGTTGTCTCTGATGGAAGGTCAGGCCTTGCCTCTTGTGCACACAGAGAGGACACCCTACAGACCTGCTGCCCAAGGTGTCTCTGATGGAAGGCCAGGCCTTGCCTCTTTCAGCCTCAGAGAGGACACCCTATAGACCTGCTGTCCAAGGTGTCTCTGATGGAAGGCCAGGCCTTGCCTCTTTCAGCCTCAGAGAGGACACCCTATAGACCTGCTGTCCAAGGTGTCTCTGATGGAAGGCCAGGCCTTGCCTCTTGTGCACACAGAGAGGACACCCTATAGACCTGCTGTCCAAGGTGTCTCTGATGAAAGGCCAGGCCTTGCCTCTTTCAGCCACAGAGAGGACACCCTATAGACCTGCTGACCAAGGTGTCTCTGATGGAAGGCCAGGCCTTGCCTCTTTCAGCCTCAGAGAGGACACCCTATAGACCTGCTGTCCAAGGTGTCTCTGATGGAAGGCCAGGCCTTGCCTCTTGTGCACACAGAGAGGACACCCTACAGACCTGCTGCCCAAGGTGTCTCTGATGAAAGGCCAGGCCTTGCCTCTTTCAGACACAGAGAGGACACCCTATAGACCTGCTGCCCAAGGTGTCTCTGATGAAAGGCCAGGCCTTGCCTCTTTCAGCCTCAGAGAGGACACCCTATAGACCTGCTGTCCAAGGTGTCTCTGATGGAAGGCCAGGCCTTGCCTCTTGTGCACACAGAGAGGACACCCTATAGACCTGCTGTCCAAGGTGTCTCTGATGGAAGGCCAGGCCTTGCCTCTTTCAGCCTCAGAGAGGACACCCTACAGACCTGTTGCCCAAGGTGTCTCTGATGGGAGGCCAGGCCTTGCCTCTTTCCGACACAGAGAGGACACCCTACAGACCTGCTGCCCAAGGTGTCTCTGATGGAAGGCCAGGCCTTGCCTCTTTCAGACACAGAGAGGACACCCTATAGACCTGCTGTCCAAGGTGTCTCTGATGAAAGGCCAGGCCTTGCCTCTTTCGCACACAGAGAGGACACCCTATAGACCTGCTGTCCAAGGTGTCTCTGATGGAAGGCCAGGCCTTGCCTCTTGTGCACACAGAGAGGACACCCTATAGACCTGCTGTCCAAGGTGTCTCTGATGGAAGGCCAGGCCTTGCCTCTTGTGCACACAGAGAGGACACCCTACAGACCTGCTGCCCAAGGTGTCTCTGATGGAAGGCCAGGCCTTGCCTCTTGTGCACACAGAGAGGACACCCTACAGACCTGCTGCCCAAGGTGTCTCTGATGGAAGGCCAGGCCTTGCCTCTTGTGCACACAGAGAGGACACCCTACAGACCTGCTGCCCAAGGTGTCTCTGATGGAAGGCCAGGCCTTGCCTCTTGTGCACACAGAGAGGACACCCTATAGACCTGCTGTCCAAGGTGTCTCTGATGGAAGGCCAGACCTTGCCTCTTGTGCACACAGAGAGGACACCCTACAGACCTGCTGCCCAAGGTGTCTCTGATGGAAGGCCAGGCTTTGCCTCTTTCAGACACAAGGAGGACACCCTATAGACCTGCTGTCCAAGGTGTCTCTGATGGAAGGCCAGGCCTTGCTTCTTGTGCACACAGAGAGGACACCCTACAGACCTGCTGCCCAAGGTGTCTCTGATGGAAGGCCAGGCTTTGCCTCTTTCAGACACAGAGAGGACACCCTATAGACCTGCAGACCAAGGTGTCTCTGATGGAAGGCCAGGCCTTGCCTCTTGTGCACACAGAGAGGACACCCTATAGACCTGCTGTCCAAGGTGTCTCTGATGGAAGGCCAGACCTTGCCTCTTGTGCACACAGAGAGGACATCCTACAGACCTGCTGCCCAAGGTGTCTCTGATGGAAGGCCAGGCCTTGCCTCTTGTGCACACAGAAAGGACACCCTATAGACCTGCTGTCCAAGGTGTCTCTGATGGAAGGCCAGGCCTTGCCTCTTGTGCACACAGAGAGGACACCCTATAGACCTGCTGTCCAAGGTGTCTCTGATGGAAGGCCAGGCCTTGCCTCTTGTGCACACAGAGAGGATACCCTACAGACCTGCTGCCCAAGGTGTCTCTGATGGAAGGCCAGGCCTTGCCTCTTTCCGACACAGAGAGGACACCCTACAGACCTGCTGCCCAAGGTGTCTCTGATGGAAGGCCAGGCCTTGCCTCTTGTGCACACAGAGAGGACACCCTATAGACCTGCTGTCCAAGGTGTCTCTGATGGAAGGCCAGGCCTTGCCTCTTTCAGCCTCAGAGAGGACACCCTACAGACCTGCTGCCCAAGGTGTCTCTGATGGAAGGCCAGGCCTTGCCTCTTTCAGACACAGAGAGGACACCCTATAGACCTGCTGTCCAAGGTGTCTCTGATGGGAGGCCAGGCCTTGCCTCTTGTGCACACAGAGAGGACACCCTACAGACCTGCTGTCCAAGGTGTCTCTGATGGAAGGCCAGGCCTTGCCTCTTGTGCACACAGAGAGGACACCCTACAGACCTGCTGTCCAAGGTGTCTCTGATGGAAGGCCAGGCCTTGCCTCTTGTGCACACAGAGAGGACACCCTATAGACCTGCTGTCCAAGGTGTCTCTGATGGAAGGCCAGGCCTTGCCTCTTGTGCACACAGAGAGGACACCCTATAGACCTGCTGACCAAGGTGTCTCTGATGGAAGGCCAGGCCTTGCCTCTTGTGCACACAGAGAGGACACCCTATAGACCTGCTGTCCAAGGTGTCTCTGATGGAAGGCCAGGCCTTGCCTCTTGTGCACACAGAGAGGACACCCTACAGACCTGCTGTCCAAGGTGTCTCTGATGGAAGGCCAGGCCTTGCCTCTTTCAGCCACAGAGAGGACACCCTATAGACCTGCTGCCCAAGGTGTCTCTGATGGAAGGCCAGGCCTTGCTTCTTTCGCACACAGAGAGGACACCCTACAGACCTGCTGTCCAAGGTGTCTCTGATGGGAGGCCAGGCCTTGCCTCTTTCAGCCACAGAGAGGACACCCTATAGACCTTGCTGTCCAAGGTGTCTCTGATGGAAGGCCAGGCCTTGCCTCTTTCGCACACAGAGAACACACCCTATAGACCTGCTGTCCAAGGTGTCTCTGATGGAAGGCCAGGCCTTGCCTCTTTCAGACACAGAGAGAACACCCTATAGACCTGCTGTCCAAGGTGTCTCTGATGGAAGGCCAGGCCTTGCCTCTTTCCGACACAGAGAGGACACCCTATAGACCTGCTGTCCAAGGTGTCTCTGATGGAAGGCCAGGCCTTGCCTCTTTCAGCCACAGAGAGGACACCCTATAGACCTGCTGACCAAGGTGTCTCTGATGGAAGGCCAGGCCTTGCCTCTTTCAGCCACAGAGAGGACACCCTATAGACCTGCTGTCCAAGGTGTCTCTGATGGAAGGCCAGGCCTTGCCTCTTTCAGCCACAGAGAGGACACCCTATAGACCTGCTGACCAAGGTGTCTCTGATGGAAGGCCAGGCCTTGCCTCTTTCAGCCACAGAGAGGACGCCCTATAGACCTGCTGACCAAGGTGTCTCTGATGGAAGGCCAGGCCTTGCCTCTTGTGCACACAGAGAGGACGCCCTACAGACCTGTTGTCCAAGGTGTCTCTCATGGCAGGCCAGGCCTTGCCTCTTGTGCACACAGAGAGGACACCCTATAGACCTGCTGCCCAAGGTGTCTCTGATGAAAGGCCAGGCCTTGCCTCTTTCGCACACAGAGAGGACACCCTACAGACCTGCTGCCCAAGGTGTCTCTGATGGAAGGCCAGACCTTGCCTCTTTCAGACACAGAGAGGACACCCTACAGACCTGCTGCCCAAGGTGTCTCTGATGGGAGGCCAGGCCTTGCCTCTTGTGCACACAGAGAGGACACCCTACAGACCTGCTGCCCAAGGTGTCTCTGATGGGAGGCCAGGCCTTGCCTCTTGTGCACACAGAGAGGACACCCTATAGACCTGCTGCCCAAGGTGTCTCTGATGGGAGGCCAGGCCTTGCCTCTTGTGCACACAGAGAGGACACCCTATAGACCTGCTGCCCAAGGTGTCTCTGATGGAAGGCCAGGCCTTGCCTCTTTCGCACACAGAGAGGACACCCTACAGACCTGCTGTCCAAGGTGTCTCTGATGGGAGGCCAGGCCTTGCCTCTTGTGCACACAGAGAGGACACCCTATAGACCTGCTGCCCAAGGTGTCTCTGATGGAAGGCCAGGCCTTGCCTCTTGTGCACACAGAGAGGACACCCTATAGACCTGCTGCCCAAGGTGTCTCTGATGGAAGGCCAGGCCTTGCCTCTTTCGCACACAGAGAGGACACCCTACAGACCTGCTGCCCAAGGTGTCTCTGATGGAAGGCCAGGCCTTGCCTCTTGTGCACACAGAGAGGACACCCTATAGACCTTGCTGTCCAAGGTGTCTCTGATGGAAGGCCAGGCCTTGCCTCTTTCGCACACAGAGAGGACACCCTACAGACCTGCTGTCCAAGGTGTCTCTGATGGAAGGCCAGGCCTTGCCTCTTGTGCATACAGAGAGGACACCCTATAGACCTGCTGTCCAAGGTGTCTCTGATGGAAGGCCAGGCCTTGCCTCTTTCAGACACAGAGAGGACACCCTATAGACCTGCTGTCCAAGGTGTCTCTGATGGAAGGCCAGGCCTTGCCTCTTTCCGACACAGAGAGGACACCCTATAGACCTGCTGCCCAAGGTGTCTCTGATGAAAGGCCAGGCCTTGCCTCTTGTGCACACAGAGAGGACACCCTATAGACCTGCTGTCCAAGGTGTCTCTGATGGAAGGTCAGGCCTTGCCTCTTGTGCACACAGAGAGGACACCCTACAGACCTGCTGCCCAAGGTGTCTCTGATGGAAGGCCAGGCCTTGCCTCTTTCAGCCTCAGAGAGGACACCCTATAGACCTGCTGTCCAAGGTGTCTCTGATGGAAGGCCAGGTCTTGCCTCTTTCAGCCTCAGAGAGGACACCCTATAGACCTGCTGTCCAAGGTGTCTCTGATGGAAGGCCAGGCCTTGCCTCTTGTGCACACAGAGAGGACACCCTATAGACCTGCTGTCCAAGGTGTCTCTGATGAAAGGCCAGGCCTTGCCTCTTGTGCACACAGAGAGGACACCCTATAGACCTGCTGTCCAAGGTGTCTCTGATGAAAGGCCAGGCCTTGCCTCTTTCAGCCACAGAGAGGACACCCTATAGACCTGCTGACCAAGGTGTCTCTGATGGAAGGCCAGGCCTTGCCTCTTTCAGCCTCAGAGAGGACACCCTATAGACCTGCTGTCCAAGGTGTCTCTGATGGAAGGCCAGGCCTTGCCTCTTGTGCACACAGAGAGGACACCCTACAGACCTGCTGCCCAAGGTGTCTCTGATGAAAGGCCAGGCCTTGCCTCTTTCAGACACAGAGAGGACACCCTATACACCTGCTGCCCAAGGTGTCTCTGATGAAAGGCCAGGCCTTGCCTCTTTCAGCCTCAGAGAGGACACCCTATAGACCTGCTGTCCAAGGTGTCTCTGATGGAAGGCCAGGCCTTGCCTCTTGTGCACACAGAGAGGACACCCTATAGACCTGCTGTCCAAGGTGTCTCTGATGGAAGGCCAGGCCTTGCCTCTTTCAGCCTCAGAGAGGACACCCTACAGACCTGTTGCCCAAGGTGTCTCTGATGGGAGGCCAGGCCTTGCCTCTTTCCGACACAGAGAGGACACCCTACAGACCTGCTGCCCAAGGTGTCTCTGATGGAAGGCCAGGCCTTGCCTCTTTCAGACACAGAGAGGACACCCTATAGACCTGCTGTCCAAGGTGTCTCTGATGAAAGGCCAGGCCTTGCCTCTTTCGCACACAGAGAGGACACCCTATAGACCTGCTGTCCAAGGTGTCTCTGATGGAAGGCCAGGCCTTGCCTCTTGTGCACACAGAGAGGACACCCTATAGACCTGCTGTCCAAGGTGTCTCTGATGGAAGGCCAGGCCTTGCCTCTTGTGCACACAGAGAGGACACCCTACAGACCTGCTGCCCAAGGTGTCTCTGATGGAAGGCCAGGCCTTGCCTCTTGTGCACACAGAGAGGACTCCCTACAGACCTGCTGCCCAAGGTGTCTCTGATGGAAGGCCAGGCCTTGCCTCTTGTGCACACAGAGAGGACTCCCTACAGACCTGCTGCCCAAGGTGTCTCTGATGGAAGGCCAGACCTTGCCTCTTGTGCACACAGAGAGGACACCCTACAGACCTGCTGCCCAAGGTGTCTCTGATGGAAGGCCAGACCTTGCCTCTTGTGCACACAGAGAGGACACCCTACAGACCTGCTGCCCAAGGTGTCTCTGATGGAAGGCCAGGCTTTGCCTCTTTCAGACACAAGGAGGACACCCTATAGACCTGCTGCCCAAGGTGTCTCTGATGGAAGGACAGGCTTTGCCTCTTTCAGACACAGAGAGGACACCCTATAGACCTGCAGACCAAGGTGTCTCTGATGGAAGGCCAGGCCTTGCCTCTTGTGCACACAGAGAGGACACCCTATAGACCTGCAGACCAAGGTGTCTCTGATGGAAGGCCAGACCTTGCCTCTTGTGCACACAGAGAGGACACCCTACAGACCTGCTGCCCAAGGTGTCTCTGATGGAAGGCCAGGCCTTGCCTCTTGTGCACACAGAGAGGACACCCTATAGACCTGCTGTCCAAGGTGTCTCTGATGGAAGGCCAGGCCTTGCCTCTTGGGCACACAGAGAGGACACCCTATAGACCTGCTGTCCAAGGTGTCTCTGATGGAAGGCCAGGCCTTGCCTCTTGTGCACACAGAGAGGATACCCTACAGACCTGCTGCCCAAGGTGTCTCTGATGGAAGGCCAGGCCTTGCCTCTTTCCGACACAGAGAGGACACCCTACAGACCTGCTGCCCAAGGTGTCTCTGATGGAAGGCCAGGCCTTGCCTCTTGTGCACACAGAGAGGACACCCTATAGACCTGCTGTCCAAGGTGTCTCTGATGGAAGGCCAGGCCTTGCCTCTTTCAGCCTCAGAGAGGACACCCTACAGACCTGCTGCCCAAGGTGTCTCTGATGGGAGGCCAGGCCTTGCCTCTTTCAGCCACAGAGAGGACGCCCTATAGACCTTGCTGTCCAAGGTGTCTCTGATGGAAGGCCAGGCCTTGCCTCTTGTGCACACAGAGAGGACACCCTATAGACCTGCTGTCCAAGGTGTCTCTGATGGAAGGCCAGGCCTTGCCTCTTGTGCACACAGAGAGGACACCCTATAGACCTGCTGACCAAGGTGTCTCTGATGGAAGGCCAGGCCTTGCCTCTTGTGCACACAGAGAGGACACCCTATAGACCTGCTGTCCAAGGTGTCTCTGATGGAAGGCCAGGCCTTGCCTCTTGTGCACACAGAGAGGACACCCTACAGACCTGCTGTCCAAGGTGACTCTGATGGAAGGCCAGGCCTTGCCTCTTTCAGCCACAGAGAGGACACCCTATAGACCTGCTGCCCAAGGTGTCTCTGATGGAAGGCCAGGCCTTGCTTCTTTCGCACACAGAGAGGACACCCTACAGACCTGCTGTCCAAGGTGTCTCTGATGGGAGGCCAGGCCTTGCCTCTTTCAGCCACAGAGAGGACGCCCTATAGACCTTGCTGTCCAAGGTGTCTCTGATGGAAGGCCAGGCCTTGCCTCTTTCGCACACAGAGAGGACACCCTATAGACCTTGCTGTCCAAGGTGTCTCTGATGGAAGGCCAGGCCTTGCCTCTTTCGCACACAGAGAACACACCCTATAGACCTGCTGTCCAAGGTGTCTCTGATGGAAGGCCAGGCCTTGCCTCTTTCAGACACAGAGAGAACACCCTATAGACCTGCTGTCCAAGGTGTCTCTGATGGAAGGCCAGGCCTTGCCTCTTTCCGACACAGAGAGGACACCCTATAGACCTGCTGTCCAAGGTGTCTCTGATGGAAGGCCAGGCCTTGCCTCTTTCAGCCACAGAGAGGACACCCTATAGACCTGCTGACCAAGGTGTCTCTGATGGAAGGCCAGGCCTTGCCTCTTTCAGCCACAGAGAGGACACCCTATAGACCTGCTGTCCAAGGTGTCTCTGATGGAAGGCCAGGCCTTGCCTCTTTCAGCCACAGAGAGGACACCCTATAGACCTGCTGACCAAGGTGTCTCTGATGGAAGGCCAGGCCTTGCCTCTTTCAGCCACAGAGAGGACGCCCTATAGACCTGCTGACCAAGGTGTCTCTGATGGAAGGCCAGGCCTTGCCTCTTGTGCACACAGAGAGGACGCCCTACAGACCTGTTGTCCAAGGTGTCTCTGATGGGAGGCCAGGCCTTGCCTCTTGTGCACACAGAGAGGACACCCTATAGACCTGCTGCCCAAGGTGTCTCTGATGAAAGGCCAGGCCTTGCCTCTTTCGCACACAGAGAGGACACCCTACAGACCTGCTGTCCAAGGTGTCTCTGATGGAAGGCCAGGCCTTGCCTCTTGTGCACACAGAGAGGACGCCCTACACACCTGTTGTCCAAGGTGTCTCTGATGGGAGGCCAGGCCTTGCCTCTTGTGCACACAGAGAGGACACCCTATAGACCTGCTGCCCAAGGTGTCTCTGATGAAAGGCCAGGCCTTGCCTCTTTCGCACACAGAGAGGACACCCTACAGACCTGCTGTCCAAGGTGTCTCTGATGGAAGGCCAGGCCTTGCCTCTTTCAGACACAGAGAGGACACCCTATAGACCTGCTGTCCAAGGTGTCTCTGATGAAAGGCCAGGCCTTGCCTCTTTCGCACACAGAGAGGACACCCTATAGACCTGCTGTCCAAGGTGTCTCTGATGGAAGGCCAGGCCTTGCCTCTTGTGCACACAGAGAGGACACCCTATAGACCTGCTGTCCAAGGTGTCTCTGATGGAAGGCCAGGCCTTGCCTCTTGTGCACACAGAGAGGACACCCTACAGACCTGCTGCCCAAGGTGTCTCTGATGGAAGGCCAGGCCTTGCCTCTTGTGCACACAGAGAGGACACCCTACAGACCTGCTGCCCAAGGTGTCTCTGATGGAAGGCCAGGCCTTGCCTCTTGTGCACACAGAGAGGACTCCCTACAGACCTGCTGCCCAAGGTGTCTCTGATGGAAGGCCAGGCCTTGCCTCTTGTGCACACAGAGAGGACACCCTATAGACCTGCTGTCCAAGGTGTCTCTGATGGAAGGCCAGACCTTGCCTCTTGTGCACACAGAGAGGACACCCTACAGACCTGCTGCCCAAGGTGTCTCTGATGGAAGGCCAGGCTTTGCCTCTTTCAGACACAAGGAGGACACCCTATAGACCTGCTGTCCAAGGTGTCTCTGATGGAAGGCCAGGCCTTGCCTCTTGTGCACACAGAGAGGACACCCTACAGACCTGCTGCCCAAGGTGTCTCTGATGGAAGGCCAGGCTTTGCCTCTTTCAGACACAGAGAGGACACCCTATAGACCTGCAGACCAAGGTGTCTCTGATGGAAGGCCAGGCCTTGCCTCTTGTGCACACAGAGAGGACACCCTATAGACCTGCTGTCCAAGGTGTCTCTGATGGAAGGCCAGACCTTGCCTCTTGTGCACACAGAGAGGACACCCTACAGACCTGCTGCCCAAGGTGTCTCTGATGGAAGGCCAGGCCTTGCCTCTTGTGCACACAGAGAGGACACCCTATAGACCTGCTGTCCAAGGTGTCTCTGATGGAAGGCCAGGCCTTGCCTCTTGTGCACACAGAGAGGACACCCTATAGACCTGCTGTCCAAGGTGTCTCTGATGGAAGGCCAGGCCTTGCCTCTTGTGCACACAGAGAGGATACCCTACAGACCTGCTGCCCAAGGTGTCTCTGATGGAAGGCCAGGCCTTGCCTCTTTCCGACACAGAGAGGACACCCTACAGACCTGCTGCCCAAGGTGTCTCTGATGGAAGGCCAGGCCTTGCCTCTTGTGCACACAGAGAGGACACCCTATAGACCTGCTGTCCAAGGTGTCTCTGATGGAAGGCCAGGCCTTGCCTCTTTCAGCCTCAGAGAGGACACCCTACAGACCTGCTGCCCAAGGTGTCTCTGATGGGAGGCCAGGCCTTGCCTCTTTCAGCCACAGAGAGGACGCCCTATAGACCTTGCTGTCCAAGGTGTCTCTGATGGAAGGCCAGGCCTTGCCTCTTGTGCACACAGAGAGGACACCCTATAGACCTGCTGTCCAAGGTGTCTCTGATGGAAGGCCAGGCCTTGCCTCTTGTGCACACAGAGAGGACACCCTATAGACCTGCTGACCAAGGTGTCTCTGATGGAAGGCCAGGCCTTGCCTCTTGTGCACACAGAGAGGACACCCTATAGACCTGCTGTCCAAGGTGTCTCTGATGGAAGGCCAGGCCTTGCCTCTTGTGCACACAGAGAGGACACCCTACAGACCTGCTGTCCAAGGTGACTCTGATGGAAGGCCAGGCCTTGCCTCTTTCAGCCACAGAGAGGACACCCTATAGACCTGCTGCCCAAGGTGTCTCTGATGGAAGGCCAGGCCTTGCTTCTTTCGCACACAGAGAGGACACCCTACAGACCTGCTGTCCAAGGTGTCTCTGATGGGAGGCCAGGCCTTGCCTCTTTCAGCCACAGAGAGGACGCCCTATAGACCTTGCTGTCCAAGGTGTCTCTGATGGAAGGCCAGGCCTTGCCTCTTTCGCACACAGAGAGGACACCCTATAGACCTTGCTGTCCAAGGTGTCTCTGATGGAAGGCCAGGCCTTGCCTCTTTCGCACACAGAGAACACACCCTATAGACCTGCTGTCCAAGGTGTCTCTGATGGAAGGCCAGGCCTTGCCTCTTTCAGACACAGAGAGAACACCCTATAGACCTGCTGTCCAAGGTGTCTCTGATGGAAGGCCAGGCCTTGCCTCTTTCCGACACAGAGAGGACACCCTATAGACCTGCTGTCCAAGGTGTCTCTGATGGAAGGCCAGGCCTTGCCTCTTTCAGCCACAGAGAGGACACCCTATAGACCTGCTGACCAAGGTGTCTCTGATGGAAGGCCAGGCCTTGCCTCTTTCAGCCACAGAGAGGACACCCTATAGACCTGCTGTCCAAGGTGTCTCTGATGGAAGGCCAGGCCTTGCCTCTTTCAGCCACAGAGAGGACACCCTATAGACCTGCTGACCAAGGTGTCTCTGATGGAAGGCCAGGCCTTGCCTCTTTCAGCCACAGAAAGGACGCCCTATAGACCTGCTGACCAAGGTGTCTCTGATGGAAGGCCAGGCCTTGCCTCTTGTGCACACAGAGAGGACGCCCTACAGACCTGTTGTCCAAGGTGTCTCTGATGGGAGGCCAGGCCTTGCCTCTTGTGCACACAGAGAGGACACCCTATAGACCTGCTGCCCAAGGTGTCTCTGATGAAAGGCCAGGCCTTGCCTCTTTCGCACACAGAGAGGACACCCTACAGACCTGCTGTCCAAGGTGTCTCTGATGGAAGGCCAGGCCTTGCCTCTTGTGCACACAGAGAGGACGCCCTACACACCTGTTGTCCAAGGTGTCTCTGATGGGAGGCCAGGCCTTGCCTCTTGTGCACACAGAGAGGACACCCTATAGACCTGCTGCCCAAGGTGTCTCTGATGAAAGGCCAGGCCTTGCCTCTTTCGCACACAGAGAGGACACCCTACAGACCTGCTGTCCAAGGTGTCTCTGATGGAAGGCCAGGCCTTGCCTCTTTCGCACACAGAGAGGACACCCTACAGACCTGCTGCCCAAGGTGTCTCTGATGGGAGGCCAGGCCTTGCCTCTTTCAGCCACAGAGAGGACACCCTATAGACCTGCTGACCAAGGTGTCTCTGATGGAAGGCCAGGCCTTGCCTCTTTCAGCCACAGAGAGGACACCCTATAGACCTGCTGCCCAAGGTGTCTCTGATGGAAGGCCAGGCCTTGCCTCTTGTGCACACAGAGAGGACACCCTATAGACCTGCTGTCCAAGGTGTCTCTGATGGAAGGCCAGGCCTTGCCTCTTGTGCACACAGAGAGGACACCCTATAGACCTGCTGACAAGGTGTCTCTGATGGAAGGCCAGGCCTTGCCTCTTTCAGACACAGAGAGGACACCCTATAGACCTGCTGTCCAAGGTGTCTCTGATGGAAGGCCAGACCTTGCCTCTTGTGCACACAGAGAGGACACCCTATAGACCTGCTGTCCAAGGTGTCTCTGATGGAAGGCCAGGCCTTGCCTCTTTCGCACACAGAGAGGACACCCTATAGACCTTGCTGTCCAAGGTGTCTCTGATGAAAGGCCAGGCCTTGCCTCTTTTGCACACAGAGAGGACACCCTATAGACCTGCTGTCCAAGGTGTCTCTGATGGAAGGCCAGGCCTTGCCTCTTGTGCACACAGAGAGGACACCCTATAGACCTGCTGTCCAAGGTGTCTCTGATGAAAGGCCAGGCCTTGCCTCTTTCAGCCACAGAGAGGACACCCTATAGACCTGCTGACCAAGGTGTCTCTGATGGAAGGCCAGGCCTTGCCTCTTTCAGCCACAGAGAGGACACCCTATAGACCTGCTGTCCAAGGTGTCTCTGATGGAAGGCCAGGCCTTGCCTCTTGTGCACACAGAGAGGACACCCTATAGACCTGCTGACCAAGGTGTCTCTGATGGAAGGCCAGGCCTTGCCTCTTTCAGCCACAGAGAGGACACCCTATAGACCTGCTGACCAAGGTGTCTCTGATGGAAGGCCAGGCTTTGCCTCTTTCAGACACAGAGAGGACACCCTATAGACCTGCTGTCCAAGGTGTCTCTGATGGGAGGCCAGGCCTTGCCTCTTTCAGACACAGAGAGGACACCCTACAGACCTGTTGTCCAAGGTGTCTCTGATGGGAGGCCAGGCCTTGCCTCTTTCCGACACAGAGAGGACACCCTATAGACCTGCTGCCCAAGGTGTCTCTGATGGAAGGCCAGGCCTTGCCTCTTTCGCACACAGAGAGGACACCCTACAGACCTGCTGCCCAAGGTGTCTCTGATGGAAGGCCAGGCCTTGCCTCTTGTGCACACAGAGAGGACACCCTATAGACCTGCTGTCCAAGGTGTCTCTGATGGAATGCCAGGCCTTGCCTCTTGTGCACACAGAGAGGACACCCTATAGACCTGCTGTCCAAGGTGTCTCTGATGGAAGGCCAGGCCTTGCCTCTTGTGCACACAGAGAGGACACCCTATAGACCTGCTGTCCAAGGTGTCTCTGATGGAAGGCCAGGCCTTGCTTCTTTCGCACACAGAGAGGACACCCTATAGACCTGCTGCCCAAGGTGTCTCTGATGGAAGGCCAGGCCTTGCCAGGCCTTGCCTCTTTCAGACACAGAGAGAACACCCTATAGACCTGCTGCCCAAGGTGTCTCTGATGGAAGGCCAGGCCTTGCCAGGCCTTGCCTCTTGTGCACACAGAGAGGACACCCTACAGACCTGTTGTCCAAGGTGTCTCTGATGAAAGGCCAGGCCTTGCCTCTTTTGCACACAGAGAGGACACCCTATTAACCTTACTGAGGGCAGATCAGCAGTCTTGTGTGTGCAACAGCATTCGCTGCTGTGATATTACTTCCCACATTTTGGGGCTGAGGCGTAACTATACTTATCTTGAAGGAATCTGGACTCTTTTGGTTGATGAGGAGGAAAAGGGTTTACTCCACTGGGAAAAGCATTTCCCCCTGGAGCAAATAAAGAGAAATGCAACTTTAGTTTTTCTAATCATTTACACATGTGTAACTGCATACCATGTACACTTTTTTACACATGTGTAAATGCTAATAAAGGAGAGCACTCCTATAAAGCTGGGACTCACGTAGCTTCCCAGGAATGTATTAATTCCAAAATAGTTGTAACATTACCCAAAGTATGGAGGGAGATTTAGACATGTTCGCCTGTGTATCATGGGAAGGACAAGGCTGCTACTTTTGGCCAACTCTAAACACAACCATACTGTTGGACATGGCCCTTCTTAGGGCGATTTCCCTAAAACTATTTGCTTTTTGCCAACTCTCTGTTCCTGACCTTAAGACTCGGGCACTTTCCCACTGTCATGCAGCCGGAATGAGCGCGGGCCCTTCCTGCACATGCCAGGATAGGGTGCTTACTTGATTGGTTAAGGTGTCCTATCGGTGAGCGCCCTGTAAGAAGGTACACCACATACCCAGGGCAGGTGCAACACTGGCTAATAGGGGGACGCCGCACTGACTGTACCACCCACCTGAATAGCCTGTCAAAACTGTCCTATGCTCAGGCTGGCCGGTCTCACGCCATAGCCAACCCTGAGGCGGCCTTTCACTAACACCAAACCGAGGTAGGTGGGTGGCCGGGTAGGTACATCTGCTGGTGCACTGCCCGGGTAGGAACAAACCCCCATGTGGGTTTTCCCTATCCAGTGGGTCCGCTCTCCCCATGGGACACTTACCGGGAGGGCTGATTCTCTTATTACGGCCTGGGGCACTTTCCCACTGCAAATGCAGTGCGAAAGGGCGAGCACCCTTCCTATACACTTTATGAAGGGGTGCTCAACTGAAGTTTCTAAAACATTAGTCAGGTCGGCCGTGGCTGGCCAGTGTGTGCGCACTTGCACCTATGGTGATCCTAAACCGGTGTCCAGCCTGCCTTTGCAGGCCGGTGTGTGTACTTTAACCCTGGGCATAATACTTTGCTACGCTCACGAAGCATGCATAGTTTGTGCTACTACGCACTACGCAAATTGCACGTAGCAGAGTGAATAACTGTGCTAATCAACGTAGCGTAGCAGTAATATAATAAACTCCTTCAAATGCTTTGATAAAGCAATTTTCTATGCTAAAAAGCAAATAACCAATTCACAAAAATGAATTTTGACAATAAAATATCAAGCAATGAGAGAGGTGATGATTTTGAAGTCCCCTAACCTAGGGGAGGACCAAGCAGATGCCTTGAACACAAAAAGCATATCATGTGAACGATTCAATCGTGGTCCCTTCCTCCTAGGACCACCCCAAGCACAGTTATGGGCAAAAATACAATCCCAACCAAAGGCCCTGCAAAGCATTATGGGACGAGATAAGCAGTGGGCAGTGAATATTATAGTGTTCAATATCAAAATAATTCTACAAAGAGCTGCAGTTCAACTAGTCGTTACTAGGTGTCCCTCACGAGTCAAATGCAAAAGCATTGAAATTATTAATACATCAAGCTGCAGTTCCACTAGTCGTTACAAGATGTCCCTCACGAGTCAAATGCAAAAGTATTGAAAACCTTTCATGAAGCTTTTGCATTTGACTCGTGAAGACACCTAGTAACGACTAGTGAAACTACAGCTCTTTGTAGAATTATTTTGATATTGGATACTATAATATTCACTGCCCACTGCTAATCTTCTCGTCCCATAATGCTTTGCAGGGCCTTTGGTTGGGATTGTATTTTTGCCAATAACTGTGCTTGGGGTGGTCCTAAGAGGATGGGACCACCACCGAATCGTTCAATAAGATGTGCTTTTTGTTTTCAAGACATCTGCTTGGTTCTCTCCCTAGGTTAGCGAGGATACCAAAATCATCACCTCTCCTCACTGCTTGTTAGCTTTTTGAATTCACTTTAGTGAAATGACTATATGCATTTTTAGCATATAAAGACAGAGATATTTATTTTATCTCAATTTGCACTGTACAAGATGCTTTTGGTAATTATTCTATAGTGCAGTCAAGCACACAGCTACGCTACGCAAACTACGCCCAGGCTTAGTGTACTTTCACCTCTAATGTTTTAAGACCTGGGTCCAGCCTGCCAGTGCAGACTGCTCTGCGCATTTACACTGAGGGTGTCTCTAAAGGTGTGTCATGCCTGCCTTTGCAGGTTGGTGTGCACACTGGCACCAATGGTGTTTATCAATATCTGTCCAGCCTGCCATCTCAAGCTGGTGTGCGCATTTGCACCGATGGTGTCTTTGAATACGTGTCAAGCCGGCCATTGCAGGCTGGTGCGCACTTGCACCGATGGTGTCTTTGAATACATGTCCAGCTGGCCATTGCAGGCCGGTGTGCGCTGTGCACCAATGGTGCACCCAAATACATATCCAGTCTGCCATTGCAGGCCGGTGTGCGCTGTGCACCAATGGTGCACCCAAATACATGTCCAGTCTGCCATTACAGGCCTGTGTGAGCTGTGCACCGATGGTGCTCCCAAATACATGTCCAGTCTGCCATTGCAGGCCGGTGTGAGCTGTGCACCGATGGTGCTCCCAAATACATGTCCAGTCTGCCATTGCAGGCTGGTGTGAGCTGTGCACCGATGGTGCTCCCAAATACATGTCCAGTCTGCCATTACAGGCCTGTGTGAGCTGTGCACCGATGGTGCTCCCAAATACATGTCCAGTCTGCCATTACAGGCCTGTGTGAGCTGTGCACCGATGGTGCTCCCAAATACATGTCCAGTCTGCCATTGCAGGCCTATGTGAGCTGTGCACCGATGGTGCTCCTAAATAAGTGTTCAGCCTGCCATTTCAGGCTAGTGTGCGTAATCGCATGTTTACTCATACTGGCCTATTTAAGTCCTTTGCCATCCTGAGACGACCTTTCACTTTCATCCGAGTACCCCAAGGGTACGGCTTAAGGTGTGAAGTGAGTGTAAGGTGAGAGGCAGGGCAGGTACACATGTGTGTCCCTTGCCCAGGTAGTCAGGAATACCCAGGTGTGTCCTCTCTACCTATGAGGCTTGCTCTTCCTAGAGGCTAACATGGGGAGATGGATGAACTCACCTTAGGCTCTAATAGTGGATTGCAGTGGAGCAGCCTAATGAAGTTTCATATCATAGGATTTGCAGCAACAGCCCCTTGCCAGTGGTAAAGATGGCTTTGTCGTGATGCACATACAAATGCCACTACTAGAAATTGGACATTTCTATGCTCTAAAACCCTTTACGTGCCTTTGTGCATGGCTCCAGTCCACACTGGAGGTTGGGGGAGCACATCTGGGCATTCGCCAGTGACAGCTAAACAAATACTGGGCATGAAACTGGAAGAACAGACCTCTGCTGTTTGCGGGCCTAGATGGGGATATTGGAGGAGGAGGTTTTGACACTTGGCCTCTGGAGCCAGATTATGGCCCCGCTAAAGATCAAGATCTAAGTTCCATGGACGTATGGCAGACAGGACTGAAATTTACGGGTGACATCTAAGGATCAAAGGGAGACCCTTTGAACAACCCCCAACGTCAAAGGCACGCTGTAGTATAACTACTGGTGCCACACTTCAGCAAAGGGTGAGATACGCTTGTGGGGACGTAGGACAGGAGAACCTGGAACTACGTGCTGCACATTGCCAGAGGACTCTGTTGTGCACAAGGAGGATTACTGCCATTGAAAGGGACTGCGTGCCCTTCCTGAATAGTGGCTGGCCTGCGCTGACTACCTGCTGCTGTTTGGGACTTTGAAGTGTGCTCTCCAAGGGCTTGTTGAGCTTGCCCTCTGTTCTCTTGGAGATCTCAGGGGCATCAAAGACCTCCTACATGAGACAACTGGAGAGCGGTGCCCTTTCAAGTGCCCACATCGTGTGGCCTAGTGTCCAGGGGGGTGAACAGGGTGTCCAAACAGGGTGGGTGTAGGATAGTCGGGGTGATGTTTAAGGTGGAGGAAGGCTTGGGGCCACAGGGTTTGCAGAGTGTGTTATCAATTGACCTGCTGGGTATCAGTGCCCTGCATTAGGGTGCTGAGTGCGTATGTGTGCGAGCGCGTTCCATACAGACTTGCCTGATATCCGTTGCACCGCACATCATAGCGGAGTGTGTGTGTATGTGTGGGAGTGACAGTGGGTGAACCGTCAATGATTCACGACACTAGCCTGTGGTTTGCCTGATATGTTGATTCCTTGCCAAAAGAGCATTACTTTTGACATTGGTTTCCCCACATGGCCTTGGTCTGTGGTGCTGCTATAAAAGTGGTATAATTCTGTGTATGTACATATTTCTGATATCGTTGTGACCTGGGGTGCACCTTCGAACTGTGTGAGATTAAATTATAAGAACGGCTCCGGTGGGCTGGGGTGGACAATTTGTTGCACTCCATAAGGGTGCTGGGTGGGGGTGTAGAATAGAATCTTTCCCAAGAGTGCATATTGCTGATGTCATTCAAACACTGCTGGGCCTAGTACTGCTAGTCATAATTCAAATGTGATTTATGCCCAGAAATACATTCTGTTCATGTTGTGTTGATTATTGTGTGTGCTGAATACAAACGTTATTTACATACATCACATGTAAAGTGTCTTTTGTGACTCTCAAGATATTTATTGTGAGTCAGTGCTGTGCCAATGCTTTACACATTGCCTCTCTGGTAACCCTGACTGCTCAGGGCCAAGCTAGCCAAGGTTGAGCGCAGGTTACACAGTGTGTATAATCCCCGCCCCTGACGGGAGTGGTAGGTTCTGCCTGACTGGGGTATTACCTCAGCCAGCCAGAAAGTGCCAGTTCCAACACATACTCTTATTTCTCGAGGCAATACTTGTGATTTAGATGTGGAAGCCTGTGTGAAAGTGTCTTTCTAAATGGATTGGAAAATTACGTTCACGTGGAAGCCTCTCTCATTCCAGTGCCAGCTCCGGTCATGGAAGGAACGGACTGTGTTGCTAAAATGCGGTTCTTAACCCTCGTTCCTCATTGCACCGGATGCTCCCGGCAATCTGGCTCGCTCGCCAGGGCCTGGGTTTCCTCTGACCCAGAAGAGCACTGCTTTACCTGCAATCAGTTACTTGTAAATGAGAGTGACGTCTGTTCTTCTCCGACGAGAGAGAGACATTTCTGGACAGGAATGCAACCTTCCATACACCGGTCACAACATTTTATTGCCAGTCAAAGTAATTAAGTGATTAGAGGATTATCGTTCTCTTTTATCCACAGGAAGTAGGGCATGGCTTAAGGCCAACGAGGATGGCTGCTTCACTCTAAGCCTCCCCGGCGGCTCCGACGTGTCTGTGTGAGGACACTTCTGATCTCCGTTCTTTCCAATGCTGTGTGGGGCAAAGGAGGTGCCGAGGGCGCAGTGGGGATGTAGAAGCTGCTTTTTGTAATGCCGTTTGACATTCTTTTTCAGTGTACTTCTGCTCTGCAAAATGTTGGTCGTGCCTGCCATATTGTTTGTCATGGTGAGTCGCTGTTCGCCACACTTCATGCTATACACCTATGTTACTTCAAGGTCACATTTAAAGACAAAACCACTACATTTGATGCTCTTGCGAATACCCTCCCGCGAAGAGGGCATAGAGGGTCCGAAGAGTTAACCCAGCCGATGGTCCAGACATAGCAGCCCAAGGAAGAGCACGCAAGATGGTGGGTCCCCAGGCTCCCCTCCCCCTCCACTTTCCCCCACCCCCCCAATATGCGGCTGGGAGGCTAGGGCACCAAATTTGTGACAAGGGAGCGAACAATTAGCTAATGGACCTGGGCGACATACTGATGAAGCACGATTATTTGCGAATAAACTTGCTTGATCAAGTCTGCTCATAAGTGTGTTTTTATAAACATAACTAACAGTGTGAAAATCATTAATATGTGAAACTTTCAAAAGTACAACATGAAAATGTGCAAGAAAGACACAACACGTTTAGTAATCAGAAGCTGCAATAATAAATGTGCAGAAAGCATAGAAAAATAAGTGATTTTATGGAACTAGAAATAACACGAGAGAGAAAACTCAATAAATGTATTAAGTAACTTACGAGTAGAATTATAGAAAAATAATAATGAGAATGCTAAAAGTAAAATGTTTCTTGATTATGTTTTTTTCTCATAACAAAATAGTGACCGATTATTAATAGCCTACATTTTGAAATTAAATCATGTTTATGAATTTAATCAGAATAATGAATTCTTGAATATTGTTTTCTTATGTATTTGCTCTATTTTCTTAAACCGCAGTGTGTTTTATTCTTCAGAAAAACGACGATTCATGGTTTCTCAATGAAGGCCTCAAAACCTGCTAGAGTTATTTCCTTTTCCTAACGTAGGCCTCAGAAGAATGTACTTTGTCCTTCATTATTTCTAAAAGGCTGATTTATTTGTTTAGTTGTGCACAAACATATCAGTAGAATTTCCTTCCTACGGTTGGAGTATTTTCTTTCTATGAATAATCGTGTCGACTATGTTGCAAGCTGATGTGGAAGCGAGCGCAAGGATATGGAGAAATCTAAATGTTCTTTCCTGCTTCCGTGGAGCAATGACGGCATCCATTTTAACAAAGATCCGGATGAAACTGGCTTGGAAAATGATCACCTCTTGAACATAGCCAATAAAATCATGCAGAACTGTGAAAATGAAACATTTTGGGGTTGGATTGTGAACATTTTGGGGTATAAATACTTTCGTGGGAAAAGAACTGAGGAGTAGCTGTTTCTTTGAGAAGAGAGCTTTGCTGCTGTACTCTCTATGCTACTCTGGCTGGCTACATTTCATTGCAAATCTTGGGCGTGACATGCTGTCAGTCCAAATCTTGAACTATCTTTATATTGAACTATCCTGAATTAGCCTGCACTTCATCGGCTGGTGATGCTGCTCGAGCTATACCTTTTTGGCTGAGGGGTTAGCTTCTTCTGACTATTGCACGCTGTGCATTTGATTTTAGGTTTGTGTGAATCTTGAAATTGCATACTGATATTGCAATGTATCATTTCTTTTTCTCTCTCTCTCCTCTCTGGTCACAGAGGGGCGGCTGACATACTGAACTTGCCTTGGAATACCTTAGGGCAGGGTAAGCCAGCTAACAGGTAGTACATGGAGCACGGCACTCGCAGCCCAGGCCCACCAGATGGCAGGGCTCAGAGGACACACATGGTAGTAGTTACGCCTAACACATGAGAGGGTTACTCCCTGCGTCAACAACGGAAATCTCCAGCTCCTAGAGACTGCGTGGTTTACTTGCCAAGCCAATGATTCATGACTTGATGCATGTATGACCAGTAGCGGCTGCTACAGGATGGGGGTGGTGGGGCGGGGGGGTTGGGTGTGGGTGAAAGAAAAAGAAAAAAGGACTTACCTGAAACGGCCGGCAGCCCCCTCTCCTCCGTCCTCTTCCTTCTTCCTGTCTCTGGTCCTGGCTGGCAGCAGGAAGCACCCTGGCACACAGGCTCCCCTGAGCCAACCACAAAACTACAATGCAGCGTTGTGATTGGTCTGAGTGCTGAACCATGGGGGCAGGGAGCCTGTGCATGTTCCTCACCTGGCTGTGCATTACAGCCTGGTAGGGAACATGCAAAGTGCGCCTGACTGTTTGGCTGGCCCCAGAGGGCCGGCCAACCAAACAGTCAGGCGCACTTAGGGAGTGCAAACTACTCCTTCCCTGGTCTGACCAGCCCCGCCCGCCACTGACTGCAATAGGAAAAATAAAATGATAATAACAATACGTTTTTATAATTTTATTTTTCCTTTTGAGCAGTGGGGCGATGCTCCTCCGCCTCAGCGGAGGAGCCGCCACTGTTTATGACTTCATTGCTGATGACGCTGATTGATATATTGTTTTATGTCATTTAATGTGTTGAAACTTGTGAGTAACTTGGCTGCGAGTGATCGGATTTGAATTGAATAAATTGCGCCCATTTACTTCCATCAAGAGAAGTTGTGTGATGATTTATTCAAGGTATGCTGTGTTGAGAGTGTGAGCTGAGTGCACGGGTTACTGGCAAGTGGAAGGAGTTCATCGTCATAAAGTTTAGGAAATGGAGTTTGCACAAAGTGGTGGTTTTAGATAGTCTTTCCTGTCGTTTTCTGTAGTTGTGCCTCCTCCTGCTAGTTGTTACGTTGCTCTATTTTGGTTCATTAATATGGTTTCCCAGGAGACTCTTCTTTCCTGTCTTCATGGGTGTATCCTTGTTTTGGATTTTTGTGGTGTTCATGCATGTTGTCATGTTTTCTGTCATCCAGATGAGCTGAATATCTTTGTTATAGTCCTTACTCAAATGTGTGTGTTTGTACTATTCCTGGGTAGTTATTTTATTTTTATTTCTTATTTCTATATACTTATTTGCATGGGGTTCTAATTCTTTGGCTCAACACACGGTTGCTAGGCCTGCTTCTATGTTTTTATATTTTAGTTGCTGTGCTGGGGGGCTCATACTCGCGATGGGTGCTTCACTACCCTGTCTCCAACCTGGTGTCTTGTTTTCTGTTTGTATTGTCATTGGCTGTGCGCTCTTGTTCACTTGCTTTTTGGTTTTTAATATGCCATTTCTTTTCCTTTTCTTTTCTTCTTTTCTCTTCTCTTTCTTCCACTCCTCAATTTTATATTATTTTTCTTTTAAGTGACAGTTCTTTTTGTGTGGCAGCCTATGAATATAATTTCTGTTTTAATATACATCACATTTAAGTATTATTTCTTGGAATGTCAAAGCATTAATGAATCCTGTTTAAAAGGGGATTTTAACACATTTAGTTCTATTGAGTGGGCAAATAATGTTATTACAGGAGACACGTTTGACCAGCGCCGATATCGAAAGGATGAAAAGAGGTGAGTGAGTGAAATACTCTGGTTGCCTGGATTATGCAATAGAAACTGAATTGCTATTTTGTTTCACAAGAGTCTAAAATTAAATTGAATGTTATTTTTCAGGATCATTACTGTAAGTGATGACTGGCTTTTGTTAAGCTCGAGAGAGGTAAACTTACTATATGTATATTGAACATATATGGTTCAAAAGGGGTCTCCAACCTTTTCTGTACTAAGAGCTACTTATGTTCAATGAAACACATTGAGAGTTACTAATATTATAAGAATTGTATAATTTCAATTTTTTTATATGTATAATAATTCAACCAA
Organism: Calotriton arnoldi; assembly: GCA_963921515.1. NCBI lineage: Eukaryota > Metazoa > Chordata > Amphibia > Caudata > Salamandridae > Calotriton > Calotriton arnoldi. The sequence continues at coordinate 354,001 of CAWUFW010006752.1, read as the reverse complement.
GCAAAAGCTTGCTAATTTAATAAGCTGGGCTGCACACAGGTGAGCTTCTCAGAGGTAGCTGGAAAGCTACAGTAGCTCACAAGCTACTGGTTGGAGACCCTAATGTATCCAAATGATACATTCATAGTTGCTGCGGACTGTAACCAAGTTCTTGGCCCTTCTTCGAAAGGAATTCTAGGGTTAGATTTTTACCAAACATCATACAGAAGATCTTTAAATAAAATATTTCACATAGAGCATTGATTGATGACTAGCGACATTTCTAATCCTGTAAACTCAAAAATGGAGGAATAACGGGATATTAGAGAGTTTGAGGCCATAACACCTCCCTGTGTACCTCTATGTACATATTCAAATCCACAAAATAATTTGTAGGCTAAATTTCAATCCAATGATCACATTTGGAGTATCCAGGAGACATGTGACACATTGGCCCTAGATAATCAGGTATAAAGAGCAAGAGATCTTACAAAACAGGATGCAACCCCTCATCCACTTAGTGACAAGCTTCATCCACGAGGTTGCTCCTTTATAAGAACCTTTTTGGTGCTAGACAGGCTCTTCTTGAGATCTTGGCGTCTTCTGAGGATGTTTTTGACTGAATGACTTGACTTGGAATGAAAGTCTAGGTGGTCTCAGAATATGATCGCATTGAGATAGGTGTGCCTAAAGTCAAATGTATTAGTGCATTAGAAAACTCCTATATTATGCAAGATTAAAAACATAACATGAATCAAAGACACTAGGGGGTATGTGTACAAGAACTGCTGTTAACTAACGTTAACGTTAGTTAGCGGACGTTTTCTTAACGCGGCCTATCATGAAAAACTATCGCCCTGTTAGCGATGTATTTACAATACGTCGCTACATGGCGATAGTTTCAGGTAGCCGTGGTGAATACTGGCGCTAACACTAGCGTGAAGGCGATACAAATTCTGACGTTAGCGGGTGAAAACTGACGAAAGGCCTCTAGAGGCAAAACTACCCTATAAGTCCACCTCCAATGAAAAATAGGAAACACAACCAATGGAATGCTGAATGGAGCAGCCAGGGCCAAGTGCAGCACAGATCAACAACCCCCAAGCCCCCCAACAGCCAGAATGACCAGCCAGAGTCCCAGGGGAAGAGGAAATTCTGGGCTACAATCATGAAAAGAGGCGCATCGCTGGGCAAAACCAGTGATGCATCACTTATCATTGCGCACTCCTTGCAACACCATGGCATCCAAAACCTTGAAAGCGCGGACAGTCCCCGAGGCCCGGAGGCCTCGCTGGGCCTGCGTCTGAGACGCGGAGTGGGATGCGGAGGTGCTGTGGAGTTGCTGGGCCGTGGCGTTAGACATTGAGGCGTTGGTATTCGCCCTTACCTGGTGGTGAAGTCTGCCAGGTTGCATGGAGACACGTTGCTGACCTGTGTGAGAAGACCGCCTGGTGCCTCTTGGAGCTGTGAATGGTAGAAGCGCTCCTGTGCACCAATGTAGGAAGGTCTGCATTGCATACCACGCGCCACCACTACACCGGGGTGCACGCAGGAGATTACCAATGGTGGGCCGTGCCTCTCTGCATCACAGGCCGGAGGATGTTGCGCTGGACGGACGCTGTGGTGGGAGAGGCACTTGAGCTGCGCCGAACTTGTGTGGCGGGAGCGCAGCAACTTCATGCCTAAGGGGGCCCTGTTGTATCACCTGCATCTGGACGTTCCCCAGCGGGCTTGGCGGCAACTGCTGTACCCAGGCTTGAAAAATCCCGCCTGGCTTAGGCTCCTCCAGATTTGGAGAGAGTGCAGCGGATTGTGCCACGGTGTCAATGTCCAGGTGAGGAGAAGGTGGGACGCGTAGCAGAGAAGGCCCGGGGGTCGAGTCGGGCCGAGGCCTAGCACCTGTGGGTGATGCACCCCCAGTGGCTGCTCATCCGCTATGGCGGAAGAGCGTCGCCCCACTGCTTTCAAGCAGTGCAAGAAGAGGAAACATAACATGATGATAACTTTCTGATGTACTCATGCTATGTTTCCTTAGCGGGCGAGAGGGTGGGTGTGGCTGCTCTACTCAAGGAGCAGGGGCGCAGTGGTATACCCACTCAAGTGCGCAATGACTGTTTGGTCGGCCCTCTCAGGCCGCCCAAAGCAGTCATCGCACTTCCCTGTTTGCAATGCAGGCTGCATTACACCCTGCATGGAGTACATGCCCACCCCTCCAGCCCCTTGCTGAACGCCTTGTCATGGTGCTCAAGAACAATCACAACGCCGCATTGCAGCGTTGTGATTGGCTTAGGGGAGGGAGCCTGGCTGCCTGCTTCCTTTTCCTGGAAGCAGACTCAGGAGAGCAGGAGCACAAAAGACGCGGGACCCGGCCATGAGGGAAGAATTATTTTAAAATATATTTACAACCCCCGCTCCCCCTGTGTCCCCGCACCCTCCAGTGTCCTTTCCCGCATTTCCCACCTCCCAGCTGTCCAGTCCCCCCGCAGTACTACTTAATGGCGGCCGCTGTGCCGCCATGCGCAGCGGGCATACCACTGGTGTGCCAAACGCAAGTCTGTCTGTGGCCGACCGCCCCTGGACCGCACCCAGCACCAAGGACCCTTCCTCTCGGACACTCCACCTCTATGACGCCAACACCTTCCTCGCCATCAACCGTGGACGCCACACTGCCTGCCATCTAGCAACACTGTAGAGTTCTCTTGCACCCTGTGCCTGTCGAAACTGGAAACGCACCTTCTGCCACATCAGCACACCAGCGCCTCCTGCCGCCCAGCCGACCAACAGCGCAGCCGATCGGCTCAACTGCATCCTCCTCAACGTGCGGGCTCTCCACAAACATGCAACCGAAATCTGGGACCTCCTGGACGCCACCTCTTCAGACATCGCCTTCTTCACGGAAACCTGGACCAACCTCTGCTCCAGACCGGACATCCCCATCACCATCCACAACAGCTACAAATTCACCCGCACAGAACACCCAGAGCGCCCAGGAGGAGGCATTGCCATTGTCTACAAAAGCACACTCCAACTGACCACGCACTCTAATGACCCGACGGTGACCATGGAACACCTCCACTTCCCGATCACAGGCCCCAGGTGCCATGAACCCCCATTCACTGAAGCCACTGTAGACCTCATCGCACCCCAGGCTCTCCCATCCACCGACTACATCCTACTCAGAGACCTCAAGTTCCACCTGGACAACCCCAGTGACCAGAAAACCACCCCCCTCCTGGGGAACCTCGCCAACATCGGACTCAAGCAGCTAGTCACCGCACCAACCCACAAAGCCTGACACACGCTTGAGCCCATCTTCTCCACCCAGGGAACTTTAACTACAGCCACACTACAGGACTTTCCTGTACTGACCATCATTGTTTACATTACTCCTTCACCACACCCACCGTACACCATCGCCATCATTTCTCCCCCCGTTGGAGCCGGATCAAGGTCACCGAAGAACTTCCCGACAACTCCTTCAGCACCACCATTCTGCCAATGCTTACAGACGCCAACACTGCAGCACACAACCTCCACCGATGGATCTCCAACTGCGCCAACACCCTGGCACCCCTCAAGAAAAGACCAGGCAAACAACACTCCAAGAAGGCCAACTGGTTCACTCCCGCCCTCCACTAGTCCAGCCCCACCTGCAGACGTCTCGAGAAGAGATGAAGCCACAACATCAATCAACTCCGCAACACAGTCACCCTTGCACCATGGCGCAAGGGTGCCTGCGTTGGCGCATGGCAGCCATTGTGCACCAACGTAGGGGAAAAAGACAGGAGGGCTTATTCATGAGCCCCTTCTGACAGTTTCACCCCGTCGGTGTGTCATTTTCATGACGTACTTGCAGCGTGATTCTTGCACCACGTTGCACCGTATTTGCAAAGTGACGCATCTAGGCATATGCGTGACCTTGTGAAGCCCTGTGCCACATTAAACCTGCATCAGGTATGATGTATGCAGGGTGGGCGTTCCCACAATACAAAGTCTCAGAGGACTGGTGCAGTGAAATCCATCAGATTTCACTGCAACAATTGTAGGATGCCACTGCGTCAATACCTTACGCCTGCCTCATGGCAGGCGTAAGGGTGATGCAGTGCCACAGGGATAGGCTGGCCCCATGCATTGCTGGAGTTGTGTCATGCTTGTGACACAACTGCAGCAATGCGTGACTTTAGCGCTGACAGATACATCAGGATTCCAGGCGTATCTGTCATTAATTGCGACATGGAGCGCAGTACAGTGAATACAGCGCATCCATGGTGTCGCAAGAAGGGCATAGTGAAAAGTGTTGCAACGCTGTTTTGTCGCAGTGATGCAACACTTTTCATGAATGAGGCCCAGGAATGCACCCTATCTTATTGATGGTGCGCATTCCTGCCCTGTAGTTCTGTCACAGGGCAGCGCAGCAACATTCTTTGCAGCGCTGTCCAGACCCAAACCCTTCTGAAATGAGGCCCCAAGTGTTTGCACCATTTTCAAGACCACCTATTTTCTGGTCTTAAAAAACTGCCTCTAACTTCAGTTAGAGGCAGTTTTTTTGGTTTTGCACCATACAAGGAATTCCTTGTAAATATCGCAAAGTGGGGTTAGCTGCAGTTTTTGCACGGGAACGCCTACCTTGCATCTCATTTTCGTTAAGTCCCGCTAACAGAAGTGGCGAACCTAAAAATTCTCGTTTAAGCCAGAAAGCTGCCGCTAACTGTGGTTAGCGGCAACTTGTAAATACGGCGATAAAAAAAATGCTGCCGTAACGTCAAAAAAGTGACGCTACGGCGGCGTTAACTCCTCGTACATATGCCCTTAGGTATTTACTATGCTAACTTTCTCACAATCCTCATAAGGTTGACATGTTTCAGTCCTTCAACTGGTGATTAACGCATCCTCAGGCTTTCATCAGGACCAAAGACCCTAACTGTCTCATCCTAGCTTACCCTCACCTACTGAAAAAAGAGAAACGTATCTGTATTAAACCGGAGTAAGTCATAAAATCCTAGTGAAATCACATAAACAATGTAGGTGTGCTCATCTCAAGTAGGACATAAAAATACATATTCATATTTATCCCCATGAAAACACCCCATGCGTGTGGTCAAAGCAAACAGCAGATGGGGCTTACTGTGCTTATTACTCCGGACCGCATTCTAGTCCAGGTTTGCTAGCAGTTTGCTAAACCCATTCAGCGTGTTACCAAACTGCAGGTTTTGTGACCGGATAATGCGTTCTCACATCTAGCCCCAGACTAACTTGCTAGAAACAGTCTCTGTGAAGCGTGAGCCTTCTTCGGAGGTGCTATGGGGAAAAAGACTCTCCATAAGGGCTTGTTTCTTATTCACTGTAATATAATTGTATTAAAATGGGAAGGGAAATGGGACTACTTATACCTGCTTCTTTTTACATTGGTAAAAACAAATCTTACAGAGCAAAGTTATTACACAAAGCTAAAATATAAGGAAACTGGAAAAATAGCAAAATAGAGATTAAAGAAAGAACATTAAATATTTCTTAAAAGAAAGAGACGTAATTGGTAAATAACTAATTTCTACATGTATATTAGCAAAAGAAACAGCAAAACCATATCGGTCTCTGTAGGATTGGAACAATTCAGAAGCAATGCAAAGCTGCAATACAATAACATACACATTACAGCAACAAAAGTCAATCCTTAGCGAATCGTGGCTTGTATTTCAGACTCACTTGCTAGAGACGCTGGTGACGTGACGAGGCACCCACATGTCCATAGTGCTTTCAACAGGGCTCTGCTGGGCAGCCTGCCCCACTCACAGGGATGGCTGGTTCTGGGATGGAAATAGACTACTTCTCTGCAGGATCCATCATGGAGAAGGGGAGTCCCAAGGAAGCCTCCACCACAGGGGTACAGGTAAGGAGACCTGTCCAGACGACTAGTTGTGCTGCCACTGCTGGGAGTCCACATATACCCCGGGTAGAGGCAGTAGAGACTCAAAGAGGGGTGCATTTTGGGTGCCACCTTCATGGAACATTCATCTAACTTTTCAACGTAAAACTGTTGTGGGATCACAAAAGATTACAATTTAGAGGCTCTGGGAATTAGAATAGCAACAAATCCTGTTGTGACAACCGTATCAGTAACAACTTCTCTGGAACCCTGTCCCCATCTGCTCTGGAGAAAGGGGACGCACAACTTGCCCCTTACAAACCCACCTCATTCTTTAAAAGCCACGCGGGAGCTTCAAGAGTAGGCAGCTATCCGTGTCACTGGAGTTCCACTCCATCAGAATATTCACTCAATTTCTGCTCAAGTTTTCAAAAACTGATCTAGGAACACCTCATCCAACAAGAAGGTTTAAGCAACCTTATCTCTACACCAAACCATCCCTGAAATACTGTACAGCACTATATAAGAAATGTGCTGTTGTGTTATTGTTCAACAGCATCATCCATCTTATCCCTTCGAATTCCTACGCCGCCTTCGAAATCCACCCAATATTCCCAGTGCTCTATTGTACTAAGACACAAATCACCCTCACATCAACACATGATGGTAAATGATGACGGTATTGACAGTATTAATCCCCTAAGGTTCACCCTTTGTAACTAAAATCACACGACTGAACAGATCTACACCAAACCACAAGAAGGGTTGATTCGGAGCACACTTCTAGGTTCAAGGCATGTTTGGTGTTCTTCTGTTTTGAAGACCGCCCCTTCCAAAAAGACCATATGCATAAAACTGGTTATACAGAAAGATCTGAATGTGCTACTTGTGTCAAACTCCATGACGATCTGACACTGCACAAATTATGGGCAACGCCCCTTTCAGTGGCGAGTGCGTCATGTGTAGAGTCCCCTCGTTGCAATATGGCAGCTCAATGCTAGACGCTCTGCCCGACAACTCATCGTGAAGAATAAGACTCGACCCTGGTCTCTCCATTCCTGGAAAGTCTTAGAGCCTGATTTAGATCTTGGTGCATGGGTTACTCTGTCATAATGGTGACGGATATCCCGTCCACCGAAATACAAATCCCATTATATCCTATTCAAAGCCTAAAGATTAGGATTCTTGCTAATGCAGCAGGACCAGGCTCCCTCCGTTTGTGGCTGTCCATGCCTGGCCTTTGACTGCAGCCTGTACAGTTCACACAGAGCAAGGCACACTCGGCTAGACTCTGACTGCAAAATAAGCGGGTGGCACGGCTGGGTCAATCCTGAGCACCATACCCTACACATTTAGCAGGACTCTTACAAAAACATCACAGCCTTCCTCCAGACAGACAATCTAGAAGACCTACCCCTGGTTTTCCTAGGGTGGCTGTAAGTAGCTGTAACAGGCCATGCCCAAATGACTCCCCATGAGCCCATCTCCCTGCATGCAACATGCTACACAACTCTTAACGGTGTTACGGTACCTTGCAGCATTAACAGGAATACACCACGTACGAGGTCTCAGTACATGTGAAGTGTCTTACCCGGAGTCGTGAAAGGAGCTACACTGGTGCTCTGCAGCTGGTTAACTGTTTTCATAGGCCGGGCGCTGCCATCGGGCAACAGCAGTGCCAGTGACGATGGGGGTGTCCAGCTTCAAGATACTATTGAGGTCATTTTCAAACACACACTGCGCCATGATTCGAGTGTGTGGAGACTGAAAGGAAAGACAAATAGTCACATGTAAGTGCAGATAAGGTCGCAATGAAGCTCAGTTTAGGTTGAAGAACACAGGGTGCACTTCTGGGGCACTTTGGGATTTCAGAGGGGCCGCAGACGATTGTGCTGCCCCGTCTGTAATACAGTTAGCACTGGTCGCACATACAGCGTCAGTGCTATCACAGGAGGGTGTTCCCTCATTTACATTGGGGCAGCCCCATGCAAATGATGGAATCCCTTTGCCTCTGCGCCCGCACCGTGCTATAGATGCTGGCACAGAGGCTAAGAAGCTGTCAGGAGGGGCACTGACAGTGCGCCCCCTGATGGCAACCCTCTGGAGGGAGCTCTGTCTCCCCGCTTAAAAGTGTAGACGGGTTGCCGCCTGCACAGTAAAACATGGAGCGGCTGCTTTAAAGACGCTCCATTTTTTCTCCCTTGAATGGGTTGCCCCCAGAGCAGCAGGAGTTCATGGCTGCCCTGGGGGCAGCCAATTCAATGTAATAGGGCGCACTTTCCCTGTCTGTGCCAGGCGCACCTGTTTTAAGGTGTGCCGAGGTGCAAACAGGGAAAGTGCGCACTATGTGTAAGATGTTAATATCATCCCAATTATGACTGTCATTGTGAGATGCCAAGAAGTGAGCATAGTATCCGGCTAGTCAGGACCTACAGTGGAGGACTAAATCAGCATCCTCCGTTGACCAGCGGCGTGTGGCAAATCTCTTCAGTTATTCCATGCCTGATCGGATGATAATGGGTGGTTGATTGCTGCGGACTGGTACAGTATTAGAGAATGGATATGCCTTATAGTAGGTTTGTCCGATGGAGCGTAAGACTGTCGGGCAGTAAAGGGGAGTATTAAGCAGCCTGCATGTCTGACTGCTGAGTGGAATGGTATTAGTTTTAGTGGGGGTTACATGTTGTACTGTAATTGTATTATGTCGCACCCACTACCCCTGACGAGGCATTGTTGTGCTTTACGCTAGGCAGCCCACTGCACCAGGTCCTAGTGTTAGTGTTTTTTTTCAGTTATTGTTGGTTATTGGGATCAGTCTCTCACTCTACAAGAACTATTCCACACCTTTACTCCAGTTTCTAAGTGGTTGATTACATTAGTAGGAATTAGGTGTGATGTTTACTGGGAGAGGGGAATTTGGGAATTTCATGCATTGGTTGGTGGTATTCATAGATGAACTACAGGAGATTAGGTATTGCTATGGTGCAGGAGTATGACTTAAAGGCGAGGCTGTGATCTTTGAAATAAGGTGTGAGCATTTTGTTTTGCTGTTTTATAGAGCGCAAGCTCTACCCGAAGGTATTGGAGAGCTTCACATGAGCACCTGTTACATTACACAAGGTCACATTCATTTTTTTTTTTTTTAGGCACGGGGAGATTGAGTGATTATTAGCCAAGAATCACAGGATGTTGGGCCAATGCCAAGGCTTGAACCTGGTTCCACAGTTCCAAAATCAGCAGTTCTGGCTGTAATGCCACACCCTCCCCCCTACACCAGATGTAATTATAGGGATTAAGGCAAACATGCTTTTGAGTTCGAGTAGGCCGTGCTCAGAGAGAGGAGGCATGCAGTGGATGGAAAGGAAGGAGCGAGTCAATTAAAAGGAAAAGGACACCGACAATCCAACGTTTTAAGTCAAGATTGGTTTCATGCAGGGTTTTAGGAATATTGTGGAGGCTTTCTGAGAAAGCATGCAAAACGGTAGAAGGAAACAACATTATTTGCATGTGTGACAATACTACTGTGTGCAATGATTACCCCAGCATGCACAGTAGAGGTGGGCGAGCCAACAGATTAACAGGATGAGCCGAGTCGAGCCACAGGTGAGCCATGGGTCTGGCTGGGCTCTTAGGGCCCTTGAATGAGACGAGCACTGGAAATGTTTGCTATGTAAATCATACAGCAAACATCACATAAAGTATGAAAAAGTCTCTTCAAAATTCAAAAAGTGTATTTCTTTAAAATGTGGAAATGTTGACATTAAAACCTCATATTATAGCACTGCACTGAGAAACACCTATTAAAAGTGGTAGTTTTTAAACCTGAGCCCCATGAAAAGGTGAAAATGGAAGGTTTTGGCTCCACATGACATTAAACCATGTCTCAGTGACTGGAGCGTTCCCCTATAATTCAAAATACAACAGAAAAGTTGTAATTCGACATTTTACTGTTTACATTTGTATGTTTAAAAAATCTTATCATACAATATATAGATAGAAGGAAAATTGTGTGTGCTGATCATTTATAAACGGCATGTGTGTGTTATTCTATAAAGCCCCTTTCACCGCCTGAAAAATTGTACTGTTAGGCCAACACAATATTTATTACAAACATTGAAGGCCAATCTACAGCTTCAGTTTGTTGTTTTCTGAAGATTGATGATATTTTTATTTCTAGCGGGGTAACGCTCAAACATTGTTCCAATCCCTCAAGCCTTTTGGTTCTGATCCAGCGGGTTACTAGCAACGAGCATTCATACACAAAATACTCACTTGGGCCCATACATTCATACTACGCTAGCAGTTTCCGCTGGTGGGTCAGTTGGTACTCTTTATCAAAATCCCTGCTACCACTTACTTTTCCGATTGAAGAGTAATGACTTACCAATGAATCCTTTGCTAATTGGGAAGTTTAAAATGAGTGACGTTCATTACAATTCATAATCCTGAAATAATCACTGAGTCCGGAAGTTTTAAATGTTTATCTAAAGATTTAGCAGAGTAAAATACAGAACCACATGATACTTAATCGCATATCAAGGATGAAGCATAATAATCAATTATTGATCAATGACGGTCCCTTAGGAAAGGAGGAGATAGAGACAGCAGTGCAACTAAGGTTTGCATTTATATTTACCTAAAGTGCGAGAACCAAACCCCTTGGCCAAGGAGTTGGAAAAGATAGGACCCTGGAAGGATGAAGAGCAAAGACCTCCTCCCGGATCAGGACAGGACCGGTGACCTCTCTATCAACGACGCCTGCGTCGTTCCCCTCTCTGGTACTTCACTTCTCCTCGAATTCTCCCGAGTCTTCCTTCTAAGGTGCTCCGCCGCCCCCACCTCAGGACCTCTCTGGACAGCGGTTCAGTCTGCAATCGATCTGCTCGTACATCTGGAGCCTAGATCTTTCAGCGTCTAGTCCGTGTGCTGCGTTAATGCTAATGCTAATTCTATATCTGTTATACACTTCTACGCCCATGTACCTCCCCTTAATGTTGCAGAATTATGGGGCCACTACTTCTGATTGGACAGGGACAGGGGGTTGATCCTCACACCATATTGATTTAATTCATTTTCTTAAAGCCCTTTGTTTTTAAAATACCGCCCATCAATTTTAATACATTTGCTTTATTTCCCACCCGTCTCACGACAAAGTTTATACATTCTTTAGGTACATTGTTACATATTAGTGGGGACGTTCATGTGTACAGCAATATTGGCCATCAGGTCACGGCCTTGGACGACGTCCAGGTTGACTTCATCCTTTTCTCTCTCTGGGCAGCCTTCAGGGAGCATGCGCAGAACCATTGTCACACGAGTTTTCAGTTCACCAACCCCAGGCCCAATTTATGAACTAATAAAAGTCAAAGAAGAAAATATTAAAATCACAAATAAAATGTTTCACGGTGTAGCCACTCTTTCTACTCTATTCCCATTTAATTATAGATTCTATCCCGCATTAGTAGCGTTAAAATACCACAGTTTAATTGCAACACAAGAGCAAGCTGCAGCACGTGAAAACATAAAGCAACCATTTTAATGCCCACTGCGCAGAAGCAAGAACTTCCCTCCAAGCAAAGAAAAACGTCACACCATGTGATATGGTTGAGACATGCGCAATAGGGTTCCCGCGCTTTAGCGGCCATTTTAGAATAGACAAGCGTTATTTGTTAGTTTAAACACATAGGCATGCTTCCTTACTACTTATGTTGGTGTGTGTATTTATTAGTACGAACAATACAAGTTTTAATATTAATACTTTTGAGAAGATTGCATCCGAGCAAGTCTCATTTGTGAGTCCTTGCTCCATCAGTTCTAAAAGTGGGAGCCACAAATTCCTCTGCTCAGTCCAGTGCGCCCATCCGATCCTAGCCCTTAGAACATCTTTATCTGTGAGCCAATTATTTTAGTGGTAGGATTCCATAGGTGAAAGCTCTGTATGCTTCTTCCAATCCCCTGTGTTGAACCTGCCACAAACCTAAAATGCTCTCTTTGCCAATACACTGAGCCATTCCAGTCCTGGAGGTGGCAGTTTCTGAAATCCTGTGCTAATCCCTTCTGTCTTCTGATTAACCCTGGGCATAATACTTTGCTACGCTCACGAAGCATGCAAAGTTTGTGCTACTACGCACTACGCAAATTGCACGTAGCAGAGTGAATAACTGTACTAATAAACGTAGCGTAGCAGGAGTATAATAAACTCCTTCAAATGCTTTGATAAAGCAATTTTTTATGCTAAAAAGCATATAACCAATTCACAAAAATGAATGTTGACAATAAAATATCAAGCAATGAGAGGTGATGATTTTGGAGTCCCCTAACCTAGGGGAGGACCAAGCAGATGCCTTGAACACAAAAAGCATATCATGTGAACGATTCAATGGTGGTCCCTTCCTCCTAGGACCACCCCAAGCTACTAGTTATGGGCAAAAATACAATCCCAACCAAAGGCCCTGCAAAGCATTATGGGACGAGATTAGCAGTGGGCAGTGAATATTATAGTGTCCAATATCAAAATAATTCTACAAAGAGCTGCAGTTCAACTAGTCGTCACTGGGTGTCGTCCCTCAAGAGTGAAATGCAAAAGTATTGAAAACCTTTCATGAAGCTTTTGCATTTGACTCGTGAGGGACGACACCCAGTGACGACTAGTTGAACTGCAGCTCTTTGTAGAATTATTTTGATATTGAACACTATAATATTCACTGCCCACTGCTAATCTCGTCCCATAATGCTTTGCAGGGCCTTTAGTTGGGATTGTATTTTGCCCATAACTGTGCTTGGGGTGGTCCTAAGAGGATGGGACCACCACCTAATCATTCAATAAGATGTGCTTTTTGTTTTCAAGACATCTGCTTAGTTCTCTCCCTAAGTTAGCGAGGATACCAAAATCATCACCTCTCACTGCTTTTTGTTTTCACTTTAGTGAAATGACTATATGCAATTTTAGCATATAAAGACAGAGATATTTATTTTATCTTAACTTGCACTGTACAAGTTTGCTTTTGGTAATTATTGTACAGTGCAGTGAGTCAAGCACACAGCTAGCACTACGCCCAGGCTTAATAATAATAACAAACTCCTTCAAATGCTTTGATAAAGCAATTTTTATGCTAAAAAGCATATAACCAATTCACAAAAATGAATTTTGACATATCAAGCAATGAGAGAGGTGATGATTTTGGAGTCCCCCTAACCTAGGGGGAGGACCAAGCAGATGCCTTGAACACAAAAAGCATATCATGTGAACGATTCAATGGTGGTCCCTTCCTCCTAGGACCACCCCAAGCACAGTTATGGGCAAAAATACAATCCCAACCAAAGGCCCTGCAAAGCATTATGGGACGAGATTAGCAGTGGGCAGTGAATATTATAGTGTCCAATATCAAAATAATTCTACAAAGAGTTGCAGTTCAACTAGTCGTCACTGGGTGTCGTCCCTCACGAGTCAAATGCAAAAGCTTCATGAAAGGTTTTCAATACTTTTGCATTTCACTCTTGAGGGACGACACCCAGTGACGACTAGTTGAACTGCAGCTCTTTGTAGAATTATTTTGATATTGAACACTATAATATTCACTGCCCACTGCTAATCTCGTCCCATAATGCTTTGCAGGCCTTTGGTGAGATTGTATTTTTGCCCATAACTGTGCTTGGGGTGGTCCTAGGAGGAATCGTTCAATAAGATGTGCTTTTTGTTTTCAAGACATCTGCTTGGTTGTTGGTTCTCTCCCTAAGTTAGTGAGGATACCAAAATCATCACCTCTCTCACTGCTTGTTAACTTTTTGTTTTCACTTTAGTGAAATGACTATATGCATTTTTAGCATATAAAGACAGAGATATTTATTTTATCTTAACTTGCACTGTACAAGTTTGCTTTTGGTAATTATTGTACAGTGCAGTCAAGCTACACAGCTACGCAATTTGCATAGCTACGTGTAGTTGAAGCTGTACTTCACGTAGCTACGTGAAGTGCTACTACGCAAACTACGCCCGGGCTTACTTCTGATACTAAGGGTGAAGGCCTTTGTTTATTAGGAGGCCCCTAATGGGTGTTATTCACACCAGCTTCTACGCCCAGGTAAAGATGATCAACTGTTATAACATATTTGGGATTTAGTTACCTAAAATCTAAGTTCACTGTTGATTTAGATTTTTAATAAATATCATATTGCTACAAAGATGGAGGGCCTGATTCACAAAAGTAATCTGAGACAAAATGCTAACTTTACGACTTTCGGTATTCACAAAGGGCATTTAGGAGTAGTAAAGTTAGGATTTTGTCTCAGTTGAACTTAAGTATTGGTCTTAAGTTTAACTTAAGACCAAAACTTAAGTTTAACTGAGACAAAGTTTTGGTCTTAAGTTTAAGTTTTGGTCTTAAGTTTAACTTAAGACCAAAACTTAAGTTAACTGAGCAAAATCCTAACTTTACTACTCCTAAATGCCCTTTGTGAATAACAAAAGTCGTAAAGTTAGGATTTTGTCTCAGATTACTTTTGTGAATCGGGCCTGGAATTTTTAGGTTTACCTAAACTAATCTATGGTAATATGAGTTTTATACTTTAAAACAAATCAAAAATGCTGCTCAGCTTATGCAGTAAATGGCACTTTTGAATTCGGTTAATGAAGGGAATTCCCAGGCTTGTGTTTGGCATATTTCATGTCTAGACATCACACAATTTGTTGCCTCCCACTCACTAGTTAAACATGTGACTAAGCTAATGTTAGAGGAAGAATTTTAAACATGTCATTAGAGTCTGCAGTCGGCCATCTTTGATTGGGCAGCCCGAAGATATGTTTGTAGAGTCACTCATGCAGGTGGTATATGTGGACACTTAAGCCCATATGTGCCATGTCGCTCTTATGACACATGTGCAGTTTGTACACTGTTTTACTGTTCTTACCCAAAAGTGACAAGAGCCAAATGGGGTTAACCAGTTCAGTGGCACGTTCAAGAGGTCAGAGCACATGAACTGGAAGGTGTTAAAGCGCCTCCATGTTTCCAGAGTGAACGTGTGCCACCAGACCTAGGTACATGAAAACACACAGTTCAGAAGCATTCTGAGAAAAGGCACAGTGACCTACATGGACATTGTTCACCACGAGAGGAGCAGACTCTATGGTACCCAGAACACCTGTGACTACAGATTGTTTGACACAAATATTGTGTCCTAAATATTGTCACAAAGACATCACCCCACCGGAATTAATATTAGAAAGTCTACACCTAATGGGGCATTATTTATATAAATGATATTTGGGGCACAATTCCTATGTCAGACAATGTTTTTGTGACTGACATACGACTGAAGTCTAGGATTTGATTGCAGCTGTCCGACAGTCGGGGCACAGGCCTTTTTACCTGCACTGAGGCTGGCATACTGTGTCTCTGGGAGTAAATCCATGTAGCCTGGCACCCACCCCAATTCACCCTAGGTGTCAGACGTATGTGTAAAGTACTGTTTGGGAACATTAGGGAAGAGGTAATCCCACTTGAGTCCCTCTGCATCTGTCTACAGCCATTGGTTTCAGGGTGCTTCAGTTGTTTAGTGGTAGTCACAGGTCTGCTGCCTTCTAATCACTTCCCACAATTAATTTAGGTTTTGCACCCAGGCAGCGAAGGAGGACTTGAGTTTTGGGGTGTTTCTCTTAGACGCCATTGATTTTGCTGGTGTTTTCTTGTAGGTTACCTTGGACACTAGGAACGCTGGTATAACAGTGATTGTCTGAACAAAAGGGGGCCCCATGTGCGGAAACTATATCTGTGCCTCAGACCCATTAATGAATCTGTCAGGATGTTTCTACAGAAGTGGACATCAGAGAGGTCCCAGTGGGTACCAGATACTTCACCATAAAATAAATCCCTACATTCATTCCAACAAACAAGAACCCCTCCTAGTCCAGGATCTACTCAAATTGTGACATCAGAAAAGGATTTGCCTCCTGTACCTTGACCCCAGAGCTATGAGATGATGTCATTCTTGTGATAGAATGTCATATTCCAACTGCAGATGAATCCTAAGGGATTACTGGATTCTCTATTTTCTATTGTCAAATGTATGACAACCTCAAAGATACTGATAATGTGCTGTGTGAAAAGGCAGGAATGTCCACAGGACTCTATGGGGCCGATTCCGATTTCGGCCGGAAGGGCACCGAACGATGGTCGGAGCCCTTCCGACCGAATCGGAACGTGCTGCTCGGATTCCTTTCCGACCGAGCCATTCCGATGGGCTCGGTCGGAAAAGAATCCGACTCGGATTTCCGGATGGCTCACGACGGGTTCGGAGAGCCCGTCAGCCATCCGGAAATCCTCTGTACTCCCCCGGCTGCCTCTTTGCGACCGAGGGAGTACGATGGCAGTTTTTCACTGCCTTTTCGTGCCGGTCTTTCCGGAACAAAAAGGCAGTCGGTCACTGTCTTTGGGGGCCCCCAGTGGGACCCCCATGGGTGCAAGGTCGCCGAATGGCGGCCTGGAGGCACCTATGGTGCCCCTCTGTTGAACCCTGCACCCGGTGGCAGGCACCTTGGGGTGCCGGCCACAGGGTGCAGGGTTGAACTGCACCCCTGCTTTCTCCAATGCCAGCATGCATTCCGTCCGGAATGCATGCTCCCATTGTGGGAGATACGAGTGCGACCGAACAGGGTTCGGTCGCATCGTACTGCCTGGGCCGTAACCGACGACAGCAGGTCGGTCGGTTACGGCTCCGGACCGATGTCGGACGGACCTGAGTCCGTCCGACATCGGAATCGGCCCCTAGATGTCTCTCCGTTTTATTTAAGATATCAAGTCCAGTACATGAGACCCCATCCATCAGAAGTCAGAGCTACTCCAGCACCCAAATCCAACTTTCGCAGTTCAAATCATTCCATTCTCACCTGGAGCCCTCAACCTATTCCAGAACCAAGTACAACATAGCACATGTCGCTCTTCAGCAAATGAAAGGAGGAATGTATTCCACATGAGAGTGCCACATTTAACACATTGAGAAAGGGAGGATTGCTGATAAATGTTGATAAATTGCAAATGGGTCAGTTGTCCCTTACCTTCATTGGGTTAAAAATGTCAGAGCATTGGGAAAATAACACCAATGAGTGAGTGAAAGAACCCGCAGCGCTGCCTTTTCCACAAACTTTCAGGAACCATAGGCCTTTGTTCTACATTTAGGGCATGATTTGGAGTTTGGTGGATGGGTCACTGACAGAAATGTGATTGATGTCCCGTCCACCTTGTTATATATGAAATAAAGTACCTCCTGCTGTAGATTACTAGGATATTTAACCCACAGAGGAGTTCTGGGACCATATAGAGAAACGAGGACAAACGCTGAGTTCATTTATAAGGTTATGGAACTCTAGGGTGAGTAGCAATAGTCTTATAATGTAAAGCAGGGGGTACTTTATTCCTTATAATACATGGTCACACATCACCTTTACCACACACATCTTAAATCCTTGGTGTGTTGCTCTTTCATATGAAACAGATCTCATGTTTGGAAAGATGATAAATGTAGGCTCTCTAGTGTAAAATTAAACACACCAAAAAAGTAATTAGATAATTGCTGCAAAACTATATTAGAATCAGTTTAACATGTCATATTTTTAAAAAAGCGCTGCGGCTCAGAATGTGTAAAAGATGCACAGACATTCTACCTTTTTTTCAATTACCTAAGTGCAGAAAAAAACATGTTGCATAATACCTTGTTTGGCAGAAGGAAAAGCCTTGTTTTGTTTTCCTTTTCTAAACAGCAGCTCTAATTATGCCCTGTGACCTGCCTTTCCCTGGCTGTTGGCTCTGGTTGGCTAAATTGTTATTGTTGAGGGCTACGCCAGCTCTTCCTGACAGGCGCGTGCGTCACAGGACATTAGAGAGTAGCTCCGTCCTTTCATATGTTATACTCTTGATATGTGCATGTCTCTTCCGCTGCCCTTTCAGCCTTTAGGTGCGCGCCTGACCTGTGACTGACTCCCCAGCTAGTCCTACCAGCCTCTCACTCAGAAACCATGGGGGCAGATTTACAAGCCCCTTGTGCCACTTTTGCGTCACTTTTAACATGGAAAAGTGACGCAAAAGTGGCGCAAGGGGCTTGTAAATCTGCCCCCCTGAGTCAATCCCTCAGTCGTAAATTACTACATTTTGCTGACTCCGCCCCAGTTCTACCGGCCTTTAGAGTGCCCGGGTCTGATAGATTGATGCTTGCAGTTTTGGTGGGGCGATATCCCCATATTTACCAGCAGCGCCCCTCAGTCCTTGAACACCGGTTGGGTCCGATTATTGTTTTCAGACAGTTATCTCCGGGGTCTCCCGGTATGAGCCGGAGGGGTCTCGGTCCTTTACATGTCCTCTGTGAAGTGCCAGCTCATTAAACTACGCGTTTCGTCGGGTTAAAGTTCACACCAGGCAGGTCTGTAATATGATCTCGCGCCTGATGCCTCATCACTGCCGCTGGTGCCAAAAACGCCGACAGCAACTAGGACGTAATTAACATCTGAGAAGATTTGGAAGTGTGCCATGCCCAGAGCGAGATGGAACAAGTGAGGTAGCCCCGCGGGTTAGCGCACGTTTGGCAGAGAAGAGAGAGAAAGAGAGAGTCTGTGTTTGTGTGGGAGAGAGAGAGCGTGTCCATGTGTGTGTGTTAGGGAGAGTGTCATAATAGAGCCATGCTTTCACTGTGTTCACTTTTAAAAGATGAAAGATGGTGGAACAGTAGTAGGGCCTGAGTAGAGGCTTTCTGATCAGCTAATGTGGTGAGTAGGTGCTGAAGTAGGTGCTGGATATTAGTGCTGCCCAGTACCCTCACCAACCCGACAAACTTCCCAAAGAGCCGGGGTCATGACCCTGAGATGACGCTTGCTTGGGTGGGCTGGGGTCACACCGCCCTGAGGGGAGCTGCCGAGGAAACTGCCCAAGGTGTCTGAGCCCTGACCCGCTGCTGAGATGACATCTCCATCAGTTGGGTATGGAGAGTGGGCTGTCGGGGGCCCGACAACCAGGCCCTGCTTGGCTGCCACACTGGAGCAGTCCTTGGCTGTGTGTTGCCGGAGGGTACAGCCTGTCCTTCTTGCAGTCTAGAACGTCCGGGGAACTCAGGAGACATCCTGGGGCAGATTGCGTCATTTTCCCCATGTTAAAAGTGACGCAAAAGTGGCGCAAGGGGCTTGTAAATCTGCCCCTTGGTGAATTTTACAGACACATCTGAGCAGGTCCCGTAATTCTAAAATCGATATCCGAGAGAAATACAAATCAAAATAGGTTTATATTCCCTGGTTCTTATAACAGGCATCTTGGGCAAACATTCACAAATTCAATGAGGAAACAACTAGAAAACACATGCACTACAAGCAGGATGTGTCAGCTGACGTCACAGACAGTTGGCACAGTTCTACCCCACACCAGACATGATAGTGCGAGAAGGCACGACTAGATTTGTAATTATTTATTTTCCTGAATTGTCTTCGTTTTTCCACAATTATCAGACTTAACAAATTCTTTGCTCCCATGAGACGTTGCCTGAGAGTTCAGGTGCTGTGAGGGTGGCCGGTGAGAGAGGGTAGCGGTGTTGTGAAAGTGCTGTGTGTAAGGTAGTGCAATTGTTGTGAGCGTGTTAAGTGTGAGAGTGGGTGTTGTGGAATGATGGTGTGGGGAGAGGGCTGGGTGCCAGAGCCCTCGAATGTTGTGAAAGTGTTGGAGGCTCAGAAGTGCTTTACTCGTGGTGTGAGAGCCCCGGGGGTGACAGCGCACTGACTGAGTGCTCAGCACACCATGAAATATTTGCAGCTCTCACACTCAGATTGTCTCTCACCGACACCACCCCTGCAAGAGCATGTTGGTGCGAGAGTGCATCTTTATATACTCGTGAGTGTTCTGGGAGGCTCAGACCTCTTACCCCTCCCCCAGCACACACACGTACACTTCTTCACCCAGCCAGCTCGGGTAGAAGGCTAAATTCAGTATTTACTGCAAAGACTGAGGGGCAAATTTACAAGCCCCTTGCGCCACTTTTGCGTCACTTTTAACATGGGAAAAGTGACGCAAAAATGGCGCAAGGGGCTTGTAAATCTGCCCCTGAGTGCCGGATTCTCCAGACAACGTGTGAGTATATATCGAAAACCGGATGTGCGTAGAGGTCAGCGTGGGGTGAGGGGTTGATGGACAAGGGGGTCCTACGTGCACTTTAGTCATCAGTGGCTGTGCCTGCTACTTCTACAACCTGGAACGGGGAGGGCGGAGAGCGTCCTAGGACACGGAAAAAGAGAACAAGTGCTGGAAGGGCAGAGAAAGAGTGTGTGTGAAAAAAAGAGAGAACGGAAGGGAGGGAGAAGACGGGGCAGAGGAACAGAGAGTGTGAAACGGAGAGAGAAAGGATGGTGACTAAAGAGGAAAATAGACATACAGAGAGAGACAGAAAGTTGGAATAGTGAGAGCGAACAATGAGAGACGAGGAAGTGAGCGAGGTTCGGTCAGAAGAAAGAGAGAACAAATGCAGTCAGTCAGAAATACGTTTATTCAGACCGTAGGTCTTTAAACAACATAAAAACATGGCACACTAAATAAATATTTTAAAATCATTACATTTCAAATCTTCAACAACACCGTTGTAATAGTCTGATTTCCGCCTACTTCATTTCAATTTACACAGTACTTCATATATAATTCATAGACATACCTATAAATAAACATAATATTCTAAAATCGATAACATTCTATACTAAGATGTATTTCTAAAGATAAGTATCAGGTAAAAAATTATTTAAGATCAATAACCATCCTAACTTCTGGCCCATCTTTCAACCAAGAGGTTCAAAATAAATGTTCCCTTTGGAAAAACCTACATGAGACGAATCACGCTAGGTATGCGACCACATTCATACTCCACACAGTTATCACTCCGCTCAGGATGTTTAAGGCACTTATATACAAACTAAATCAAAGTAAAAAAATGTTAAAAAAAAAAAAATTTAATGAACATAAAAATACATAGATTTTGAATCCACAGAGACAATTTTTTTAAAACTTTAAAAACACAATAATTCCTAAATGAAATTATTCATATATCTAAAAAGGAGAGTTCATCAAGAGAGTCAAATTTGTCTTACAGATGTTAATTTGGTAGATGGTAGATTAACAATAAATGTGAGGATCCCAATTTACTTATTGAATTTATTTTAAATTTTAGGGACCGAGACATGTTCCGGTTTTTATCAAATATCAAATACAAAAGTGATACTCAAACTGAAATCACTCTTAAGGTGAGGTTAGGTGAGAATAATTAGGGGAGAGGAGTTGGCCTAACGGCTAGGGCGGTCGACCTCGAATCTGGAGAACTGGGTTCGAGTCTCAGCAATGACGCTGAACATCCTGTGATTCTGGGCAAATCACTTAATCTCCCCGTGCCTAACAAAAAATGTGTGTGTCCTCATGTAATGCAGCTGGTGCTATGTAAAACGCTCTGATACCCGATTCAGGTCAAGTTCGCGCTATATAAAACTCTGTAAAAAAAAAAACTTTATAGAAAAAATAGTGGTATTATTTATAGTTGCCCACCTCCATTTATTTCTGTATTGTTATTGTTTTTGGTTTCAGCTATCGAGACATGTTCCGGTTTACTTATACCTATGAGTTGCTTTTATAAATATTTGGTAGGTGTGAGAGACAAATATAACAAATAATAATCTTTCTCCCTATAAACATAAGTGAATTAATGATGTAAAATTAATTCTGGACAGTAGGATGATGGGGTTAATATACCATGTAATCTCCCCCACCATACAGGGAGCAGTGAGATTGGACAATCATTTTATATTAAAAAGTCTACTTATTTTCATCAAAATTCATCAAAACCTATAAAGGGTAAGAACAGCTGGATTTATAAAAAAAAGTGGTCTATTGAGTAATAACTACGATATAAAATATAGTATCACTAACAATGATGGTTCTTCTTTACCATTTTAGCAATTCTTGAAGAACCATCTTTCTACTCCTTTTGATCTGGAGAAACATTCACTTGAGTGCGGTTGCACCGGTGAGTCGAAATAGTTAGTACATGGGAGATGATGAGTGTCCGATGCTGAGTGTTTTTGAACAAACAGGATGTGAGAGGATTGTTTCTTGTTCTTTTAGTAAATTCCTAACTTGGGATGATTGGAGCACTTATAATTTTGAAATCAAAACTGTATTTTGTTTAAATCGTGGTGTTTAATAAAATGTTCAACTCATTTTAAATAGTTGGAAAATAGAATGAGCAGATTTTTGTCCATGATAGAAATTTCGTGAAGTGATATGTATTTTTCTCATTTTATTTTACAATAGGTGTTATTAATGATTGAAATGAGACCCATTTACAAAGGAGAAAATAGTTGTGTCCTGAAGAAGGTGGTCCTATTGTGATTGTGCCACCGAAACGCGCCGACGCCTAGTGTTTTTGTGTTAAATTTGGCAAAGTCAGCAGTCAGTTCTGGACAGGGAATTTATGCCCGTGCTTTGTGCTGTCTATATTGTTTCCAAATTAACATCTGTAAGACAAATTTGACTGTCTTGATGAACTCTCCTTTTTAGATATATGAATAATTTCATTTAGGAATTATTGTGTTTTTAAAGTTTTTTAAAAAATTGGCTCTGTGGATTCAAAATCTATGGGGCATATTAGCAAGGAATAGCGATATTTATCGCTAACCGCGCTTAGCGCGACTTTGGTTAACGCCGCCTATCGCTGGAAAATATCGCTGAGATAACACCCTATTAGTAAGGTTTATCTCCATAGCGATATTATTTCCAGCGATAGCGGTAAAATGTGAGAATATCGCTGGAAAAGCAGCGATATTCTCGCATTATCGCTAAGGTGGATTCAGCATTAGAATCCACCTCCTATACCTTAAACAGGTAAGTCATCCTCACTAGCAGGAGATAAAATATAGTGATAAACGCGCTTAGCGCAAATTATTTTATCGCTTCGCCTGCCTTGCTAATAGGGGTAGTGGGATTAGCGACTGTTTTCAGTCGCTTTAGTAGGGAACGCCTTCCTTGCATGTCATTAGCGATAATTATCGCTGACATGCAAGGCGATGGTTAACGCGGCCTCTAACGCCTGAAAGCTGTCGCTAACGCCTGTTAGCGACAGCTTGCTAATAGGGCGATAAAATTATCGCTGCTTTAGCGGCAAAAAGTGCCGCTAAAGCGGCGATAAAGCCCTTGATAATATGCCCCTATGTATTTTTATGTTCATAATTTTTATTTTTTTACATTGATTTAGTTTGTATATAAGTGCCTTAAACATCCTGAGCGGAGTGATAACTGTGTGGAGTATGAATGTGGTTGCATACCTAGCGTGAATCGTCTCATGTAGGTTTTTCCAAAGGGAACATTTATTTTGAACCTCTAAGTTACTGGGAGCTCCATCCCTTTGGATTTCAGAGTCCCTCTCCTTGGTTTCAAGGCTAACTTTCAACCATCCATTTCTTTTTTCCAAGAAAGACCTTTTTACCGCCTTCAAATACTTTGCAATGGCTATTGCTATATCAAGGTTCGGCATATCAATAAAAGTTCAATCACTTGGGAACGCAAAGCGACACCATATTTTAAAAAGATGGGGCATAAAAACAATTTCCGAAATGGTAGAAATTTTTGACAGTCCCTTATAATATGTAAATTATCACATTTTGTACCCAGCCTACATGAGCATTTGCCATCAGGTCGTAACATTACCGATTTTATTCTCCCATTCGATACACAATGATTAATGCCTATTCTCCATCTAAGAACTTCAGCTCTGAGGCATTGGTTGGGTAGTGTATCCAGATAGGGGTACCAGATTTCTTTCTCCCAACTGTTCATCATACATTTCACAGGTTCTTTCTTTCTCAGGTACCCCAAATCTTCCAACCTAGATGTTTCCATCCCTAATGTTCTAAGTTCACCCTTTGTTGTTTCTAATAGAAGAGTCTGCTGATCAATTCTCACTTTTAGACTTTCACAGACAGAGAGCAGTTTCTTTCTGACCTCTTTGGCCCATTTTTGGTCACTATGTTGGGACTAATTCTTACACCATTGTGACACTTTCATGTCTTCTCCTGTACCCAATCTTTTCCAAAACCTTAAAAGGGCCACTTGCACCTGTACATTCCATGATGTCATACCCAGCTCCAGTCTAATTGCCTGGATCATAGAGGAGCCCGGTAATGACATTAGAGGTTTTATACAATTCCCTTCCTCAATATCCCAACTGGTTTTTACCACTTAAGCACAGAACCTCTGCTCCATATTGTAATTGCGGGGGTATCATTGCATTATACACTTTCAACAATGGTCTTATCCCCATAGATGTAGGTACATTTTTTCAGCCCATACACCGATGTGAGAGCTTTAGCTTTCTGTGCCTCCAAATGCATGTCCTATTTTAGAGACTTGTCAAACCAGACGCCAAGATATTTATACTCATTCACATTTTCCAATTTGGTTGGGCCCAGGTACCAATTAAACCTCTGGTCTCTCTTTCCAAAACACAGAATTTTGGTTTTATCCATATTTACAGTTTATTGCTTAGCCGCACAGTATTCACTAAAAGCATTTAACTTCCTCTGTAGGCCCATCTCTGTCTGGTCGAGAATTACTAAATCATCGGCATACAGTAGGCAGGAAAGTTGTTTCCCATTCATTTTTGGGCTAGCACTTCTATCCACCGGCAAGAAAGTTGGCAAATCAGCCAAGAATATGGCGAAGAGTAGGGGGGCCAATACACAGCCCTGCCATAGACCATTATTGATCGTTATTTTCGGTGTCAGAGCCCCCGCCGTATCCTTAATGACTTGGGCCCAGTTCTGGCTATGTAACTCCTCGATTACAGCCAGGAGCCCTTCTGGGATATCATGTTTCCTTAGGGTCGCCCAGAGGCATCTCCTGTCCACCAGGTAGAATGCCGCGTGGAAGTCGACAAAGCAGCAGCACAGCTTTCCTCGCTGCTCCATTGACTTCCGCGCCACCGCCCATAGGGCGAAACAGTGGTCAACCGTAGAGTGTCCCTCCTTAAAACCCCCTTGTTTCACTGGCACGATCGACCGCTGTTCGACCCAATCCTTCAGGCTGCCCAGGATTATTTTGGCGAAGACTTTTTCTCCGATGTCCAGCAGGTTGATCAATCTGTAATTCTTCTGGGCTTTCCTATCTCCCTTCTTATGGATTGGTCGAATTACTGCCCCCTCCACTTATTGGGGATTTGGCCAGAGTCCAATATGGCCAAAAACATATAGGTTGGGTATTCCGCCCACCAATTTAACTGAGTTTTTATTATAATGGCCAGGAGGTTGTCAGGTCCTGCTGCACAGGTTAAAGTTAAGTTTCTTATAGTGTCTTTTACCTTTTCTACTGTAAAGAGAGTTTTTAAGTCTTCCACAGCCCCTCCCCAGTGTTGAGTATTGCCTCCAGCAGACACTACACTTGTCCCATACAGTTCGCCTAGGTACTCTTCCCATGCTGATTCTTCCACTACACAGGTCAAAGCCCCCGGGGACTGTCTCAGTGCTTCCTGTATCAATTTCCAGAACTTACGTATGTTTTTTTGCTTTGATTGTTTCCAGCAAATTAGCCCAACATTTCTCTTTAAAAACCATCTTCTGATTCCTAACTAACGTTTTATATTCTTTTCTCAATTTAATCAGATTTAACTGTCTTTCCTGGTCATACTTTATTCTTAGCCTTCTTTCTTCTCTCCTTATTAATCTTGTCTTAGTCGTACATTCCCAATTAAACCAACTTAATTGTCTTCCTTGCGTTGTCTGCTTATCATTTGGCGAACATTTTTACTTTTTAATTCTACTCTAAGGCATTGTACGACTTCTTCTATCGTTTCCTCAAACCACGCCACTTTCTGAACCCTTGCGTTTTCCATATTTAGTATCTGTTGAAAGCTAGCTAGCTTTTCGATGTATTCATCTGTCAATCTTGTTGTCAGGTGTTTGGGGTAGTGTAATTGTTGGGGAAGTACTATTTCACGGTGGCTTATCGACCCCCTAGCTAGTTCAAAGCGCAGGGCGTTATGATTGCTGCCTTCACTCTGGGTTACCTGGAACCCTTTTATTAGAGCGAAATTCCAAGCGTGAATAAACACATAGTCAATTGGGCAGAGTTGGGTACCTATCCTGAAGGTCTGTTTGGCCAGGCAGTCAGTTTCCAACCTACCATTTAAGCAGAACAACCCCTTTAACCCCAAGTATTTCCCTAGCATTACATCTTGTCTAGAAGAGGTGCTATTTGGGAAGACAGCTGGCACTATATCATATGAGCCCAAAAGTTCTTTAAACCAGGGATCTTGTTTTTTTGGGTTCAATTTATGATTAAAATCTCCCATAACAATGATCATGTAATTCTCAAATTTTTCACACAATATGTCCATATCTTCTTTGAAATGCCCCATTTCCACCTCATACTCCTCGTTGGAGCCCCATTGTATGTAAACATTCACAATTACCAGGTGTTCACACTTCCTTTCTATGACCAGTAGGGATACCTTACAGACCAACAACCATTTGCATATTACCTTTACTGACGTCACCTTTTTCGCAATCCTAGTTGAGGGGAGTGTCATGATTCCCCCAGAAGGACGACTGAACCTTTTTTTCCTCGCAGGCCTATGCAGTTGGGCAAAGCTTTCAATTACAGGGGTGTTGTTGCATAGCCATGTTTCCTGTAAACAAATGATATCTGCACCCTTGGCTAGATGTTTTATACTTTCGACTTTTGTCTCACCTCTTAGCCCATTTATATTCCATGATATAAATTTCAAGCTACGCGACACCCCAATTCCCTAATCAATATCACTGAGATGATCAAAATCGTTCTGATTCCACTGGGGCGAGCTTAGCAAACTATCTTCGGAAGCAAACTATCTTCCGGAAGCACAAATGCAAGAAGAGAGTATCACAGAGAGAGATGGGCAAAGAAAAGGACCCAAAAGAGATACAGAAGGATGCTGACGGTGTCAGAACTAACCCTGGGCATAGTTTGCGTAGTAGCACTTCACGTAGTTACGTGAAGTACATTTTGAACTACACGTAGCTATGCAAATTGCGTAGTGCATAGCTGGATGCTTGACTGTACTGTACAATAATTGCCAAAGGCATCTTGCACAGTTCAAGTTAAGATAAAATAAGTATCTCTGTCTTTATATACTAAAATGCATATAGCATTTCACAAAAGTGAAATCAATAAATTAACAAGCAGTGAGAGAGGTGATGATTTTGGTATCCTCCCTAACCTAGGGAGAGAACCAAGCAGATGCCTTGAAAACAAAAAGCACATCTTTTGAACGATTCAGTGGTGGTCCCATCCTCTTAGGACCACCCCAAGCACAGTTATTGGCAAAAATACAATCCCAACCAAAGGCCCTGCAAAGCATTATGGGACGAGATTAGCAGTGGGCAGTGAATATTATAGTATCCAATATCAAAATAATTCTACAAAGAGCTGCAGTTCCACTAGTCGTTACTAGATGTCCCTCACGAGTCAAATGCAAAAGCTTCATGAAAGGGTTTCAATGCTTTTGCATTTGACTCGTGAGGGACATCTAGTAACGACTAGTGGAACTGCAGCTTGATGTATTAATAATTTCAATGCTTTTGCATTTGACTCGTGAGGGACATCTAGTAACGACTAGTTGAACTGCAGCTCTTTGTAGAATTATTTTGATATTGGACACTATAATATTCACTGCCCACTGCTAATCTCGTCCCATAATGCTTTGCAGGGCCTTTGGTTGGGATTGTATTTTTGCCCATAACTGTGCTTGGGGTGGTCCTAGGAGGAAGGGACCACCACTGAATCGTTCACATGATATGCTTTTTGTGTTCAAGGCATCTGCTTGGTCCTCCCCTAGGTTAGGGGGAACCCAAAATCTTCACCTCTCTCATTGCTTGATATTTTCATTGTTAAAGTTCACTTTTGTGAATTTGTTATATGCTTTTTAGCATAGAAAATTGCTTTAACAAAGCATTTGTATGTGTTTAATATACTGCTGCTATGCTATGTTGATTAAGAGAAAAAAGGTGGAGGGGCGTACCCAAGGCGAGGTAGAGGGAACAGAGAGAGTGGCAGAGAAGAATGACAAACAGGAGAGAGAAGGGAACCCAGAGAAAGGGAAAGATGAGAGAGCAAAAGGCTGAAAAAGGAGTGAACAAACATCAAGTGAGGGTTTGATTTGTAACCTGCCTGCTGTGGTGATTGAAAGTCAGATTCCCATGGAGGCTTTGTATATTTATTTCCATCAGCCTAAGAATACGTGACCCTCCTTTCGCCAGCCGCAGGTCAACGGACTAAAGTGGAATAACAATACAATACAAGGGTTCTAACAGAGTCATAAATAATAAAAGATCTACAGAATTAAAAGTACACAAAATCTTTTACAAGAAACACATTCCTACTCATTACTAGACATTACTACACATCCCCTCCCTTCCTACCCAAACAACAGAAAAGAATAAAGGTAAACCATAAAGAAAATGAAATCCTAGTTAAAGCAGAACATAATACAATACTTGTTCAAGAAACCTGTACATAATCCTCTAAATAATGAGGTGGTCTGTGACTCCTTTAATGGCGTACTTCTCTCACCTCTACCGGAGGTACCACGCTGTTACAGTCACGCTCTCTTACACCTCTCCCACCATTCTCACCTTGTCTTCTCACACCAGATACAGCATAAATTCATTATCATCCACCACCATGTAACTGCTGATGCCCCCTTGAACATGTTCTTCTTTATCGTTGGCTCTATCACCCTTCTGGTAAAGAGCCACTTTGCGATAATTCCATTTGTTTCCATTCATCAACTCAACAAATCCTTCAGGTACCTCCTTAACTTTGAAAGGGTCCCAAATGTTGGATAAATCCCTACTCACTCTTTCATGTTATACCTTCATCCAATCTCCAGCTCTTATCACATTTTTTTGACTCCCTCCTGTTTGCTTTCCTTTTCCACCCCACTGCCATTATTAGCCAACCATGGCGGTGCCAACTTTGTGCCAAGCTTCCTCCCTCTCATCTTTTCAAACGATGAAATATTAGTCATGAGGTGCGATGGGCCCAAACCATGTTATTCCCAATTACTTCCACATCTCTTCCACCTTGACTAGCCATTAATATGGCATTTTTAACCAAGCGGTTGGCTCTTTCCACCATTCCATTAGGTTGAGGGTTGTACAATGCAGTGCAATGGTGTTTTATTCCACAACTTTCCAAGTATGATCTCATCTCTTGTGAAGTGAGTTGGGTTCTGTTATCCGTGAACAACAAACAGGGATACCCTTCTTCCAAGAAAACTTTCTGCAAAGTTTTAATGGTCACTTCAGACAAAAACTCAACTATCAACCATTTGGAATGCACGTCCACCATTACATAGCATTCTTGACCTTCAGACTCACACAATTCATGGTTCCTATAATATCCAAACACACTGTACTCCAAGGTCTGCCTGGGTCTTCAATGGCCTTGTATCGCCTGGACTCCTGTTTTGAGTCTCTTTTCACTCTTTTTGCATATATCACACTTTTCCACCCACAACATGATTTGGTCATCCATACCTGGCCTTAAAAAAAAAGATCTTGTTTTTTTTTGTCAGGGTTTACCCTAAGTGGCCTTCATGAGCTAAGTTAATAATACTCTGCTTCAATCCTTCAGGTAGTACACATTTGTCATTCCTCATTATCACAGCCTTGCCACACAATGTCAACTCATCCATGACTTTAACATATGGTCTAATGGGAGAAGCAATAGTACTCTCCCTACGTCCTCCTCCAACCAGCATTTTCTCAACACCTTTAATTACTTCATCATCCTCCATACATCTATATCAGTCCTCTACCATTAACTCTCCATCTGCAACATCATACAACCATGCCACAGCCCCTTCCTGCTTTTTGGACAAAATATTTTGTCCTTCAACTTTAGTCTAATCTAGGGACAACAGTGAGAGACAGTCAGCTTGTGCATTCCTCCACCCTGGAATATGCTCGATCCTAAAATGATATTCCTGCAGTCTGGAGGCTAGTCTCGCCAATCTGGCGGACCCTTGAGTCATACCGTGAGGTTCACCTCGGGCATGTAATCATTGCCGACCAAGTACCCAGTGAGGCTTTGGCAATCTCACGGTTCAGGTGTGCTGGGCTGCACCCGGTTACATTGTCTCTGCATGTGCCTTTTTGAGACATCTCTTGCAACATTTCCAAGTCATGCCCATTGTTTGCATGCCCTCTGGTGCATCACTCTTGAATCACACTTGCATCACCAGGAAATCACCACATCCTCCTCAGGGGCTGCTCTCTGTGGTAGCACTGATTAATGGATTACGAAGCCATGTCTGCAAAACTGAAGTCTGTTACACCCCAGGGCCACCCCTTCCTCTAAACAAAGGTACCCCATGTAAATCCTGTTCAGCAGCTTGGCCGCCACCCAATAATCAATTGGCCCGATTCCCAAAGGTAAACTACACTCTTGTGCAAGTTTACTCTCTTTCGGTCTTCACAAACAAATGATTTATTAACAAGTTTATGACTATGGAAACTCCACAGTCGGGGCAGAGAACTCCGCATATAAAAAGACAGGCCTATATTTTTATGAGCAGAGTTTTCCACCTGACTGCAGAGTTTCCACTGTCGTAAAGTTACCATTAAATCGTTTGTGAATACTAAAACATGATTAAACTGATTCAAAAGTGTAAGATTACCTTTGTGAATCGGGCCCAATATAGACAAGGACAACGTAGAACAGAATACATTGCACTGTAGAGCCTAGAGGAGCGTGGTATAGATAAAACCATGCTTTATTAGTAACAGTGTGATGTAAAAAAAAAAAGTACCTACGCTACATTCATACAGGAAGAATAGGCCAAGGCGCTACTAACTTTAATGAATTTTGAAAGAACGACCTGATGAATATAAGAGGTAAAATATTTTAAGGTCTGGGAACTACAAGGTGACTTGCAATATCATTTTAATGTACAGCAGATGGTATTTTAGACCTTATAATACATCGTCACACTATCACCATTCCCGTACTACACTTAAATCCTTGGGGGCAGATTTACAAGCCCCTTGCGCCACTTTTGCGTCACTTTTCCCATGTTAAAAATGACGCAAAAGTGGAGCAAGGGCCTTGTAAATAAGCCATTTGGTGTCTTGCTCTTTCATACGAAAGACATACCATAGTTGCAAATGTATTATAAAAGTGGAATCTGTACTGTGAAATTAAATTCTTCAAAAAGTAGCTAGCATTTTTTTTTTTGCGGCTCAGAAGTAGCAGAAAAATGGCAAGAGATTCGGTCTTTCCCGTAATGACCTATAGCTGTGCTTCCCAGGCTTCTTAGAATTATGACCCAATGTTTAGAATGACAAACTTTTTCCAGTCACTTAGGTTTAATGGACCTTAGCAATAGTAGACATACTCTCACAATGCTATGGATTACCAAATTAACATACTCTTTACAATTTTTTGTGTTCCTCTTTGACAGCAATTATTTGTAGATGTCACGACCTTGGCCGCGCCGTTTGATATGTCTTTATCGAACTGTGCCCAATATATTGTACTGCCCGTAAGAGTGGCAGATGGTGAATTGCACTGGAGTCTGGAGCTGGAACACTTTTCAGAGTGGGGAGCTGGCCTGTAACATCTGTTCACCTAAATCACAAGGCATCTGAAAAATCTTGGTGTTGATAACAGTGATTTTAGAATAAAATAAAAAATTTAAAAAGACTTTCGACACCAGATAATTTTTGTGTTAAAACGAGACCCAGTGGTGCATTTTGGACTCCATATATACATTGCAGTTTTACATAGCACAAACACTGCCGAAAGGCATTGGAACAGTTTATATGATCACACACGTTCAAATTAATTTTATTTTAACCACAGGAGATTAAGGGCCATATGTAGGTGGGCTAATACCGGTCGGTAACGGCCGAAAATCGGTAAATTTCCCGTTACCGACCGGTATTTAGCCCTTTGCGATGTAGGATGCCGGATTTAAGGAGTCGGTAATTTACCGATTCGTTATTTTAAGGAATCGGTAAATTACTGATTCCTTAAATCCTATGTAGGGAGCACTCAAGTGAGTGCATTTTTGGTTTAAGGATTCGTTATTTACCACCAACTACAAGTTGGTGGTAAATACCGAATACCTTTTAAAAAGCAATTTTGTGCTTTTTTAAAAGTGCCATGTGGCAGACATACATGCCCTTAGGGCATGTATGTGCGCCACATGTGCACACATGCACGATTCAGGGTGCAACAGGGTGTCAATTTGACACCCTGCCACCCTTGAATATGCTCCCCTATTACCGATTCGGTATTTACCGAATCGGTAATAGTGAATGGCTTCCCATTCATTCCTATGGGCCTCCAGGCCCATAGGAATGAATGGGAAGGTATTCCTTATTACCGATTCGGTAAATACCGAATAGGTAATAACGAATATTACCGAATCGGTAAAATTTACCGAATGTTTACCTACATTCTATTTACCGATTCTTAAATACCGAATCGGTAAAATTAGGTATTTAGGAATCGGTAAATAGAAATTACCTACATATGGCCCTAAGTGATTTCCCCAGAGTTAACACCAGGACTCAAACCTCGTTCCCCAGATCCAAAGTCAGCAGCGGTAGCTGTCAGGCCGCATCCATATTTCTCAATTTATATGTGAAAGTCATAAACCAGTGGGATGATTGTGTATGAACGCGTATAGTGGGCACATTCTCATTTGTAATGGCTTTGTGAAGAAAAAACACAGCCAAAAGACACTGAAAGGTTCACCCGGAATCTTGCTTGAAAATACTTGCATGGGTTTGTTTTAAAACTAGACTTAGGGAAATAGTTCAGTGCCTTAGCACAGTGGGGCCTGAAGAATGGGGAAGAGTGGGGGCGTTGACATCAATGTTACATCACTGGGATTATGAGAAATCCTACTTTCACACAAAGTGTAGCACATGTATTCTTCAGGAGAATGGCTCTAGGTTGAGTATGTTAGCTGGTGGTGCATTTTGGAGCACACTGTTGCAAATATAGCACTAAAGCATCATTAACAGACAACACATCTTCCATCAAAATGCAACAACATTTGCACAGTCATACACGTTTACTGATAAAACTATATAGGGCAGAAATGATAAAATGAGGACATTGGGTTTCAGTGAATATAATTTGTGCATCACCACATAAAAGTATCATGATTTGTTTTGACCCATTAAACCTTTTGTTTACATCACACTACAGAATTACAAAAATATGCCTCATTTTTGCTTTCCTGACTGCTGATATATTCTGAATACGTGCACAGTTAATTACAGGTGTTTACATTTTGTTGCGTGCTACAAACAAATTGCATCCTACACCATTTCCTTTTACACTCCCTGTACATAGTTTACTTTAAAAACTTGTCTCACTTTACAGTCAGAGAAATAAAAGTAAACATTAAAATCCATGTTAAATGAATAACCAGCAATTTTTCAGAAGACATATCCTGACATTTGACCTCTGTCTTTAAAGCTCAGCAAATGTGACAAGATAAATACAAAATGTAAAGGCATCTTTGTTTATTGCTCGTTCCCGCACCCACTAGAAATTGGCTGGTGACCCAGTAGTGGGTTGTGACCCACAGTTTGGGAAACACTGACCCAAAGAAGGCAAAAACAAAACCTTTTGCCATAAATGTGTCATTGCTCCTGATCTCTGTTCATATTAGAAAAAACAGATCAGAAGAAGAAAAGGCTAGTTCTCATTTTTGTGGTTTAAGCTGCAGCTCTAATGATGCTCTCTGACCTGCCTTCCCCTTGGCCACTGGCTCAGGCAGTAGGCATTGCGATGTCACAATTCAACTGTTATACTTTATTGCAGTTCAACTACTGTGTCATTTAATTGTAGGTGACTGGGAACATCACTACTCTACAACACTAAGACAATTAGAAATGGGCTTTTGCACAGCTATTGTAGTCTACCATCTATTATATGTTATGCAGATTTTTAGAAAGGATCGTCACCCGGGAGAGTATTGTGGCGCTAAACATGTGTGAGTCTAGCCACACCTATGGCTTGGTGGGACTACTCGAAAATCTTCTTGCACAATTCAAGAAGGGAGGGGGAGGCTCCTATGTTTAGCGGTATGTTGTTATACGCTTTAGGAGTGACGTAAGAGAAGGCTCGACTGCTGGATCTGTTTTTCTGCATGCGTGGGATTGGTTCAAGTAGAAGTCCAGATAAGCTGAGGTATCTGGAAGGTTTGTGAAAGCAGATGCGATTGTTGAGGTATGCTGGGCCAGTGTCATGCAGTGCCTTGATAGTGTTGGTAAAGAGATTACATTGTGCTCGTTTGTGAATGGGGAGTCAGTGGAGCTACTTCAGGTGCGGTGTTTTGCGAGCGTGGCATGGGAGGTTGAGCATGATTCTGGCTGTTGGGTTCTGAAAGTACTGCAGCCTTCTGGTAAGTTTTTTTGTTGATCCCGCTATAGAACGTGTTCCCCTGGTCCAGCTTGTTTGTGACCAGGTTGTGTCTGACGTTTTCCGAATGTCCGACGTTTTCCGAATGTCACTGGGATCCATCTGAAAGTCTTCCTCACCATCTCCAGGGTATGGAAGCACGAGGTGGTGACGGCATTGACTTGGGCAGTCATGCCGAGTTTGCTGTTGATGATGGTCCCTAGGTTCTTGGCGTTGGTGGTGGAGGCGGGTGGCAGTCCTAGCTCTGCTGGCCACCAGGTGGAGTCCCACGGTGATGTGCTCTTTCCGAAGATCGCGATTTCGGTCTTGTAAATGTCAGCTTTAGACTGTTGGTCTTCATCGGGCGGGCGATTTCAGTCATGCATGCATCGAACTTCATCTGGGTATTGAGCGTCTTGTCTGTGAGGGAGAGAATGAGTTGTGTGTCATCAGCATAGAAGAGGACGCTGATGTCATGAGAAAGGATGTTGCTGGCTAGAAGGATAATGTTTGCATTGAAGAGTGTCGGACTCAGTGTGGATCCTTGCGGAACTCTACAGATGAGTTCCCAGGTGTCTGAGATGAATGGTGCCAGGTTTACTGACTGGGTCCGTCCGGTCAGAAAGGAGCAGATCCATTGGAGTGTGTGTCCGTAGATTCTGATTTCGTGTAGGCGTTGGATGAGGATGGGGTGAGAGGTTGCAGAGGTCCGGGAGGATGAGGGCCACTATGTCTCCCCGTCCAGAGTCAAGCAGATGTCACCAGTGGCGGTGATGAGGGCGGTTTATGTGCTGTGGTTGGGTCGGAAACCACACTGAGTGGTGTTGAGGAGTTGGTGATCATTGAAGTATTCCGTGAGGTGTCTGTTGATGATTTTTGTTTAGACTTTGGCCAGGAACAGTAGCAGGGAGATCGGTCTGTAGTTGCCGAGCATTGAAGGTTTCATAGAGGGTTTCTTCAGCAGTGGGAGGACTGTTGCATGTTTCCAAGCTCCTGAGAAGGCCACAGAAGAGATGGAGGCATTTAGAATGGGTTCAAGGATGGCACTGATAGTTTGTCGTCCTCTGGACTAGGGGTTGTGGGGGCAGGGGTCTGATGGGGCCCCTGAGTGGATAGACTTCATGCTAGCGGTGGTTTCTTCTGGGGTGATGAGGGGCCATATGGTTAGCATTGTTTCTTTGGATAAGATCGGGAGGTGTTTGGTGAGGCCTGTTGGGTCCAGTTGCAAGTTGAAGTTGCTGTAAATGGCAGTGATTTTATTGCTGATGAATTGAGAGAGATTGCTGCAGAGGTCCTGTCAGGTGGTGATCAAGTTGTAGGCGACCGATGGTGAGGTCAAATCTTTTACAGGGGAAAAGATTTCTTTGCTTCTGTTGGTGCTGGCATCAATGTGATCTGCCAGAGCAGTGTGATTGATGGTCCTAAGCATCTCAGAGCGGATTTGAACCTTCTCCTGTCTGCATTGTCTTGACTCATTCTCCATTTGTGCTGCTGTTGTTTGCAGTGGAGTTTCATCAGTCTGAGTTCCTCCGTGCACCACCTGTCCTGGGGTCTGGATCCTATTGTTTTGCTGTGTTTGAGGGGTACCAGGAAGTCGGCACAGGAGGTGATCCATTTATTGAAATTCTTGATGGCTTTGGGGAAAATTATAGAGGGGCATTTACACAGCTATTTTAGGCTACCGTGAATTACAAGAAAACTAGAGACAGGTTTACACAACTATTGTAGGCTACCATGTATTATAAGTAAATTACGGACCATCTTTTACAAGGGGAATTTGAGGCTCTTATGTGTTATAAGGCAACTAGAGACAGGCTTTTATATGGTGATTGCAGATGCATGTATTATACTCACACCAAATAAAGCAATGACGTTGCTTCATATTATAACATGGAACCTCCACTCCTTCACCCTTCATAAAGCGAATATGTTAACACAAGATTATACAACAACATTAGTGCCCGCTTCCTCAAGTGAAACAGTGTCAGCATGTATTAGATGTGGCCATCAGGGGGCAGGCGTGCACCACTTCTTGGCTACCTCTCTGGAGGCATTTCTTGCAAAGTTCTCTGCAAAGTTCTCTGATCTGGTATTAAAGGAACAGTGCGGCATCTTTACTGTAGACCTGTCAATTCTCTTGGTGCCAAAGTGTGTCACATAATATCAGCTGTGGTACACAAATAAAGCGAGACGAATTGCTCGCTTGATAAGGGGCCGAGAGGAACTTAAAAGGGGGAGTGCACCCTCCCGTGTTGTAACACAATTACACCAAAAGTACTCCCCTAATTTCCTAACCCCTGTTAAATGGTTAGGTCACCTGGAACAATCCTTAGATTAATCATGAGGTGGGAAACCCTATGTAATATCAGCTCCCATCACACAATCACCCGATGAGAAGATGATATTAAACAGTTGTAGAAAGACGAGCTTTAACCATTTCACAGAGCCGGCTTCTAGGTCATCCATGGAGGCTTTGAACAACCGATGAACATTAAAGGATGTGAAAACATCCCATAACATTGACAACAACCTTAGCAAACATTGTTTTATTGGAGGGGTGGGGGGGAGTGCCTCTTAGGCAGTTCTTTGTACAAGGCCCTCCAAGGCCCCACCACCTCCTCACACAGTGAAATAGTTTTTAAGTTGGTAAGTCTGGTATTGGGAGTGGCTGAACTTCCACAAAAGTAGGCAAGTGTGTTTGTATTTGATGGTGTGACTACAGGCGTGCATACATTGGCTCAGCCCTGAATAGAAGCTGCTTAGGAATAAGGAACTAGGAATACGGATAGTTATATTCACAAATCCGGTACTACTGAAGCAAGAATTGGCTAGGCAGGATGGGGACCCAATTGGTGTAGCTTCAGAGTTAGTTAGAGGCTGTCCAGTTAGCATGAGCTGTGGTGGTCTATCTCAGGTATGGCTACACCTATTTAGATTCTAAGAGACCAACATTACTTGCTATAATTGTCTAATGAGGTGCTCTGTCTTCTTCCTTCTGCCTGTGTATTTATGTTTTGTTTTAAATCTGTTCTCTGTGTTTCTCTTTCACTTTCAAATATTATTATAAAAGCTATTATTTTGAGAAGATCTTGTACCTTTCATGAAAAGTATTACAAGTAGCTCTTACTAAGTCTAAAATAAAAGATGCTACATATGCTGGGAAAGCTTGGAGTGACCAAACCAAATTACCTTTCTGTGAGATTAGTAAAATTTGATAAACCAGCTGATAGAGATTTTTTTAATTCGGTTATTTTTCACATTCATTAGATAATCCAACTCCTGGAATCCAGCAAGGATACAGATTTTTAGCTTTGAGTAATTAATCACTTGGGCAATAATGTTGAATAATTGATCTTGGAGTGATTGATGTTGGAGCCCTATCCTGTCAATTATGTTTTCATTAACTTTCAATAACTTTGCAGCATTATATCTGAGAATTAAGAATGAAAACTTGGAATTTCCTTTTGTGTGTTCTACAGGTGGTATTGTTGCATCAACTACAGGCGTATTTTATAAATTACATTTATTTAAGAGTATGCTATATGATTTGCACATTGAACTGCTTCCCATATCTAAGAATATACATATCTCTACCTTATGCTGATGTCTTTTTAAGGTTTTCACTATTCATTTTTGAAATGTATATTACACTGCCTACTCTATCTTATTTTCCTGCATTTTCTGATGTTTTATTTTGCATTGCTGTTGGTTTCCCTATTTAATTGCTAGGAGATTTTTGTATTGTAAAGTAATAAACAGGAGACAAGATTGTCCCCCCGACATCGATTATACATATAACTTATTCATTAGAAGGGAGAACTTAGGTAAATACAAGCTGGCAATTCTCCTCCACTCAAAGGCTAAATGTTTCTAAGAAATAATTATTTCTTAAAATATTTTTGTCTCATTTGATAGCTTGAGGGGGGGAGGTATTCTTTAATGAATTCGAATCCGGCACATTCCCCGACGACTGGAAACATGCAGAAGTCAAGCCCCTCCTCAAGAAGCCCTCTGCAGACCCGACAGACCTCAAAAACTACCGACCCATCTCTCTCCTCCCCTTCGCGGCCAAAGTCACTGAGAAGATCCTCAACATCCAGCTGATGAACTTCATTGAAGACAACTCCATCCTCGACCCTTCCCAATCTGGATTCTGCAGCAACCACAGCACCGAGACCACCCTCCTCGCCGCCACAGACGACATACGCACTCTCCTTGACCAGGGCCACACCACAGCCCTCATCCTACTAGACCTCTCTGCAGCCTTCGACACCATCTCCCACCGCACTCTCATCGCCAGACTCCACGACGCCGGCATACAGGGAACCGCCCTCGACTGGATCGGCTTCTTCCTCACCGGCAGAACCCAAAGAATCAGAGATCAACTGTGGAGTACCCCAAGGATCATCGCTCAGCCCCACGCTCTTCAACATCGACATAGCCCCCCTCGCCGCCATTGTCAGACAACATGGACTCAGCATAGTATCCTACGCCGATGACACCCAGTTCATCCTCTCCATCACAAAGGATCCCCACACCACCAGACGCAGCTTCCAGGAAGGAATGAAAGACGTTGCATCCTGGATGAGCAGCAGCTGTCTTAAGCTCAACTCAGAGAAGACAGAAGTCCTCATCCTCGGACCCTCCCCCTCTGCATGGGACAACACCTGGTGGCCCACCACCCTCAGCAACCCCCCCACTCCCACGTACCATGCCCGGAACCTTGGCATCATACTCGAATCCTCCCTCACCATGACCCCACAGATCACCGCCGTCGCCTCCACCTGCTTCAACACCCTCCGCATCCTTCGCAAGACCTTCGAATGGATCCCCCCAAATCCAGAAAGGTCGTCACCCACGCACTAATAACAAGCAGTCTGGACTACGGAAACGCCCTCTACGCCAGAATCAACAAATCCCTGCTCCGCAAACTCCAGACCATCCAGAACACCGCGGCCAAACTCATCCTCGGCATCCCACAACATGAACACATCTCCTAGCACCTGCGAGACCTCCACTGGCTCCCCGTCGAGAAGAGAGTAACCTTCAAGCTACTCACTCACGCCTACAAATCCCTCCACAACACCAGACCCCAATACCTCAACGAAAGAGTCTCCTTCCACGTACCCAAGAGAAATCTCCGCTCCGTCGACCTCGCCGAAACCCTGCGCATCCGCAGAGCCAGAGCGGGTGGAAGAGCCTTCTCCTACATCACAGCAAAGACCTGGAACGAGCTCCCGATCAACATCAGACACTCCCCCACTCTGCACACCTTCAGTAAAAGCCTCAAGACCGGGCTCTTTGGCTGACTCGGAGCTGCACCCCCCCACCCCCCCCAGTTCTTTGAGACCCTCATGGGTGAGTAACACGCTTCACAAATCCCTGATTGATTGATTGATTGAATGATGTAACAATGTCCTTATAACATTTTCTGCTGTTGATAATATTCTTGCCTTTATAGCAAGGGAAATACATTCATTTGAACTTATTGCTGCAAATACACATGACTACTTGGAACCAAAGCTTGTTGGGCTCTGACCTAGATGTTCCCGGGTTTAAAAGTGGGTTCAATGCTAGCACCTCTTTTATTCCGTCTGTGTACATATGGGTTAGATAAATCTTTGCTTTAGAGGGCAGATTGATCAAGATTTTGTACCACTGCAAAGTCACTCAAATTGATGCACAGCAGCACAAAGCCTTGATAAACTATTTACTTGCCAAC
Organism: Calotriton arnoldi; assembly: GCA_963921515.1. Lineage (NCBI taxonomy): Eukaryota > Metazoa > Chordata > Amphibia > Caudata > Salamandridae > Calotriton > Calotriton arnoldi. Next base: position 313,983 of record CAWUFW010006752.1, on the reverse strand, counting down.
GCAAATTTTGTTTGCACTGCAAAGTTGCCCTTAAAGTTGCCCGAACAGTGGTTTGCACAGTATTGTGTCAGATTGTATGATGGGGTGTTCCATGGCCAGATCTTCAAAGATTGTCAGACCTGGCTTTGTGTAAAAAATAATGCAAACTTTGAGACAGGCGTTAATTTTATTTTCATTTATTTGTTCTTATTATACAGCACACATCCAATGTGTGAAATGTTAAAAACAGTGTCTAAGCATAGGGTTTTGTAATGGAAGGGTATCCTTCTAGTATAAACGTATGCTATACCTTGACATCACATACTGATTCCTACTGATAACTTCAGTGCCCACACAAATTGTCTGTAATGTTCCATGCCTCACACACAGGTAGAGGTGTTTCTTTTGATGAAGGAAAAACGCTCTTCTGCAGATGTTAGAGAATGAGATCAAAAGCTATTGTCACGTCTAGACTTCCTTCTCTTAGCCGGAAAGTTCTGCTCCTTATCCTCTGCCACTTGTGTCCTCAGTTCTGATGAAGTTATGATGAAGAGTCATACCGCTGCAGTGGTGTAGAGTTAGAAATGACTTCCTTAATCATTTCAAAGTCTTCCCGCCACCTTGTCCTCCAGTCCAATATTCTTCTCTTTCAGAAATAGTCTGATCTCATAAACCTTCTCTGCAAGATCCCCAACAAATTTCAGATAAAGTTTGGAAAGTCACATAAGTGACCTGACATCATGCTTGTTTTATGAGTAAGAGCACTCCTGTTGGCCTTCAACAACTGTTTCTGAGGCTCAATTCTGTTGCATAAACTGAGTCTCTGCCTCAGCTCTACAAGGTTTGTTTTCTCACTCACTGGTGACACTAGTGAACTTAGTCCAATTCACCAGTGCTGAATGTGAAAGACAGGTTATTATAGCCCTGCAGAACCCCACCCAATATATAAATGAGGTGGTCTCAATGCTTTTGGCTTACTAACAGGGAGCAGTGGTAATCCAAACAATCGTTCATTAATGATTTACTCACTCAAGATCACTAGAAATGGAATATGTATTTCAACGTATTTATTTTAAAATACTTATGTTAAAATCCCAGGATCTAGTGCACGTAATATTGGTAACATCATTGAAGATCATTAAAAGCAGCTAAGCTTTTCAATAACAGTGAAAGCAGAGAAAAATTGTAACATCCCAATTTATATCCCTTAAACTCTGACTATGATATCTCTAAGCGCTATGCTGGTTCTAGTAGATAAATAAAAAGCCTGAGTCTCGGAGGTGGTGCACATACCTGGATCACAGGGTTTGTTGTCTGTTTGGAATAGATTGTCAGCTATTTTGAGCACACGGGCAAGAGCTAGAAGATTGTCTACACAAGAACACAAACCTGGCACCAGTTTGTGAAGGCAGAATGTAACGCTTCGCAGAGCCTCGGGGAGTCTTGCTGGAGGCTTCTTCAGTTGAGATGGAATCTGGTGCTGTTCTCATCTTAATCTGCGTTTGTGACCTTCTTGAAGTTTCTCTTCTTACTAAGTCGTCAAATGGTAGTCCTTATATATTGTGTCTTATCTAAGTTGTAATTTGCAGTGTCACCTTAGGAATGTTTTGACATAATCAAAAACATCAGTGAATCTACTAATAAGGTAAAAATACATCAATATAGACTATAATTATTTGGATTAGACCTGCAACGTATTTTATGGTTGTTATATGTCCCAGATTCATGTTTTACTGGTTTGTTGATGTCTATATCTGAATGAGTTGACACTTTACAGTTCTTGTAAAGATAGGCAGAGGCGACATCTGTGTAAAAGGCAGACATGTTGAGTATTCTGCATACCTTGACAAAAAATGGCAGTCTGCGTTGTCAAAGAAAGCAGTGTTCATAATCTAAGATGGTGACCTCCATAACCTAGGACGGATTTGGAGCCCAAGGTAAACAAGCTGGACACGCTAACTTAAATGGAGGCTTAAATACATACAGGACAGGTCCCATTTGAGGTAAAGAAGCTAAAACTAAAAGATAGCAGCCTAAAAGCAAGTGATTAAAATAATAAAATTATGGTGGAAAACAGTCATAAGATTTATGGCATTCCTGGAATAAGTTCTAAGCTAAATAGTTACTAAATTATCACTGAATGTGTTTTTGATATTCACTACATTTACAGAATAAAAGCACATGCCAGAAACGTGCATTTAATGAGATGGCAATTCTTCACTTGCTACATGTTTACCAACACGTCTCTATACTGAAATGAAAACAGGGTCTCTGTGCTGGAAGACATGATCCTTACAACAATTCTTTCAATACACGTGTCATGAAACAAATATGTAACAGACTGAATAGCAAACTTATATTTGCTAAAATCTGCAGTAATCACTTTTTTCCTAAGAATATTTAACATCTAAATCGACAGTCATGTTCCTCTGTGCTCCTTCACATAATGAGTGTCACTTAGAAAGAACACTTCCTTGACTCTCTTGTATAAGTCATTAATCACTCAAAAACCACCATCGTATGATCTGGAAACAACTGATGCGCAAGATGAATGATGTCAGTGTCTTGCTTCTGTGAGCTTAATAGTCAATACCCCTTTAGGTATGGACAATATCTCAGTTATTCCACGTAGGAGAAATTTGTCTACTAAAACTTTCTAGTAAGACTCTCTGATGTCAGGACACAATCTGAACTTACCATTCGCTCGCCTGGCCACAACCAAGGGGTCCAACCAGTTAGCAGACTGTGTTTCTTCTATACTACCAACATCCTGTATTTTTTCAAATTCTTCGTTAACTTCATTTCTGAAGAGCACAGGTACCTTATGCACATTATTTACAATCAGGTTTGCTCCCTCCTTCAGAATAATCTTGTGTGAATATACCTCTTATTTACATACTTTCCTGAAAATACCTCATGGAATTCTGAATGTACCTCAACACCCATATCATCATACTATACCATCAGTAAAACCAGTTTGGGTGAAATGTTATCTCCGATGCTCTCTGGTCAATCCATTACTGGGCAGGTGGCCCTTCTTCAGCAACATACAACTTGCATAAACCTTTCCTACCTTTGAATTCAAACAGGACCATATGGTACCCTTGTATGTGAACAGGTTCCCTAGTAAGGCTTTCAGGGTTGGTGTCTGGAGACTCAGAATTTTCTCCAATTTCTTCAACGTGTGTTTTGCACCCCTCCTGATATACAATGATGTATATGTATCTCAAATCTGCTACGATTTTCATGTTCAGAGCACTCAATTTCATCTCACACACACAGGTGTGTTATGTGTCTTGATATTCACATTCAGAACCTTCCCTCCTCTTCTCAGATCCATCTACACTTGTCAGGATCTCCACTCTCTAAAGATGGACTTAGTAATGTTTCATTTGATTGAATTATTATCTGTAATACATTTTACCTTCCCGCTCACTCTTTTCTTACAGACCCTAGCAACATGCCCCACAGTTCCACAACTCAAGCAACATTGGTTAATTGCTGAACAATTCTTGCTAAAGGCCAGATGCTCACCACAAATGCATCTCATAACTCATTCGTCTCCCAGAATCTTTCCTACATGTTTTGTTCTAACCCTCAGAATTTCAGTCCTTTTTCTGTTAACCCATCTTCTCAACATGGAATGATTTAGTCAAGTTTACTTTGCTGATTATCTCTTTTCCTTTAGCACCGCTCAAGGCCACTTTGGCACATGTCCTGGACAATACCACTTTGTGTTCAATAACCACACCAACTTTTACAGAAGAGTCATCATTAACCTAACGCCTATCTTGTACACAAGGATGTATGCATGTTGATTTGATTCCATATACATGCTTCATGTAAACTTCCAAAAATATCAATTGATAGCCTATGTCTTCAACGCTAAGACATAGTCAACAATGTTCTATGAAACCCCTTGTTTTCTTTGACAAAAATTAAACCCATCCATGGCTTTGCATACGATAGGGTTTGTTAAAATCAACCAAGGTTTTTTGATGCATCAGCCTCTGCCTTAGTTCCAAGTTTTATTTCAATTTGATTGTACCCTCAGTTAGGGTTGCCACCTTGGCCAGAACTATGAAATACCAGCCATTTGACATTTATCAAGATTCTGCAAAGGCCCGGGCATGATACTTAAATAGAACTTTACATAAAATCACCTGTATTCATTTTCAACATGGCCTTTCTGTCTTTGTTTACTTTAATTATCAGTCAGGTATTGTTAAGGTAGGTGCCTGGCACCCCAGCCACTTCAGGGCCGCTCTCCTGCCACTCGCCTCATTGCTGCTGACCCCAAGAGATCCTGCTCATCGGTTTCCATGCTGTTTTTCCTTGCCTTTTTACAGTTGGTTTTCGTTATCTGCACTGCTTGACATTACTTTTATTTACTTTACAGGATTTAGTTTGGTCTGCACTTGCATTGTCACTTTTGGTGTCAGGTGCTGCCCACTCGCTGCAGCGGCTTCCCGCCATTTCTGGACTTCGCCTCCTGACCCTGCCCCCACTAGGACCTACTCAATGGTGGCTGCAGTGCGACTGTGTGCAGCGTGCGTGCCACAGGCATGCCAAAAGGGCGCCAGAGGCAAGCACGTCTGCACCCGTCTGCACCTGGACAGCGCCCCGCGCCAGAAACCCTGATTCCCGCACCACCCACAGGTACTCCTCCACAGAACTCCATTGCTAGAACCCTGGATGAGGAGTTGACCACTGCTTCTACGTCGCACCCTTCACCACAGTAGGACCTTTCTCATGCTCACATTGCCACTTCTCATCTCTTCCACACCCCAGCCTCCAGCAAGCACCAAGCCCCACTCCCTTCATCACATCCATGCACCCAACATTCACCATCAACCCCTGGAATGCATACTACTCAACACCCGCTCCCTCCACAAACAGGTCACAGAAGATTGAGACCTCATTCAGACACACACACCTGACCTCGCCTTCCACACGGATACATGGCTCAACCCGTCATCCGCCCAAGACATTGCCAACGCCATCTCAGCAGGCTACAAGATCCTGCACCAAGACAGAATTTCTAAACCCGGAGGAGGCATTGCCATAATCTGCAAAGACAACATAAAGTGCATCGCCACCAACGACCCAGATACCACCTTCATTAAACACCTCTACTTCAAGATCCAAATGGATGGCAAATAAACTACCAAGGGAATCCTCGCCTGCCGACCACCGGGACCATGACAGAATTTCAGCAAACCTCATCACTGACCTCATCACCCCCGCTGTCCTCAACTCCAGGAACTTTCTCCTCCTTAGTGACCTCAACGTCCATCTTCACAGCAGAAACGCCCAATCCTTCAACGATTGACTCACCAACTGCTCCAACAGCCTCGCTCCTCTCAAAGACAACAAACCAAGAAAAACCCCCAAACTGGCAAATTGGTCCACAGGCACCCTCAGGAACTCTAAGAGATACTTCAGACAGCTGAAGAGGAAGTGCCGTTCCTCTCAAGAACCCTCTGACAGGAGCACCTACAAGGTCAAGATCAGATCCTACCACAATGAGTTGATGAAGGCCAAGAAAAGGACCTTGTTCCAGAGAATAGAAAACAGCAACAACAATGCAAAGGAGCTTTTCACAATCATTCACAAGAATTCACCCACCCAGAAGCCACGTACAACCCCATCACCCCATCACAGGACCTCTGCAATCAACTCCCAGACTTCTTCCACAACGAAATCTACAACATATACGCAAACTTCAACCCTCCACCTCCTTCCACGACTCTCTCACCTGCACCTCAGGCCCTCCTCTCAGGGGTACCAAACCTTTCCAACTGGATCCTGCTAACCACAGAAGAAACCACAAAGTTAATGGTATCCACTCACTCAGGTGCCCCCATGGATCCGTGCCCGCACCACCTCCTCAACCTCGGCAGCATTACGCTAAACCCAGTACTACATTCCATCATCAACTCATCCATCGCTACAGCCACATGTCTGGATGCCTTGAAACACACAGAGGTCACCACTCTCCTTAAGAAACCATCAACAGACCTGGAAATTCTCAGCAACTACCGACCTATCTGTCTGCTTCCCTGGAAAAATCCTGGAAAAAACCATCAACAGCCAGCTCTCCCGCTTCTTCAAACAACACAAACTCCTTGATGACTCACAATCGAGATTTCACAGCAACCATAGTACCAAGACGACCCTCATTGCTGCAACGGATGACATTCACACCATCATGGACCAAGGACACTCCGCAGCCCTAATTCTGCTCTACCTCTCTGCAGCTTTCGACATTGTCTCCCACAACACACTTATCACCAGACACCACGACACAGGAATCTAAGGACCAGCCCTCCAATGGATGCGCTCCTTTCTGTCTGGTGGAACACAGTGCATCATACTGCCGCCTTTCACCTCTGAACCCAAAAACGTCATCTGCGGAGTCCCACAGGGGTCATCCTCAGCCCCACCCTCTTCAACATCTACCTCGCGCTCCCACAGACTCGGAATCATCTCATATATCAATGACACTCAACTCATCCTGTCCCTCTAAGAAGACCCCATCAACACTAAGAACAACTTAAAACGCTGAATGATGGAATTTGCCACCTGGATGCACACCAACTGCCTGAAATTCAACGCAGAAAAAATGGAAGTCCTGATTTTTTTAAACAAGAACTCCCCCTTGGACACCACCGAACGAGGATCCACCCCGACCCCCACCGACCAGGCTCATAATCTGGGGATCATCCTGGACACCGAACTCTCCATAAGACCCCAAATCAATGCCACCACATCTACCTGCTTTAACATCCTCTGCATGCTCAGGAAAATCTTCAAATGGCTCCCACTGAACACCAGTAACACTGTCACCAAGGCCATGATCTCAAGCAGGTTAGACTATGGCAATGCCCTCTACAACAGAATACCCATCCGTCTCATGCACAAGCTCACCGCCGCCACAAGACTTGTCCTCAACCTTCCCCGCCACACCTACATCAAGCCTCACCTAAGGGAACTCCACTGGCTCCATATCCAGAAACTCTGCCACTTCAAAATACCACCGCCTACAAACCTCTACACCAGAAAGGACCCGCCTACCTTAACCGCCGCTGTCTACACTTCCACCAACCAACATGCAACCTCCAATTGGCATTGCTGTCACTCGCACACACTCCCTGCATTCGCAGTGCAAGAGGGCGACCTTTCTCCTACTTGACAGCAAAGACCTGGAACACCCTCCCCAGGACATAAGACCAACCACCACACCTGCAGCATCTTTGTCTGTGGCTCCTTACCCATTGCACCTACTCAGGGCCTAGAGACCATCACGGGTGATTAGCTCGTGCTATACATATTCCATTCCATTCCATTACATATTTACTGTTCAAATTATGTACTGAAAAGGAAAAAATGCCGGCTTTACTTGATGTTCCTAATTTTTATATGGGTTGGAACATTACGATTCTGGTCATACCATTACAATGCAAACACAAAGAGATGATGGACGGAGTGCTGAATATAGCTGTGTCTGAACTGGGGTGGCAAAGTGAGCTAAAGAATGATGATGGATTCAACCCAGATCTGTGACTGGGGGTGAGTGTTTGAAAAGTTTCAGCACTCCGTCCATCATCTCCTTGTGTTTGCTTTGTTCGCCCTAAGTTGGCAGGGTATGCCCAGACATGGGTCCCTTGCTCACTTTGCCACTGGATTCAAGCTAGCCTGGCTGATGAGCGCTGTTAGCCCGAAACCGGTCCCAGGATGCTTGATTCTGGTCCAGGGAAGACATGGCTTGGCAGTTCGGTCTGGACTGTTCCCATGAGGCACAGGGTCAGACTGATTTGCATATAGCTGTGTCTGAACTGGGGTGGCAAAGTGAGCTAAAGAATGATGATGGATTCAACCCAGATCTGTGACTGGGGGTGAGTGTTTGAAAAGTTTCAGCATTCCGTCCATCATCTCCTTGTGTTTGCTTTGTTCGCCCTAAGTTGGCAGGGTATGCCCAGACGAGGGTCCCTTGCTCACTTTGCCACTGGATTCAAGCTAGCCTGGCAGATGAGGGCTGTTAGCCTGACACCGGTCCCAGGATGCTTGATTCCGGTCCAGGGAAGACATGGCTTGGCAGTTCGGTCTGGGCTGTTCCCATGAGGCACAGGGTCAAGACTGATTTGCATATAGCTGTGTCTGAACTGGGGTGGCAAAGTGAGCTAAAGAATGATGATGGATTCAACCCAGATCTGTGACTGGGGGTGAGTGTTTGAAAAGTTTCAGCATTCCGTCCATCATCTCCTTGTGTTTGCTTTGTTCGCCCTAAGTTGGCAGGGTATGCCCAGACGAGGGTCCCTTGCTCACTTTGCCACTGGATTCAAGCTAGCCTGGCAGATGAGGGCTGTTAGCCTGACACCGGTCCCAGGATGCTTGATTCCGGTCCAGGGAAGACATGGCTTGGCAGTTCGGTCTGGGCTGTTCCCATGAGGCACAGGGTCAAGACTGATTTGCATATAGCTGTGTCTGAACTGGGGTGGCAAAGTGAGCTAAAGAATGATGATGGATTCAACCCAGATCTGTGACTGGGGGTGAATGTTTGAAAAGTTTCAGCACTCCGTCCATCATCTCCTTGTGTTTGCTTTGCATACCATTACAATACCAGGCTAGGTGGCAACTCCACCCTCAGTCCTTCTGGACCTAAGAGTGTGCGATGATGTTATCTGTTTATTAGGTGCAATGACGTCTTCTTTAATTGTAGATAAATAGTTCAAAAAGTATTCCTTCCACTCAGGCAATTTCGCTGCAGGCTCAGCTAGAAAAACCAGCTCAGGTTTGGTTACAGTAATTGCACCACACACGATGACTCGTGGGGGGGGTGGGGGGGTTGCTAGAATAAATTATGTAACCACCATGCACCAGCAATTTTATTGACAAGTTAGCTGCACGTCACACACAACCCCAAAATATGCCAGTAATTATGTGCAGAGGTAGTGGTGGAATGCTTTTGCCTTGTGCCTATTATAATAGGAAGATTGCAGGTTACTGAAAGGCAAGACAGCAGCACGAGCGCGCGGAAAATCTCCCGTGAAGTGCTAACTGCTGATTCATTTAATTATAGCTTCCTTTTTTAATCAGCAGAAACTGTCAGAACATGAACTTCTTTTATCAGCAGCAGTCGTCAGTAAGGTCACCAGGTCTGGACGAAACCATAAATAGGGCCGCCACAGAGTCACGCTTCAATTGACCTCATGCATTGACGTCAGACGTGATCCTCACGCATTGCCTCTTCCGCATGCACCGCAGAGCAGATGCTGTCTGTGACAACTAGTGTGACCGAGGGGGGTGGAACGCTCAATCTTCAACCTTATGACAATCCTCGTGACCCGTTGTAGGATTGAATACCGAGCCCAAGAATATCGACATACCAGAATATCGAGGACAGTCTATCGAAAGGTAAATGACTAAAGAGAAATATAGATGTATCATTCTTAACTCCTCATCTACGTACCTTGAAGACAGGAGTACACAGGCATAGGCACATATATGTGGGGTTAGCTATAGAAAATCTAGACTTACTTACCTTTCGATATTTTGGATTCAATATTTTGTTCTCAATATTTGCATGCCTCGGTATTCTGGATTTAATATTAAGGGTGCACACCATTGTGGCCACACAGGTGAGCATCAATGAGACACATAAAAAACCAGGTTGCCTCCCTGGCAAGGTGAGTTCCACAAAATCTCCTCCAGACCAAAACCCACTTCATTCTGATTCCAGGTAGGAGTGCTGATCTTCTCCTTCCAGCTGTGCTTACCGGAGGCGGACGGCACCGGTAACGTACCTGCAGCCGTACTTATTGCCAAATTTGAGGAACACACATGCGCCTGAAGTCACGTAAATTTATTTACTGCAGCCCTGGTGACAGCTTCATTCTGCTGACAGCAAAGATATACCAACACTACCTCCACCCGCTTCATAACTCTACAAGAGGCTTCACAAAGAGAACCTTGAAATAACCTTTGGTGCCAAGCGACAGGCGTACCAACACTATACGTGGGCCTCAAATGGTGCTTTTAAGTGGGGCCTTTGGACTGGCTCCAGGGACTTGGAATCTCCAGGGACTTGGGATCCTGCCTTTCCAGGGTTGACTGTCCCCGGAACCTACAGTGACCGGCAAGCCTTGGAGAATGATTCCAACGAGAACAGTGACCATCTAAAGCCACTTTGTATTCAGAATGGGATCAAATACCTGGGTGCCCCCAACATGTTCAGCGTCGCTGGAACTCGGGGTGCGAGGCGCCACCTCCATGAAACTTGACAGGTTTTAGATAGAGAGTGAACAATAAATAGGCCCTCCCAGTGTTCTTGTTCTTGTAGCATGTGTTGAATTCCTAAAGATAGACTGTCACATTTGTCTTATACCTTTAGTGATGTGATGTTATTGGCCAGCTCCCCAACTCTAAAGATTGTTCTACTGAGCAGATGACACTGTTAACCTCAAATTATACGGGGTGAGATCTGCTCCCTGAAAAGTTAGTCTCACACTCTGGTTTCTGCTTCATGCGTAAGATAGCAATGGATGCACCAAGTCTGGAGCATTCTGTCCTGGGCCTCATGCACAACACCAAAACTCAACATTAAGAGGTGTCACTGCTACCCGCCTTTTCCTCCCCCATGCACTGGAGCAATGGGTAACTACCTGCTTGAGTAGTGGGAGAGCGCTGCTTCAAGAATGCCACAATGCGATGCAATTCAATGTATTGCTTACTCTCACTGCTTGGTCTTTGACGTGCTTCCACACTCTTACCCAACAGGGGGTAGGGATTGAAAAAGGTGACAACCAATCTTCCCCAAGGTTATGAATGCACGATTGTGAATGAATTGCGGATGAAGGTTGTTGCACTGAGGAATCTCAGTGCTGGGGAAGGTCGCGGCTCCCATAGGGGTCTCAAAATCCTTTGCACTGTCCGTGGAACATTCCCCTGTGAAGGACTTGACTTAAGAATGGAAAATACGTTTTAAAATTCACAAGCACGAATTTGAATTTCTACAGGAATGTACTAAAGTGGAACAATACCGAGTGTGTTCTAATATTGTGGACCAATAAATCCTTACTCGGGGGCGGAAGTGGGCGTTCCAAGGCGGGAGCTCCATGAAAGTTTACTCACACCCATAAACTCGACAACTCATTGCAATCCTTGATAGAGTCCCTGGAAGCAGTCATACTCCAGCCAGGGAAACAAGTAAACCCAGTTCCAGGGTGTAATGAGAAGGAAGTCCCAGAATAATTGTTGGTGCTGTTTGGAAAGGAGACGCTCCGCAGGGTAAATTATTTCCATGTGAAGCAAAACACATATAAAAGTGTAATTGCTTTAATGCAGAGGCATTTTCACACACACACTTGTCCACAATGTGCCGTTATACACAAGAAGCTAAATTCTCCTCACAAAACATTTGCTGTAGAACTCCTGGAAATCATTGTATATTTAAAGAACTTATAAATCTTCAGCAAAACAAATAAACCATGGGCCAAGACTTATGCATTATTTTAAAAAATTCGGGCCCTACTTTACTTGTAATGTTCTACTAGCCTGTGAGTTAAGACAGACTAACACTTGTTAGAGAAGAGACGATGCAGCAGTCTAAGAGAGTCTAGAGAGCGGGTCAGGAGACAACAGCAGCACAGAAACGAGTTAATACCTTTTTCATGTTTCGGCAAACCAGTGAGCGCAGCTAGAAAGTCTTACCTTCCCCAGGAGCATGTTTAGGGATGTCCCCTAAGATTATTAAAAACAATGTTTTTTTACACTACTCCTTTCCAAATATGTCTAAAAATCCATCTGTTTTACAGGATTCTGATAACAAACTCATGAAATACTTTGAAAAAGTATCCATAGTGAACTGCAAGATCAGCTACTGTTTGGCTTCGCGGCCTCAGGAGAGAATGGGGCTGACTCTGAAAATGTGTGCCCATGAGCATGGAATGTACGTGTCCCCATTGAAATGAATGGAGATCAATTTATGAGGCCGAGAAGATATCCGGCAAGTGAGGCTGCTTGTCGGTGAACACCTCCAATGAGCTTAACATTGGCCATAGATACTATGACAATGCTTGGAGTCAAGTCTTTGGCTAGGAAAGAACAAGAGAGCTTTGTTTTTCATTTGTGTACTTAGCTTACATGTAGTGTTTACTAGCTGTATTAAACTACTTCTCTTTCAAGTATATATAGCATTGACTAGAGCATTAACATAGCCTTATGGAGTGATATGACTACATTGGATGTGTACTGAGCGTCGAACACTCATCACCTCCTTGAGTAGACTTGGACTCCTCTGCTTAGCTATCCCGGCACAGTCAAGAGTTAAAGACGGAGTACTGAGTACTTCAGTGCAGGGTCCGACCAATCAATCAATCAATCAATCAATCAAGCATTTGTATAGCGCGCTACTCACCCGGAGGGTCTCAAGGCGCTAGGGGGAGGGGGGTCCGCTACTGTTCGAACAGCCAGGTCTTGAGTTGCTTCCTGAAGGAGAGGTGGTCTTGGGTCAGGCGGAGGTGGATGGGTAGGGAGTTCCACGTCTTGGCAGCCAGGTAGGAGAAGGATCTTCCTCCCGTTGTGGCTCTTTGGATGCGGGGGACGGCGGCGAGGGCGTGGTTGGTCGATCGTAGCTGGCGGGTGGGAGTGTAGAAGGTCAGACGGTCGTTGAGGTATCTGGGGCCTTGGTTGTGGAGAGCTTTGTGTGCGTGGGTGAGGCGTCGGAACGTGATTCTCTTGCTGACGGGGAGCCAGTGCAGGTCTCTCAGGTGTCCGGCGATGTGGCTGTGTCGGGGGATGTCCAGGATGAGTCGAGCTGAGGCGTTCTGGATGCGTTGGAGTCTTTTCTAAAGTTTGGCTGTGGTTCCGGCGTAGAGGGAGTTGCCGTAGTCCAGTCGGCTGGTGACGAGGGCCTGGGTGACCGTCTTCCTGGTTTCGGTGGGGATCCACCGGAAGATCTTCCGCAGCATGCGTAGGATGTTGAAGCAAGACGAGGAGACGGCGTTGACTTGTCTGGTCATTGAGAGGGAGGAGTCCAGGATGAAGCCCAGGTTGCGTGCGTGGTCCGTTGGTTTAGGTGCGTTGCCCAGGGCAGGGGGCCACCAGGAGTCGTCCCAGGCGGAGGGTGATGATCCTAGGATGAGGACTTCCGTCTTATCTGAGTTCAGTTTCAGGCGGCTGTTCCTCATCCACTCGGCTACGTCCTTCATCCCTTTGTGTAGGTTGGTTTTGGTGGTTGTGGGGTCGTTGGTGAGGGAGAGGATCAGCTGGGTGTCGTCGGCGTAGGAGATGATGTTGAGGTTGTGTTGGCGTGCGATGGCTGCGAGGGGCTCATGTAGACGTTGAAGAGGGTGGGGCTGAGTGATGATCCTTGTGGTACGCCGCAGATGACTTCGGTGGCCTCGGAACTGAACGGGGGGAGGCGGACTCTCTGGGTTCTTCCGGCGAGGAAGGAGATGATCCACTCCAGTGCCTTCTCTTGGATTCCGACGTTGTTCAGGCGTTGCACTAGGGTGCGGTGGCAGACTGTGTCGAACGCTGCGGAGAGGTCCAGGAGGATGAGGGCCGCTGTTTCCCCGTTGTCGAGCAGGGCTCGGATGTCGTCGGTGGCTGCGATGAGGGCGGTCTCGGTGCTGTGGTTGGCCCGGAAGCCGGACTGTGAGTGGTCGAGGATCCATTCGTCTCGATGAAGGCGGCCAGTTGTCTGTTGACGGTCTTCTCGATGACTTTGGCAGGAAAAGGAAGGAGCGAGATGGGGCGGTAGTTTTTGAGGTCGGTGGGGTCCGCTGACGGTTTCTTCAGTAGGGCGCAGAGTTCGGCGTGCTTCCAGCTCTCTGGGAAGGTGGCGGTGTCGAAGGAGGTGTTGATGATGTCCCGGAGGTGAGGTGCGATGACGGCGTCGGCCTTGTTGAAGATGTGGTGAGGGCAGGGGTCGGTTGGTGATCCGGAGTGGATGGAGTTCATCGTGCGGATAGTGTCTTCGGTGTTGATCGGGGTCCAGGCTCGGAGGGTGGAGGTGGGGGACGTTGGAACGGTTGTAGGGTACGTCGGCTGTGTGCTGAAACAGTTGTGTATGTCTGCGATCTTGCTGTGGAAGAACGAGGCGAGCGAGTTGCAGAGGTCTTGCGAGGGGTGATGTCGTTGTTTCCGGCGCTGGGGTTCGAGAGCTCTTTGACGATGATGAAGAGTTCCTTGCTGTTGTGGGCGTTGTTGTCCAGTCGTTCCTTGAATGCGGTTTTCTTGGTGGTGTGGATCAGCTGGTGGTGTTTTCGGGTGGCGTGTTTGAGGGTGGTCATGTTGTCTGCAGTCGGGTCTCTGCGCCATGCTTTCTCGAGGGCCCGGCAGTTCTTCTTGGATTTCTTGAGTTCGTCGGTGAACCAGGGTGCTTTCTTGTTGCCGGGTCTGATTGGGGGGGTCTTCAATGGGGCGAGGATGTCAGCGCAGTTGGTGATCCATCTTGTGAGGTTGCTGGCGGCTTGGTTGGGGTTTGTTGAGCTGGCGGGAGGGTTCTGGCTCAGGGATGTGGTGAGTTGGTCGGTGGTGATCTTGTTCCAGCTTCTGCGCGGGAGCTGTTGCGGGTGGTGGTGCTTGGTGGTCCTGCTGAAGCTGAAGCTGTGGTCTGTCCAGTGGAGTCCGGTGGTGTGGCTGAAGGAGATGTCCTTGCTGGAGGAGAAGACGGGGTCAAGCGTGTGGCCGGCGTGGTGTGTGGGGGTGGTCACCAGTTGCTTGAGTCCGAGGTTGGCGAGGTTGTCCAGCAGGGTGGTGGTGTTGCGATCGTTGTTGTTCTCTAGGTGGAAGTTGAGGTCCCCAAGGAGGATGTAGTCGGCCGAGAGGAGGGCGTGCGGGCTGATGAGGTCGGCGATGTCTTCGCTGAATTGTGTGCGTGGTCCTGGGGGTCTGTAGATGAGGGTGCCTCTGAGGGTGGTCTTGGGGTCGGTGTGTATCTGGAAGTGCAGGTGTTCGCCGGCTGTGAAGGTGTCGTCGGAGTTGGTCGTAATGCGGATGGTGTTCTTGTGGACGATGGCGATGCCTCCTCCGGTCTGGTTGGCGCGGTCCTTTCGGGTGATCTTGTATCCGTCCGGGATGGCGATGGCGATGTCGGGCGCTGAGGAGGCGTTCATCCATGTTTCTGTGAGGAAAGCGACGTCTGGTGATGTGGAGTCGAGCAGGTTCCAAAGTTCCACGGCGTGTCTGTGGACGGAGCGGGTGTTGAGCAGGATGCACTTCAGGTGGTTGCTGCTGGTGCTCGGCGTGGCGGGTGCGGTGCAGGTCCGGAGGCAGGAGAACTTGCAAGATTGGCAGGCGAAGGGTCCGTGGGTGCGTCCTGGGGTGGCACGGTGGCAGCCGGGGATTCGGCCGGTGTTGAGTGCGTTGAGGGTGGCGGTGTCGTAGGTCCGGTGGGTGGGTTGGCTGCTGCGGGGGCCAGGGGTTCTGGCGCTGGGCGCGGTCCAGTCGCGGACGGGCGCAGACGGGCTTGCCTTAGGCGCGCCTTCGGCGCGCCAGCGGCGCGGCCGCACAGCGGCCGCCATTTATGGGGAGGTGGGAGGGAGGAGCAGATGGGAGGCGGGAGGCAGGGGCAGCAAATGGGCAGTCAGGGGGCGGGGCCGCAGGGAGCGCAGCGGCGGGAATGGCGAGAGGCAACGGGGGTACAGAAGGAAAAAAAGGGGCGAGAAAACAGACAAATGCGGGCACAGTACAAATGGGGCAACGGCGGTACAGAAGGAAAAAAAGGGGCGAGAAAACAGACAAATGCGGGCACAGTACAAATGGGGCAACGGGGGTACAGAAGGAAAAAGGGAAGGGCGTTCTTACCAGCAGCAGCGGGCGGACAACACAGGCGGAGCTGTGTGGCGGGGGAGCGACCTACCTGGCAAGGTCAAGGGTCGCTCTCCTCACCGCGCAGCGGCACCGCCATTTATGGGGAGGTGGGAGGGAGGAGCAGCTGGGAGGCGGGAGGCAGGGGCAGCGAATGGGCAGTCAGGGGGCGGGGCCGCAGGGACGCAGCGGCGGGAATGGCGAGAGGCAACGGGGGTACAGAAGGAAAAAAAGGGGCGAGAAAACAGACAAATGCGGGCACAGTACAAAAGGGGCAACGGGGGTACAGAAGGAAAAAAAGGGCGAGAAAACAGACAAATGCGGGCACAGTACAAAAGGGGCAACGGGGGTACAGAAGGGAAAAAAGGGGCGAGAAAACAGACAAATGCGGGCACAGTACAAAAGGGGCAACGGGGGTACAGAAGGAAAAAAAGGGGCGAGAAAACAGACAAATGCGGGCACAGTACAAATGGGGCAACGGGGGTACAGAAGGAAAAAAAGGGGCGAGAAAACAGACAAATGCGGGCACAGTACAAATGGGGCAACGGGGGTACAGAAGGAAAAAAAGAGGCGAGAAAACAGACAAATGCGGGCACAGTACAAATGGGGCAACGGGGGTACAGAAGGAAAAAAAGGGGCGAGAAAACAGACAGATGCGGGCACAGTACAAATGGGGCAACGGGGGTACAGAAGGAAAAAAAGGGGCGAGAAAACAGACAAATGCGGGCACAGTACAAATGGGGCAACGGGGGTACAGAAGGAAAAAGGGAAGGGCGTTCTTACCAGCAGCAGCGGGCGGACAACACAGGCGGAGCTGTGTGGCGGGGGAGCGACCTACCTGGCAAGGTCAAGGGTCGCTCTCCTCACCGCGCAGCGGCCGCCTTTATGGGGAGGTGGGAGGGAGGAGCAGCTGGGAGGCGGGAGGCAGGGGCAGCGAATGGGCAGTCAGGGGGCGGGGCCGCAGGGACGCAGCGGCGGGAATTGCGAGAGGCAACGGGGGTACAGAAGGAAAAAAAGGGGCGAGAAAACAGACAAATGCGGGCACAGTACAAAAGGGGCAACGGGGGTACAGAAGGAAAAAAAGGGGCGAGAAAACAGACAAATGCGGGCACAGTACAAAAGGGGCAACGGGGGTACAGAAGGAAAAAAAGGGGCGAGAAAACAGACAAATGCGGGCACAGTACAAAAGGGGCAACGGGGGTACAGAAGGAAAAAAAAGGGGCGAGAAAACAGACAAATGCGGGCACAGTACAAATGGGGCAACGGGGTACAGAAGGAAAAAAAGGGGCGAGAAAACAGACAAATGCGGGCACAGTACAAATGGGGCAACGGGGGTACAGAAGGAAAAAAAGGGGCGAGAAAACAGACAAATGCGGGCACAGTACAAATGGGGCAACGGGGGTACAGAAGGAAAAAAAGGGGCGAGAAAACAGACAGATGCGGGCACAGTACAAATGGGGCAACGGGGGTACAGAAGGAAAAAAAGGGGCGAGAAAACAGACAAATGCGGGCACAGTACAAATGGGGCAACGCGGGTACAGAAGGAAAAAGGGAAGGGCGTTCTTACCAGCAGCAGCGGGCGGACAACACAGGCGGAGCTGTGTGGCGGGGGAGCGACCTACCTGGCAAGGTCAAGGGTCGCTCTCCTCACCGCGCAGCGGCCGCCATTTATGGGGAGGTGGGAGGGAGGAGCAGCTGGGAGGCGGGAGGCAGGGGCAGCGAATGGGCAGTCAGGGGGCGGGGCCGCAAGGGACGCAGCGGCGGGGAATGGCGAGAGGCAACGGGGTACAGAAGGAAAAAAAGGGGCGAGAAAACAGACAAATGCGGGCACAGTACAAATGGGGCAACGGGGGTACAGAAGGAAAAAAAGGGGCGAGAAAACAGACAAATGCGGGCACAGTACAAATGGGGCAACGGGGGTACAGAAGGAAAAAGGGAAGGGCGTTCTTACCAGCAGCAGCGGGCGGACAACACAGGCGGAGCTGTGTGGCGGGGGAGCGACCTACCTGGCAAGGTCAAGGGTCGCTCTCCTCACCGCGCAGCGGCCGCCATTTATGGGGAGGTGGGAGGGAGGAGCAGCTGGGAGGCGGGAGGCAGGGGCAGCGAATGGGCAGTCAGGGGGCGGGGCCGCAGGGGACGCAGCGGCGGGAATGGCGAGAGGCAACGGGGGTACAGAAGGAAAAAAAGGGGCGAGAAAACAGACAAATGCGGGCACAGTACAAAAGGGGCAACGGGGGTACAGAAGGAAAAAAAGGGGCGAGAAAACAGACAAATGCGGGCACAGTACAAAAGGGGCAACGGGGGTACAGAAGGAAAAAAAGGGGCGAGAAAACAGACAAATGCGGGCACAGTACAAAAGGGGCAACGGGGGTACAGAAGGAAAAAAAGGGGCGAGAAAACAGACAAATGCGGGCACAGTACAAATGGGGCAACGGGGTACAGAAGGAAAAAAAGGGGCGAGAAAACAGACAAATGCGGGCACAGTACAAATGGGGCAACGGGGTACAGAAGGAAAAAAAGGGGCGAGAAAACAGACAAATGCGGGCACAGTACAAATGGGGCAACGGGGGTACAGAAGGAAAAAAAGGGGGAGAAAACAGACAGATGCGGGCACAGTACAAATGGGGCAACGGGGGTACAGAAGGAAAAAAAGGGGCGAGAAAACAGACAAATGCGGGCACAGTACAAATGGGGCAACGGGGGTACAGAAGGAAAAAGGGAAGGGCGTTCTTACCAGCAGCAGCGGGCGGACAACACAGGCGGAGCTGTGTGGCGGGGGGAGCGACCTACCTGGCAAGGTCAAGGGTCGCTCTCCTCACCGCGCAGCGGCCGCCATTTATGGGGAGGTGGGAGGGAGGAGCAGCTGGGAGGCGGGAGGCAGGGGCAGCGAATGGGCAGTGAGGGGGCGGGGCCGCAGGGGACGCAGCGGCGGGAATGGCGAGAGGCAACGGGGGTACAGAAGGAAAAAAAGGGGCGAGAAAACAGACAAATGCGGGCACAGTACAAAAGGGGCAACGGGGGTACAGAAGGAAAAAAAGGGGCGAGAAAACAGACAAATGCGGGCACAGTACAAAAGGGGCAACGGGGGTACAGAAGGAAAAAAAGGGGCGAGAAAACAGACAAATGCGGGCACAGTACAAAAGGGTCAACGGGGGTACAGAAGGAAAAAAAGGGGCGAGAAAACAGACAAATGCGGGCACAGTACAAATGGGGCAACGGGGGTACAGAAGGAAAAAAAGGGGCGAGAAAACAGACAAATGCGGGCACAGTACAAATGGGGCAACGGGGGTACAGAAGGAAAAAAAGGGGCGAGAAAACAGACAAATGCGGGCACAGTACAAATGGGGCAACGGGGGTACAGAAGGAAAAAAAGGGGCGAGAAAACAGACAGATGCGGGCACAGTACAAATGGGGCAACGGGGGTACAGAAGGAAAAAAAGGGGCGAGAAAACAGACAAATGCGGGCACAGTACAAATGGGGCAACGGGGGTACAGAAGGAAAAAGGGAAGGGCGTTCTTACCAGCAGCAGCGGGCGGACAACACATGCGGAGCTGTGTGGCGGGGGAGCGACCTACCTGGCAAGGTCAAGGGTCGCTCTCCTCACCGCGCAGCGGCCGCCATTTATGGGGAGGTAGGAGGGAGGAGCAGCTGGGAGGCGGGAGGCAGGGGCAGCAAATGGGCAGTCAGGGGGCGGGGCCGCAGGGACGCAGCGGCGGGAATGGCGAGAGGCAACGGGGGTACAGAAGGAAAAAAGGGGCGAGAAAACAGACAAATGCGGGCACAGTACAAAAGGGGCAACGGGGGTACAGAAGGAAAAAAAGGGGCGAGAAAACAGACAAATGCGGGCACAGTACAAAAGGGGCAACGGGGGTACAGAAGGAAAAAAGGGGCGAGAAAACAGACAAATGCGGGCACAGTACAAATGGGGCAACGGGGGTACAGAAGGAAAAAAAGGTGCGAGAAAACAGACAAATGCGGGCACAGTACAAATGGGGCAACGGGGGTACAGAAGGAAAAAAAGGGGCGAGAAAACAGACAAATGCGGGCACAGTACAAATGGGGCAACGGGGGTACAGAAGGAAAAAAAGGGGCGAGAAAACAGACAAATGCGCGCACAGTACAAATGGGGCAACGGGGGTACAGAAGGAAAAAAAGGGGCGAGAAAACAGACAAATGCGGGCACAGTACAAATGGGGCAACGGGGGTACAGAAGGAAAAAGGGAAGGGCGTTCTTACCAGCAGCAGCGGGCGGACAACACAGGCGGAGCTGTGTGGCGGGGGGAGCGACCTACCTGGCACCTCCTTGAGTAGCCTTGGACTCCTCTGCTTAGCTATCCCGGCACAGTCAAGAGTTAAAGACGGAGTACTGAGTACTTCAGTGCAGGGTCCGACAGACCCCGGGACATCAGTGGACATCATTGGTAAATAACTCCAGTTGCCACTATAGGAGCCCAAGAGCCCATGGCTGCCCTGGGACTACAGACACAGGCCTCACCTGGATATACTGGAAGACCTTACAATGTCTCACAGGCTGCACATGATGATATATTGGGATTCCATAGGATGCCTCACTTAACTTGTGTGGACATTGCACTTGCCTCGCGTTTCTCACCAGCAGCATGTCGCTGGAGTTACTCAGCATTCCCTCTTCACATTTGCACTGATAGGGGTTCATCGAATGCCCCTGCCCCCATGATGAAATAGCACACTTCTCTCCGATTAACAGGTTGACTGAGTACAATTCATTAAAGAGACTGGACCTCTTCATAGAGCCAAACATAGTTTAATGTATTTAAATATAGTTAGTACTTAAATATATAAAGGCACTCCATTTCATTCATGTACTTTATTCTACATTTGATTCGCACTGTCATCTATGCAATACACAAAGCTTTAGAAACAGACACTATACCAGTGCATGTGGAGCAAATACCGAAAATGCTGCTCTCAGTAGAGGTGGAGGCTAGCTCTGCTGGTCCCCTCTTAGTAGACATGGATAAGACTAAGAAGGGGCTCATCGCACTGACCCAAAACCACATCTCACTCACTGGAGTCCCTTTGCCTGCTTGTATCACACTCTCATTAGAAAAAGTGTGGACCTGGTGTGTGTCCTCTGTCCAGCATCGACCATTGGCTAGAAGCAAACGGTGTCCTCGCTACAACTCTTCCTTCTTTGGAGACTCCTTAGACTGGAGGAGTTTTGGAGAAACCCTGAGGATGAAACAGAGAGATCAACATCAGAGGATGCAGAGGATGATCGAGCAGCGAGGTCATTGTACAAGGCTAATGGAGGCGGCAGCAAGGAAGAGCAGGTGTGGCAACAGATGTTGGACAGTCATGAGAATATACCAAGGTGCCCTGTGCCAGTGACTGGGATAGCTCACTGTTCATCTACTGCGCAGATCAGTTTGTAAGAACTATGATAGATGCTGGTGCAAGGGATACTGGCAGAATATTATGCACGCAAGATATTCCTACAAAAAATGTCATGGCCAACATATCAAGTACCAAGATAATGTGAAGGTCTGTATACGAATAATCGTCTACTATACTTACCTCCACATACTTGTACTCTGATGATAAATAAATCTTAAAGTTACGTGGATGTGGAAAAGCAAATCTGTTCTAACATATATACTTACTGTCATGACATTTTTATTCTCAATATTTAGGCAGTAATATTTTTCTATGATGATATGTCTATGCTCAATATTCTGACACACAACAATGAACGCTCAACAGCAAAATATTTCTTTAAAAAACCCTTACAAAAACCCACGTACAATGAAAATATCATTAGACATTACTTATCCTGCAATAACAAACTGCTACATCAAACTCCACTATAAATCGTTTCCATACCCTAGCTCTTCTTATCTTAAATCCTTATCCCTAACCCTAATCCAAATATTTTACTTGACCATACCCTAACTCATCTTATCTTGAGTACTATCCCTAACCCTAACATGTTACTAGACCATATCCTAGCTCGTCTTATCTTGAGTCCTATCCCTAACCCTAATCCTAACATTTTACTTGACCATACCCTTACTAGTCCTATCCCTAACTCTAATCCTAACATTTTACTTGACCATACCTCAGCTTGTCTTATCTTGAGTCCTATCCCTAACATTTTTATCATATCCTAGCTCGTCATATTTTGAGTACTATCCCTAACCCTAATCCTAACATCTTTCTTGACCATACCCTAGCTCATTTTATCTTAAGTTCTACCCCTAACACTAATCCTAACTAACCCTGGGCATAATACTTTGCTACGCAAACTTATGCAAACTGCACTTAGCAGAGTAAAAAACTCTGCTAATCAACATAGCGTAGCAGCAGTATATTAAACACATACAAATGCTTTGTTAAAGCAATTTTCTATGCTAAAAAAGCATATAACAAATTCACAAAAGTGAACTTTGACAATGAAAATATCAAGCAATGAGAGAGGTGATGATTTTGGGTTCCCCCCTAACCTAGGGGGAGGACCAAGCAGATGCCTTGAACACAAAAAGCATATCATGTGAACGATTCAGTGGTGGTCCCTTCCTCCTAGGACCACCCCAAGCACAGTTATGGGCAAAAATACAATCCCAACCAAAGGCCCTGCAAAGCATTATGGGACGAGAACGAGATTAGCAGTGGGCAGTGAATATTATAGTGTCCAATATCAAAATAATTCTACAAAGAGCTGCAGTTCAACTAGTCGTTACTAGATGTCCCTCACGAGTCAAATGCAAAAGCATTGAAATTATTAATACATCAAGCTGCAGTTCCACTAGTCGTTACTAGATGTCCCTCACGAGTCAAATGCAAAAGCATTGAAACCCTTTCATGAAGCTTTTGCATTTGACTCGTGAGGACATCTAGTAGCGACTAGTGGAACTGCAGCTCTTTGTAGAATTATTTTGATATTGGATACTATAATATTCACTGCCCACTGCTAATCTCGTCCCATAATGCTTTGCAGGGCCTTTGGTTGGGATTGTATTTTTGCCAATAACTGTGCTTGGGGTGGTCCTAAGAGGATGGGACCACCACTGAATCGTTCAAAAGATGTGCTTTTGTTTTCAAGGCATCTGCTTGGTTCTCTCCCTAGGTTAGGGAGGATACCAAAATCATCACCTCTCTCACTGCTTGTTAATTTATTGATTTCACTTTTGTGAAATGCTATATGCATTTTAGCATATAAAGACAGAGATACTTATTTTATCTTAACTTGCACTGTGCAAGATGCCTTTGGCAATTATTGTACAGTGCAGTCAAGCACACAGATATGCACTACGCAATTTGCATATCTACGTGTAGTTCAGTAGCTATGTGAAGTGCTACTATGCAAACTATGCCCAGGGTTAATCCTAACATCTTACTTGACTTTACCCTAGCTCAATTTATTTTGAGTCCTACTTCTAATCCTAACATTTTATTAGACTCTATCCTAGCTAGTCTTATTTTGAGCCCTATCACTAACCCTAATCCTAACATTTTAATTGACCCATGCATTGACCACAATCCTTTCCTTAACCTTAACCCTAAAGTTTACTCTAATCCTAATCTTTACTGCAAATCCTAATACTAACCCACACCCAATTCCTAGACCAGACCCCTTCCAACCCTAAAATTTTACTATTCAATTACGTTACCTCAAACTTTAATTCTAACTGAACACTAGCTCTAACACTGGTGAAGATCACTCTAAGCCTATGTACAACTCTAACACTGGTGACAATTACTCTAACCCTATGCCCGATTCTAACATTGGCAATGATTGTCCTAACCTATGCCTGACTCTAACACTGGCAACAGTTACCCTAAACCTATGCCAGACTCTAGCACCGGTGAAGCTTAGCCTAAACCTATTCCCGACTCTAACTTGGGCTACACTTACCCTAAGCGTGTGCCTGACTCTGATACTGGCAACGCTTTCCTTAACCTATGCCGGACTTTTAACACAGTTGACGCTTGCCCTGAACCGGTGTTTGACTCTAAAACTGCTGATCCTTGCCATAAACCTATGCTCGACTGTAACACTGGCACCGCTAACCCTAAGCTTATGCACGACTCTTATACTGGTGGCGCTTACCGTAAGCTTATGCCCGACGCTTACCCTAAACCTATACCCAACTTTAACAAAAGCAACACTTACTCTAAACCTATGCCTGCCTCTAGCACTAGCAACAATTAGCTTAAACCTATGTCCTACTCTAACACTGGTGACGTTTATTCTAAACAGGTCCCTGACACCAACACTGGCTCTTACCTGCCATTTTAATACATTATATCACTCCTTATTCAGTATTTTGTTTGGAGCAGCAGCACAGAATAAAAATTGTTTGCTGGTTTTTTTCTGTGTTCCAGATTCTATGCACTGATATGATGTAAGAACCCCATTGGTTGCCCTTTTAATATTATGGTCACTTTCTTTGACGTGACCATCCTCACCATGCTGAGGGCAATTCACCCTTGAGTGACTGATCATACAGGATTCTATTTTGTGTGCATTCTGGGATCTGCATATTTTGTATTCAATAAACAAAAGGTAACAAACACCGCTAAAAATATTGCATGGGTTTAAATCTGTGACTCTCAGATTACAAAGACCATTTAAAAATTGTGTCTAACTCTTCTCTTACTTCCCTCCCTGATCTCCTCCTCCCTTTCCAACTGCACTACATAAGAAAGGACGGTAAGATTCTGTACATTACATCCAGGTTTCATAAGTGCATCCTTTAAAGTTTGCTATAGTAAGTATAGTAAGGAGTGTGATCATAATTTTTCCATTAGCTAAATTTTTGAAGTCAGTTTGGTCTGTATTGAGTCTGGGGTGCCTGAAAAGCTGGGAGCTGCATCAGCATCCATTGTGGTTTTGCCAAATCTCAGAATCTGTGATGTGTCTCTGTGTCTCAACTACTGTAGCAAGAGGTGACAATACCTTCCATCAAAAAAGTTTCATTAAAGAAGAGGCAAATTAAATTAAATTAAATTAAATTGATGTCCTTCCCTTACTAAGTTGTTGTCGAAGACCTGTCTGGGATCACCTATTAAGTTTATCGTTATGTGTAAAGGAACTGGCCAGTATGGTGAATTCCTGTTGGGTGAAGTGGGCTTCTGCTGGCAGGCTCTGTAGGAAAGTTGGCCGACAAATCCAGGCTCCTTACTATTGAAGTACCCTTCAATGTCCTAGATCTGACATTCTAAGACACCTATCTGAATTTACTATTTTGAGTGTCTCTGTATTACTTCTCACTGCTTCCACCTTGTTTTTATTATTAGCTTCTCGCTTCTAAACCCTCTGTCGAATTTTTAAAACTTTGTAAAATAAGTGCACAAAAGGTTTTTATGATTTTTTTAGTGTAATGGTTTTAAAAAGACTAAACACTAGAACAAAATTTGATTTAATTTGTCCCTTTTGCAGTTCCTATCTTCTGTCGCATGAACGACTGTGCAGCAGTCACACAGAGACTCTTACTGCATCAATCGCAGCCCACAGTGATCTTGTGCATCCCACTGACACCAATCACTACACAGAGATCACAATGACCCCTGACAGGTACATTCAGTTGGTACCGGCCTTGACAAGCCTTTAGATCAACCAACTGAGCTCACTTGACAATTCCATTATTTATATATGCAGGGCCCCAGCAATGGGGCATACTTTGGGACTTTAGTTCTTGGCCAACGGGTTACTCCGTCACAATGGTGACGGATATCCCGTTCACCAAACTCTAGATCCATAGGATATGATGGCATTTATATTTTGGCAGGCGGGATATCTGGCACCGTTGTGACGGAGTAACCCGTCCGCCAAGATCTAGATCAGGCCCTTTGTCTCTGCCGCCAAGGTTTGGAATCTCCTTCCTTTCCACATTTGTTCTGAATTGACTTTTTTGAGATTCAGGAAACTTTTAAAAAACTGGGGTTCTCACCTCTTTGTAGAATGTGCTACACTAGTAGTGGTGGTGCTAGGTCTTTTCACTACAACACCAAGAAACGTTGTCGCAAAAGTGATTTAAAAATAAATAATACAATTTTTAGACCTGTCAGTTTTAGGGTTGTTTTCTAAACCTTTTGCCTTCCTTCCGTTATTTTGGTGACCTCATTTTTACTGGCCTAAGGACTCTGCACACTTTACCACTGTTAACCAGTACTAAAGTTCATGTGCTCACTCCTTAATACATGGTTTATCCCCAACTGGCATGTTTAATTTACTTGTAAGTCCCTAGTACAGTGGTACTCCACGTACCCAGTGCCTGTAAATGAAATGCTGCTTGTGGGCCTGCAGCACTGATTGTGCCACCAAGGTAAGTAGCACTTCAAACATGTCTCAGGCCTGGCATTGCTGCCTGTGTGTGTGAAGTTTTAAACTGCATTTTTGACCTGGCAAAATACACCTTTTGCTAGGCCCTAACCTGTTCTTAATACATATAAGTAACATATAAGGCCCTGGCCAGCTCATATGGCAGGATGCAATGTAATTAGAGAGTAGAACATTTACTTTTAAGTTTTACATATCATGTGGTAGTGAAATACACTTAAATTTGTTTTTCACTACTGTAAGGTTCACCTTACCTATAGGATAACATTGGACTTGCCATTTTACATTTAATAAGCAGTAATGTCCAAATGGGAGCAGGTAACCAGTTAATGTTTAGTGTCTTTGGAATTTTAATGAAAAATCTTAATTTATGGGGGGTCCCAGATACTCTTAAGGTATTAAGCTCTGACATGAGTCTGGATTGTTTGCTAGGGAATGAGTTGGAGCATACTGTCTGGATGGAAGTGGAGCTCTAGTTGCACCTCTAAATGTTGGGGCTGCCTGAGTGGGCCCGCATGACCACTCATTCCATGGCTGCCCGAGAGGAGAGTTAAGGAAGCCTGGAGCCTGGAAAAATGCAGGAGGCAGGGGAAGCCCACCTCTGAAGTTCCAGCAGTACCAGTGAATAGGGTGCCAGAGGAGACTGTCTCAGAGCCGACCCAGGAGGCCATTGAATCTCTAGGTGACCTGCCTGAGCTTGCTGGGTGGCAAGTTGAGGGTGGGCCCACCAGAGAAGAGTTCTGCAAGGCACAAAGAGAGTGCCCAACCCTAGAGGGGCTCAGGCGGCAGGCCGAAGCCCTGGCAGCTTGTGACACCTCTGGAGATTACCTGATCTACTGGGAGAACAACCTCCTTTACAGTGAGCCAAAGGTGCCTGTTCATGGGGCAGCACATGTGCCGTTGGTCCCCCAATGTTACAGGGCCTTCCTACTGGGTCTGGTTCATTAGACACCTTTGGAAGGACATTTGCAGCAGGACAATAGTAATACCTTTGACAGGCTTGTTACTCACTTTTACTGGCCCCAGATGAGGAGAGCCTCAGATGCTTTCTGTAAGACTTACCTCACCTGCCAAAGGAGTGGGAAGACAGGGAAAAGCTTAAGGCTCTTCTAACTCCCATACCTTTCGTTGGCACCCCATTTGAGAGGGTGGGCATCGCCACTGTTGGGCCCTTGTAACCTAAAACTTCCTTTGGCAACAGGTTTATTCTGGTTTTGGTGGCAATGCCATTCAGAACTCAGAGGCTAGCCATCTGAGGACCATAATATCCCCATGTAGTGGCTAGGGCCTTGATGGGGATTTTTACCCAAGTGGGTTTCCCCAAGGATGTGGTGTCAGACAGGGTACCAACTACATGTCGGTATCTGGGACCCTCCATGAAGGCCATGTGGACAGAGTGTGACGTATCCTGCAAGTTGCCCACAGAAAGCAACTGGAATATTTGGAGAATTTTTGGAGTGATGAATGCTTTTTGACCATTACCAAAAAGGTCCCTCTTTTAACCTCTTGGATATCCAAAGATATTGGAGTAGATGCTTCAATCACTTATCGTGACATGCTTCATCATCGGCGCCTATCCACACCCTAGTAGGATGA
Source organism: Calotriton arnoldi (assembly GCA_963921515.1). Lineage (NCBI taxonomy): Eukaryota > Metazoa > Chordata > Amphibia > Caudata > Salamandridae > Calotriton > Calotriton arnoldi. The sequence goes on along the minus strand of CAWUFW010006752.1, from coordinate 286,270 downwards.
TACCACCAGGGCAGACTCTACCAAAGATAAAATGGGAGTTCTTAGATTAGATCAAACTGGGTAAGCAGGGATCCACATGAAGATTTTCTGTTAAAAATACCTACAGGTATACCCAAAGATTTCCTTTATTCAGAGGGTACCTGGGGTATGGATAAAAAGATATGTTGGTGATTCTTATTGAATATAATTGTTCAATTAAATCTCCTATGTTTGTGCAAACATGTTTCGGCATGCACTCCGAGCCCATTCAGGTCTGGGGCCCTCGTCAGGGCTTTTTGAATTTATCCCTGCCTTACTAAGCATGCACACCATGCACACTTGTGAGGCCTAAGGTTTTCACCTGTCTTGCTTTTCTGTTCTTGATTTTCTGAAAGACAGAATGTTTTTTGACAGAGGTTAAGGGTAAACTTAAAGCACTGTGTTTAGTAAAATGCATGGTTCCGATTTTTTAACTAGGTGATTTGCAGACCATAGCCCTTACTCGATCTAGATCCTAAATACGTGGGGGCACCTCCCTTAATTAGAATAAGTGATGATAGTGTTATCAGTGTGAAAAGGTAATCCAAACTTGTTAGGGTCTTTGTATGTATAGGTTGTGTGATTAAGATTAGACATTCAGGGGTCGATTCCGATTCGGGCCGGAAAAAGCACCGACCGACTCGGATCCGGAAATAATACCGACCGACACGTACCTGTGGCGCCCGACACGCCAAGTACGATGCAAGGCGTGAAAAATCCGACCGACACGTACCGAACCCAAGTCGACCGACCGAGCCGCACGGAAAACAGCAATCCGGCCGGAAAAACACGCGAATCCAACCGACCGACACACACCCGGAACAAATCCGACCGAAACGTACACGCGAACTCCAAACCGCAAAGTATGATGCAAGGCGCGAAAACCACGAGCGAGTCGGACGGAGGCCAAGCCGCACGACCGACACGCATACAAAACCGAGCCGAAGCAACACAAAACACCGCGAACGACGCGTACGCAGCATAGAAAACTGCACAAACACAGCGTGAACGAAACGGAGAAGACCGTACGAGACAAATGCAGGGTCCGACTCGGTCACAAGAACGTTTCCAACATACACAGACAGTACAAAGGAAAAATCACCCAAAAAAAGGCCAAACAAGCAATTACCAAGCCAATAAATACTGGGGGGTGGGGACAGAGAACAAAGACACACCCACAACTCCACCCATATAAAGGACACAAATCACAACCATGAGCCTTTGCAAATGCCATTCCACTGCCAGCACCCAAGAGAAAGCAACCACACACCCACAGCTCATCCCTCACACAAGCCACACACCATCAGCACACCAACAAATACCTACCTCACATACACCCAGCAAAACACACACTCACACACCCTCACCTGCACACCAACACACACATCACTCACCATCACCACCCATCACCATGCCCCCAAGAAGAATCCCAAGTTCCTAGATTGTGAATTGGAAGTCATGGTAGACGAGATCCTCAGGGTAGAGCCACAGCTGTTTGGCACACTGGTCCAACAGACCCCCATCTCCCAGAAAACCAAGATGTGGGAGAGGATCATCAACAGGGTGAACGCACAATCACCATGTCGGCGCACAAAGAGCGACATCCAGAACAGGTGGTATGACGTGCGCAGGAGGGTACGGGACCTGCTCAAGAAAGACTACATCAACAGCCAATACACCGGCAGTGGCCCTCCTGCCAAGCCAATATACCTCAGGCCCTGGGAGGAGAAGGTGCGGGCCATCCTTCCGCCAGTGAGCGTATATGGACTAGAGGACATCCCAGAGCCTGGTGAGTACACAACAAATGTACACAATATACTGCCACAAAACACACACATCACTGTCAAGGGGAGAGTCAAACCATGCACTCATAGCAATTACACAGCAACCAGAACAGAATCATCCCAAAATGTGTATGTCAGTCAGATAAACACAACACATGCCATCAAAAAAGTCACATCCAACTGTGCCAACACATGTACAAACACAACTACAACTACAGCTAGGCAGTGGCACAAATAGAACTAACAAACACATCCAGACATGTAGCCACCACAACAACACCAACACACAGTGAAGACCACTCAAAGGAAGGAATTCTGTGTATGCTGGCCAAGTCAGTGTAGCCAATAGCATCATGGGAGTCGCAGTCACACATATTGCCCCCCCACAACTGTCCCATCAACACCACCATGAACCATGCGCACATCACAGGGAGTGGAGAAGGACTCACAAGATGGCTGACACTGGCAACTGCTGTGGTGAGCACAAGGCCCTGCTGGCAACTGTGCACCAACAAACAGCAGGACACCACTGACTGACATCCTGAGAGACAACTTCCACTCCCTGCAATGCAAGCACGTTCCATGGTGGGATATCTGGCTAGCTGGGTGGGAAGGAGGACTTGCAGCACTGACCATAGTCACAAGCACCTCCCCTCACACACACCCCAACACAAACTCCACAGAACCCACCTGGTAGAATGCAATGCCCCCCATCCTAACACAAGATCCCACAAAGAACCACCAACCTGGGTTATGTTGTGTGAAGCACAGGGCCACTCTTGGGACTTCTAGCCAAACAACTGCCAGGACAACACTCCCAGCCATCCTGTCAGCACAGCCAGCCCACCCCACAGGGAAGCAGAGTCAGAAGGAAGGAAGCATGGGCATGCTGGGAAGGGGGGAGGAGGCAATAGCATGATGGGAGTCGTAGTCACAGCTCTACATCCCCCACCACATGGCCCAGCAAGCTCACACTCACGCATGCACATCCCACAGAGAGTGGAAAGGGCCATCAAAGATGTCTGACACTGTTGCTGTGTCGTGGGGAGCACAAGGGCATGCTGGGTACTGCACACCAACCAACAGCAGGACACCACTGTCAGCCATCTTGCCATTGCTCTCACACCCACAAACACTGAACTCCCCACAAAAGCAAGTAAGTATGGGAATGCTGGGAAGTGGGGTGGAGGCAATAGCATGATGGGAGTCGTAGTCACAGACATAGCTCACCCCCACAACTGTCCCATCAACACCACCCTGAACCATGCTCACATCACAGGGAGTGGAGAAGGACTCACAAGATGGCTGACACTGGCTACTGCTGTGGGGAGCACAAGGCCCTGCTGCCAACTGTGCACCAACAAACAGCAGGACACCACTGACTGACATCCTGAGAGACAACTTCCACTTCCTGCAACGCAAGCACGTTCCATGGTGGGATAACTGACTGGCTGGGTGGGTGGGAAGGAGGGCCGGCTGTCAACCAAACACAACCAATGCAGACCATGTTCACACCCCAAAAAATACATAGAAATGCCCAAATAATGCAGGACAATGTGCCACACCAATATCAACCCCTGACTGTGACGACTTAGGACAATGCAATGTACAGGCCCGCACCCAGAGGCACAGTCACAACTGTCATGTGTGTCAACCATTGATGCCTGCAGAAACATAACATACATTGTTTGTGTCTCCCAAAAACAGGTGATGATGGGGACACAGCAGCAGACGCTGAGGAGTCCCAGTCCCAGGCTCAAGAGGATGCGGAGCTCACTGGCGTCGTACAGCCTCTGTCCTCCTCGGACGATGAAGACCAACCTGGCACATCCGGTGCAAGTCAACATGCAGCACCAGCAGGACCACCAGCTGCAGCACCAGCAGGACCACCAGCTGCACCCCTGCACCCACCCCTCCAACGACTGTCACCACAAATACCATCCCTGCCGACATGGACAGAACAAGGAGCAACACCAGCACAGGGACCCTGGACCAACCTGGGGCCATGGACACCACCACCACCACCAACCCCCAAGGTGGACCAGGGTTATCTGTGCGTGCCACTTCACACACTGCACATGTCAGCAGGGGTGGTGGGAGGGGTGGGAGACAGAGGTCGCTGCTTGCAGACGTTGCTGGTGTGCATGATGACCCACAACTGGTACGCATAGCTGATGCGTACCAGTCCAGCACCGGAGACCTCAGCCAGGTAGTGGGGCTCCTCAGAGACATGAAACAGCAGCAGGCTGCCCATCATGCCCGCTTGGACTCCCACATGTCCCACGTGGAGTCACACATGTCCCGCGTGGACTCACACATGTCCCGCGTGGAGTCCAAGTGGGATGCACTGCATGAGATGACGGCGGTGCACAGGGACATTTTACAATGCCTCCGCCAGATGAACAGCAACCAGTCCACACCTCCCTGTGTGCCAACAACATCTGGTGCCGAACAAACTGCAACTGCCACAGGGAGGGAGGATGACTCTGGCGGAGAGTCCCCTGCACCGCAGCAGCCTGTACTTGAGGGGCCCCCCAAGAAGAGGGGTCGTCCGAGGAGGGGAAAGTGAGAGGCCGATGGCCAAGCGCAACTCCCAGGAAGCCTGAACCTGTTCTGGATGTTCGCCTTTGTGCACAGACTGTTCACCCTGTTGACGGCAACACTACTCCCACACATTGCATGGGGAGTACAAGTTGGACCAATGTGTCAGACAACTGTGGCCCCGATACTGGGGATCCTGTCTACCAGGACTTTCAATTCACCTAGGAACTTCGGATTGCAAGATTTATGTAGAGCACTACCCATCCTATGCACTATTAACACAAATGTATCACAATAAACACACTAATACACCATACTTGCCTCTGTCGTGATTCCAACGTGGGTGCTGTTATGGGGATGATGAACTGCAAAATTACACTGTGTATGCGAACTGCAACAGCAAGGACAACACAGGCATGTGAGTAAAGGCAACGTGACACATATGAGGGAGACACACCACCAGGGCTACACAACACATACACACCTAGGCCATCTGACTCATTGCCTACACTGATGTTGCCAGGGAAGACGGTGCAATGCACAGACACCACACCCATTCCCAGTTGTAGTCAAGTAGCCCACAGGTGCAGTAAGCAAATGGCACTCAAATGTGTGACCACAGACAACGCACATCACAAAGTGAAGCACAGGTTTATTACACAGTTGCAACATGTCGTAACCACTACAGATGCAAGGTAATCCCACCTGGCAGCGGGCACACAGTCAACAACTGTAGACGGAAGGAAGTCCATGGGTGTGGCGCACATCACCTGTAGGGACACAACAGCTACCAGCCTGGAAGTGCAATCACGTCGTCGGTGGACACAGTTGACCAAACGAATCTGAAAGTACCCTGTGAAGGACAGAAATGACACACAGTCAAAAGCAATGGAGTACAGGACAGAACAGCAAAACTCATGCACAATACATGTTACAAGATACCCACCCAGAACCAAGTTAGCATGTCAACACTGTTGGGGAGTACAGCCCACCTGTTAGCACACATCGCAACACACATCCAGTCAAGTAGCCCATGGACACACTCCATCAGCACCAGAGCACCACCCACACATCATGCCAACTCACATCATTGACATGACACATCAGGATACTCACATTCAGCTAAAGAAGTTGGTGATGAGCTGTGTGCGGACATCACCATCATCATCATCATCATCATCGTCACTGGCATCGTGGTCCAGGCCAGGATCCTCCACAGGTGGCGGATGTTGGTCATTGTCATCCTGGATGAGAGGCAACTCCTTCCGCACTGCCAGGTTGTGGAGCATGCAGCAGACGATGATAATCTTGCACACTTTCGCAGGGGCATATGGGAGGGACCCTCCGGTCTTGTCCAGGCAGCGGAAGCGGCTCTTCAGGAGACCAAATGTCCGCTCAATCACTCTCCTGGTCCGACCATGTGCCTCATTGTAGCGCATCTGGGCTGGTGTCACAGGGTTCCTGAGGGGTGTCAGCAACCACGGCATGTTGGGGTATCCCGAGTCACCTACGGACAGACAAGTGCACATTAGCTGACTTGGAAAAGTGGGCGGAATACTACAGATCAGATCACACACAATGGCACAAAGTCAGTACACACCGACAAGCCAGGCACGCTGGTTCTGCATCTGTGCCATCATCCTGGGGATGCGACTACTCCTCATCACAAAGGCATCGTGTGCTGAACCAGGGAAACGGGCACACACGTGTGTGATGGTCATGTCTGCAAGACACACCACCAGTGCATTGACCGAGTGGTAGTGCTTGCGGTTCCTGTAGGCCTGCTCCTGGGCCTGTGGTGGTACCAAAGCCACATGTGTCCCATCAATGGAGCCAATGACATGTGGCATCCTCCCCAGGGCATAAAAGTCACTCTTCACGTCAGTGAGTCGTCGCAGTCTAGGGAAATAGATGTACCGGTTCAGGAACAGCAACATTGCCGCCAAAACATCGCGGAGCACACGGCTCAACATGGTCTGTGACATCCCACCAGCAGTCGCCACAGTATGTTGGAAGGTACCGGTGGCAAAGAAGTGTAGGGCTGCCATCACCTTCACCTTGGGGGTCAGCGCTGTAGGATACGGCCGGCCAGGCTGCAAATGTGGGGACAACTGCACTGCCAAATCCTCAATCAGCTGCCTGGTGAAGCGGTACCGTCGGATGCTGTCCCGTTCCACCATTGTTGCCAGGTCTGGGAATGGTCGATGGACAGCAGGAGCCCTGCAGTGCAGAGGAGAAGTAAGCAAGATTGTCAGTCACCCCACATATGCGGCATTGAACACACTCAATATCCCAACATACATCATTATGAGGCACAACTACATGAAGTGTGCAGTTCCGGAAGGACATGTATGGTACATACATGGCCAACATCTGTCAACACGGTCCAACAGGTGGCATCAATTAGTCCCAGGTTGGCCCATTGGATATCATGAGGCCGTGTCACAGTTCCCATCTCCTGCTGCCGTGTCACAATAACCCCCCACAGTGACATGTGAGGACAGATGTGCCCCAGGCACCACAGCTCAACGACAGGTACATTCCCAGGGACCCTGTATTGCCACATGGACACTGGCATTACATGGAGTATCATGTATACACCACAGCAAAACAACCATGACCCCCACATGTAGTGGCCCCACTTGCCACGGCAGGACAGACATGGACGTCTGTGACACACACATGCACAACATCAAAGTCCATGCACACACAACCTGGATGTGGAGACTGTCTCCCATTGTGCACATGAAATCAGAGACATTGTAAACACTACATGCACAAAGACTGTGGAGGACCATCACTATTGTGCCACTGGGACACCCTGGCTCAAACATACCGTCCCACATGGGACTCACGGGGTATGTGGCATGACATACACATACACCACCATGAAATGTGACCATGGCACATGCACAGATATGAACAGTTGCACATCACAGTGGTCATGTACACGTAACACCCAGGATCCTGTCCCCATGAACACGTGCACAGCCTGGGGGTGGCTGCCCACAGGTGACACCCACAGGACAACATGTACACCAACATACACACAATAGGAAATGCAGCCTTACATGCCTTATGATAAAGGCTGTCGTGATGTAGGTGTGCCCCTCACTCCCTGGGAGCTATCTGTGGCTGGCATATGTCCATCTGAGACAGGCATGCTGACATATGCCAGTCACATGTACAGTGATGCGTTGTACTGCAATGGACCGATCGGTGCCCCCGGCCGGCCCATTGCATTCAATGTGTGCGGGTACGCGTTGTACCCCTGTACGCGTTGAACTGCAATGGACCGATCGGTGCCCCCGGCCGGCCCATTGCATTCAATGTGTGCGGGTACGCGTTGTACCCCTGTACGCGTTGTACCCCTGTACGCGTTGAACTGCAATGGACCGATCGGTGCCCCCGGCCGGCCCATTGCATTCAAAGTGTGCGGGTACGCGTTGTACCCCTGTACGCGTTGAACTGCAATGGACCGATCGGTGCCCCCGGCCGGCCCATTGCATTCAATGTGTGCGGGTACGCGTTGTACCCCTGTACGCGTTGAACTGCAATGGACCGATCGGTGCCCCCGGCCGGCCCATTGCATTCAATGTGTGCGGGTACGCGTTGTACCCCTGTACACGTTGTACTGCAATGGACCGATCGGTGCCCCCGGCCGGCCCATTGCATTCAATGTGTGCGGGTACGCGTTGTACCCCTGTACGCATTGTACTGCAATGGACCGATCGGTGCCCCCGGCCGGCCCATTGCATTCAATGTGTGCGGGTACGCGTTGTACCCCTGTACGCGTTGTACTGCAATGGACCGATCGGTGCCTCCGGCCGGCCCATTGCATTCAATGTGTGCGGGTACGCGTTGTACCCCTGTACGCATTGTACTGCAATGGACCGATCGGTGCCTCCGGCCGGCCCATTGCATTCAATGTGTGCGGGTACGCGTTGTACCCCTGTACGCGTTGTACTGCAATGGACCGATCGGTGCCCCTGGCCGGCCCATTGCATTCAATGTGTGCGGGTACGCGTTGTACCCCTGTACGCGTTGTACCGCAATGGACCGATCGGTGCGCACCCATTGACAATGGGCTTGCCTGGCAACGGACGCGTTTTCGAATTTCGAACGAGTCGGTTGCTGGAAAATCAGTTGGTCACCCACAACAATGTTGCAAAATCATGTATGTCATGAAGTTGAAGATTTGAAGGATGCTGTGGGCGTGTTTTGGTGCTGCTATTCCATGGATTGGCCAGATTCAGAAGATGCAAACGACTTGGACCTATCACTTTGGACACAAGGGACAGTATCTGCCTCTCCAGCACATATATATTGCTGGCTGTTCCCCTGAGAGCTCACTTGCCTGCACTACATGCTCCAGGACGACATCTGCCACTGCACTGCTGCTGTCTCTGCCCCTCTGGACCCTGCAATGGCACGTACTGTGGAGAGAGCCCCAGCCTTCAGCCTTGAAGAGAACCAGGCCCTGCTGGACAGCCTACTTCCACAGTACAGCAAGCTGTATGGGACACCAGGGGAGCAGGTGAGTGTTCTGTGCACTGCCTTTCTGAATGTGCATTTTGTCTGACTAGCAAGGCTGAAAGTCTGCACGCCACTGGCTAGCAGGCTCACTGAGTAGTTGTCACCCCCCATAGTGTGTAGTGACATGCACTGGACAGGTATGGTGCAGTGACAGTGCATTTGAACAAGGTTTTACTTCCCATGCAATGATACCATGTAGTGACGTCTGGCAAACTGTCCATGGGCAGCTTTGCACTGCCTGTGTACATCATGTGCCCCTGTGATTGAGACATGTATATACAACTGTGTCATGCACGGATATGTTGCATGTGTAGTAATGGCCTTTTCACTTTGTCATCCTGACAGGTTAATGCCCATCGGAAGCAGGAGATCTGGAAGGACATCGTCCGGGCCGTCCGGTCCGTGGGGGTCTACAAGCGCCGGATCCGCAACTGCCAGAAGAGGTGGCAGGACCTTCGGGGCTGGACCCGGAGGATTGCACGGGTCCAGCTGAAGCTGTCGCCTCCTCGCAGGAGGGGCGGAACACGGACCCTGACCCCCACATGCTCCAGATCCTGGCGGTGGTGTTTCCAGACCTGGATGGGCAGCTGAAGGCCAGACAGCAGCAAGGAGGGGGTGAGTCAAAGACTGCACTGTGAACTCTGTATTACATGCTTTGTGCCCTCCTCTGGCCTGGTTCAACTGCCACAGTGCAGCAGTCATGTTGTCCAGGAGCCATGTCCCTCTATTGTGCACTGCCCACTGCTCATCTGATACCCAGGTGTGGCCCTTACATTCAGGGAATTGTGTCACTTGGGACTGTGTCCTTGCAGTTTGCTTCACTAAAGGTGGGGGACAGCATCTGTCTCCCTAACTCTGTTGTGGGCATCATGGGTGGGTCCATTGTTCACACAACGCCTGTGTTCGGACATGTGATCTGCGTGTTGCTTTGATATGCGGTCCACTTGCTGAGCTGAGCCACCACATGTGCCTGGGGTATGTGGCACACGCCCATGCAGCGGGTGGGAACAATGTTTGGGCCCCAGGAGTGTGCAGATTACGTGTGTCACACATACATAGCCAGCTATCCACTGTCCAGGGCACATCCCTCATTCATGTGGAGCAGGATAGTCATGCCTACTCCAGGCCATGCAATGCACTCTGTACTCCCACTCCCGTGTATCAGCTGACACATTGTGCACAGTGATTTGACCCCTCAGGTGTCTGCCTCTGTGTCAGTGTGCTGTGGATTAGTTGCCAGGACTGCTGGGGTGTTTCTTGGTAGGGGCTCATCATGCCCCTGGAGATGTGACCATAGGAGACGATACTTGTGTGTCACATAGGTGTTTGATCAGCTGCCCGTGCAGACTGGGGTATGCAAATGTGAAGTTCAGGCAGCTGTACCCCATTCACAGCAAATTGTGAGGGGCTCAGGTTCAGAGGGTAGTGTCACAGGTCTCCCATATGTCCAATAGGTATGACCTGGACAGATGAGGGTTAAGATGATGTGTTGTGTGGGGGATGTACATGTGCACTTGTGCAGCTCCAGGACTTGCATTCCCCATGACCTACTATTGTGACACAGTGCATAGTGTTGTTGTCTGGCTGCCAAGTCATACATCACTGAGACAGTGATGTATGACTTAGCAGTCATGCCTCTGCCATGGCATGTGTCAACTTATTGGTGGTCCTGCAGGGGAGTGACATGTGCTACATGCACACCATTGTGGCGATGGCTATCAGGACATGGGTGCATCATGGTGTCTGTCGCTGGTATGCATCACATGCATTTCCTATTTGACTCTGGGCATCCCTTTCATCCGGAAACCTGTACTGACTCAGTGGCAAGAGCTGCGATGTGTGCATGTCCACATGCCACACCGTGTCCTCTGCACTGTCCAACTACTGTGTACTTGGTGCATGTGTCCACACTGGGGTGTTGCAATCCAACAGACACCAGACAGATGGGTGCAAGGCCATGTGGGATGTGAGTGCCATGCTTGGCATCAGACTGACAATTGGCTTCTCCTGTTCAGTTAGGGCACTTTTAGCAATGTACAACTAATGATGCCAGGGCTTCCTCTGTAATGTGCTGTGCTCACAGTGGTGTGTGCGTTTGGTGCAGGTGACTGATGTCTGTCTGTTTCCCCATTGTTTGCAGATACATCCACGGCCACGGAAGGGGACAGCTCCACGGACCAGGAGGAGCCAGAGAGCCAGACTGGGTCAGCAGCCGAGGAGTGGTCGGAGGGACCCAGTGGCACGGAGGGCGAGGGGAGCCACACCGAGGAGTCCTCAGCACCATCCACCTCAGCTGAGGACCAGAGCAACTCGGAGGATGACTCCCTTGTGGAGGCGGGTGTCAGCAGCCACCACACCCCAGCTAGTGTTGCTGTCCCCACCACCACCAGCACCACCACCGCCCTCCCATCAGCTCCCATTCCCCAGGTCCGTGGAGGCTCCCATGTTCGGGAGCGTGTCTTCTTTGGGCCAGGCACCGCACCCCCTGCCCCTGTGTCCCCTGCTGCCCTGAGTGAGGAGTCTGTGTACCTCCTTCGCCAGCTCCATGTAGGGCAGACAGCCATGCTGAGTGTCCTCCATGCGCACACCGCACTGTTGACTCAGCTGGTGTCGTTCATGGAGGGCATCTCATCTGACCTACAGAGGGGCAATAGGTCCATGGACTCCTCCCTGACGGCAGCAGTGTCCCTCCTCAGACAATCCCTCACCCCTCCTGCCTCTGCTCCATCCACACTCCCCAGCACCTTACCCGTCCCAAGCACACACACACCGGCACAGGCACACACCAGCACACACATGTCCAGCACACAGACACACACGCCACAAACAAAATGCACATGCACGCACAGTCAGGGGACTGAAACCAGACTCATAGGGGATGGGGCCCTGGTACACACACACGCATCCACGGGCACTGTGCAGACCTCAGTTGCCTCTCCCTCCAAAGCACCCTCCCTTGCCTCACCTGCAACCCCAAAGACCCAGCGCCTCTTCCTCAGTGACCTCGGCCTCTTCCCCTCCGATCCAGCTGCTCCAGCATCCAGGGTGAAGAGGAAGCCCCCCCACATGGAGCAGAGTGCCCCTCGCCCCCGGACACCCTCCCCCACGCGCAGACAGACTGAGGCCCCCACCCGCAAGTCCCCCCGGAGTGGTAAGAGCAAGACCCCGCCGCCGCCCTGCAGCTCAAGCACCAGGTCTCCTTCCTCCATCCCTCAGGCCCCCACTCCACAGGTGCCCCCACCACACCCTGCCCCAGGTTCCCCCACCCACAGATATACCATCCCCAAGAGGCTCCGGCCTTCTCCCCCTGCCACTTGCTCTCCCGGCACCACACCCCCCACTGCGCTTGTCTGTGCCACTGATGTGGTGAGGGTGTCCTCCCCCTCTGTCCAGCCCACCTTGCCTGTTCCCCATTCTCCTCCCCTGGTGGTAGGCACTGCAGTGGAGTCCACTACCACCCTGTCTGACTTGGGCACTGCAGTGGCGGACCTGTCCACTCCATCTGCAGGGTCCACTGCAGTCGTGCCGGCACCCACAACATCTGAGCCATGCCCCCCAGTTGTGCCGGCACACACCATGTCAGACACCTCCACTGCAGTTGTCAGTGGCTCTCCAGCACCCACCACCCCTTCCCTGCTTCCTCCTGGTGAGCCCTGATCCTGTCCCTGCGGTGCCTGGCCTACCCCCGGTTGCCCCTCCTAGTGGATTGTCCCTGGTTTTGTGCAGGCATGTGTAGGGTGGCATCTGCCACTGTCACCCACTTGTGACTTTGTTGATGGACTGGCCATTGGCCTTTGTTTATGTTCTACCGGACTTCTACTTTTAATGCCACATATGCTGAATAAAGCAACTTTCTGTTCTCTAGTGCTTTTGCTTCTGATGTACATGATGTTGATGATGCTAACCATGCCCTTGCTGCAGTGATGGTGATATTTGGTCTCATGATAATGAAGTGTTACTGTGCAGGAACCCATGTGGTCCAGGGGGAATGTGTCCTATCCTGTGGTGTATCCATGTCATCCATAGCAGCATCTGAGGGTGTCATGTGTTCAGTATTTGGCAATGGGATTTCCTACTTAGATTGGCAATTTCACATCTGTGGCTTCCACCCCTGCACATCTGTTGTGCCTGCCATTGTTCAATTCGTCTACTTCCCTGACCGTGTGGCCATCTCCAGTGGACATGCAGGTTTGGGCATCAATGGGGAAGGACTCATCTGTGTTGTCAGTGCAACATTGCTATACAAGTGTGTTGGATCTGTGCTGATGATTCCGTTGGCACTTCCATGACCAGGCTGATGTGACGGGAGCCCTCATTTGGTGCTAATTGTTGATTGTGTGACCAAGTGCTCAGCTGACATGATGGGGCCCTACTGAGGCAACATATGGCACAGCTTTCCTCACACAGGAGTGGAGTCCCCTCATGGCAGTGTGTACTCCTGTGACATTGCCTGCGCCCAAGGTGTGTGTTGTATGTGCATGTCTGTGTGTTCACTTCCGTTTAGCTGTGCATGCTGTGATCCCTAGTGTTGTACCTGTTTGTGATGCTAGCTGAGTTGAGCTATGTTCCCCCAAAGTCTTCTCCCTGGGTTCTCTGTGATGTGGGTGCATGGCACATTACTGGTCATCAGGGTGTCACCCATAGGTGTGTTTGCTGTCAGGGCTGAGTTTGTGTGCAGACGCAGATGGGTCACAGTCAGGTTTCCCCTTGGCACTTGTTGTTTGCCCCTGTCATGTGATTTCCAGTTTGTGTTATCTTTCAGTGATTGTGACACGTTGTGTGTGTGACTGCTGGCACTCCTCAGGGTCCGGGCTGCAATGTTGGTTGTTGTCTATGTGTGTTCTTTGTGGGTGACCTTGGCTTCTTCATTGGTGTGTGACTGTGGCTGGGATCCCATTGGTTGGTGTGGTATTGCCGTCATGTCCATGTACAGCGTAGTGTGCAGTGTGTCAGACATTCAGGAGTCTTGTTGAGTGTCCATGTGTGATGTGTTTCTGCACCTTGGTTCCCACCCACCACCCTGGAATAGTCATGGGTGCATGTGCAATGTCACCAGTGCATGTGTGCTTCACTGCTGCACATTGTTGGAGGTCGAGGGGTGTGGTGTTGAGTGTGTGCAGATGAGAGTTGTTGCCCGGCTAGGCCCCTGCCTCCATGTTGGCCTTGGCTTACTGGCCATGCTGTTTGATTTGTGCTTGTGTAGGTGTGATGGTAGTTAGTTGCTCAGGACACATGACTGTGGTTCACAGTGTGAACCACATTTAGCTTTGTCATCACAGTGGGATTGTAATGCAGCCCAGGGTCACCACATTGTGGGGGCCCTGGGGGTGGTGCTGTGGTGTGTCTGTGTCTTGCTGTGTCAGTTGCTGTCCCTACGTGCCTGTGTGACATGTGTGATTTGTTCTCCCTCTCATCTGACAATGCCTGCTTGCCCACATAGGGGATTTGGATCCATGAGTTACCTTTGTGTGGCACTGTATGCACATCTGTATGATTGGTATTCAGGTCTCCTCATGTGTTGTGTGGTTGCCTGGGGACACTGGCACCCCCCTCACCTGTTGTGTATGATGTGCAGTGTGGGTCTGCCTGTTTGTGTTTGTGCATCTGCACCACTGCATTGGCATATCTTGGGTGTGCCATTGGCTGTATGTAGTTTGGTGGGTTTCCCCTGCTGTCCCTGGGACTCCTAGGTCATCGGTCAGCACAATGATCATGGTTTGTGTGTCCCATTGCTGCCCTGGTATGGTATCTGTTCACCTCACATCTGCAGTCTCCACAGGGTATCTGCATGTGTGTGCCCATTGGTGCAAATATGTGGGTCTGCATTCTGATGGTCACTTCTGTCATTGTGTCATTGATGATTGTTGACGGTGTCAGCCCCCATGGGTGTTGTTTGTCTGCACATGGCCAAAGGTATGTCTTATTTGCACTGCAGGATTTGGCTCCCCCAATTTATGTTGCAATGGGACACATACACTACTTTGCCACTGATGTGTTTGTTGTTCTGTGACCAGGAATCATCCATGCAGTTTGGCAGTTGCACCTCTTTCTTTGTCAACACTTACCTTTTGGTCACTGTGATGATGGGGGTTTGGACCCCATTGCCACAATGTTCGAAATGTGCTTCAGCTATGGACCCCACACTTACATTTTGGTCACTGTGATGATGGGGGTTTGGAACCCATTGCCACAATGTTCAAAGTGTGCTTCAGCTATGGACCCCACACTTACATTTTGGTCACTGTGATGATGGGGGTTTGGACCCCATTGCCACAATGTTCGAAATGTGCTTCAGCTATGGACCCCACACTTACATTTTGGTCACTGTGATGATGGGGGTTTGGACCCCATTGCCACAATGTTCAAAATGTGCTTCAGCTATGGACCCCACACTTACCTTTTGGTCACTGTGATGATGGGGGTTTGGACCCCATTGCCACATTGTTCAAAGTGTGCTTCAGCTATGGACCCCACACTTACATTTTGGTCACTGTGATGATGGGGGTTTGGAACCCATTGCCACAATGCTCAAAGTGTGCTTCAGCTATGGACCCCACACTTACCTTTTGGTCACTGTGATGATGGGGGTTTGGACCCCATTGCCACAATGTTCAAAGTGTGCTTCAGCTATGGACCCCACACTTACATTTTGGTCACTGTGATGATGGGGGTTTGGACCCCATTGCCACAATGGTCATGGCCTGCTTGCATTGTGGGTGCCACACACATATATGTGTGGCACATGTGCTAGGGGTCACATTGTATGTTCAAAGTCATGTTCGGTGTTGTAGGCATTTGACACAGTCTACACACGCTTGTCATGGTGTTGGGGGGATGTCTTCTTCTTGCATTCCCTAGGTTGTGGTGTGCTGGTTGTGTCATGCATTGTCCATCCTATGAGTGGGGGTGGTAGTAGTGGTAGGCATCCAGCCCCCCCTGGCTAAGGGTGGTAGTAGTGGTAGGCATCCTGCCCCCCTGGCTAAGGGTGGTAGTAGTGGTAGGCATCCTGCCCCCCTGGGTGAGGGTGGTAGTGGTGGTAGGCATCCAGCCCCCCTGGCTAAGGGTGGTGGTAGGCATCCAGCCCCCCTGGGTGAGGGTGGTAGTAGTGGTAGGCATCCTGCCCCCCTGGGTGAGGGTGGTAGTGGTGGTAGGCATCCAGCCCCCCTGGCTAAGGGTGGTGGTAGGCATCCTGCCCCCCTGGCTAAGGGTGGTAGTAGTGGTAGGCATCCTGCCCCCTGGGTAAGGGTGGTAGTAGTGGTAGGCATCCTGCCCCCCTGGGTAAGGGTGGTAGTAGTGGTAGGCATCCAGCCCCCCTGGGTGAGGGTGGTAGTAGTGGTAGGCATCCAGCCCCCTGGCTAAGGGTGGTAGTAGTGGTAGGCATCCAGCCCCCCTGGGTGAGGGTGGTAGTAGTGGTAGGCATCCAGCCCCCCTGGCTAAGGGTGGTGGTAGGCATCCAGCCCCCCTGGGTGAGGGTGGTAGTAGTGGTAGGCATCCTGCCCCCCTGGGTGAGGGTGGTAGTGGTGGTAGGCATCCAGCCCCCCTGGCTAAGGGTGGTGGTAGGCATCCTGCCCCCCTGGCTAAGGGTGGTAGTAGTGGTAGGCATCCTGCCCCCTGGGTAAGGGTGGTAGTAGTGGTAGGCATCCTGCCCCCCTGGCTAAGGGTGGTAGTAGTGGTAGGCATCCTGCCCCCCTGGCTAAGGGTGGTAGTAGTGGTAGGTATCCTGCCCCCTGGGTAAGGGTGGTAGTAGTGGTAGGCATCCTGCCCCCCTGGCTAAGGGTGGTAGTAGTGGTAGGCATCCTGCCCCCCTGGGTGAGGGTGGTAGTGGTGGTAGGCATCCAGCCCCCCTGGCTAAGGGTGGTGGTAGGCATCCAGCCCCCCTGGGTGAGGGTGGTAGTAGTGGTAGGCATCCTGCCCCCCTGGGTGAGGGTGGTAGTGGTGGTAGGCATCCAGCCCCCCTGGCTAAGGGTGGTGGTAGGCATCCTGCCCCCCTGGCTAAGGGTGGTAGTAGTGGTAGGCATCCTGCCCCCCTGGCTAAGGGTGGTAGTAGTGGTAGGCATCCTGCCCCCCTGGCTAAGGGTGGTAGTAGTGGTAGGCATCCTGCCCCCCTGGCTAAGGGTGGTAGTAGTGGTAGGTATCCTGCCCCCCTGGGTAAGGGTGGTAGTAGTGGTAGGCATCCTGCCCCCTGGCTAAGGGTGGTAGTAGTGGTAGGCATCCTGCCCCCCTGGGTGAGGGTGGTAGTGGTGGTAGGCATCCAGCCCCCCTGGCTAAGGGTGGTGGTAGGCATCCAGCCCCCCTGGGTGAGGGTGGTAGTAGTGGTAGGCATCCTGCCCCCCTGGGTGAGGGTGGTAGTGGTGGTAGGCATCCAGCCCCCTGGCTAAGGGTGGTGGTAGGCATCCTGCCCCCCTGGCTAAGGGTGGTAGTAGTGGTAGGCATCCTGCCCCCCTGGGTAAGGGTGGTAGTAGTGGTAGGCATCCTGCCCCCCCTGGGTAAGGGTGGTAGTAGTGGTAGGCATCCTGCCCAACCTGGCTAAGGGTGGTAGTAGTGGTAGGCATCCTGCCCCCCTGGCTAAGGGTGGTAGTAGTGGTAGGCATCCTGCCCCCCTGGGTAAGGGTGGTAGTAGTGGTAGGCATCCAGCCCCCCTGGGTGAGGGTGGTAGTAGTGGTAGGCATCCAGCCCCCTGGCTAAGGGTGGTGGTAGGCATCCAGCCCCCGGTAGTAGTGGTAGGCATCCAGCCCCCCTGGCTAAGGGTGGTGGTAGGCATCCAGCCCCCCTGGGTGAGGGTGGTAGTAGTGGTAGGCATCCAGCCCCCCTGGGTGAGGGTGGTAGTAGTGGTAGGCATCCAGCCCCCCTGGGTGAGGGTGGTAGTAGTGGTAGGCATCCAGCCCCCCTGGCTAAGGGTGGTGGTAGGCATCCAGCCCCCCTGGGTGAGGGTGGTAGTAGTGGTAGGCATCCAGCCCCCCTGGCTAAGGGTGGTAGTAGTGGTAGGCATCCTGCCCCCCTGGGTAAGGGTGGTAGTAGTGGTAGGCATCCAGCCCCCCTGGCTAAGGGTGGTAGTAGTGGTAGGCATCCTGCCCCCCTGGGTAAGGGTGGTAGTAGTGGTAGGCATCCTGCCCCCCTGGGTAAGGGTGGTAGTAGTGGTAGGCATCCTGCCCACCCTGGGTAAGGGTGGTAGTAGTGGTAGGCATCCTGCCCCCCTGGCTAAGGGTGGTGGTAGGCATCCAGCCCCCCTGGGTGAGGGTGGTAGTAGTGGTAGGCATCCAGCCCCCCTGGGTAGGGGTGGTGGTGCGCATTCAGGCCCCTGTGTGCATATGTGGCATTGGTGATGGGCATCCCGCCCCTATGGTGCTGCTGTTGCTGGTGTAAGTATATTCTGCATCCCTCTGTGTGTGTGTGATGTGTCGTGTACGTGTTGTATGTGTTTTGTGGTTGGTGTCTGGCTTACCTTCTGCGCCGTACGCGTCCGTGCCTGCTCCGGTAGTAAATGTAGAATATTGGTATGATCGGGACGAAGGGATTCATGGTTGGTTCGTGTCGTTCGTCCTTCTCGTTGCTTCGCGTCGTCCTCGTCGCTTCGCCTCGTCCTCGTCGCTTCGCGTCGTCCTCGTCGCTGGCGTGTTCGTCTCGGAGCCGTGGATCGTGTTGTGGCGCGAATCGGAGCTTATGTGCGCCTCTCCTGGATGCTTTGACGTGCTGTGCGTAGCGACGGGTTCGGCGCGTACGGAAAGCGCATCGTACTCGTTTGGCCGGACGGAGCTGCATTTTCCCTTCCGTGCGACTCGATTCAGCGTTTCCGGATTCGCCTCGGTCGGGGAACAGGACCTGGTTTGGGTGAGTACGGCTCGGCCGGATTCTTTGCTGTTGTGCGCATCGTACTTACTCGTTCGGTGTGCTGTACGGATCGGTCGGGAAACAGGCTTTCGCATGGCTTTTTTCCCGACCGAATGGTGTTGGGTGCGCCTCCGACCGAGATCGGAATCGGCCCCTCTGTGTTCTAATTTTAATATTGTTTTTTCACTCTACAACCCACGTGAGGATAATATTTTTCCGTAACTGGGTGTTTGCAAGCATTCCATCCTCACTCTAAGCTCACCCTCTGTTCCGGTATTCCAAGGGTCATAAGTAACCCTGGGCATAATACTTTGCTACGCTCACGAAGCATGCAAAGTTTGTGCTACTACGCACTGCGCAAATTGCACGTAGCAGAGTGAATAACTGTACTAATAAACGTAGCGTAGCAGGAGTATAATAAACTCCTTCAAATGCTTTGATAAAGCAATTTTTTATGCTAAAAAGCATATAACCAATTCACAAAAATGAATGTTGACAATAAAATATCAAGCAATGAGAGAGGTGATGATTTTGGAGTCCCCCTAACCTAGGGGAGGACTAAGCAGATGCCTTGAACACAAAAAGCATATCATGTGAACGATTCAATGGTGGTCCCTTCTCCTAGGACCACTCCAAGCCAGTTATGGGCAAAATACAATCCCAATCAAGGCTCTGCAAAGCATTATGGGACGAGATTAGCAGTGGGCAGTGAATATTATAGTGTCCAATATCAAATAATTCTACAAAAGCTGCAGTTCAACTAGTCGTCACTGGGTGTCGTCCCTCAAGAGTGAAATGCAAAAGTATTGAAAACCTTTCATGAAGCTTTTGCATTTGACTCGTGAGGGACGACACCCAGTGACGACTAGTTGAACTGCAGCTCTTTGTAGAATTATTTTGATATTGGACACTATAATATTCACTGCCCACTGCTAATCTCGTCCCATAATGCTTTGCAGGGCCTTTGGTTGGGATTGTATTTTTGCCCATAACTGTGCTTGGGGTGGTCCTAAGAGGATGGGACCACCACCTAATCATTCAATAAGATGTGCTTTTTGTTTTCAAGACATCTGCTTGGTTCTCTCCCTAAGTTAGCGAGGATACCAAAATCATCACCTCTCTCACTGCTTTTTGTTTTCACTTTAGTGAAATGACTATATGCAATTTTAGCATATAAAGACAGAGATATTTATTTTATCTTAACTTGCACTGTACAAGTTTGCTTTTGGTAATTATTGTACAGTGCAGTGAGTCAAGCACACAGCTAGCACTACGCCCAGGCTTAATAATAATAACAAACTCCTTCAAATGCTTTGATAAAGCAATTTTTTATGCTAAAAAGCATATAACCAATTCACAAAAATGAATTTTGACATATCAAGCAATGAGAGAGGTGATGATTTTGGAGTCCCCCTAACCTAGGGGAGGACCAAGCAGATGCCTTGAACACAAAAAGCATATCATGTGAACGATTCAATGGTGGTCCCTTCTCCTAGGACCACCTCAAGCTAGTTATGGGCAAAAATACAATCCCAACCAAGCTCTGCAAAGCATTATGGGACGAGATTAGCAGTGGGCAGTGAATATTATAGTGTCCAATATCAAAATAATTCTACAAAGAGTTGCAGCTCAACTAGTCGTCACTGGTGTCGTCCCTCACGAGTCAAATGCAAAAGCTTCATGAAAGGTTTTCAATACTTTTGCATTTCACTCTTGAGGGACGACACCCAGTGACGACTAGTTGAACTGCAGCTCTTTGTAGAATTATTTTGATATTGGACACTATAATATTCACTGCCCACTGCTAATCTCGTCCCATAATGCTTTGCAGGGCCTTTGGTTGGGATTGTATTTTTGCCCATAACTGTGCTTGGGGTGGTCCTAGGAGGAATCGTTCAATAAGATGTGCTTTTTGTTTTCAAGACATCTGCTTGGTTGTTGGTTCTCTCCCTAAGTTAGTGAGGATACCAAAATCATCACCTCTCTCACTGCTTGTTAACTTTTTGTTTTCACTTTAGTGAAATGACTATATGCATTTTTAGCATATAAAGACAGAGATATTTATTTTATCTTAACTTGCACTGTACAAGTTTGCTTTTGGTAATTATTGTACAGTGCAGTCAAGCACACAGCTATGCACTACGCAATTTGCATAGCTACGTGGAGTTGAAGCTGTACTTCACGTAGCTACGTGAAGTGCTACTACGCAAACTACGCCCGGGCTTAGTCATAAGGTTCTGCAGGGTGGTGCTATCTTTTAGTCACATTCTTATGAAGGAAAAATATTTTTCATTAGAGGTAAATCAACAAATGAACACTTATTTCGTATTGTAATCATTGAATATCACACAGTACTCATTGTGTATATGCATACTTGTTGAATTTGTACGCACTCGACCCATCATTCTTAGGAAAGCCCCTGTGGGGGGCCGTGCCTTATATTGGGCAAGAGTTGCATATTTTTTTAAGTAGTACTATCTGGCATTGTTTGTTGACTATCTGAGGAATGTATGCTTTTTTTTTTTTAAACAAACGGTTGTGTTTCTATTTTTATTCTCATTCGTAAAGTAATGTATGCGGTGTTTGGCGAGGCGGACATGGTAGTATGGCTAAGGCGGGAGCTTTAATAACATACCTAGAGATTCACTAAAAAGTAAGAGTCTACGCAACCACAGCATTTGGCGAGGCGGACATAGTAGTATGGCTTAGGCGTGAGCTTTATTAACATGCTTCATTTCCTTAAAACAAAAACCATACTTTGTTACTTGGAACACATACGATTTGACGTATCGAATAGGAACTCCACTAGTTTATGACAATACTGTTAATGATAGAAAAAGAGGCAAGCTTCTAAATATACACAGGGCATGTATTCTGCGGGATAATGGCTTTGGCGGGAGCTTTCCGAATGAGAATAAAAATGGAAACACAACCGTTTGTTTTAAAAAAAGAATACATTCCTCAGATATTGAACAAACGATGAAAGATAGTGCTACTTACAAAAATATATGACTCTTGCCCAATTTAAGGCATGGCCCCCTACAGGGGCTTTCCTAAGAACGATGGGTCGAGTGCGGGACGAGTAGTCAGGAGACGAGCTCACCTTGACGAAAGTGTGACTATAGGGAGCCGTCCTCACTCCCCCGCCAGTTCCAGCATTGTTTTAATGAAACTCGGAATTTCACTGGGAGTAATTTACTCAACCCATTAAACCTGAGCATTCACTCAGGCTGTGACTTCGCTCTACTCCATAAGGTAGGAGGTAGGGAGAGTGTTTGAGGGATCGATTTTCATAGTCCTGATGAAAGCCGGGGACAACGCATAAGCCGGCTGAAACATGTCGACAGTTTGCAGATTGGAGGGGTAGTGGGTTCATCATAGCCCATAAAACCACCATCCACTGGTTATATAATAACCTTTTTAATCTGACCAGGGAGTCCACCAATAAAGGGTAATTTTGGAGATCCCAGTGTCAGTTTTAACATTATCTTCTCTACACCCTTTTCTTGATCCCGCACAATTTTTCTTTAGGTTTGTTACGTCTCCCCCTCCCTATTGCTCAACCTCTGTCGTTGGCTTACGTGGAGGTGTGTTAGCAGCCCTATGATGAAGTATGCCACAGATTTCTGTGGGCGAGGGCAGTTTTAACAACATGTGTGTCTTGTCAACTTGCCTCTGTAAAATAGCGACATACCTTGCATAGCCCCATTTCTATGTGTGTGTTGAGTAGGCCTGGGCGGAAAACTACGCTACGCTCGCGTAGTTTGCGAAGTTTGCGCTACTTCGCACAACGCGAATTGCACGTAGCACAGTGCAAACACGCGTAGCGTAGTGCAGCGGTCATTTTGCTTGCTCGCGGTCCTCAACGCTCAAGTTGGCGACCGCGAGCAAGCAAAATGACATCCCGGCGAGACTTTTTCCTCGTTCGCGATCAGCAACACAAGTTGCCGATCGCGAGCGTGGAAAATAAACCTCCCGGCGAGATTCTCAACGCGGGGAGGTCAGGTTTCTCATTGCGAGTGGTCGCGTATGCTCGCGACCGCTCGCGATGAGAAACTACCAGTCCGCGTTGAGAAAGCTGCCGCTCGAGTAAAAATCTACTCGAGCGGCAGTAAAAGACAGCTCGCACTGTGCAAGATGCCGTTCTCAACGATTGCACAGTGCGGACAAGCATCCGGCACTGTGTAATCATTGCGAACACGCACTACGCAGTTCGCGTAGTGCTACGCGAAGCTCGCGTAGTGCGAACTTCACTTTGCGTAGCTTCGCGAAGCGCTACTTCGCGAACTACGCCCAGGGTTAGTGTTGAGTCGTATCTCAGGAGGTCGGAGTGGGGCTTCTCCTCCTACCCCTTACTTACTGTGTGTGTGAAGAATTTAGAATCTAGCCTGGAGGTCATGAAGCAATAGTATGACGAGAAGGTGGTGGGTGATGGAGCCAGTTGAGCCCAGGGCCCTCCAAGAGTGTTGGACAGGGCCCTATGAGGTGATTGAGAGAAAGGGGGAGGCCACCTACCTGGCAGACCTCAAGACCCCCTAGACACCCCCTTCGGGTCCTCCACCTCAATCGCCTCAAGCCCCACTATGAGAGGTCTGAGATCGCCATGCTGTTGGTGACGGATGATGAAGTGGAAGAGGAGAGTGAACCTCTTCCTGATCTCCTGTTATCCAAGGAGAAAGATGGGTCAGTGGACGGTGTCTACCTCTCCCATACTCTGAACTTGCAACAGCAGAGAGACTGTTGCCAGCTATTGAGACCGTTTGTTTCTCTGTTCTCCCTCACCCCTGGGCCTACACACTTGTGTACCCATAATATTGACAGTCCCTCTGTCAAGAACAAAATCCAAAGACTGTCAGACAAAATGAGGGCCAGCATCTAGGCAGCGGCCTCTAAGATGCTGGAGTTGTGAATGATTGAGCACTCCAGTAGACCCTGGTCCAGCCCAGTGGTGCTGGTTCCAAAGGCTGCCCCACCAGGCACCACCCCAGAGCTTCGATTCTGTGTGGACTATAGGTAGCTCAACTCAGTTACAAAGAATGACGCTCTCCCCATTCTCCGAGCTGATGAGCTCATTGATCGGTTGGGGGCTGCCAAGTTCCTGAGGACTTTTGACTTGACTTCAAGGTGCTGGTAGATTGCCCTGACTGAGGGGGATAACGAGAGGTAGGCATTTTCCACACCAAAGGACCACTTCTAATTCATGGCAATGATCTTTGGCTTGTAAAATGCTACTGCCACCTTCCAGAGCTGGTGAACCAGGTTTTGGCTGGGATGGAGGCCTTCAGCGCTGCTTACTTGGATAGCATAGCTGTCTTTAGTAGCAGCTAGGAGGGCCACCTGTTTCACCCTCGGGAATTGCTTCAGGCCAGAAAGTGCCCGATAGGGCAGGGGTCTCTGGTGTACCTGGGACACCTGGTAGTCCGGGATAAGGTGCAGCCCCTCCAGGTCAAGGTAGAAACCGTCATGGCCTGTGAGCCCCTCCAAGACACAGACTGAAGTGAGGGCCTTCTTGGGCCTCACTAGTTACTATAGGAGGTTTGGCAAGGTGTATGGCACCATTCTTTTCCCCTTGAGTGGGCTGACTTCAAAGACGCAGCCAAGGAAGATGATCTGGACAGAGGCCTGTTAGACAACCTTTGACTCCATCTGTACAGCCCCTGTAAGCAAGGTCCCTGACTTTTCCAAGGTATTTATATGCAAACAGATGCCTCAGAGCATGGCATAGGGGCAGTATTGTCACAGTTTCATCAGCAGGAGGTTACTTTCCCGGGGACAGAGGTGGTGGTCTATTGAGAGAGAAACCTTTGCTGTGGTCTGGGCACTGAAGAGGCTGAGACCATACCTGTTTGGGACTCACTTCCGGGTTCAGACAGACAACAGCCCTCTCAGATAGTTGATGCAGATGAGGGGTGAGAATCCCAAATTGTTGAGGTGGCCCATCCCTGTACAGGTAATGGACTTTATGTTGGAACACTGCCCTGGGTCAGACCACACCAATGCTGATGGTCTCTCCAGGTTTTTCTGCCTTAGTGATGAGAACTCCCTGGAGGTTGGGTTGTTCTCCCCACATTCAGCTAGGGGGAACACGTGTTAGACCTGGCAGCCTTAGGGTGGTCGTCCTCCAAACTCTTTGCCTTCCTTTCCTTATTTGTGCTTATTTAGTCTTTGCTGGCCTTAGGACTCTGCACACTTTACCACTGCTAACAAGTGCTAAAGTGCATGTGCTCACTCCTTAAAACTTTGTAACATTGGCTTATCCCCAATTGGCATGTGTAATTTACCTGTAAGTCCCTAATACAGTGGTACTCCATGTACCCAGTGCCTGTAAATTAAATGCTGCTTGTGGGCCTGCAGTACCGATTGTGCCACCCACTTAAGTAGCACTTCAAACATGTCCCAGGCCTGCAATTGCAGCCTGTGTGTGCAGTTTGTAACTGCCATTTGGACCTGGCAAAATAAACCTTTTGCCAGGGCCAAACCATCCTTTTTAATACATAATAGTCACCCCTAGGGTAGGTCCTGGACAGCCCAGAGGAACAGGGTCCAATGTATTTAAAGAGTACGACATGTACTTTTAAGTTTTTCATGTCCTGGTAGTGAAAAACTATTACATTTATTTTTCACTACTGCAAGGCCTACCTCTCCAGTAGGACAACTTTGGAATTACCTTATTACATTTAATAAGCTGTAATTCCCAAATGGGAGCAGATAACCATTTCATGTGTAGTGTCTTTGGGATTGTAACGAACAGTCCTAACATATGGTGAAGTCGAATTTTAAATCACATATTTGAAAATGCCACTTTTAGAAAGTTGGCATTTTTCTTCCTTAGCCATTTACTGCCTGCAGCCTGTCTCTGGGTCACATGACTGGGTGTAGTTGACAGTTGGGTTTTGTGTATTCCTCCTAGACAGTCACACATAATAGAGAGCTTAGGTGTGCCTGGATGGGCCATCACTGGCAGGATGGGAGGGAGAAGCTGGGCATAGCTCCATTTACACTTGAATAGGCTGTGTCCTGCCTCCATACACAAGGCTGCATACCCCTTGTAGTTAGTCTGGAGCCAGGACAGGGAAGGCAGGATGCCTGAGGACTTCAAAGGGAATTTCTAGAAGCTTCTCCCACCTCCAGAGGAAGGGCACTAGGTATAGCTATTATACCTCAGACACCACCTCTTCAGCACACTTTTGGATCTTTGGATACTCTGCCAGGCATAGGGACTCTCTGTGCTGCTGAAAAGACTTCCACTCTGCTGGACTGCTGCTCTGAAGGATATTGATATTGAGCACATTTGTAAAGCGCAACGTATACCGGGAGGCGTCCTGGAACTATCTGTGATAACTGGAACAAGGGTGCCTTGGTTGGTAAAAAGCCAGGATTTTAGAGACATTCTGAAAGCCAAGAGAGTGGTTGAAGATTTCAGAGATTGAGGGAGACTATTCCATTTAAGGGCAGTACATCTACTGAAGCTCCTGCCTCCCCAGGACAGACGCTTGTGGGGAGGGACAGCCAGATTTCTGCAGTGGCTAGAACGTTGAGATCTGCCTGGAGAGTACCATTTAAGGTTATTCTTCAGGTAGTCAAGGCCAATTCCATGAAGTGCTTTATAAGCTAATCAGAGAGCCTTAACGGCATTGTGCTGCTCAATAGGCAGCCAATGTAGTTTACTTATAGCATCCGCGCTACAGTGTTCTGCATTGTCTGGTGTTTATTCAGTGATCTCTTTTGTAAACTTTGGAAAAGACCATTGCAATAATCTAGTATTGCCAGAACTAAGGCAGTAACCATGGTCTTTAAGGAGTCAAAAGGAATCAGGTGTGCGATTTTCTTTTTTATTCTCAGAATGTACAAAGAGGAAGAGATTACAGAATTGACTTGCACTTTGGAGGTAAGCTTGTCATCTATGAGAACACCTAGATTTTTCACCTTTTTTGCAAGCATGGGTAAAGAACCCAAGATCATGAGACCACCACGAAAGAGACCACAAAGAAACATCGTTTTCGAAAAGCATGACTTCCGTCTTGGTTGACTGCCACCATGCAGTTGGGAAATGTCTCAGCTGTATTATTGATGTCATTGGTGACTGACACAATAATCTGAGTGTCATCTGCATATGTCACTAATGAGAACCCAAAAGACTGTATCAGATTGGCTTGGGGGGGAGACATAAATATTAAAAAGGGTCAGGCTCAACGACAAGCCCTGAGGAACCCCGCACGGCAGAACAAAAGGCTCAGATGTGAATCCCTTGTGAGTTACCGATTGAGTTGTATCAGTAAGAAATGAGTGAAGAAGTGCAAGGGCTGTGTCTTTAACCCCGATGATTCGCAAACGGTCAATTGACTACGATTGACCATGTCGAAGGCTGCAGACAGGTCAAGTAAGATAAGGGCAGCTCTACCGCCCTTATCTAAGGATGATCTGATTTCCTCTGTGGCCACAATAAACACAGTTTCCATACTGTGGCCACTTCTAATTCCAAACTGAGTCTTATTGAGATGGTTATTAGTTTCAATGTATGAAGACAATTGAGTGTTCATAGCTTTCTCGGCTATCTTGGCTGGAAAATGGGGGCCTGCATATAGGACGATAGCTGTTAACGTCTTTTGGATTTGAGTTTGTTTTTTTCATCAATGGAAGGGACGAAGCCTTTTTCAATGGCTTCGAGAAATGTCCTGTGCTAAACATGATGTTAAACATTTTCGCCACATAATTGGAAACAGTATGGGGAACAAGATGAACTATATGAGGTGGACAGGGAACTGATGGGGACCCAGACTTAATGGTACAAATCAATTGTCTGACTTGATCCGTTGAAAGGTGAGTAAATTCTAGGAGGGTGGATTGTTCACCTTCAGTTGGCAGATCAGAGGCCTGGCTGCTACAGGTAAATTTATCAAAGATTTCCTTTACTAAATTCCGATAAGAAAGTGTCCAGGGTATCGCAAAATTTCATTACAAGACCGGAGGCTACCATTATGCATGATTCCTTTAATGCAACTTCAAGCAGCCATTTTAAAGTTAATACATCACAAAGCAAAGCTCTAGAATACTCATAGGTTACAATGGCAACAAGGCTAGATAGATCTGCCTCTTTTAAATGCGGCTTCAAGCAGATAAGTTCTGTTTTTTCATTGCTCTCTATATTTTCTTCTCAGTGTTGCATTGTATTGCGTTTAATCTTGATTACACCTTATATTATACCTAATAACATTTCCTGCTATCATTGTTTTCTGTTTAAACCTTTTTACTTTGCTGTTTATTAATATTCTTTCACCTTTATCCTGACAGCAAGACTTTATAATTCATTGCGGTCCGGTCGTGGCCCTCCTCACGCTCCAATTTACGGAGCGTGGGCCGCGCCAGGACATATTTGTTCTCCGGTCCCATCCCAGTTCTTCCTTTTGGCGCGTACGGACTTCTCCGACTTTTCTGCTTTTCGGGCCTTCGTAAAGCCAGGGCCTCTCCTATTTTAGAAGAGAGACCCTTAGCGAACTCAGAGTGACACGTTACGCTTCCTTGACGAAGCGCGCGTAAGGGAGGTGCCCTGAAGGCATCTTCAATCTGTTACCTAGCAACGCATACGCTATTGCATACAGCTGATCGCTCATGCTCTCTCTTGACGGTTGAGAATCTAGCGATCAGATAAGTCAGATTTTCATCGTTTGGAAAGAGATTAGACATAAAACAACTAATACTACTGCAATTAATAGATTTAATACTGCTCTTTTAATAGAATTACTCAATACTATTTTGAGGACTTCTATTTTGAAGACTGCTTCAACAGAATTACCTATTAACCTTTATTAAGCAGTCTATATTTATATAATACGTAATAATAAAACGCTTGGGCATGCCTATAATAATTATAATCGGTGTTAACACCCTTTTCAAGGTCTTAACCCCCTGTGATACAAATTTTACTATGTCTGACGTGGAATCAGACGATTCGCAAGCCCAGGTCCCTACTCCCAAACCTAATGAGGAAATTATTAAAAAAATTATACAAAAAGAAATGCACTCATGCATGAGGGAGACTATAAGTCAAATTGTTGCTGGAAAAAGACCCCTACCTGAATGTACCAACCCCACTGCTCTCCATGGAGTGCGCATTGACGATTTATCTAAATGTGGGAGTAAAAGATCAAGGAAAAGCAACAATTTAGATAGGGAGAGCACATTAAGCACACTGGGAGGTCCAAGCACCTCAAACTTATTGGGAGGCTTACGCACCTCACACCCTAAAGGAGGACTAAGCACCTCAAACACTAAGGAGGCCTACGCGCCTCAAACGTATCTGGTGTCCATAGCGGCGCAACCTATCCGGACCCCCTAAGCGCTCTATCTGACCCCCACTTCATTGATGATGATCAAGGAACAACAGAATCCCTGGACGAATACATCCTTGACCTGGACCAGGATGATAATGACCCCGATTTTGGTCTCTCAGAGGACGAACTCCCCTCTTCCTCTAAGGAAATAGTCATTGATCCCCTGGGTGAGGAAATGTTCTCCCCTTATAACATTCAACACTCTAGGAGTTCCCAATGGTGGCCTCAAAACCACGTGGCCAAGTTTATCAAGAGGTGGATAAGAAAACCCCTTGAAAGAGACACAAGGAATATCCTTAAAGCCGAATGCCCAAGACCTATAGTCCAAGATAAAATTTGTCTCACTCCAAACCTGGACCCAGAACTGATTAAGTTCTTATTTAAACTGGGCAGGGACCCTAGGAAGGGAATGGAGCGCTCCCTCAAAACCTGCCAAGACCGCATGCTCAATATGCTAGGTCCATTGTGCAGAATGATTGATTTAATTGAAGAGAGCCATATTAACGTCTCTTCACCAAACATTGATTTGTTGAGGGGTTGGAGCCAGAGGACACTAATCCTCCTCGGCAACGCTAATGCAACAATTAACATCGAAAGAAGGAAAGTTGTTTTATCAAAAATCAACCCTAAACTCTGTGACATGGACGAAAAGGAACCCTCTGTCAACCCAAACAGACTTCTTTTTTGGGAGGAGATGATCAAGGGACTGGGCAAATACGTGGCAACATTCACTGCACTGGATAAGGCGCAAACTAACATGCGCAGAGTTTTTAACCTGAGTGTTTTTGCCAGGGCCGGCAGAAGGGGTTGCTCTACCGGCCGTCCCTATCAAAGACCCTTCTCCAGACAACGGGGTTTTGGTCGTCCCTACCAGTCCATTCCCAGCTTCTACCCTCAGAGAGGAAGACCCTTCCGTTCAAGAGGCTTCAGAACCAGAGGTCAGAACTCCTCCAATACTCCAAGTAAGTACCTTTCCACCTCATCCTTCCTTTTCAATGGGGAAAGTGGGGGGTCGCCTAAAACACTTTTTACACAACTGGAAACTAATTACACAAAACCCTTGGGTTCTACAGACTGTCCAGGGTTTCAAAATAGATTTTACAGAAAAACCCAAACAAGTTACAACACCCAGAGTGTTAAATCTAACCCAAGAACAATGTTTTATTGTAGCAGAGGAAATAAACTCAATGTTGATGAAGGGAGCAATTGTAGAGGTCCCATGGGAATGCCGGAATTTCCTGAGCAATATTTTCCTGGTGGAAAAGAAGGACAAAGGGTGGAGACCGGTAATAAATCTCAGAGAATTGAACAAATCACTCACCTACAGACACTTCAAGATGGAAGGTATCCATCTCCTGAGGGACATGCTTTTAGAAAAAGACTGGTTAGTGAAATTAGACCTAAAGGACGCCTACTTTACAATTCCAATGGCGCAAGAATCCCAGTCCTTCCTCCAATTTGCTTGGAACAATCACCTATACCAGTTCCAAGCTCTTCCCTTTGGTCTATCCTCTGCCCCCTGGTGCTTCACCAAAGTTATGAAGCCCATTACCTCAGTTCTAAGGGAAAGAGGTATCCGCCTTATAATCTATCTAGACGACATTCTCCTCATGTCTCAAGACCATTCTCAAATTCTAAAAGACGTGAATACTACCGTAAACTTAATAGAGAGTACAGGTTTTATTATAAACAAAGAAAAATCAATAATGACTCCCTCGAGGTCTCTAGAGTTCCTGGGCTTCACAGTGGACACCGTGAAGTCTATGCTGCTACTTCCCCCGAAAAAGATATCCAAGATTCGAAAGGAGATACGTCATGTCCTGAAACTCGATCTGTTAACTTTAAGAGCACTAGCCAGACTCCTGGTCCTCCTCTCATCGTCAATCCAAGCTATTTTCCCAGGCCCTTCAAAGGCTGAAAGGCAGAACTCTCCGGTCTGGCCTTTGGTACGGAGACAAAATTCCCCTAGATTTGGAAGCCAAGACAGAACTGACCTGGTGGTTAGAAAATCTGGACGCATGGAATGGCAAAGCCATATTTGGCATTTCCCTGGAATATGTCCTGGAATCAGATGCCAGCCTTCATTGCTGGGGTGCTTGCTTTCAGAATCAAAACACGGGAGGCTCTTGGTCCTATTTGGAGAGTACGAAACACATAAATATTTTGGAGTTAACCACCGGGCTTTATGCCCTTATGAGTTTCAAGCAATCCCTTCAAGGGAGGTCGGTCATTCTCAAGATGGACAACATGTCAGCCGTAGCCTACATAAATCACCTAGGGGGCACCAAGTCACCAGACCTCTCCAACCTAGCAAAAAAGCTATGGATGTTCTGCCTAGAACACAAAATATCATTAAGAGCAGAATACCTTCCAGGACAAAACAATGTCTGTGCGGAATGGAATTCCAGATTCCTAGTAGAACACACCGACTGGAAACTGAACACATATGTGTTCAAAAAACTAGATTACCTTTGGGGTCCCTTAGAAGTAGACCTCTTTGCGAGCACACTGACCTGCCAACTATGCAAATACTTCAGCTGGATGCCAGACCCGGGTGCTCTGGCAGTAAATGCCTTCCTTCAACCTTGGAAAGGAATTCAGGGATATGCCTTTCCCCCTTTGCAATGATCCAACGCGCCCTGCAGAAATTGAGAATGGAACAATCTTCAATAATCCTAATAACACCCTTTTGGCCGTCCCAACCTTGGTTTCCAACGACCTTGGAATTAACTTACGAAATACCCTTTCTTCTCCCAGCTTCACCAGGCCTCCTAAGAGACATAGGGGCATATTATCAAGGATCTGCGATATTTATCGCAAAGCGCGCTTAGCGCTGTTTTTTTTATCGCCGGCTATCGCTGGGTTTCCTCGCCGTGATAGCGCGGTATTATCAACGCGTATCGCAAAGGCGATAGGAAATCCAGCGATAGCGTGTAAAACCAGCAATAGCGTGAGAATTCCAGCGCTAAATCAACAGCGCTAATGAAAAGCTTGCTAATAGGCAAGTGCATACTTAACCCAACAATCCACCCCCATTGACAAGATGGTTAAGGCAAGTTTTTTTCAGGCGTTAAGTTCCAGCGATAAGCGCGGTTAGCGCGAATTTTCCTATTGCTTCGCGGGCATTGATAATAGGGGGAAGTTGTGTTTGCGACTGTTTCAATGGAGTTTTAGTCAGGAACGCCTACTTTGCATGTCATTAGCGATATATATCGCTGACATGCTTAGAGGTAAAAGAACGGCCACTATCGCTAATAAACTCACGCTAAGGCCCGTTAGCTGCAACTTGTTAATAGTGTGATAAAAATATCGCTGCATTAGCGGCAGAAAAGTGCCGCTAACGTGGCGATAAAGGGCTTGATAATATGCCCCATAGTAGGTTTAGAACATCCCCTTCTTCAGAATGGGACTTTGAACCTTCTTGCCTGGAAAGTGTCAGGCGAGCCAATGAAATCTGTGACCTTTTGGCGCAGGCTTCTTCTCTCCTCCAAGAATCCTGGGCCCCTGGTACACACTATAGATACAACGGTATCTGGAAAAGATGGGTTTGTTGGTGCCTGGAAAGGAACCTGGATTCCGTGAAGGCTCCTATCGTACATGTAGCCAACTTTCTTGTCGAGCAATTTGAAAGAGGTCTTACTTATAGATCAATTAACTGTTATAGATCAGCCATTTCTGCAGGTCATTCCCTTTGAAATGGTATTGGTAAGAATTCTATAATATGCAGAATTATGAAAAGCATCAGGCTCAAAAGACCTCCTAAACCTAAATACGAAACACTATGGGACGTAAAATTATTACTTGACCTTTTTTGTAACTGGCCCAATAATTGCTAGATAATAAAAAACTTTCTATTAAACTAGCTTCTCTTCTTTGTCTACGGGTTTCAGACGTCGAAGCATTGGAAATAACCAATAGATCATATGGCGCCTTCGGTGTCAGATTTGAAATTATCAAAAGAACTAAAACCATGTCTGACATGATTTTTTATCCTAGATTTGATGCTTGCCCAAAGTTGTGTGTTGTAGACTGTATGAAGGAGTATGATGCAAGGATGAACAAACATCGCACTGCTGACGTAAACAAGCTTCTTATTTCCTTTGTTAAACCTTTCAAACCTGTCTCCTCTTCCTCTATAGCTAGATGAGTTGAACTAGCTATGCAAATGGCAGGTGTTGAAATCCATAGATTTTAAGCATATTCTTTAAGAGTCGCTATGGCTAGCCAATCTTTTTGGAAAGGAGGTAAGTTAGATGATAAGGCGGCCGACTGGTCCTGTTCCTATACCTTTGCAAAACATTACTGCAAACCTGTAGAACATATGTCTGATGTAGTTTTACTAGACTACCAACATGCATAATGGTAGCCTCCGGTCTTGTAATGAAATTGCGTTTCTCCTATTACCATGACCAGAGAATCTGGATTTCATTAAAGACACGGAGGCTAACATTATCCCAACCCTCCCTCCCGGGAGCATGTTATTAACTTATTGTATTTTACTTTATTGCATTTGTTTGAACATTAGAATTTAAAAAGAAAAAAAAAAAAAGGGGGATGTATAGTTAGGAAACAGTTATTTAATACCCTTAATTTTCCCCTTTTTATAGGGCTTATTAGTGCAATTTTTAATAATTTATCCTTTTTCAGATAAGTCAACCTAATTGGTTCCTCCACAAGATGCACAATCTCATCTGGAGTTCTAAGATTTCCTCATCTTTCCTCCAAGCAAGTCTCGGCATCGTACCTTTTGTTCCTTTGGAATTCATCAGTTCCTAAAGAAGAAGCTTATCTTTTTCATAATACTTGAACTCTGACTTTCATTGCATTTAAAAGAGGCAGATCTATCTAGCCTTGTTGCCTATGTTACCTATGAGTATTCTAGAGCTTTGCTTTGTGATGTATTAACTTTAAAATGGCTGCTTGAAGTTGCATTAAAGGAATCATGCATAATGTTAGCCTCCGTGTCTTTAATGAAATCCAGATTCTCTGGTCATGGTAATAGGAGAATCGCAATTCCTGACTGCCATCAGTTGTGTTAACAGCAGGCGGTGCATTCAGCTTGGTGAACGATTGTAAGAGTTCCTTAATGGAGTTTTTAGATGACTCGATTTGTTTGGTAGAGAAAGCTGATTTTACTTTCGATAGAAGACTTTTGCATGCCACAATGCACTTCATATATTTATCTTCATCCAGTTTGTTGTAGTCCTTCCTCCATGCACGTTCTTGCCTGCAGCAGCTTTGTTTAAGAGGTCTCAATTCTTTGTTAAACCAGGGGGCGTAGTGTTTGTTCTGTTTTTTGCCTTCTGTGGTTAACGGGTGCTAGAGTATTAAATGCTGACTGCAACCATAGTTCGTATTCTGTAGATAATTTTTCTGGGGCAGTGCTTGTAAAAAGATGACTAAGATCTGGGCATGACTTTTATACCACGGACATACATTTTGCGAGTTACTACCGGAAGCTATCGGGGAAATATTCAGAGGGGTTTTTATTTCAAAGGATACTGCTTTATGATCAGTCCAATTCAAAGTGAGGGTATCTGCTGCGCTGACCTACTGCCTGCTGCCCTCTTGCCTGGATGAGAAGGACTGGACCTGCATCAGTTGAACCCAGGCCCCCAGAGTGACTCCTAAGGCTAGTTGGCTGGCCTCCTAGCTTGACCCTCAGGGAGAGAAGGCTCCAACAACCATGAACTCAGCACCTGGACTCTGCCATCTGTGAGTCTACCTTGCCAAGTGTTGTCTACCCGGTCCTGGACCCTTGGAAGTGGGCCTTAGGTGCTCTGCCAGTCTCTGTGGGCCCAGCGGAACTAACACATCTCCTTTGCTGCGTGGCACAACCCCGAGCCAAACAGACACATCGCCGCTGCTGCGCGGATCGGACCCATCACAAAGACTCACATCACTTTTGCAGCCCGTGACTTCTTCGAAACCGCAGCTGCATGATGCATCCTCCTCGCAGGACCTTGCATCCCTCATCGATGGAAACCTCGACAACGACGACAGACTCCGCATCGCAGCCACTCGAAACTGACGCATCGACCCAAATGTGCAACGCATCCTCGATGCCGGCGTTCACATCGCAAGCCCTCATCGATGGCATCCTCGACATTGATGCAGGACCTCACATCGCAGCCTCGCCGCACATTGGAACCGACACATCCCTTCAGCTGTGTGACACATCTTCGACGCAGATCCTCGCAATGCTCCGCAAACCAGGATTTTAGGTATTTGTTCAGCGGGACTAACTGTGTCCTGTGGCCGGCCTGCACTCCAACACGGTCAGCCTGAACTTGTGACTTTGTCTCAGTCTGACGCAACCAGATATCCACAGTTGCTGCTTTGTGCTTTTTTTTGGTGCTATTTTCGCTGTATTCTTTAAACATGCATATCTGCGGTTCTACTGATTTTTAACATTTTGGTCTTGTTTTATTTATTAAAAATGGCTCTATTTTTCGAAACTAATGTGGGATCCTTTTTTGTGGTGAGTTTTCACTGTGTTACTGTTTTAAGTGTTGAGCAAATACTTTACACATTGCCTCTGAGTTAAGCCTGACTGCTCTGTCAGGCTAACTAACCAAGGGTTGAGCACAGGTTAATTTAGAGATTGCTTGTGCTTCACAAGGGCTCAAATCCCAGTCAACCAAGAACCCCATTTCTTACACTAATAATGTGTACACAATTCACAGTGCACGGAATGATCACATGGATCTCATGTGCACCAGTAGCTGTGCAGAGAGATGACAATGATCTCCAGATCATCCATAGACATTTGAAAGGGGTGGTGGCTTTCGATTACTTCATCACCTTGTTAGCTAGAAGAAGGATGCAGTGATGTAACTTACGCTGAGGCTTGGCATGGTGGTGTCTGTGTAGGGGACTCTCACTCCTAAGTCGGGGTTGTAGCTCGATGTTGAGGTTAAGACCCCCACAGTAGCATTTCCGAATCTGCCTGCAAATATCTGAAATACAAAAGCAGCAAGAGTGTGATCAGTGGCATTGATCCTCAGCACGGTCGTGTGCATAGTGCCTGGTCACTCAGGCCTCCTGCACCTTGACTGAGTGTCCGAACCCTAGAAAACGATTAACAGGTTTCGGTTTTAACTGATTACCACTTGTGAAAGTGCACTGCCCACAAATTTGACTTCTCTGAGAAAACCAAAAACCACCAAAGTTTTCCTCTAGACCTCAACATAGACTTTGAAAAAAGTGACCAACTAGAGATCTTGAGCCCACCACATTACCTTGTAGCGTTTTGAATGCTATTATTGTGTACATCTGACAGCAAAGGCAGAAAGAGCTGAGATGTAGGTTGCGATTTACTGGTGGCCCTTAAATGTAGTACTGGGGCATATTAGCAAGACCCACGTTAAAATTATCGCCGTTTTAGCGGCAGGAAACTGCCGCTAAAGCGGCGATAATGGGCTTGCTAATATGCGTTATAGAATTCCAATAGAAGCCCAGGTTAGATGTCCTGCACATCTAACCTGGGCTTCTATTGGAATTCTATAACGCATATTAGCAAGCCCATTATCGCCGCTTTAGCGGCAGTTTCCTGCCGCTAAAACGGCGATAATTTTAACGTGGGTCTTGCTAATATGCCCCAGTGTCACTTCCCTACAGGCCACTGCTGTCTCATTCACTGGCTTGAAACATTAAGTAATGCTGCGGCTATGCTCTTGCGCCCACTACCCTCTGTACATATAACAATCCCCCCTACCACTCCTTGTAGCCACTGCTCTTCTCCTTCCCTTTCCTTTCACTGATTCCCCAGTATTTTGCTCTAGTTTTCCCCAGTTCCTTCTCAAGCTCCCAGGTGGATCACTGGACTGTTGCACTGGAGGAGAAACAGGACACAGGCTTGAGATGAACTATGGCAAAGCTCCCACAGAATCAAAGCAATCCCAGTCCTAAAAATTAAACATGTTTTTGTGCAGAATCCTGAACTCACCGTTGATAGATTGGCACAAGCAGCAAGACCCTCCGTAGTGAAAACTGCATGTGGTACATGAACACCACTAAAGAAGCATTACAGTGAAGAATGACCCAGGTGGCATTCCCAAACCAAAGGCCTGTTTAGGATCTTTGCAGATGGGATACTCCGTCACAAACGTGACGGATATTCCATCCGCCACATGACAAGTTCCATAGGATAGAATGGAATTCTAATTTGGAGTTTGTGACCGAGTAACCCTGTCCGCCAAGACAGCAATCAGGCCCCAAGGCTTCAAATGATTTGAATGAAACCAAAATGAAATAGGCATCAGGAGCTATGTCCAGATCTTCAAGGTTCTCTAACGCCTTCCCTGATGCTCAAAGTGTCTCCATACTCAGGGTTCGAGTGTTACATCAGTTGGCACTCTCTATGTCTCCCAGCCAAAAAGCCAGAAATCAAAGGTCTTGCTGCTTTTATTTCAGATACATCTGTCTCTATTGTCAGAATTTCCCACACTTTTCTATCTCAAGGGAGGGGAGTAACAACAGCAGGTACACTTCACTGGAAACTGACCTGTCTTCCCACACCCCCTGCCCTTTCGTCCTCATATGATCAGTGATGCTTGTAATGGCAGAGCAACCTTCCAATTCCAGAATTCAGGGCAAGCACGTTTCTCTCATCTTCACCAGCCAAATGAAATCTGTGCCAGCAAACAGCTGGCATCCCTCCTCCTACTCCTGTTGCAGTCAGTCTCTCAGCTGTGACTGAGGATGCTGTCTAAACTAATGAGTGAACTATCTCACTCCAAAGTGGCTGAGCACCATTTCCTATATGGTTACATGCATACATAATGTTATTGAGTGGCCCCACCTGTTTCTATTGTATTACATAAACACACACACACACACACATATATATATATATACATATATAACAACCATTGTTCCATCTAATTATTTTCCTTTGTGTGCGACAACGAAGGGTCTTTGAGCACTTCAGCCATAGCTATGTGCACCAGACATTTGAAATATTAGAATGCAAGTGAGTGCAGCACATGAGGTACTATAATCAGTGGTGTTTCTCACTCCAAAGATTTCTTTGAAAATCAAAGTAAAATGGTGCATTTTGGTTAAGTTTAGTTGCATGTAATAGGTAAATGTGAGACACTTGTTGTAATTTTATCAGTCAGTCAGAAATCTTTATTCGGTAAACATAAAAGTTGACCATAAAAGTACATTGCACAATCCAGCAATAACAATATCTTAAAATAATATAAAAATACAATTATCTCAGATTCACATCATAATAGTTTTACGATATTTAAAAATATTTTTTAAAAAGGCTGTCACAGAGGCAATCGTAAATTCATCGTCTAAGGTTTGTAGCGCCAAAAATGCAGGTCGGCATTGTCTCAAGCCAAATTTTCTCAATACAGGGATAATCCATTTCCTTCTCTGACTGGTATAAAATTTACAAAAAAACAATATATGTATGGTTGACTATGCAGAGATATCATCGCTGGGGCAATTACATAAAATTTTCGACCAGTCATTCCGTTCGGGAAAGCTTAAGGATCTAAATAAAATATTCAGTCTAAAACGTGATAGCAAGAATCTATCATAGTCTCCAGTAACTAACAAAATGTATGGTTGTATTGTTGGAGTTGCCAAAATGATATAATGGGTTTGAACCGTTGATTTACTCATTTCTAAGGTGGTTCTGCATTCGCCCAAAAAACGCAAACAGCTAGCTTTAAGTTCTTTCCTGGGGACTTCACACATAGAATCTGGATCATTAAAATATTCTACATGTCCAAATTTAACAAGAAACATTTTAATATACCCTAACCATCTTATGTTCTTAACCCCATCAATCCCCAGGGCGTCCTTCAGGATGTGGCGAATTTTATCACAAATCACTTCCCATCCAACATGATGCTAAAGATATTGCAGCAATAGATCACTTTATAATCTCTCTTTTATGGAAAAATGTGAGTTCACACAAAATACCTGAGTATTTCGACATCTGATCTAAGATATCTCCTCATTCCCTTCCCTTCCTTCTTCAGGTTTCATGCATCCACTGTATTACTAACGTTCACAAACATCTTATTAAAAGTAGTCTTAAGTACAATCCTCAGAGCAAGAAGTTACTCAACTTCTGATGGGTTGTGGACTACAAACTCACATGTCACATCTAATCATCATTAGCAGTAAGCATGTCAATTGGTAATTACCCGAAAACAATTACAATAGTTTTTCTATTCCCCCAATAATTGTCTGTCTTACCAGGGACTTCGGCCTTTATACATTTAAAACATTTATTGAAAACAATGTCAGCACATCTCCTTTTCTACAAAGGCTCCAACCAAACTACTAGATATTGTACCAGATGTGCTGTTATATATATCTAAGGTTTTGGAAGGCATGTTTTGCAGCAGACATGCCGTCACCAATGAAGGTGAAACCCAGGGATTTAGTGCCTCACAACAAAGTTATCTTTGCCACTGCAAGAGCCCAAAACAGTGCCCAATGAAAACTACATACAAGCTTCACTATTCAATGTATTTGTCTCCATTACCCAACTGTCAAAATTGTAAGCACTTACTAAGAGGTTGAATGTCAGTATTAAACATAATATAAATAATTGATATTTTCATATTTGTCTCCAAAGGAAAGAAAGAGAGAAAAGAGGAACATCATAGCATTTTAGAATTGTGTTTAGCTTGTATATAATCTTTAAACTGCTTCCCAGTGCTGTGTGAGAATGGAAATAGGAAAGAAGTGACAGGAGAAAGGTAAGATGAGGAGAGAGACAAAAGGGAAATGTTGGGGTATTCTGGAATTTCATGTAGTACATGTGCCATTCTAAGGCTGCTCCCACGCGAGAAGGGGAAATGAAGAGGGAGGGAAGATGGGGTATATGGAAGAGGAGAACATTACAGCATGTTGGATGCTTGTTTAATTGTGATGCTGCCCCAAGGCTTCTTCAAAGGGCTAAAATGGTTAAAAGAACAGGGAATAAGAGACCATGAGCGAGAGGAAGGTGAGGAAACATGGACTTATATTGTCTCATATGAAGGATCTGACTTCACCTTCCACTCTCTCTCTTATCAGTTCCCTCTGTGGCTCTTTGAAAGAGCCTCAGTGTGGCATAGGAGTTCTTCAAGTACCCAACCAGTCAGAATGTTCCCCTCTGTCCTCTAACTTTGATTCTGTTCCCTTTCAGCACTTTAAAGAGGCCATAATATTTTCCTTATT
The DNA here is from genome assembly GCA_963921515.1 of Calotriton arnoldi. Lineage (NCBI taxonomy): Eukaryota > Metazoa > Chordata > Amphibia > Caudata > Salamandridae > Calotriton > Calotriton arnoldi. Next base: position 246,039 of record CAWUFW010006752.1, on the reverse strand, counting down.
CCTTCACTCATCTTTCCTGTTCACTCCTTGAAACATCTGTTCTCATCCAGCCATTAAAGCATCCTTTTGATGTACATAACCATCTTTTATTCGGTAATATAAAGATTTATATTTTCACAAGCCTTCCTTGCAACGCCAGAAAGGTGGCACCATATTGGACTTGAAGTTCCTTTTTAACTCTTTACATTATAGTGATTATTGTGTGCATCAAGGACACTGATAGGTAAGCAGAACATTACTCCATCCATTCCAACAGTCTTAATAACTTTGAAGTTCATGTAAACAAAACACTCCTCCATGAAGTTTCTTTAATTGTCGTCCTAGCACTTTTATTGCTGCCCCTGGGAGATGATCAGCACATGATGATCAGAAGTCCTATGAGTTATCTGAAGCGGAGGACAAAGTGAATGTTTTGAAATGGGCTTCATGGAAGGCAAAGATCATGGTTGTCAGTAGAAAGTTTGCATCATTCTCCTGAAATGAGTGGGTTTAATTACACACGCATTTCAGGGAAGGCGTTTTCATTTCTGCAGGCTTTATACTGATAGCGTGATCTTTGCTTTTAATGAGGAACATTTCAAAACATCCACTTCGACCTCGGTTTCAGATCTGAAGGGCATGCGCGCTCCTTGAGAGACACTTGGCACTGGAAAAAGGACGCATCCACGCAGTTTACAGAGACTAGCGATAACAACTTTATTTGATGTTTTATATTATACAAGTGTGGTCTCATTCAAATATAAGATAACTTGCTGTGTTTCGGGCAGAAGGCATGTATCCAGCTAGAGTGGATCATTGCTATAAAGACATCTATCAACAGCCGCGGCGCTGCAGGTAAGAGTGGTGGGGCGGTGGGGCCAGTTGAGGGGATTTCAAGAGACGACCACAAGGGAAAATTAATTATTTATTTAATTTTCCCTCGTGGTCGTCTCTCGAAATCTCCCCTCACCAGGCCCCACTGCCCCACCACTCTAACCTGCAGCAGCCGCGGCTGTCTATCAATAAAAACACTTCAAAGACAACAAAAAATCAACAACAAATGCTCATACAGACAATGGAAAAAACTAGCAACTCAATACCCACCTTGAAAGAAACCCAATAAACATACGGCCAAAAGACATACACACCTTCTACAACTGGATCTCCACTGCACTGGACAAATAGACACCAAAAAAATCACATCCAAGGTTGACCACAAAAAGAGCTTTACATGGGTTAATGACCACATTAAAAGAATAAAAACAGAACTCAACATAATACTTCAGTGATGTCATCAGTGATGTCACTGACCATGTCATGAGTGATGTAATATGTGACGTCATAAGCAGTGCATTGCGGGGGAGTGAGTTATAGTTAGTTCAGCTAACTAAACCGGCTGAATTTCACAGGTTTTGTACAAGTGAAATGTCAGCCTAACTATAACGTTCCTGTAACCTGTGTTTTTTTCCGTGAATTTCTAAGGTTTTTTAAATGCTAATTCCTAACCATAACGTCACTGAAACCTGAGGTTTTTTTCAGCGAACACACATATATATATATATATATATATATATATATATATATATCACAAAACAGAGTTACCTCCATGGACCAGCACCACACAGGTAGGTAAATTAATCCGTTTATTTCTGGAAGCTGCAACAGGGAAGGCAAGCACTCCGCTTCAGTTCGATTGCCTTACGCGTTTCGTGAAAGGATTCACTTTTTCAAAGGCAGGATGATTAGACACACGCCGAGCATGCTGGGCACTTTTTAAACATTCATGGTCCCCGCCCAGTGGCTGCTGGCAAAGCCTGCTGGTACCTGTAGTGCCCACGAGTATTCCTTCAGTAAGGTGCTGTGCGCTGCCAAAGTACATCAATTAAAACACCCCCAGTGGGTTAGCAAGAGGTCACGCTCCTCCTGGATGCATCGTAGGTCTCCCAGTATGGCCTCCTGTCCTGACGAACACCTTCTGGCGTCACCTTCGGGCCGCTGCTATGCGGCGGGGCTCGGTCCCCGGCTGGGTCAGCCGTATTAAATACCACAAAACAGAGTTACCTCCATGGACCAGCACCAACAAGGTAGGTAAATTAATTTGTTTATTTCTGGAAGCTGCAACAGGGAAGGCAAGCACTCCGCTTCAGTTCGATTGCCTTACGCGTTTCGTGAAAGGATTCACTTTTTCAAAGGCAGGATGATTAGACACACGCCGAGCATGCTGGGCACTTTTTAAACATTCATGGTCCCCGGCCAGTGGCTGCTGGCAAAGCCTGCTGGTACCTGTAGTGCCCACGAGTATTCCTTCAGTAAGGTGCTGTGCGCTACCAAAGTACATCAAATAAAACACCTAAATTAATCTGTTTATTTCTGGAAGCTGCAAGAGGGAAGGCAAGCACTCCGCTTCAGTTCGATTGCCTAACGCGTTTCGTGAAAGGAAACGCGAAAGTTGAAACAAACCATAAGAGAAGGCAGTGGTCCAAAGGACCACTGCCTATTCTTGAAGAATGAAACTTAAACGTTTTATTTTATTTTTTTAAATGCATCCCCTTTTCCATTAAGGAAAATGGGCTGCATTTTAAAAAAAAGAGATTGCTTTATTAAAAAGCACTCACAGACATGGTGGTCTTCTGACCCCAGCAGGCCACCATCCCTGTGATGGCTTCAGTTTCTAATGGGTCACAAATTGCGACCTACCTCAGTAATATTCATAAGGTAGGTCTAATATGACCCCATTAGGAATCCCTATTACTAACTTGTAAATTTTTGTATATTCAGAATTGTGGTTCCTAATTGCGATTTGCAAAGATTCGCAATTGGGAGCGCACAATCCCTAAATTCTGTACATATGGCCCTTTGTTTTTAATTTTATTTCAGAAACTGATATTATCATGGTCTGTCTGACCGTTGCTGTGTTCCAGAAACACAGTGAGAGACACATATGTCTGCTGTTGCAGGTTTTTCAAGGTTGACCTGCTTTAAGCTGTGGCTTCTGAAGTCTTTTACACAGTAAGCCACTCCCCCCCAATGACGTACTGACAGCCCCACTAACTGAACTCAGCCTGGGAGCTGTAAAAGTAAATATTACAGGGGATGTCTATTGAAACAACCAGGTTTTAAGGGCCTTTCTAAATTGTAAATGATTGACTGTAGTTTGCAATTTGTGGGGAAGCTGATTCCAGATCTGAGTGTTTTGGACAAAACAAGGCCCTGACCTTCAGTCAGTTTCTTTGGAAGCAAGGAACAAAGAGACTGGAGATGCTGTGCGGACATTCCTTATGCGGATGTATTTAATAATTCTTCTCAAGATATATTCTGGTGATTTATCGTAAGGCCAGTGGTGGATTCTGCAGTGTCTTGAAACTAACACGGTTACATGAATGTAGCCAGTGTAACCCACACAGAATAGGTTTAATACGACCATTGCTAGGAGCGCCCACCACCATTCTAGGTGCATGATTTTGCATCACATGAAGGGCCTGATTACGAGATTGGTGGTCCGACCGCCATATTGCTACTGTTGCGGTTTGAAGAAGAACGCCGCTGCAGCAGTCTCCTGCCTGCCGTGTTACGATGTCTCTGATGTGCCGGCAGCAGCCTTTCTGAGGGCGGTGAATGTTTTTTCATATTTGTTGATGCATGTGTGTATATTCTGACTGCACAAGTGTTGAATATACACATATGCATGACACATGTGAAAAAATATCTACTAACCCATTGCTGGAGTCTGGTCCATATGTGCCCAGTCCAGTCAACGGGTAAATACTACAAAACTGACACCTGGATTTCGGCGCCAAAAGGGTTGTTTTCTTCAGGGCCAAGATACTGCTGTGAAGGGTGATCTGGAGGAAGGGATCCACATCAGAGACTGAAGGGAAGAAAAGGAAATGGGTGAGTATGCACCCCAAAACCTTTGTTTACGACGACTCGAAGCAGGCAGTCCCATTACCACGGTCGGGCTCGTCGGAAGGCCAACTCGTAATTCGGACAGCAGCAAAACTCCTCTCTACTGCCCAATAGCAGCTGCTTTCCCTAGACCGACGCCGCTGCAGTCGGCGAATGGCTGGCCGTGGTGGCAGTGTTCTGGTGGTCTTTCATTCTGAAATCCGTCAACATCGTAATACGGCGGGCAGACCGCTTAATCGGTGGTGGTGAATCCGAAGCCGATGCGTCCGCGGTGGTGGGACCGCCAACTCATAATCAGGCCCGAAGCTAGTAAGGAATGGGTTTTAATGTCCGGGGAAAGTCTTTTACCATAGTCTAGTCGCACCTTATAATAGCCGAAACACAAATCTGTCTGCAGCAGTTGAAGATGACATAGGTAGAATGTACAAGAGGATATGACAGTGGAAACTTGACTATGCATCTGAAGGGAGGTGTTCACTTTAACTCCCAGGCTCTTCATGCTGGTGACAGGGAGGGGACAAGGACTGAAATCAGGTGGCCAGAAGGTAGGTTGCCAAAGATTAAGGCTGCCACCAGTTATCACGATTTCAGTCTTCCCTGTATCGAGTTTCAAACAGTGGAGGCTCACCCATTGCCCACTGGAGAGAGAACATCATAGGAAAGTTACATAGTGTCAACAAAAGTTGAGCGTCCCAGGGTGGGGCAGGATCAGCAAGCCTCACTGACAAGTTAGTGATGTGCTGCAGGTGCGCCAGCCCTGCTTCATTTTGGTGAAGCATGCACAGCATATCTGATCCTCAGTCTCCAATCAGAAATAGAAGGAGCCTTCTTTTATTGCAATTCTGTTGTGTCATGGTCTGAGGGCAGAATTGGCAGAAAGCATTGTCTGCTGTACTCTCTGTGGTCTACATCCTTGGTGAACCTTGAAGACTAATGTAAGAAATTGGGTTATTAGTTGAGAGGGTGAGAGCACTAAAATAATAAACACAATCCTTTTCAGGATTTACCACCCAAATTACTAAATGAACCTGTGCTTAAAATCCTAGTAGCTTGGCACAAACATATTCAGGTTTAAATTAAAGGTAATGTATAAGGTAATCATACAGCACTCAAACAGTAATAAAGTGAAAACACAACACAGGAAAAATGCCAAACCAACTTAGCAAAATTGAGTAAAGTAATAAATAAAATGATATAAAAATGACAAAAATCCAATAAGTAGGACCGGAATGATAATTTTTCAAAGTTTTTGGTAAAAATGGCACCTAAAAGCACAAAGCTCCAATCACTGTTGTCTGGTTGGCTTGACTGGGTCAAATTCAAAAGTTCAGGCTGACCACAATGGAGCGCAGGTTGGATACAGGGATAAGATTCACCCAGGTGGAGAGTATACATTCTTAGTTCAGTTTTCATGCAAGAAGCACTGGTCGATGAGAACATCGGTGGTCAGGCTGCAAGCCGGATCCAGAAAGAGGCTCATTAATGGCAAATTACTTAAGTCACAAGCCTCAGTTGAAACTTCATTTTGGAGGTGCGGTTGTTGTTGGCGTGAAGAGGTGGCAAATAATTGGTACTTTGCGTTGGCGGGAAATGTAGTGCCATTGTTGTCAACACAAAGAGCACCAAGCTGTGAAGTCTGGGGTCTGTATCCAGGAAAGTCGTCTCAGCAGTCGGAAACAGATCCTACGTTGGCCTCTGTGAAGTCCGTTTGTATTCGCGAGGAGACCAGAGATAGTTCTTTTTGACACAAAGACCCCCGAGCATTTGGTTTTTCACCTGGACTCCAGTTCTTGCAGTTTTGGTTTTGAAGGAGTAAACTCGAACACATGCCAAGGGTCCAGGACACAGAGAGGCACCTCTTGCCCCTTTAACAGAGGCCAGTAGCAGGGTTCAGGGTGGTGAGTTGCTGGGAAGGCCTGTGGAAGCTTGTTGAGTCACTGTAGCTCTAACAAAAGGGCAGCCAACCGACCCTTGGAGTCATTTCTGCGGTCTTGGACTCAGGACAAGCAGGTCCAGTTTTCCCTCAGGCTTCAGACAGCAGGGCAGGCCTCCTTCTGAGTCTCCAAAGGCACAAGAATGTTCTGTTGAGAGGTTCTCAGGGTGCCACTTTTTTTACCCAGTGCAAGCCTGTGGGTGGGGGACACCCCTTTTCTCCAACCCTAAACTAGCTGTACAGTTCTTCCCTTTTCCCTCCCTGGATTTCACTCCAATCTGTCTAGGGTAACAAAGGGCAGGCAGGTCCAGGTGTGGGCTGCATTTGCATTTGCCAGTGACTGACTGTTAAAGCACAGGAAGGGTGGAGAACAACCCCCAGCCCATCCTGCTTAGGAGTGGAGCATCTCTGTTTCTCTATCTGCTCCCAGTCTGAAACTATCACATATCAAGTGTCATAAGGGAAACCAATGTTAGCCAATGGGAGAGCTAGCCTTGCTACAGTGAAAAATTACTTTGGGGTATTTTTCACTTCCAGGACATATACACCTAAAGTACACGTCCTACTTTTTAAATACCATGCACCTTACCCTATGAGCCTTTAAGGCCTTTATTAAGGGTGACTTATAAGTATTAAAAAGGAAGGTTTAAGGCCTGGCAAAAGTTTTATTTTTCCAGGTTGAACTGACAGCTTAAAACTGCACAAAAGCTGCAGTGGCAGGCCTGAGACTCTTTGAAAGGTTACTTCAGTGGATGGCCCACTAGTAGCATTTAATTTACAAACCCTGGGTATAGGAAGTACCATATACTAGGAACATATAAGTAAATTAAAAGTACCAATAAGGTATACATAAATTTTACCATGTTTTCAAGAGAGAGTGCAAGCACTTACCCAATGGTTAGCAGGATTAAAGTGTACAGAGAACTAAAAGCCAACAAAAACGGATTCAGGAAAAGGAAGGCAAAAATCATGGGTGATCCTACATTGAGAGCGAGCTCTAATAACCAATAACAATACATCACAGAAAGATCTGGCCATAATTACGCAACATTTGTGACGTCACGTAGTGAGGTTTGATTCCTGCTCACTGGTTACAACAGTACGCAGAGCACTACGTCATCTTAACCTGCTGAAACTGTTGATGTTCAGTGATAGGCAGGCTTCCTCCAGTGAAACATGTACATTACCACAGCTGCTACACTGCTCCATTTTCATCTCAGAACAAACAAGCATTGGCAAAGCCAATCCGGCTCCACAATGCGAGAGTTGTTGGCTTGGTCAATGTCTTTTAGCCATATTATGTAGCAGCCTGGAATATAAAGTGACATTTATAGTTTTGACTTATTATATATTGGGTAAATTGCTGAGAAATGTTCGATTTAGTAACTATTACATAAATGCAATTAGAATATAATACAACACATTACCAGGAGGCCTCCAAATACAGTACTTTCCAACCCCAGAAACCCCGACATCCCAAGAGATTGGATTTGTCCATTAATCTTCCTCCAAGGAGCTCCACCTGCATATCTGATATAAGAGCTGTGAAGACTGGTTTATTGGGTCTGCTGTAGCCAACTACGCTAAATTTCAGCAACTCACTAATGGCCGCTTAAAAACAGAAATATACACAGTAAGAAGGGGAAATTCGACTTTAGACAATTATATTTAATGGTACACACGAGTACATTTTTCGAATCGATTGGTAAGGAAATAAAACATTGACCTAATGTAAAATTACAGTGGTTCATAATGCAGTCAATTGCATCAAGTAACCAGGAGAAGGCTGCTGAGCTCATGCTGGCATCGGAAGATCTCAGGTGAGCAATGCCACTGTATCAGCTTATGTTTATAAGTCCCTATGTGCCTCAGACAAAGTCACATCCTGTTATAACAAAAAAGCAGTGTTTCCAGTTTAGCTCTAGTGATCCTGAGATGTTTTTAGCCAAATCAATAAAGACAATAGGATAGAAAAATAGAAGCGTAAGACACGATGAGGGGAGTGGCAAAGAGTCGATACGTAAAGAACTAGGTGGGGGCAAGCAGCAATGAGGCAAGTGGCGAGGGGACGGGCCAAGAAGCGAATCGGGAGAGGGGTTGAGGGACAGCAAATGTAAAATGGCAGTGGTTCGTAATGCAGCCTGTACCATTAGAACATCCCTACCTCTGCTGCACACATGATAAATTATGCGCGAGAGCAATTTCGATCGAGTGGCACTTGAAAGACACTCTCTTCCTGCCTACGCTGATGTGTACACTTTTACCACCAGAAGCACTGCTGCAGCGAGAATCTTTTAACTACACTCAAAAGACATGGCCAAAGAGAAAATTCAAAGAGAAACAACGGACCTTCCCCATTCAAGATGGCCACCGATCATGCGCAGGAAAGGAAATCCTTCTCTAAAACACGCCACCATATATATATTCGCTAGAGACACATCCAGAAAGCACAGCTATTATTTCAGAACCATTATCACAATAGTGAAGGCAGAGCAAGCAAACCTGGTGGCGAGCAACAAGATGGTAATCACTGGTGTGCGAAAGTTCAAGTAAACATGGCAACTGTTATGTTAGGGTCAGCAAAGTACTACATTTGTGTACGCCAGGGGAGTGGGCAGGAACAAGCATGAGGGATTTGGGGGACAGAACTGGCGCCCCTGGAAAACCTCAAATGTGATGAGATAAGGACAAGATTTTCAGGGCTGTTTACAGAAACGGCGCTAGGAGAGAACGCTTGTGTAAAGTGCTCAAAATCAAATAAAAAGTAGTTCCAAAAACAGTTGCTTTACTGGGAGCTGTGGATGAATAGTAGTAATTGGTCCCTGCTCTCGGGGAGAGCTAAACACAGGAAGAGGTATGATGCATGCAAGTTGTGGACAAATGGGGAGTAAGAATAGGAGAGCGACGATGGAGCCTGCAAATGTGAAGCTTAAGGGCAGGCTGAAGCTCACAAAGTATATACAACAGGTCTCTTCAAGACAGCGCGTATGCTGTCTAGAGCCGAGACCTAAAAACTTCCAACACTCCCCTTGGTGTCTAATTCATGAGAACTGTGGTAGCAAGAAGAAAATACACTTGAAAGATGGTTAAGTGCCTGCAGTAATAGTCAAGTAAAGTCAATAGTTCTTTATTCGACCAATATAAACCATAAAAGCCTGCAGTAATAGTTTCCTGGCACTGCTAGCCACTTCGAAATGCATGTGCACTAACCCTGGGCATAATACTTTGCTACGCTCACGGAGCATGCAAAGTTCGTGTTATTACGCACTACGCAAATTGCACGTAGCAGAGTAAAAAACTCAGCTACTCAGCTAATCGACGTAGCGTAGCAGCAGTATATTAAACACATACAAATGCTCTGTTAAAACAATTTTCAATGCTAAAAAGCATATAACAAATTCACAAAAGTGAACTTTGACAATGAAAATATCAAGCAATGAGAGAGGTGATGATTTTGGGTTCCCCCCTAACCTAGGGGGTGGACCAAGCAGATGCCTTGAACACAAAAAGCATATCATGTGAACGATTCAGTGGTGGTCCCTTCCTCCTAGGACCACCCCAAGCACAGTTATGGGCAAAAATACAATCCCAACCAAAGGCCCTGCAAAGCATTATGGGACGAGATTAGCAGTGGGCAGTGAATATTATAGTGTCCAATATCAAAATAATTCTACAAAGAGCTGCAGTTCAACTAGTCGTTACTAGATGTCCCTCACGAGTCAAATGCAAAAGCATTGAAATTATTAATACAACAAGCTGCAGTTCCACTAGTCGTTACTAGATGTCCCTCACGAGTCAAATGCAAAAGTATTGAAACCCTTTCATGAAGCTTTTGCATTTGACTCGTGAGGGACATCTAGTAACGACTAGTGGAACTGCAGCTCTTTGTAGAATTATTTTGATATTGGATACTATAATATTCACTGCCCACTGCTAATCTCGTCCCATAATGCTTTGCAGGGCCTTTGGTTGGGATTGTATTTTTGCCAATAACTGTGCTTGGGGTGGTCCTAAGAGGATGGGACCACCACTGAATCGTTCAAAAGATGTGCTTTTTATTTTCAAGGCATCTGCTTGGTTCTCTCCCTAGGTTAGGGAGGATACCAAAATCATCACCTCTCTCACTGCTTGTTAATTTATCCATTTCACTTTTGTGAAATGCTCTATGCATTTTAGCATATAAAGACAGAGATACTTATTTTATCTTAACTTGCACTGTGCAAGATGCCTTTGGTAATTATTGTACAGTGCAATCAAGCACACAGCTACGCAATTTGCATAGCTACGTGTAGTTCAAAATGTACTTCACGTAGCTACGTGAAGTGCTACTACGCAAACTATGCCCAGTGTTAATGTGCACACATAGGTGCCAAGGAAGTGATAGGAATCAGGGGAACAAGCTACAGATGACAACCATTGCAGAGACCAGTGGGCCTGAGCGATGCTTTTGTGCTTGAAGGTCAAGAAGAACCCTCGCTAGTGACATACGTAAAGGCCTTGGGCTCCCTCTTGTTGGCAAGAGTCTAATGTCATGTAAACCATCCAAGGACAGCATCAGCACGTCTGCTGTCACTGACACTTGAATGAGGCTGGTGATGAAAGACATACGGGCAAATGAATGAATGTTTTCCTAGTATCTTATCTTATTTACATTATCTGGATACCTGAAGCGACCACCAATAATGCCATTATCGGAAATTCTGTTCTAAAATGTCCGTGCACACCACGTTAACTGTGCTTTTGTGCATAAGGTTGTCACAGTGGTCATGGTGGGATGACAGCAGCCGTAAGGAGACACAAAGCTTATGTTGATCTTGCACCACCGAAGGCTGGATGGTCACATGCATCCATGTGGTGGCGTTTTATTTACTTCTACAAGTATGTATTTATTTAACACAAGTTTTGAAATTGGTTATACCAATGTGTCAGCTACAAATCGTTTTCCAATCTGTGTGAAGTCTAGTCACAAGTTTGACTTATCATAATAAAGCATAGAGGATTAAATGTGCCTACTGCTAAGTACAGAATGAACATGTAAGTTATAGGTTAGTATTTTATGTTGATATCTTAGTGGGTTACTATTTTTAGTGCCGATCTCCTTCTGTTACCTGCAGGTCACAAGTTACAATCTTTGTAATATAGCTTTTTGTTTTTGAACCTGCCTCAAGGAGCTACAGGCAAACTACAAGACATAAATTAGAACCTTACTGTTTTTTAATCAATATTTACTTTTTCTAAGGTTACTGAAAAGGGTTCTTTGGGATTGGAATAAACACTTAGGCCCTTATGAAGGGCTGACGACGCTGTTGCATCACTTTTTTGTGACGCTGCGGCGGCGTAATCAATGCGCCACACTGCGCCCTATTTACAAAGTGACGCATTTGTGCAGATGTATCACTTTGTAAAGCCCTGAGCTACATTATACTACCTGTGTCAGGTATGATCTATGCAGGGTGAGCGTTTCCCTGTAAAAAAGGCTCGTAGAAGAGGGGTAGTGAAATCTATGACTTCTACAACTTCACTGCGTCAAATACTTATGCCTGCTTCAAGCAGGCGTGAGGACTGACGCAAGGCCTTTACATGGGGCATCTGTTTTCTGACACACTCCAGCAATGCGTCATTACTTCGCCAACAGATATGTCAGGATTCCTGACGTATCTGTTCAATCCTTGCGACATGGAGTGCCATAGTGTGAATATGGCGCATCCATGGTGTCGCAAGTAGGGCGCAATGAAAAGTGTTACATCGCTGTTTTCAACCAGTAATGCACCACTTTTCATTAATGAGGCCCTCATTGCTTAAGTGTTAGGTACATGGGGGGTCAATACGATGGCGGTGAACCCGCCACCGACAGGCTGTCGGTAGCGGGTTCCCTGCCATCGTGAGGCCATTTTCCGCCTGCCACATTATAATGGCGGACGGTACCGTGGCAGTCAGAAACTCCAACCGCCATGCATCAGACAGGCTCCTTGACCCGCGGTGCGGCGGAGGCCTTCCCATCCCCAAAATGTTGGTGGTGCCTACCAGGCACCGCCGTAGGGATAAGGATGTGCCTCCCCGCCAGCCTTTCCATGGCGGTTTACCCGCCATGGAAAGGCTAGCGAGGATGGACTTTGGGGGCCCGTAGCGGGCCCCCCTTCATCCAGGGCATTTTCGTTTGGGGGTTGGGGGCACCTATAGTGCCCCCCTACATTTATCTGCCCCATGTGGCAGGCACCGCATGGTGCCTGCCACATAGTGCAGGGAGAGGTAAACAGTGCCATTTTTACATTGCGGTGGGTGCTGCAGCTAGCAGCACCCGCCGCAATGCAAAGTATGGCTGGCGGTCCCACTCCCGGAGACGATGCCGGACGGACTGAAGTTTGTCCACCATCGTAATGACCCCCATAATTACAAGTACCATTACTCATATAGAGAGATAGATTTGACAATGTTACAGTACATACATATTCCCTGGTAATGAGACAGAATATCGAGGCGAAAAATTTATAATATGTTTTTACTTTTTAAATTTTTTTAAAATATATATTTTTTCAATATATTTATATATTTTTTGTTTACTTTGTTTTTAAAATATATTTTTTTTGTTGAAGATATTTTGTTTGTTTTTAATGTTGAACTGACTGGAGTGGGAATAGTACATTTTACCCCTCCGCTATCCAACACTTTCCCTACTGTTGCATTTACTGGAGTGGGAATAGTAAATTTTACCTCTCCGCAATCCAACACTTTCCCTACTGTTGCACTGACTGGAGTGGGAATAGTAAATTTTACCCCTCCGCTATCCAACACTTTCCCTACTGTTGCATTTACTGGAGTGGGAATAGTACATTTTACCCCTCTGCAATCCAGCACTTTCCTTACTGTTGCACTGACTGGAGTAGGAATAGTACAATTTTCCCCTTCGCAATCCAACACTTTCCCTACTGTTGCACTGACTGGAGTGGGAATAGTAATTTTTACCCCTCCGCTAGCCAACACTTTCCCTACTGTTGCACTGACTTTTTATATTTATTGTAGTTAGAATAGTAAATCTTATTTTGTGCGGTGTAAAATATTTTGGTACTGTTGTGTTGTTTTAGGTGGGAGTAATTATGTTTATATTTATTTAGTAAAAAAAAGTTTTCTTTTTAATGTGGTGGCAAATGTACATATATTTATTTTATCTTGCAATAATTTATTTTATGTTGCAATTTATATAATTATGTGTTTGATTTATTATAATAATAATATGTACGTTTCCATCCAAAAAAGCTTACAAGGGAGCCTACTGGAATATGGCTAAAATAAAGTGTTTGTCATCCACTTACGGGTATTTTCCTGGAACACAAGTATGACACCCAGTTTGAGGCCTACTGGAACTTTATATCCAAACCATGCGACAGAAAATTGTATCACCAATTCAGGGTTGGCTCACTTCCGATAAAACCATTTACATTAAAATGGCAAAATACAACGGACACTTTGGGGCCGATTCCGATCTCGGTCGGAAGGGCACTGAATCGGGTTCGGCATTAGCGGATCCGATTCGGAGGCTGATTTTCCGTCCGATTCGTACACGGGTCCGGACGGCGAAGTACGATGCGAACAAGCGCAAATTCACCGTCCGAATCGTTTCCGGCTCCGAACCGCTACGTACGACTCGGTCGCAAGCAAACCGTGGCACGCAATGGAGACGTTTCACGACCGAGCTAGTACGATGCTCGATTCGGACAGCCGGATCGAGTCGGAGCGTCCGGCTCGCAAAAGCTCCTGGAGCCGTACGAGTCGAACACAGGGGGGACCCAAGGGTCCCCCCTAAACATGCATGTACGGTGCGAGTTGCACCGATGCGTACCCACTGTAGGGGGCGCACTTGTTCACGACGTACCCATTCAGTCAATGGGAGCCCATGTACGCGGCGTACGACCGGCTCCCATTGACTTCAATGGGCGTCCGACCGAATCGAGTCCGGCAGCATGCGGCCGCATCGTACTCGCTCGGTCGGACTGCAGGAGTCCGGCTCGGTCGGAAATCTTTCCGGATCCGGCTCGGTCGGAGAGATTTCCGACCCAGATCGGAATCGGCCCCTAAATGTCCATCATGCCGAACAATGGATGAGTCAATCCCCCATATATTGTTCGTATGTCCAGCATACAAGTGCCCCAGAGACAAATGGCTTAAGCCGATTTGTCTTAACCTGGGCACCAGATCCAGCAAACATGCACTTCGTATCTTGAAGACTAATACGCATGAACACATAGCAATAGCTACAGCCAAGTTCTTGAGCTGGACGTGGGGTATCCGAACAAACAATTTGAAGAAGTTAGGTGCAACGAGTGGCAACCGTAACTCCTAGAAATGTTTAAGTACATAATATATACCACTTATTGGGTAGCTGTTGACTCGTAACAGGATCGCGTTCCATTCTTTTACAAATATGAAAATGAGATTATGGAATTGTGTATTATACAGGTCGATTAAATTATGTTATTGAGAAAAAAGACCGTAATATGCAATCAAAACTTAAAATTTTATAATCTTCTTAATGCTTTTAGCTTTTATATTTCTATGAATTTTTAAACAAATTTTTTAAGTACTTTTTGTAATGACATTACATGTACTTGTGAAGGTCTGTATTGTATTGTTTTTTGTCTTTAATGATTGAAATAATCGAAATAAAGACTAATTTGATTTGATTTGATTTGAATAATAATATTATAATTTGCAATATTTTTTGTGTGCAATTAAATTGTAAAATATATGTGTTGTTTAATTTTTATTTTAAATTAAATTGATTCCCTTTTTAATATTTCATGTTTTGGTATATTAAATATATTTGCATATATTTGTGATAATATTATGCTATTTAAGATTTTATAAATTATATTAATAATTAAAATATTAGTTTATATTTTTTATATATGTATAATTTTATATATATAAATATATATATATATATATATGTGTGTGAGTGTGTTTACATTTTTTAAAAGAAGTTTATTTGTTGTATTTGTTTAAATATACATTTAATTATATTTTTTTATGAATTAAAGTTAGTATTTAATTTGTTTATTTTAATATTTTAAATTATATATATTTTAAATTCGATATTTAATACAACTATATTATTGTAAACTATATATTTTTTCGATATTTTTGTACCTACCTGTTTAAGTATAGGGAGTCAATATTTTTGCATTCTATATTTTTACCTCAATATTTTTTACATCTATATTTTTGTGGTCGATATTCTGTCAGTGAAACTGTTCCCTTATACAAAATTTCAAAGAGTCTAAAACCTGCCTTTAAATCATAGTTTATCTCTTAACCACTTGTGAAGTGACAAACGCTGAAGGCCAGATTTATCAAGATTTGATGCTGTGCAACACAGCAAGACAACTTGCTGTGCTGCTTAAAATGGAGAGGGCAAAAATGCACTATATTTAATGACATATGGTGCAGTCCTGTTCTCTCTCTGTGCTGCTTCACTTGCGCCTTATAATCCCAATGAGGCACCCTCATGCAATGGTGCAACCGTACCTGCGTTAAACCGAGGGACTCCTTCCAGCACAAAAATAATCCTCTTCGTAAGTGTGCTGCAGAAAGCAAATGAGGGAATCTTTGCCTCTGCGCCTGCACAGAGGCAGACAGCCCATTAGGAGGCGCATTGATAGTGTGCCACAAAAGGGTGGTGCACTGTCAGTGTGCCTCCTTAAGCCAGCCCTCTAGAATGGTTAAATGGGGTCCCCTATGACCTCGCAGACATCCCCCTGCAATCCAGTACAGTCTTTCACTGCACCTTCCTGCTAGGGAATCTCTCGCCTCTCTTTGAAGTGCAGGCGGTTTGCTGCCTGCTAGGGTTGCCAACTTAATTTGCAGGCCTCCATAGAAAAACACTGGCTAGGCTGGTAAAAAGTGGCAGCGGGGGCAACCCTACCAGCTGCACTGTGAAACATGAAGTGGCTTGTAAACAGCTGCTCCGTATTTCACTGAATGTGCTGCCCCAAGACAGGCACGGGTTTGTGGCTGCCCCAAGGGCAGCACATTCACTGTAATAGGGCGTACTGTCCCTGTTTGCACCGGCACACCTGCTTAAAAAATCACGCAAACAAGGACTGTGCGCCCTATCTGTAATACCGGCTTAGAATATCCTTTTATTTGATGATGTTTCATTGAGGTTTTGGTTGCAGAACGTCCCTTTTGTGATGTCTGGCTATATTTTAGATTCCAGAGTGGGTTTTTTGATTTTGTCACGTTAGGTTTTAGATGACATTCTGAAAGCTTAAGTTCCGGAAGGATGTCTAAAGCCAGATGGGTGTTCATGATATGTTTTTCAAGGGTTAATCCAAAACACCGCCAAGTACTCAGTTGCAGAGATGTCCAGATGCACATAGTATAGCACTCAGGGTTGACACACTCAGTTAAACGAAAATCAGCCGCTTTCATTTTATATGAATATTTAGGGGACGATTCCGATTCGGGCCGGAAATCTCATCAACCGAGTCGGATTCGGAGAGATTTCCGACCGAACCGGACTCTGGCAGTCCGACCGAACGAGTACGATGCGGACGCATGCTATCGGACTCGATTCGGTCGGACTCCCATTGAAGTCAATGGGAGCCGGTCGTACGACGCGTACACGGGCTCCCATTGACTCAATGGGTGCGTCGCGAACAAGGGCGCCCCCTACAGCGTGTACGCGTCGGTGCGACTCGCCCCGTACATGCATGTGTGGGGGGACCCATGGGTCCCCCTTGTGGGCGACTCGCGCGGCTACGCATACAGGGGGGTTCGACACGGACCCCCGAAGTCCGGCTCCGACTGCTCTTTCGAGCCGGACGGCACGAGTCGGTCGGACTGATCGAGGCGCGCATCGTACTTGCCCGGTTGGGGAACGTCTCCATTGCGTGGTGCGAGTCGAGTCCGTACGAGTAGGTCGGAGCGGTTCGGAGCCGGGAACGAGTCGGTCGGGGATTTCGCGTACGCTCGCATCGTACTTGCTCGCGCGGACAGGTGTTCGAATCGGTCGGAAACAGGGTGTCCGAATCGGATCCGGTAAAGCCGAATCCGATTCGGTGCCCTACCGGCCAAGATCGGAATCGGCCCCTTAATCTAAATTGCTATATTCTTTTGTTAGTGCTGTATTAAATTATTCAGTGTGGTGCAAAGGATGTCAAACGTGAGCTATTCATTTGTCAAATGAATGCCATGAGTGCCTGCAAAGGGGAATAGGCAAACCCTACAAGCATGGTTTACCACACTAGCCCCAGACTTTGCTGGGGAAGGGAACCAGAGACAGAAAGGGCGTCAGGAGCGGGCCAGCCTCCAACATTAACTGTTATACACAAATGAGGCAGCTCCCAGTATTATGACCTAAAAGGTGCTCAAGGTTGTTTTGTGCGTGTGAGTGTAGACATCTCACAAAAAGTTTAGGACTGTCCTCACACACCACCTGGTGTCATGCTTCATCATCGGCCGTCCTCGCACTCTAAAAACTTGGTTTGATAGAGGGCGGGCATTCACCTGACGACAGGGATGCACTTCTAAACTAAGTGGGGGCCCAAAGTGAGTGAGTGAGATTTAAAAACCATTACAGTTGCCTAACTGAATTTTAATGGAACAGGTAGCTGTATGGTGTTAAAAACAAGTGAACGGTGATATGGGGAAAGTTATTAACCCCTCACCGCATAGAATTGGGTCGACATGTTTCTGCCTAGTGTCATACAGTGGTACATGGCATTCATTAGGACCTATGTTATAAAGGGCTCCGCTCTTACCAACTCTGTGGTGAGAAAACCACTAGGTGGGGTGACCTATGTCACTCTCCACTTCCTGGGGGTTCTTTGTAACCCTGTAAAAGGAAGAAAAGAAAAAAAAACGTGCAAAACAACCATCAGAATACTTAGGTCATCCAAACAGAAAAAAGGAACCACTCCACACAATTTTTAGCGCGCGTGGCTAAGTGTGTAACACATGCCTGTCAAGCGTGCACACACAAGAGTAATTAAAAAGTAGGAGAGTTACCTCCCACGTCTTACCCACAGGCTTCACCCTACGTACTCCATGGGAGGAGGAATAAAGGGAAAGCCCCTGTAGTCAAACCCTAAAAGATAGTTAAGCACAAGTAGCCATGTTAGGGGAAATGAACCTTAAAAACATGTCAAAAGGAGGGTGTTCATTTTATACACATGCATACGTCAAACACCATCTCAAAATTGCCTTACATCATCAAGGTGCACTCTCCACGGCATCACCTAGTAGTATTCAGCTCTCCTCCCCGGCGATAAATGAGCACGGTGGAGAGAGCGGTATAAATAGTGTGCTTAATAAGTGCAAAATGCGGGAAGGGCGATCAATTAGCGCTGATTGGTAAAACCTGCCATGTATCCGGTGTCCCTGCCTGCGCCGGCGGTAGGATGGTCAAATGTGGCCTGACCTGCGCTCTAGATGTCACTGCGATGTACGTAGGTATCCGGTGTCACACACAGAGTCAGTATGGACTGCCTGGTGCGCCTATATATATGTAATGTTATTTTGTGAGATGTCTACACTCACACGCACAAAACAACCTTGAGCAATTTTTAGGTCATAATACCGGGAGCGGCCTCATTTGTGTAAAACAAACCCTACAAGCAGCCTTTTCCAAGATGGTAGTCTGTCCATAGGATGTTATCTGAGGTTCCCAATCCAAGATGTATTAGAGTATTTCCCTGTGATATCAGGTCCTGTTTGAAGACTATATTAAGGGTCAATCACGAGAGGAAGATTTGTCGCAACATATTTGTTCCCAAATTTTTGGCTATGTTCTTCAACGCTTTTACTACTCAAATCAAATCAAATCATATCATGGGACATTTGTAAAGCGCTCATATCACCCGAAGGTCTCATGGCACTTACAGGCATCTCCAACTAAAACAGCTGATAGAGGAAAACAGGGGGGTCAGTTGTCAAAAGACCAGGGGGCCGATTCCGATTCGGGCCGGAAAACATACCGACCGACTCGGTACGGGAATATAGTCCGACCGACACGTACCGGCTCTGCCCGACCTGCGTAGTACGATGAAATGCATGTGAATCACGACCGACTCGTACGGAACACGAGCCGAACGACCAAACCGCACAGAAACCAGCTATCCGGCCGGGAAACCACGCGAATCGAACCAACCGACACACACCAGGAATTAACCCGACCGAAACGTACCCGCGAACTCCGACCCGCGCAGTACGATGCAATGCGTGGAAAACCAGACCGAGTCGCACGGAGCCCAAGCAATACGACCGACACGCATACAAAATCCAGCCGAAGCAACCCAATACTCCGCGACCGACACGTACGCCGCACATGAAACCTAGCAGAAACACAGCGTGAACGACTCTGAGAAGCTCGCACGAGACAACTGCAGCGTCCTACTCGGTCAGAAGAACGTCTCCTACATGCACAAAAACTACAAAAAAAAGGGCCAAACAAGCAATTACAAAGCCAATAAATACTGGTGGGGGAAAACATGGAACAAAGACACACCCACAACTCCACCCATATAAAGGCCACAAATCCCTACCATGATCCTTTGCAAATTCAACTGACCTGCCAGCACAGAACACCATCAGAAAGCAACCACAGACACACTCACAGCTCATCCATCACACAAGCCACACACCATTAGCACCTCAACAAATAGCACCCTCACATACACCCAGCAAAACCTACACTCACACACCCTCACTTGCACACACACACACATCAATCACCACCACCACCCATCACCATGCCCCCAAAGAAGAATCCAAAGTTCCTAGACAGTGAATTGGAAGTCCTGGTAGATGAGATCCTCAGGGTAGAGCCACAGTTGTTTGGTACATTGGTCCAACAGACCCCCATGTCGCAGAAAACCAAGATGTGGGAGAGGATCGTCGACAGGGTGAACGCACAATCACCATGTTTGCGCACAAAGGAAGACATCCAGAACAGGTGGTATGATGTGCGCAGGAGGGTCAAGGACCTACTAAAGAAGGATTACATCTTGAGTCAGCGCACCGGCAGTGGCCCTCCTGCCAAACCACTATACCTCAGGCCCTGGGAGGAGAAGGTGCGGGCCATCTTACCACCAGTGAGCGTATATGGACTATCAAACATCCCAGAGCCTAGTGAGTACACAACAAATATACACAATATTGTGTGACAATACACACACATCACTGTCAAGGGGATAGTTAAACCATGCACCCTTAGCAAATCCACAGCAACCAAAAGATAATCACCCCAAGATGTGTCTGTCAGTCAGATAAACACAATACATGCCATCTCATAGTGATATGTAACTGTGTCATGACATGTACAAACCTAACAACAAATACAGCAAGGCAGTGGCACAAATCTAACCAACAAACACAGTGAGATATTTTGCCACCACTAGAACACCACCTCACAGGGAAGCTCACTGAAAGGAAGGAATTCTGTGTATGCTGGTGAAGTCAGTGTAGCCAATAGCATGATGGGAGTTGTAGTCACAGATATTGGTCACCCTCACAATTGGCCCATCAACACCACCCTGAACCATGCTCACATCACAGGGAGTGGAAAAGAAATGACAAGATGGCTGACACTGGGTACTGCTGTGGGGAGCACAAGGCCCTGCTGGGAACTGTGCAACAACCAACAGCAGGACACCACTGACTGACATCCTGAAAGCCAACTTGCACCACCCACATGGCCCAGCAAGCTCACACTGAAGCATGCACACCTCACAGGGAGTGAAAAGCCACTTCAAAGATGTCTGACACTGGC
Organism: Calotriton arnoldi; assembly: GCA_963921515.1. Classification (NCBI taxonomy): domain Eukaryota; kingdom Metazoa; phylum Chordata; class Amphibia; order Caudata; family Salamandridae; genus Calotriton; species Calotriton arnoldi. The sequence goes on along the minus strand of CAWUFW010006752.1, from coordinate 225,454 downwards.
CTCAGCTGTGGGGAGCACAAGGCCCTGCTGGGAACTGGGCACCAACAAACAACAGGACCACACTGTCAGCCATCTTGCCATTGCTGTCACACTCACACACAGTGAAGTCCACTCAAAAGGAAGGAAGTATGGGCATGCTGGGAAGGGGGGTGTAGGCAATAGCATGATGGGAGTTGTAGTCACAGATATTGGTCACCCTCACAATTGGCCCATCAACACCACTCTGAACCATGCTCACATCACAGGGAGTGGAAAAGAAATGACAAGATGGCTGACACAGTACTGCTGTGGGGAGCACAAGGCCCTGCTGGGAACTGTGCAACAACAAACAACAGGACACCACTGTCAGCCATCTTGCCATTGCTGTCACACTGACACACAGTGAAGTCGACTCAAAAGGAAGGAAGTTTGGGCATGCTGGGAAGGGGGGTGTAGGCAATAGCATGATGGGAGTTGTAGTCACAGATATTGGTCACCCTCACAATTGGCCCGTCAACACCACTCTGAACCATGCTCACATCACAGGGAGTGGAAAAGGACTGACAAGATGGCTGACACTGGGTACTGCTGTGGGGAGCACAAGGCCCTGCTGGGAACTGTGCAACAACCAACAGCAGGACACCACTGACTGACATCCTGAAAGCCAACTTGCACTACCTGCAATGGAAGCACGTTCCATGGTGGGATATCTGGCTGGGTGGGAACGAGGACTGACAGCTCTGACCATAGTTACAAGCAGCTTTTCCCACACACCCCCTTATCACAAACTCCACATAACCCACCTGGGAGAATGCAATGCCTCACACTCTAATTAAATATCCCACAAAGAACCACCACCCTGGGTTATGCTGTGTGAAGCACAGGGACACTCTTGGGACTTGTAGCCAAACAAACGCCAGGACAACACTGTCAGCCATCCTGTCAGCACAGGCACACTACCCCACAGGGAAGCAGAGTCAAAAGGAAAGAAGTATGGGCATGCTGGGAAGGGGGGTGTAGGCAATAGCATGATGGCAGTGATAGTCACAGCTCAACATCCCCCACCCGCATGGCCCAGCAAGCTCACACTGAAGCATGCACACCTCACAGGGAGTGAAAAGCCACTTCAAAGATGTCTGACACTGGCCTCAGCTGTGGGGAGCACAAGGCCCTGCTGGGAACTGGGCACCAACAAACAACAGGACCACACTGCCAGCCATCTTGCCATTGCTGTCACACTCACACACAGTGAAGTCGACTCAAAAGGAAGGAGTATGGGCATGCTGGGAAGGGGGGTGTAGGCAATAGCATGATGGGAGTGGTAGTCACAGCTCAACATCCCCCACCCACATGGCCCAGCAAGCTCACACTGAAGCATGCACACCTCACAGGGAGTGAAAAGCCACTTCAAAGATGTCTGACACTGGCCTCAGCTGTGGGGAGCACAAGGCCCTGCTGGGAACTGGGCACCAACAAACAACAGGACCACACTATCAGCCATCTTGCCATTGCTGTCACACTCACACACAGTGAAGTCCACTCAAAAGGAAGGAAGTATGGGCATGCTGGGAAGGGGGGTGTAGGCAATAGCATGATGGGAGTTGTAGTCACAGATATTGGTCACCCTCACAATTGGCCCATCAACACCACTCTGAACCATGCTCACATCACAGGGAGTGGAAAAGAAATGACAAGATGGCTGACACAGTACTGCTGTGGGGAGCACAAGGCCCTGCTGGGAACTGTGCAACAACAAACAACAGGACACCACTGTCAGCCAACTTGCCATTGCTGTCACACTGACACACAGTGAAGTCGACTCAAAAGGAAGGAAGTATGGGCATGCTGGGAAGGGGGGTGTAGGCAATAGCATGATGGGAGTTGTAGTCACAGATATTGGTCACCCTCACAATTGGCCCGTCAACACCTCTCTGAACCATGCTCACATCACAGGGAGTGGAAAAGGACTGACAAGATGGCTGACACTGGGTACTGCTGTGGGGAGCACAAGGCCCTGCTGGGAACTGTGCAACAACAAACAGCAGGACACCACTGACTGACATCCTGATAGCCAACTTGCACTCCCTGCAATGGAAGCTTTTTGGCAGTTGTGCCGGCACACACCATGTCAGACACCTCCACTGCAGTTGTCAGTGACTCTCCAGCACCAGCCACCCCTTCCCTGCCTCCTTCTGGTGAGCCCTGATCCTGTCCCTGCGGTGCCTGGCCTGCCCCCCCGTATGCCCCTCCGAGGGGAATGTCCCTGGTCCGTAGCAGTGCAGGCAAGCAAAGGGTGACATCTGCCACTGTCACCCTGTTTGTACTTTAGTGATGGACTGGCCATTGGCCTTTGTGTTTTTTCAGGACTTTCTATTTTACACACACATATGCTGAATAAAGCTACTTTCAGTTCTCTAGTGGTTTTGCTTCAGATGTACATGATGTTGATGATCCTAACCATGCCCTTGCTGCAGTTATGGCGATTTTTGATATCAGGAAAATGAAGTGTTACTGTGCAGGACCCCATGTGGTCCAGGGGGAATGTGTCCTATCCTGGTGTGTAGCCATGTCATCCTTTGCAGCAATATGAGGGTGTCATGTTTTCAATATTTGCCAATGGGATTCCCTACATTTATTTGCAATATCACATCTGTGGCTTACACCCTTGCACATCTGATGTGCTTGCCATTGTTCAATTTGTCTATTTCCCTGACCGTGTGACCATCTCCACTGGACATGCAAGTTGGGGCATCAATGGGGAAGGACTCATCTGTGGTATCAGTGCAACTTGCTATACATGTGTGTTGGATCTGTGCAGATGATTTCGGTGACACTCCCATGACCAGGCTGATGTGACGAGAGCCTTCATTTTGTGCTAATTGTTGACTGAGTGACCAAGTGTTCTGCTGACATGATAGAGCCCTGCAGAGACAACGTATGGTACAGCTTTCCTTACACAGGAGTGGAGTCCCCTCATGGCAGTGTGTAATTCCGTGACATTGCCTGAGCCCAAGGTGTGTGTTGTGTGAGCATGTCTGTGTGTGTTCACTTCCATTTTGCTACGCAGGCTGGGATCCCTAGTGATGTTCCTGTTTGTGATGCTTGCTGAGTTGACCTATGTTCCCCCCAAATCTTCGCCCTGGGTTCTCTGTGATGTGGGTGCATGGCACATTACTGGTCATCAGGGTGTCATCCATAGGTGTGTTTGCTGTCAGGGCTGAGTTTGTGGGCAAACGCAGATGAGACACAGTCAGGATTCCCCTTGGCACTTGTTGGTTACACAAGTCATGTAATTTACAGTTTGTGTTAGCTTTCAGTGATTGTAACACGTTGTGTGTGTGACTGCTGCCACTCCTCAGGGTCAGAGCTGCAATGTTGGAAGTTGTCTATGTGTGTTCTTTGTGGGTGACCTTGGCTTCTTCGTTGGTGTGTGACTGTGGCCGGGATCCCATTGGTTGGTGTGGATTTAACGTCATGCCCATGTACAGCGTACTGTGCAGTGTGTCAGACATTCACGAGCCTTGTTGACTGGCCATGTGTGATGGGTTTCTGCACCTTAGTTCCCCCCACCACCCCTGGGATTGTCATGGGTGCATGTGCAATGTCACCAGTCCATGTGAGCTTCACTGCTGCACATTGGTGAAGATCAAGGTGTGTGGTGTTGAGTGTGTGCAAAAAATGAGAGTTGTTGCACGGCTAGACCCCTACCTCCATGTTGGCCTTGGCTGACAAGCCGTGCTGATTGATTTGTGCTTGTGTAGGTGTGATAGTAGTTTGTTGCTCAGGACACATGACTGTGGTTCACAGTGTGAACGACATCTACCTTTGTCATCACAGTGGGATTATCATGCAGGCCAGTGTCACCACAATGTGGGGTCCCTGGGGGTAGTGCTGTGGTGGGTCTGTCTCTTGCTGTGTTAGTTGCTGTTCCTACAAGCTTGTGTGACATGTGTAATTTGGGCTCCCTCTCATCTAACAATGCCTGATTGCCCACATAGGGGAATCCGATCCATGAGTTACTTTTGTGTGGCTCTGTATACACATCTGTGTAATTGGTATTCAGGCCTCTTCATGTGTTGTGTGGTTGCCTGGGGACACTGGCACACCCCCCATCACCTGTTGTGTTTGATATGCAGTGTGAGTCTGCCTGTTTGTGTTTGTGCATCTGCACCACTGCATTGGCATATCTTTAGTGTGCCATTGGCTGTATGTTGTTTGGTGGCTTTCCCCTGCTGTCCCTGGGACTCCTAGGTCATCAGTCAGCACAATGATCATGGTTTGTATGTCCCATTGCTGCTATGGTATGGTATTTGTTCACCTCACATCTACAGTCTCCACAGGATATCTACATTTGTGTGTCCATTGGTGCAGATATGTGGGTCTGCATTATGATGGTCACTTCTGTCATTGTGTTATTGGTGAATGTTGACAATGTGAGCCCCCATGGGTGATGTTTGTCTGCACATGGCCAAAGGTATGTCTTATTTGCACTGCACTGTTTGCCTCACCCAATCTATGTTGCTATGGGACACAAGCTCTACTATGCCACTGATGTGTTTGTTGTTCTGTGACCAGGAATCATCCATGCTGTTTGGCAGTTGCAGCTTTTCCCATGACAACACTTACATTTTGGTCACTGTGAAGATGGGGTATTAGACCCCATTGCCACAATGTTCAAAATGTGCTTCAGCTATGGACCCCACACTTACATTTTGGTCACTGTGGTGATGGGGGTTTACGCCCCATTGCCACAATGTTCAAAATGTGCTTCAGCTATGGACCCCACACTTACATTTTGCTCACTGTGGTGATGGGGGTTTAGACCCCATTGCCACAATGTTCAAAATGTGCTTCAGGTATGGACCCCACACTTACATTTTGGTCACTGTGGTGATGGGGGTTTAGACCCCATTGCCACAATGTTCAAAATGTGCTTCAGCTATGGACCCCACACTTACATTTTGGTCACTGTGGTGATGGGGGTTTAGACCCCATTGCCACAATGTTCAAAATGTGCTTCAGCTATGGACCCCACACTTACATTTTGGTCACCGTGGTGATGGGGGTTTAGACCCCATTGCCACAATGTTCAAAATGTGCTTCAGCTATGGACCCCACACTTACATTTTGGTCACTGTGGTGATGGGGGTTTAGACCCCATTGCCACAATGTTCAAAATGTGCTTCAGGTATGGACCCCACACTTACCTTTTGGTCACTGTGATGATGGGGTGTTAGACCCCATTGCCACAGTGGTCATGGTCTGCTTGCATTGTGGAGGCCACACACATTTATGTGTGACACGTGATAGGGGGTCACATTGTATGTTCAATGTCATGTTCAGTGTTGTAGGCATTTGACACAGACTACACACGCTTGTCATGGTGTTGGGGGGATGTATTTTTCAGACATTCCTTATGTTGGAGTGTGCTGGTTGTGTCATGCATTACCCGTCCTATGAGTAGGGGTGGTGTGGGTGGTAGGCATCCAGCACCCATGAGTAGGGGTGGTGGTAGTGGCAGGCATCCATCCCCCTATGAGTGGGGATGGTACTGGTGACAGGCATCCAGGCCCCCATGAGTAGGGGTGGTGGTAGTGGCAGGCATCCAGGCCCCCTATGAGTAGGGGTGGTGTTAGTGGTAGGCATCCATCCCCCTATGAGTGGGGATGGTACTGGTGACAGGCATCCAGGCCCCCATGAGTAGGGGTGGTGGTAGTGGCAGGCATCCAGGCCCCCATGAGTAGGGGTGGTGGTAGTGGTAGGCATCCATCCCCCTATTAGTGGGGATGGTACTGGTGACAGGCATCCAGGCCCCCATGAGTAGGGGTGGTGGTAGTGGCAGGCATCCAGCCCCCCATGAGTAGGGGTGGTGTTAGTGGTAGGCATCCATCCCCCTATGAGTGGGGATGGTACTGGTGACAGGCATCCAGGCCCCCATGAGTAGGGCTGGTGGTAGTGGCAGGCATCCAGCCCCCCATGAGTAGGGGTGGTGTTAGTGGTAGGCATCCATCCCCCTATGAGTGGGGATGGTAGTAGTGGCAGGCATCCAGCCCCCCATGAGTAGGGGTGGTGTTAGTGGTAGGCATCCATCCCCCTATGAGTGGGGATGGTAGTAGTGACAGGCATCCAGGCCCCCATGAGTAGGGGTGGTGGTAGTGGCAGGCATCCAGGCCCCCATGAGTAGGGGTGGTGGTAGTGGCAGGCATCCAGCCCCCCATGAGTAGGGGTGGTGTTAGTGGTAGGCATCCCTCTATGAGTGGGGATGGTACTGGTGACAGGCATCCAGGCCCCCATGACTAGGGGTGGTGGTAGTGACAGGCATCCAGGCCCCCTATTAGTAGGGGTGGTGGTAGTGGCAAGCATCCAGCCCCCCATGAGTAGGGGTGATGTTAGTGGTAGGCATCCTTCCCCCTATGAGTGGGGATGGTAGTAGTGGCAGGCATCCAGCCCCCCATGATTAGGGGTGGTGTTAGTGGTAGGCATCCATCCCCCTATGAGTGGGGATGGTAGTAGTGGCAGGCATCCAGTCCCCCATGAGTAGGGGTGGTGTAGTGGTAGGCATCCATCCACCTATGAGTGGGGATGGTAGTAGTGACAGGCATCCAGGCCCCCATGAGTAGGGGTGGTGGTAGTGGCAGGCATCCAGGCCCCCATGAGTAGGGGTGGTGGTAGTGGTAGGCATCCATCCCCCTATGAGTGGGGATGGTACTGGTGACAGGCATCCAGGCCCCCATGAGTAGGGGTGGTGGTAGTGGCAGGCATCCAGCCCCCCATGAGTAGGGGTGGTGTTAGTGGTAGGCATCCATCCCCCTATGAGTGGGGATGGTAGTAGTGGCAGGCATCCAGCCCCCCATGAGTAGGGGTGGTGTTAGTGGTAGGCATCCATCCCCCTATGAGTGGGGATGGTAGTAGTGACAGGCATCCAGGCCCCCATGAGTAGGGGTGGTGGTAGTGGCAGGCATCCAGGCCCCCATGAGTAGGGGTGGTGGTAGCGGCAGGCATCCAGCCCCCCATGAGTAGGGGTGGTGTTAGTGGTAGGCATCCATCCCCCTATGAGTGGGGATGGTACTGGTGACAGGCATCCAGGCTCCCATGAGTAGGGGTGGTGGTAGTGGCAGGCATCCAGGCCCCCTATGAGTAGGGGTGGTGGTAGTGGCAGGCATCCAGCCCCCATGAGTAGGGGTGGTGTTAGTGGTAGGCATCCATCCCCCTATGAGTGGGGATGGTAGTAGTGGCAGGCATCCAGGCCCCCATGAGTAGGGGTGGTGGTAGTGGTAGGCATCCATCCCCCTAAGAGTGGGGATGGTAGTAGTGGCAGGCATCCAGCCCCCCCATGAGTAGGGGTGGTGGTAGTGGTAGGCATCCATCCCCCTATGAGTGGGGATGGTAGTAGTGACAGGCATCCAGGCCCCCATGAGTAGGGGTGGTGTTAGTGGTAGGCATCCATCCCCCTATGATTGGGGATGGTAGTAGTGGCAGGCATCCAGCCCCCTATGAGTAGGGTTGGTGGTAGTGGTAGGCATCCATCCCCCTATGGGTGGGGATGGTAGTAGTGACAGGCATCCAGGCCCCCCTGAGTAGGGGTTTTTGTTAGTGGTAGGCATCCAGGCCCCTATGGGTGTGTAGGGCATTGGTGATAGCCATCCTGCCCCTATGGTTCTGCTGTTGCTAGTGTATGTCATTTCTGCATCCCTATGTGTGTGTGACATATTTCGGGTACATGTTGTGGGTGTTTGACTTACCGTCTGCGCCGTACGCGTCCGTACCGGTCCCGGTAATAGATGTAGAGTATTGGTAGGACCTGCGCGATGGGATTCATGGTTGATTCGTCTCGTTCGGGTTTCTCGTGGCTTCTACTCGTACTCGTCGCTGGCTTGTTCGTCTCGTCGCCATGGATCGTCTTGTGGCGCGATTCGGAGCTTATGTACAGCTCTCCCAGATGCTCTGACGTGCTGGATGTAGCGACGGGTTCGGCGCGTACGGAAGGCGCATCATACTAGTCCGGCCGGAAGGTGCTGTGTATTTGGTTCCGTGCGACTCGATTCTGCGTTTACGGATCTGGCTTGGGCGGGGAACAGGAGCTGGAATGGGTAAGTACGGCTCGCTCGGAATCTGTGCTGTTATGCGCATCGTACTTGCTCGTTCGGACGACTGTTCGAATCGGTCGGGAAACACGCGTTCGGCTTGGTTTTTTCCAGACGAATACTGTTAGGTGCGCTTCCGGCCGAGATCGGAATCGACCCCCATGTTTTTAGTTCCCTACAAAAACGGTGGTGATCAGCCATAGTGCGGAGGTGTAGTGGCAATTTATTCCAGAAAGTGGGGGCTAAGAATGAAAAAGATCTTCCTCCATTACGAGTTGTACGGATTCTAATGGAGGCAAGGAGGTGCTGGTTGCTGGATCTGAGGGGCCGGCTTGGTTGATGCCAGTTCAACTTCTTTTCCCAGTAGCAGGTGCCACTGCCATACATGTTTTTGTGTGCCAAACAGAGAATCTTAAAACGCGTTTTTAGCTACTATTTTTATCCCTGATTTTTTGCTTCTGGCAGTTTCATAATCTTCTGGATTCTTATTCTCTTTGCTCTGATTTCCACTGTGGTACCTTGGTGATCCCTTCAATGTTTATCGTCATCCTCAAATAAGAGCTACCAGAATGTCAGAGTATTTTTAACTTTTGTGGGATTTTTTATAGGCCTGGAAGAAATTTGAATTAAGTCGGTGAAATTCATGTAATTCTCAAATCTTATGGGGTCATTACGATGGCGGATGGACTTCAGTCCGTCCGCCGTTGTATCGTATTTGTGACCGCCCGCCTACAAGGCAGCGGTCCCACAGGGCAAATTACGATGCGACCGTCAACGTGGTGGTCGCATTGCCCATGTTTTGTATAGCGGCGGGTGCTGCGCTGTGCAGCACCCGCCGCAAGACAAAACAGACATCCCACACATCCCAAAACAGACATCCGCTGGCCCGGCGGGGACGATTCGCCCGCCATCCTTGCCTGATTGACCCCCTGCAATATTAGTATGGCTGGGGGGTCCGCGGCGGACGGAGAGACCATCCGCAGCTTTTCCGCCGGTCGACTCGTCGACTGGGCGGAAAAAGGGCATAATATGGTGGTGGTGTCTGCAAGACACCGCCATCCATATTATGATGCAGGCGGTGAATCGCCTTTCCAAGGCGGCGTTGCCGCCATGGAAAGGCATGCGGTTCTTGCTTTTGGGGGCTCGTTGCGGGCCCCCAGGGTGTTGGGGATGTGGGGGGTGCACATGGGGGGTACCTATGGTACCCCCCTCATTGCAATGCACTACGTGGCAGGCACCACGTGGTGCCTGCCATGTAGTGCATGGCAATGCTGTGCACAGACCTTTTGCATTGCGAGTGGGTCTGCAGCCAGCAGATCCACCCGCAATGTAAAAGGCCCAGGATGCGCCCGCCAGAGTGGCGGGCGCATCCTAATTCTCATGGAGGGACCGCCGCCACTTCGCCGGTCGGTCCCTTGCTCCGTTGCAATGGCGGGCGGACTTTGTCCGCCCTCCATCGTAATGGATCCCATAATCTTGCTTTACCTATAGGGTTTGCAGTTAAGACGCTACAAATTACTCTGAGCTATTTTGCACTTTCTTTCATAGCTCTAATGGTATACCCATTTAAAGAGCAATGTGTACAAAAGAAGCTTGGATCATGTCATCAGTAATGTCATCAGTGATGTAATCAATGATGTCATTTGAGATGTCATCAGTGATGTCATAAATTAGGTCATAAGCAGTGCATGGCAAGGGTGCAGGGCTCTGCTAACTATTAGTGATGAATATCTATATTTTTTTTAGTTCAAAATGTTACTGTTGTCACTAACTAATTCACCTAACCATAACGTTACTTTAACCTTTGGTTTTTTGAGTGAATTTCTAAGGTAAAAAAAAAAACGGATCTTTTTATCACACCTAACTATAACGTTACTGGGTGGGGGTTGGCTGCAGGGCCTGTGGCCAATCCCACACATGCAGCCAACCTAGTGGGAGATTGGCCACGTGGGCCAGGCCGTGTGGCCAACCCCGTACAGGCAGCCAACCCCATACTGTACCAATTTAGTATATACAATAACTTTGTAACGTGCATAATTTGTGTCCCTAGCACTGTCCCTAATGACCCATCTGGTCCTTCCAGATACCTTGGACATGGCTATCCCCACACGCGGTTAATGCTGATTGTCTCTCCCCTCTCCTCCTTTTTCCTTTCCCTTTTCCTCTCTTCACTAAAAGCCCGCTTGGTTCACTGATAGAATATCAATGTTAAAAATATCGATGTTCAAAATATCGAAAAAAATATATAGACTACAAAAATATCGACTCCCATACCTACACAGGTGAGTACAAAAATATTGAATAAAAAATATCGATGTAAAAAATATTGATGTAACAAATATAGATTTAAATATATATATATATATATATATATAAAATAAAATAATATATATTAAATATATTAAATGTTAATTTTAAGTTTAACAAAATAAATTAAATTTAATATACATATTTACAAAATATTACAAATAAACTTAATAAAAATAAACACACAAACATAATAATTTATACATATATATACATTTACTTTAAAATAATTATTAAACTATTATCTTTAATTTATTTTAAAACTTTAAAATTATATAAAAATAAAATATATATATATATAAATAATTTAAAATATAAAAAAACATTGTAGAATAAATTAAAACATTAAACTATGAGAAAGTATTTAAACTTAAATTGCCCAATACAATCCGTGCAACAGTAGGAAAAGTGTTGAATAGCAAAATATTTAAATTTACTATTCCAACTCCAGTGAGTGCAACAGTAGGAAAAGTGTTGGACAGCGGAGGGGAAAAAATTACTATTCCCACTTCAGTGAGTGTAACAGTAGGGAAAGTGTTGGATAGCGGAGGGGTAAAAATTACTATACCCACTCCAGTAAGAGCAACAGTAGGATAAGTGTTGGATAGCAGAGAGGTAAAAATTACTATTCCAACTCCTGTGAGTGCAACAGTAGGGAAATTGCTGGATAGCGGAGGGGTAAAAATTACTATTCCAACTCCAGGGAAGCAAACAGTAGGGAAAGTGTTGGATAGCGGAGGGGTAAAAGTTACTATTCCCACTCCAGTGAGAGCAACAGTAGGGAAAGTGTTGGATAGCGGAAGGGGTAAAAATTACTATTCCCACTCCACTGAGTACAACAGTAGGATAAGTGTTGGATAGCAGAGAGGTAAAAATTACTATTCCAACTCCAGTGAGTGCAACAGTAGGGAAATTGCTGGATAGTGGAGGGGTAAAAATTACTATTCCAACTCCAGTGAAGCAAACAGTAGGGAAAGTGTTGGATAGCGGAGGGGTAAAATTTACTATTCCCACTCCAGTGAGAGCAACAGTAGGGAAAGTGTTGGATAGCGGAGAGGCAAAAATTACTATTCCCACTCCAAAGAGTTCAACAATAGGGAAAATGTTGGATAGGGGAGGGGTAAAAATTAATATTCACACTCCACTGAATGCAACAGTAGGATGAGTGTTGGATAGTGGAGGGGTAACATTTTTTATTCCCACTCCAGTGAGTGCAACAGTAGGGAAAGTGTTGGATAGCGGAGGGGTAAAAATTACTATTCTCAATCCAGAGAGTGCAACAGTAAGGAAAGTGTTGGATAGCGGAGAGGTAAAAATTACTATTCCAACTCCAGTGAGTGCAACAGTAGGGAAAGTGCAGGATAGCCGAGAGATAAAAAATACTATTACCACTCCCGTGAGTGCATCAGTAGGGAAAGTGCTGGATAGGGGGGGGGGGTAAAAATTACTATTCCAATTCCAGTGAGTGCAACAGTAGGGAAAGTGCTGGATAGCGGAGGGGTAAAAATTACTATTCCCACTCCGGCATTTGCTCCTTCCGAATCGGATCTGGAACGTGTTTTCCCGACCGAGGGCCAGATTACGATGCGGTTAGGAACATAGGGGGTCATTACGATGACGGGCGGATCGCCACCTCCCTTATGGCGGTGGCGATCCGCCCGCCATTCCCCTCTGCCCGCATGCCATTTCCCCCCGCCACTTACGATGGCGGGGGGAGCCCGGCAGACGGAAAGACCATCCGCCGGTTTTCCGCCGGTCACACAGGTGACCGGGTGGAAAAGTGCACTAATATGGTGGCGGTGTCTGCAAGACACCGCCATCCATATTAGGATGGTTGCGGAGAGCAGTGTTTCCATGGCGGCATTGCCGCCATGGAAAGGCATACGGTCTTCGCTATTGGGGACCGTTGCGGGCCCCCAGAGTGTTAGGGGGGGTGGGGGGTGCACATGGGGGGTACCATACCCCTGCATTGGCATGGACAAGGTGGCAGGCACCACGCGGTGCCTGTCACCTTGTGCATGCCAATGCACGAGTGCTTTCCCAGCATTGTGGCGGGCGGTGCTGTGAACACCGCCCGCCACAATGTTGGGAATAGGGGATGCCACCGTGGCGGTGGCATCCTAATACTCGCGGCGGGACCGCCGCTCCTATGGCAGACGGTCCCATTCACCGCTACGGTGGCGGGCGGACTTTGTCCGCCCGTCATCGTAATGTGCCCCATAGTCTCCCATAGAAGTCAATGGGAGTCCAACCAAATCGTATCTGGAAGCATCCGGATGCATCATGCTCGGTCGGTTGGACTCTCCCGATCCGAGTTGGTCGGAAACCATTTCCAAACCGATTCGATCGGGAAGATTTCCTAACCGCATCAGAATCGGGCCCTTAGAATTTCTTTTTTTATTAACAATTAAAAAAAATAATAAAAATGTATAAACAAAATATATAAAAAAAAAATATTAAACATAAAAAGAACACATAGGGCCTGTTTCTGATGCGGTTAGGAAGGCCTCCTAATGGCATTTGCTCCGTCCAAATCGGATCAGGAATGTGTCTTTCCAACCGACTCAGAAAGGTTTCCAACCGACCGAGTACGATGCGAGTTAGACGTTAGGAATATCCCAATCCAAACCAGACGGCATTTGGAATGACCGAGCTGTACGGAGCAGAATTGTACGTCTCTACGGGCCGCGTTTCCAAACGACCGAGTACGATGCTGGATTTGGACAGCCTTTCCAAATTGTGCCGTCTGACTCAAATCAGCAGCTGGAATCAGACTTTGGGAGCCCGTAGTGAGCCCCCTGCACCTGGAGCCTTCCCAATCGGGCCCGTCGGGGTACCCATGGGTCTTCCCTTGCCAGCCATGCACAGTGTGGAAAGCACCAGGGGGTCAATGGGAGTCCAACCAAATCGTATCTGGAAGCATCCAGATGCATCGTACTCGGTCGGTTGGACTCTCCCGATCTGATTAGGTTGGAAACCATTCCCAAACCCATTTGGTTGGGAAGCTTTCCAAACCGCATCAGAATCGGGCCCATAGTATAATATTAATTACATATAACAAAAACTATCAAATATTATATAAAATAAAATAATAAATACCTTTACAAAAAAATTATTCTTTTAAACTAGAAAATATTTACAAACAAAAAAGTTAATTAAAACATAAATGTATTTATTTTATTTCCCACCCTATAACACCACAACAATAACAAAACACTTCAACATTTTTAATTACATTTATTTACATAATTAACATAATTAATAATGAATTAAAAAAATATTATTAATAAGAAAAACAAATAAACATTAATTGACTACACACACTTTAACACTATAATATCCACAACACACACCTAACTTAGGGGGTCATTAGGATGGCGGAAGGACCGCCACCTCCAGCCATGGGGTGGCGGTCCTTCCGCCATCGGACCGCGATATATTCCCACCGCCCAATTAGGATGGCAGTGGCAATCGTTTCCTGACCGCGGCGGACAGAAAGACAGTCCGCCACTTATCCGCCATAAGTAATCATTAAGATTGCCTGGCGGACGGTCGAGGGACCATAAAATGGTGGCGGTGCCTAGCAGGCACCGTCCACCAAATTATGATGATGGCTGAAACCGGCATTTCCAGATGCCGCCATGGAAAGGCTGGCGGAGAATGCCTCTGGGGGCCCGTTGCGGGCCCCCCCCTTGTGTTGGGGGGAGGGGTGGGTGCTCGCCACGTAGTGCAGTGAAATGCACAACATGGCTTTTTCGCTTTGCGGTGGGTGCTGCTGTTAGCAGCATCCGCCTCAATGTTAAATACCAAAATGCGACCGCCATGGTGGCGGTTGCATCCTGATTTGGTATGCGGGACCGCCGCATGTATTGCGGACAGTCCCAGTTTACCACAGGATGGCGGACGGACTCAAGTCCGTCCGCCATCCTAATGACCCCCTTAAACTATAAAATAATAAAACACAATTAAAACTTATTTTAAAATTAAAAACTATTACTATTAACATCTAATAATTAAATAATTAAAATGTATTTAATACCCACCCTTTACCCCTTTAAAAGTAAAAACACACAGAAAATAAAAATTGCCCAAAATAAATATCAAATAATTAACATTAATTAACAATTATATATTAAATAATTAAACACAAATTACTTCCCGCCCTTTACAACACACACCTAAAAATATTTACACAATTACCAAATTTAATTACAAATTAATTAATTAAAATTAATTAACAACCAATTATTAATTCATAACTTAAAAAAGAAATTACTTCCCACCCTTTACACCTATAAACACCACAACACACACCTAAAATTAATTACAAAATTACCAAAATTAAAAACAAATTAATTAATAAAAATTAAAATTAATTAACAATTAATAATTCATAAATTAAAAATAAATTACTTCCCACCCTTTGCACCTATAAACACTACAACATACTCCTAAAATTAATTACAAAATTACCAAAATTAATAGCCAATTAATTAACAACCAATTATTAATTCATAAATTAAAAATAAATTACTTCCCACCCTTTACACCTATAAACACCACAACAAACACCTACAATTAATTACACAATTACCATAATTAATTACCAATTAATTAACAACCAATTATTAATTAATAATATTAAATTACTTTACACATTTAACACTATAACATCTCAATTAAACAAATATTAATAAATAAAAATTAATCAATAAATTTAATATAATTAAATTACTTCCCACCCTATTCCCTTATAAACCCACAACCAGCTACGGAACTAAAAACGCAAAATTCAAATAAAAAAATTAATAAATTTAATATAATTAAATTACTTCCGACCCTATTCCCCTATAAACCCGCAACCCGCTACGGAACTAAATAGCAAAATTCAAATAAACAAAAATTAATAACTATGAAGAATTTAACACATATATTAAAAATACAAACAATTCTTATACTAAAAAACATACTACACATACATATAAAATATATACTAAAATACATTACAATATTAAAAACCGATATTTTTGCAAACGATATTAAACACTTTGATGTTTTTAAAATCGATATTACTTACCTTGATTCGATATTCTTGACCACGATATTCTTGCTGTCGATATTTGTGACCCACGATATTATTGACTCGATATCTGTGCAACTCGATATTTTGTACTCGATATTCTGTCTCTGCACCAGCCCTCTTTCTTCCTTGTCATCTCTCTTTTTTTTTCTTTTTCTCTATTTCTCTTTGCAATGGCTTTCTCTGGTAATTACCTCAATCTCCGTAACCATCACAGGATATACGGACATTGCCATTTACCGCAGTTATTCTTCTTCGGTGATTTTCTTCTTCTTTTTTTTGTCTCTCTCTCACCCCTTTTTCTCCCCTCCCTTTTGTACATCTGTTTCTCCTGCACTCTTCTCTTTTCTTTTGTTTCTTTTTTCAAGGTCTCTCATGCCTGGTGATACATGCTGTATAGGCGTGCATCTCCGAACGGCTTATACAACATGATGATGGCCCGCTAGGTCACAATGATTGTTATGTTTATGCAGATACCACTGGGACCACAATGCACCACGCTGGTACGATGTACGACAATGTATCTGTTTTTGCTGATGCACACATTTTTAAGTAAGTATGTATCACTTTTTTATCATCATGTTGACTGGCTTCTTTAGCGTACGTATCGATGTATTCACAGCGCAGAGCTGCATTTGAATTCTGAATGTTATTTTTCTATGATTATGGTGACTTATATTTATCAAATGTTTGATGCATTGATGTATTTACAGTGCAGCGCTTTGACGAGCGTCTTATACAATGTGACAATGGCCTACTAGGTTACAGTGATTGTAATGTTTATACAGAAACGTATGGGACCACAATGCACCATGCTAGTACTATGTACAACGATGTGTTTGTTTTTGCTGATGCACACATTTTCAAGCAACATAGGGCCCGATTCCGATCTCGTTCGGAAAGCAAACCGAACGACTCGTGTCCGAAATGCTTTCCATGCGACTCGTGTCAGGGGAGTACGACCGAACAAGTATGATCAATCAATCAATCAATCACGGCATTTATAGAGCGCGCTACTCACCCGGGAGGGTCTCAAGGCGCTGGGGGAGGGGGTAAGTTACTGCTCGAACAGCCAGGTCTTGAGCTGCTTCCTGAAGGAGAGATGGTCCTGGGTTCGCCGAAGGTGAGTGGGGAGGGAGTTCCAGGTCTTGGCTGCCAGGTAGGAGAAGGATCTTCCTCCGGCGGTGGTTCTGCGGATGCGTGGTACGGTGGCGAGGGCGTGGCTGGTTGATCGTAGCTGGCGTGTGGGCGTGTAGAAGGTCATGCGGTCGTTGAGGTACTTTGGGCCCAGGTCGTGGAGGGCCTTGTGTGCGTGGGTGAGGAGTCTGAACGTTATTCTCTTGCTGACGGGGAGCCAGTGCAGGTCTTTCAGGTGTCCGGTGATGTGGCTGTGTCGGGGGATGTCCAGGATGAGTCGTGCGGAGGCGTTCTGGATGCGCTGGAGTCTTTTTTGAAGTTTGGCTGTGGTTCCGGCGTAGAGGGTGTTCCCATAGTCCAGTCGGCTGGTGACGAGTGCCTGGGTGACGGTCTTCCTGGTTTCAGTGGGGATCCATCTGAAGATCTTGCGGAGCATGCGCAGGGTGTTGAAGCATGGAGATGAGATGGCGTTGACTTGTCTGGTCATCGACAGGGAGGAGTCCAGGATGAAGCCCAGGTTGCGTGCGTGGTCCGTTGGCTTGGGCGCGGTGCCCAGGGCCGGGGGCCACCAGGAGTCGTCCCAGGCGGAGGGTGATGAGCCCAGGATGAGGACTTCCGTCTTGTCTGAGTTCAGTTTAAGGCGGCTGTTCCTCATCCAGTCGGCGACGTCTCTCATCCCGTTGTGTAGGTTGGCTCTGGCGGTGGTGGGGTCGTTGGTGAGGGAGAGGATCAGCTGGGTGTCGTCGGCGTAGGAGATGATGTTGAGGTTGTGTCGGCGTGCGATGGCTGCGAGGGGGCTCATGTAGACGTTGAAGAGGGTTGGGCTGAGTGAGGATCCCTGTGGAACGCCGCAGATGACTTCGGTGGCTTCGGATCTGAACGGGGGGAGGCGGACTCTCTGGGTTCTTCCGGCGAGGAACGAGATGATCCATTCCAGTGCTTTCTCTCGGATTCCGATGTTGCTGAGGCGCTTCACTAGGGTGCGGTGGCAGACGGTGTCGAACGCCGCGGAGAGGTCCAAGAGGATGAGGGCAGCTGTTTCCCCGTTGTCGGTTAGGGTTCTGATGTCGTCGGTGGCTGCGATAAGGGCGGTCTCGGTGCTGTGGTTGGCCCGAAACCCGGACTGCGAGGGGTCGAGGGATCCATTCGTCTCGAGGAAGGCGGCAAGCTGTCTGTTGACGGTCTTCTCGATGATTTTGGCCGGAAACGGAAGGAGCGAGATGGGACGGTAGTTCTTAAGGTCGGTGGGGTCCGCCGTTGGTTTCTTCAGGAGGGCGGTAAGCTCGGCGTGCTTCCAGCTCTCCGGGAAGGTGGCGGTGTGGAAGGAGGAGTTGATGATGTCCCGGAGATGGGGTGCGATGGTGGCGTCGGCTTTGTTGAAGACGTGGTGTGGGCAGGGGTCGGTTGGTGATCTGGAGTGGATGGAGTTCATCGTGCGGGTGGTGTCTTCGGTGCTGATCGGGGTCCAGTTGCAGAGGGTTGTGGTGGCGGGCGTTGGTTCGGCGGTAGGGTGCGTTGTTTGTGCGTCGAAGCTGTTATGTATGTCGGTGATCTTGCGGTGGAAGAACGCGGAGAGTGAGTTGCAGAGGTCTTGCGAGGGGGTGATGTCGTTGTTTCCGGCGCTGGGGTTGGAGAACTCTTTGACGATGCTGAAAAGTTCCTTGCTGTCATGGGCGTTGTTGTCCAGTCGTTCTTTGAGTGCCGACTTCTTGGTGGCACGGATCAGCTGGTGGTGTTTGCGGGTGGCGTGCTTGAGGGCGGTCCTGTTGTCTGTGGTCTGGTCGAGTCGCCAGGTTTTCTCGAGAGTGCGGCAGTTCTTCTTGGATTCCTTGAGTTCGTTGGTGAACCAAGGGGTTTTCTTGCTTCCGGGTCTGCTGGGAGGGTTTTTTAGTGGTGCGAGGTCGTCGGCGCAGGCGGTCAGCCACTTGGCGAGGTTGCTGGCTGCTTCGTTTGGGTCCGTTGTGTTGGTGGGTGTGTTCTGGCTGAGGGAGGCGGTGAGCTGCTCGGCGGTGATCTTGCTCCAGCTCCGGCGGGGAGCCTGTTGCGGGTGGTGGTGGGTCGTAGTCTTTCTGAAGCTGAAGTGGACGCAGCTGTGGTCGGTCCAGTGGAGTCCGGTGGCGTGGCTGAAGGAGATGTGCTTGCTGGACGAGAAGACGGGGTCAAGCGTGTGGCCGGCGTAGTGGGTGGGCGTGTTCACCAGTTGCTTGAGTCCGAGGTTGGCGAGGTTGTCCAGCAGGGCGGTGGTGTTTCTGTCGTTGTTGTTCTCCAGGTGGAAGTTGAGGTCCCCTAGGAGGATGTAGTCGGCGGAGGGCATGGCGTGCGGGCTGATGAAGTCTGCGATGTCTTCGCTGAATAGTGTGCGTGGTCCCGGGGTCTGTAGATGAGGGTGCCTCGGAGGGTGGTCTTGGGGTCAGTGTGTATCTGGAAGTGTAGGTGTTCGGCGGCGGTGAAGGTCTCGTCGGAGTTAGTCGAGATGCGGATGGTGTTCTTGTGTACGATGGCGATGCCTCCTCCCGTCTGGTTGACGCGGTCCTTCCGGGTGATCTTGTATCCGTCCGGGATGGCTATGGCGATGTCGGGCGCTGAGGAGGCGTTCATCCAGGTTTCGGTGAGGAAGGCGATGTCCGGTGCTGTTGCGTCGAGCAGGTCCCAGAGTTCCACGGCGTGCCTGTGGACGGAGCGGGTGTTCAGCAGGATGCATTTCAGGTGGTTGCTGCTGGTGCTCGACTTGGCGGAGGTGGTGCACGTCCGGGGGCAGGTGAATCGGCAGGTTTGGCAGGTGAAGGGTCCGTGGGTGCGTCTCGGTGAGGCTCGGTAGCAGGCAGGGTTCCGGCCGGCATTGAGTGCGGTGAGTGTGGCGGCGTCGTAGGTCCGTCGAGTGGTGATGCATCGGTGGGATCCAGGGGTTCTGGCGCTGGGCGCGGTCCAGTCGCGGACGGGCGCAGACGGGCTTGCCTTAGGCGCGCCTTCGGCGCGCCAGCGGCGCGGCCGCACAGCGGCCGCCATTTATGGGGAGGTGGGAGGGAGGAGCAGCTGGGAGGCGGGAGGCAGGGGCAGCGAATGGGCGGTCAGGGGGCGGGGCCGCAGAGGCGCAGCGGCGGGAATGGCGAGAGGCAGCGGGGGCACAGAAAGGAAAACAGGGGAGAGAGCAGACAAAATCACGGGCACAGCGACAATGGGGCAGCGAGGGGCACAAAAAGGAAAACAGGGGAGAGAGCAGACAAAATCACGGGCACAGCGACAATGGGGCAGCGAGGGGCACAGAAAGGAAAACAGGGGAGAAAGCAGACAAAATCACGGGCACAGCGACAATGGGGCAGCGAGGGGCACAAAAAGGAAAACAGGGGAGAAAGCAGACAAAATCACGGGCACAGCGACAATGGGGCAGCGAGGGGCACAAAAAGGAAAACAGGGGAGAGAGCAGACAAAATCACGGGCACAGCGACAATGGGGCAGCGAGGGGCACAAAAAGGAAAACAGGGGAGAAAGCAGACAAAATCACGGGCACAGCGACAATGGGGCAGCGAGGGGCACAAAAAGGAAAACAGGGGAGAGAGCAGACAAAATCACGGGCACAGCGACAATGGGGCAGCGAGGGGCACAAAAAGGAAAACAGGGGAGAAAGCAGACAGAATCACGGGCACAACGACAATGGGGCAGCGAGGGGCACAGAAAGGAAAAGGGGAGAGAGCAGACAAAATCACGGGCACAGCGACAATGGGGCAGCGAGGGGCACAAAAAGGAAAACAGGGGAGAAAGCAGACAGAATCACGGGCACAACGACAATGGGGCAGCGAGGGGCACAGAAAGGAAAAGGGGAGACAGGCAGAAAAAAACGGGCACCGGGGCCACAAGCGGAGGGCGATCTTACCTGCAGAAGCAGCGGGCAGACAACACAGGCGGAGCTGTGTGGTGGGGGAGCGACCTACCTGGCAAGGTCAAGGGTCGCTCTCCTCACCGCGCAGCGGCCGCCATTTATGGGGAGGTGGGAGGGAGGAGCAGCTGGGAGGCGGGAGGCAGGGGCAGTGAATGGGCGGTCAGGGGGCGGGGCCGCAGGGACGCAGCGGCGGGAATGGCGAGAGGCAGCGGGGGCACAGAAAGGAAAACAGGGGAGAGAGCAGACAAAATCACGGGCACAGCGACAATGGGGCAGCGAGGGGCACAAAAAGGAAAACAGGGGAGAGAGCAGACAAAATCACGGGCACAGCGACAATGGGGCAGCGAGGGGCACAAAAAGGAAAACAGGGGAGAAAGCAGACAAAATCACGGGCACAGCGACAATGGGGCAGCGAGGGGCACAAAAAGGAAAACAGGGGAGAGAGCAGACAAAATCACGGGCACAGCGACAATGGGGCAGCGAGGGGCACAAAAAGGAAAACAGGGGAGAAAGCAGACAGAATCACGGGCACAACGACAATGGGGCAGCGAGGGGCACAGAAAGGAAAAGGGGAGAGAGCAGACAAAATCACGGGCACAGCGACAATGGGGCAGCGAGGGGCACAAAAAGGAAAACAGGGGAGAAAGCAGACAGAATCACGGGCACAACGACAATGGGGCAGCGAGGGGCACAGAAAGGAAAAGGGGAGAGAGCAGACAAAATCACGGGCACAGCGACAATGGGGCAGCGAGGGGCACAAAAAGGAAAACAGGGGAGAAAGCAGACAAAATCACGGGCACAGCGACAATGGGGCAGCGAGGGGCACAGAAAGGAAAACAGGGGAGAGAGCAGACAAAATCACGGGCACAGCGACAATGGGGCAGCGAGGGGCACAAAAAGGAAAACAGGGGAGAAAGCAGACAAAATCACGGGCACAGCGACAATGGGGCAGCGAGGGGCACAAAAAGGAAAACAGGGGAGAGAGCAGACAAAATCACGGGCACAGCGACAATGGGGCAGCGAGGGGCACAAAAAGGAAAACAGGGGAGAAAGCAGACAAAATCACGGGCACAGCGACAATGGGGCAGCGAGGGGCACAAAAAGGAAAACAGGGGAGAGAGCAGACAAAATCACGGGCACAGCGACAATGGGGCAGCGAGGGGCACAAAAAGGAAAACAGGGGAGAAAGCAGACAGAATCACGGGCACAACGACAATGGGGCAGCGAGGGGCACAGAAAGGAAAAGGGGAGAGAGCAGACAAAATCACGGGCACAGCGACAATGGGGCAGCGAGGGACACAAAAAGGAAAACAGGGGAGAAAGCAGACAAAATCACGGGCACAGCGACAATGGGGCAGCGAGGGGCACAGAAAGGAAAACAGGGGAGAGAGCAGACAAAATCACGGGCACAGCGACAATGGGGCAGCGAGGGGCACAAAAAGGAAAACAGGGGAGAAAGCAGACAAAATCACGGGCACAGCGACAATGGGGCAGCGAGGGGCACAAAAAGGAAAACAGGGGAGAGAGCAGACAAAATCACGGGCACAGCGACAATGGGGCAGCGAGGGGCACAAAAAGGAAAACAGGGGAGAAAGCAGACAAAATCACGGGCACAGCGACAATGGGGCAGCGAGGGGCACAAAAAGGAAAACAGGGGAGAGAGCAGACAAAATCACGGGCACAGCGACAATGGGGCAGCGAGGGGCACAAAAAGGAAAACAGGGGAGAAAGCAGACAGAATCACGGGCACAACGACAATGGGGCAGCGAGGGGCACAGAAAGGAAAAGGGGAGAGAGCAGACAAAATCACGGGCACAGCGACAATGGGGCAGCGAGGGGCACAAAAAGGAAAACAGGGGAGAAAGCAGACAGAATCACGGGCACAACAACAATGGGGCAGCGAGGGGCACAGAAAGGAAAAGGGGAGACAGGCAGAAAAAAACGGGCATCCAGATACGATTCGGTTCGACTCCCATTGACTTCAATGGGAGCCTGTGTACCGAACGTGTACAAAGGCTCCCATTAACAAAAGGGGGATGCTTGCTTTGGGCCAGAGGAGGCCCTTGAACTTACCGGCACCACTGCTCCTGCCCTTCTTGCACCATTTCCGCCAATGCTGAGATGGGACTCGGTCCCCCAGCTCGACGTGCTCCATTTGAGGGGCTGGGTCACGTGCCTGATGCCTCAAAGGCAAAGCCCGGGCCAAGGGAGGGCCCGTCTGCGCCCGTCAGCAACTGGCAAAGGCTGGGCTGGGCCACCCCTCTTTCGACCATCCTAAAATAACCAGCATGGGTAAGCGTAAACAATCCTGCAGTTCTGATCTGGGCTAATCCAAAGCTAAAATTCCCTGGAACTCTGCCTCTATCATTTTGTACCTAACTACAGCAGTGGGAGTATTAACACAGGAAATACAAAATGTGGAGGAACAGTTGGGACTGAGGGCTGAGCAGTTATTGTCGAGAGTACCACCAGCTGACCCTCCCTCAATTGTAATCCCATGTGAGGCTACCGGTACCCCCACGAAGCAAGTGGTCCTGGCACAGGGTTCGCAGGATCCTCTACGGGGGCCCCAGACAGCGGAGGGAGGAAACCTGGGATGGGCTGCTTTACCTCCACCGCATTTGATCGGGCCTCAGTAAAATAGAAAGGGAGAAGAGAGGCACAAAATCCGGCACGGTGCCGGCTGAACCCTCTCTGTGCCACGGCCGAGGAAGGAGCTTAGACCCTGAACACTTATTCCTGCCTGCTGTGAGACTTATCGTGGGTGACCTAATTCAATCGCGCCTGGAACCACTATTCTCTACACTTATTGAGGATATTTCCAAACTCTTTAAAACAATGGTAGATGGGTTGGTGGGGAAAATGGCGCAAATAGAGACTCTATTGAGGAACATGAACAAAAAGGGTGTGATTCATAACACGCCTGATGTACTCTCTCTGCTAAATACGGCATCTCGCAGTAAGGGGGGGAGATATCGAGGCAGGAAGGTCAGAGCACCCTACAGATCGGCGTAGGTATCCAAGGAAAAGTTAAGCCTAGTGACATTGTAGGTGTTAGTGTGGTAGATAAGAATAGCAGGTACATGGGTGAATGTATCCCCCTAGATAATCAACTCCCTGCTGAACATAAACAGGAGTGTAAATGGGATTGCAAATAGTTGTAGGTTACATCTGCCCCCTGAAGCCACCCCCCTGGTAGCAGTATTAAAAGGAGTACCCCGCTCAAAGTTAAAATTACTGAATCAACCAAGGAGCTTATACGTAAAACTAAATTCTGGTGTAAACAACTCTCAGGTAATGGGGTCCTAGCGTCCGCCCATATTATCATGGCTAGACGGGTGGGCTGGGTGGGTAGAAGGCTAAAACAAGAAGAGGGCGGTTGCATTATCATCAATTTTGGCCAGATCGGCATAGCAGGGAAGTTGTTCCAGGGAGGCCTAAACCAGGGCTCAGGGGGCATCAAGGCTTTGCCGTTTGGCTTTTTTATTCACCTTTAGAGGGCCCTTATGCTCATAGCCTGAGTGAGTCGGGGAGCCTTGCACCGGAGCCAATAAGGGGCCGCCCGATGCATAGATTAAGATCCAGGGATGGCCATCCCCTCCTGCCCAATCCTCCTATTGCGCTTATACTACCCCCTAATTCAAGAGAATTAATTAGGGAGGATATAGAGGAGAATAGTCTGGTATCCACAAACAGATTCCTCCCTCTGAGCCAGCTGGAAAATAATGATTGACTGGCGTCACACAGCCGAACCATAGATTGGATGATCCAAGTATTGCCATTTCCCGCCCTATTTTCAAGAAAGGCGAGGGAGATAAATCACACCTAAGGGTTCTTAGCTGGAATATAGCGACCCTGAGAAACAAAAGAAATTATTCTAGGTGGTCTGCTTACCTGAGGGAGTATGATGTGGTGGGCCTGGAAGAAACTTGGGATAGGGATAACAACTTTTGGCTGGACGTGTATAAGAGCTACTGGGTACCCGCATGGCCTGCCCCAGCAGGTAGAGCTAAGGGGGGATTAATAACTCCTATTTCCCTTGAACTGCTTGGAACACATTGTATGGTGGACTCTGGTTCCTGTAACTGTTTAGCGATAGAAATAACGCCCGCCCATGCGCCGAAATTACTAATTGTTAACTTTTACAACTCCTCTGAAAGTAGTTTCATGAATGAACATTTATGTAACTTAAAACGTTTTTTAGAGGTCTATAGGGAGAAGTAATCCACTTTTTATTCGGTAATAATCTTAGGCGATTTTAACATACATTTATGTACTATGAATTGTCATGTCACAGATTTTTGGGGTCCTGAAAACTGTGTTATCCTGCACTTTGAGCACATGCAGCAAGGAGAGGTTCCTCGAGGACCTACTGGCTGAATTTGATCTTGTACAACCGTGCATAAACCCAGGAGATTCCAGGACCCCTACTTTTAAGGGGAGAGGCCTGAATTCTATGATTGACTACATCTTCATTTCCCCAGGCCTGCTAACCCAGGTGGTCTCCTATAATGCGTTGTGGTCACACTTTAGTGATCACAATCCTATCCACCTTATATTGGGTGATGGTTTGGGATTAGTTGGTAAACCTGGGGAAACCTCCATTGGTAAATGTCTAAAGCTAACAGACCAGGGTCGTAGACTGAAATGGAGTAAGGTAGTCCCGGGCCTTTTTCTCAAAGAACTATGGGATACTGTTAATGAGGATATTGGGGTTTGTCTTGACTATACCAAGATAGGGGTAGAAACTCTCTCAGCCTTTGAAAGGATCTGTGAGCAGGTGGCTAGAGGTCTCATACACCCAATAAGAAACCGCAAGGAAATAGGCGAGAGGTGGTTTGACTGCAAATGCACCAAAGCCCACCAAAAGCTTTTTTTCGCCTTAAAACAAGTACCACAAGATAAACCCCACTTAGAAAGACATATACGCGTGTCCTAGCAATCCGCAAAACCGATATTAAACAAGAAGCCTGGAACGATTTATTTTCGGTGGATGTTCTCCAGAACAGCGCCAGGTTTTGGGAGATTGTAAATAAACATTTTTTATTGGAATTAGCAACTCCCCGTTGGAATATAATATAACTGAGGATCAATGGTTCACTCATTTTAACCTCACATATGATGACCAGGGAGACGTGGGAACCCCTAGTCCCCTCTCACCAAGTACGGGTCCATACAGTCTGGTTTTTAATCATGCAGATGTCTAGCAATAAGGCCCCTGGACTGGATGGCGTTCCGGCTGATCTATATAAAACGAATGAGACACTCTGGGCAAAAAGTTTAACAAATGTTTTTAATGCGGTAAGTCAGCATGGCTTCCCGAAGTCTTGCTCCCAATCCATTATTATACCGGTATTTAAAAAGGGCCAGAGAGGTGATCCATGATCCATATCCCTGATTGATACCGCTGTGAAGGTATTAGGGATAGTAATTCTCAGCAAACTAACAGAATGGCTGGAAGAGAGTGGCGTACTGTCAAATCTGCAGTATGGTTTTAGGAAGGGAAGGAGCACAATCAATCAGTGCTTAAACCTGCAGTTGATAGTTGGGAAATACACAGAGGCCAAGTCCGGGACATTACATCTGGCCTTTATGGACCTGTCCTTGGCATTCGATCGAGTTAATAGATCGAAATTATGGGTTTTATTAAGTGACATGGGAAAGGACCGCTGTATAGTTAATTTTTTGGCAGACCTGCATAGGGACCACTCTCCGAGAGTGAGATTTGACCAGAGAGGTAACTGCACTGAGCACTTTCGTATTGGAAGAGGCCTTAGAC
The DNA here is from genome assembly GCA_963921515.1 of Calotriton arnoldi. Taxonomy (NCBI): domain Eukaryota; kingdom Metazoa; phylum Chordata; class Amphibia; order Caudata; family Salamandridae; genus Calotriton; species Calotriton arnoldi. The sequence continues at coordinate 199,211 of CAWUFW010006752.1, read as the reverse complement.
AGGGCTGCATTTTAGCCCCCCTTCTTTTTACTTTATACATAAACAACCTTGATACCTCTCTGTGCACAGCTTCCAAGATATCCCTCGAGCGGGGGTTCGGTTAATCCCTTCTCTTATATACGCAGATGATGCGGTTCAACTAGCATGCACAGCAGTGGGGCTCCAGAGTCTCTTGGATTCTTTTGCGGATTTCATGAAATCTCTGGAATTAAGTGTTAATATTTCTAAATCACATACTATGGTCATGGGTCAGAGAACCAAAAAGTTTAAAACATTCTGCTGCGAAGCATCCGTATTAACAAGGGTGACCTCATTTACATACTTAGGGGTACTGTTTGATGAGAGGGGATCTTGAGTACCGCAAAAGAAAGCAAAAAAGCTTGCCATGGTAAGATCTACAGTAGCTCTCCTTGGTTTTGCGCAGAGACTCAGGGCTAAGCCAACTGAAGCTATGTTCAATATTTACAGATCTAAATGTATTGCCATCGCTAAGGATGGGTCTGAAATCTCGGGCTATAAGGCTCTAGAGGAATTACAGATCGTGGAAAACAAGTTTTTAAGGAACTTACTATCGGTTCCGCAATCCACTCCCTCATATATTATTCACCAAGAATTAGGCACTGGCTTTGTTTCTGATCTGATAGGACTGGCACCACTGGTAAGCTGGATAATGATTTGGATTAATCCAGACTGCTGATGAATCGAGAGATCACCCGAGATTGTCTATCCTTGGATAGAGCCAGTTGCATTCACTGGTTACAATATGTAAAGACCGTAACAAAGAAATTAGGGCGCCCGACCTTTTTGAGTCCCCAGACAATATCAAGAAAGAGGATCTATCGTGGGTTAAAAAACATTTCTTAAACATGAAGTACACTGAGAGAGAGGCAAATGAGATAATGAAACCCATGGTACGAGCCTATCTTTTGCTGAAAACATCCCCATCGATAGAACCATATTTGAAAGTTGTAACAAAGCCATATCACCGCTTTCTTTTAACCAGATTCAGATTTAATCTTCTGCACTGTATATTGGCCGAACCTCAGGGCTGGAGAAAGGTGAAAGATTTAGGCCTGTGTACATGTGATAACTTCTCCACCCAAGACACCATGCACTTTATCATGTTTTGTGACCACTTTCATGAAATTCGCAGAACGTTTTTAGTGTCTATTTTAAAGGTAAAAGGTTTTATTCAGGTACGGCCTGCATTGGTGTACTTACAGATGCTGAATAACACATGGGAGATTTTTTATTTTGCCAGTTTTTTAGTTGCTGCTGTTAGGGAAAGGAAAAGAAGGCCCATTATGCCAAGTAATTTTGCAGCTCCTTTACAATCATGATGAACTGTGTTTTAAATGAATGCCATTTTTACTGAAGAGTACCTTTCTATGAAATATGTAAAGAAGAGGCTCGTATGTTTGATTGTCCCTTGTGCCCTAGAGAAATCTCAAAGACATTTGGCAACGATGCCACTTGGCGAATACATTAACTGTCCAATTTTGATTTTCATGGTCTATCATGTGCAAGTAATTTAATCTCATGATGGCCTTATCAGTCAGAAATTACATGATGGCCGCTGCAATTTTGATATTTGACCTATACTTGGTACAATTTTTTACTTTATTTAGTGCATTTGAATATGCTCCTAATTTAGCAGCATCATTGAAATGAAGTACTTTAGTTGTGACACAAACGTTGTACAACTTAAAAAGTCCTTGAATATGTTACTGAACAGTTTTTTACTTGGTTATACCATGCATGAAAACCCATTTAAAAATGGCCGCTGCCGTAACATTGCCATCACAGTGATTATGAGCAATAGTCCATTGTTTGTTTCATGTGTCTATGTATGCACTTTCTAATCATTGCTCAGCGTGTGATCAAGGCATCTTGCCGAAACGCGTTGCAACTGAGGAATAAATCTCGTTTTGCACTTGCAGAGACTGTTTGAGTGTGCGCTTCTTTGGATTGTTTGGGATATATATATATATATATATATATATTCACTGAAAAAACCATAGGTTTCAGGCACGTTATAGTTAGAAATTAGCATTTAAAAAACCTTAGAAATTCAATGAAAAAACCATAGGTTTTAGGGACAGTTATCAGTGATGTCACTGACCATGTCATGAGTGATGTAATATGTGACGTCATCAGAAGTGCATTGCGGGGGCGCGAGTTATAGTTAGCTGAACTAACTATAACGGGGGAATTTCACGGGTTTTGTACGAGTGCAATGTCCAACTAACTATAACTGTCCCTAAAACCTATGGTTTTTTCAGTGAATTTCTAAGGTTTTTTAAATGCTAATTTCTAACTATAACGTGCCTGAAACCTATGGTTTTTTCAGTGAATACCAATGTCATGTGATCAAGGCCTGTAGTGGGCTGAAACGCGTTGTGGCAGGACTTGCATCCTGAAATAAATTACCTTTCAGCACATCTGGTGGTCCGTTCCGTTTGTTCGAAGCATCGGAGGAGTAGCGGAATTAATGGATATATATATATATATATATATATACATATATATATTACAATGTCAAATTGAGTCATTTGAAAGATTTAGAGCTAGAGGATACAAAGCTAAGGACTTAAAGGCAGCCATGTCAAAGGCAAACATCTTGTCCAGAGAGGAATGTTTGGGTAGTGCCTCCAATAAAACCAGAGATAAGAACCTACCTAGTACTGGCACCCTTTCCCAGACCACAAACCAAGTGAGAGTAATAACCACCTTTAGTAACCAGGAGAAACAAATAAGAAATATTTTTTACAAAAACTGGCCCATAATCAAAACTGATTTAACTATGTCACAACTACTGCCAGATCTCCCTCAGATTACATTTAGAAGAGCTCCCTCTATGAGGGATGCCCTGGTCAAAACTAGTCCTCAGGTGGACAATACAGGTACCTGGTTATCTAAAAGAGTTTTTTTTTTTTAAATGCATCTCTTGTAGGGCCTGTAAGTTTGGTACCAACAAGTCTGAATATGTGAATGCCTTCCAAACCGTGCCTACCAAGATCAGGGGGCTATTCACCTGTAGAACTGACTATGCTGTCTATGTACTTGAATGTTCTTGCCGAATGAAATATGTAGGCAGCACGAAATTACAAGTATACATGCGTATACTTCAGCATTTACGTGCCATAGTCAATTCAGATAGCAACTATCCAGTAGCACGACATTTTAAATCAGTACATCAGAATAACTTGAATGATTTGAGCTACTATGTGATAGATGCGGTACCCAAACATCACAGAGGTGGAAATAGGGAAAGAAAATTACGCCAAATGGAGTCACGATACATTCTGTTACTCAACACTAAGATGCCCAATGGCCTAAACACAGGAGAGGATCTCCATAATTTTTTATAAAATTGGTCTGCTTATGCCTCTAAGTATTTAACACATTCTCATGAATTTCGGTAATTTGTTTTACACATGTTAGTTTTAACCGTTTTTTTTAGCCTGGTCTCTTTTAGCCTCATTTTTACCTTGTTTTACCTATGGTTTTACTGGGTTTTATGAGTGTTTTTAGAGTTAGGTTTTTTAGTAGCGGTTTTAATCTAGTGTGTAATCATTTTATTATGATTCTTTATTAGGACCAAATACAATCTGGATGTATATATATACTGCAATTTTACACATATTTGGTTTGCTTCTTATTGATGATATCTGTTCTTTGCACTTGCATTCTATGTACCCAGCTGCATCCGGCAATCCAATATGACCTAGTATATTTTTTATACGATGATCAGCTCTTTGCACTTGCACTTTGGCCAATATAGCCCCAACTTTTTCAAATTGTGAAATATGGGGGATATTGGTCATATATTGGATTAAATTGCTGCTATCTTTGCCATATTTTGCACTTTTCTTATGAACTGTTTCTATGGGTGTTAGTGACATTTTAACGTATGCACCCATTTATTTATTGTTATCAGTTTTTGAATTGTGCTGTAAGATATTAATTGGTCGGGTTACTGACAACGAGCTGCTAGCACACCATCAGAGGACTGTACATTAGAAGGAAGTAGGTTCACCATGGCCTCCCCACATTGTTTTAATTGATTATTATGTCTATGGTCTGTTATGCGATTAATAGCAGATACTAGAAGATGGTATAATTTTTGCACTTGCACTTTATGTATTATTATTTATTTTTCCAGTCGGTACCTATCGTTGTATGACATGCTGATCATGATATGGGTCTCTGCAACTTCATCAAATGCCGTAATTTTACCATTTGGTATATACATAAAGAGTATGATCTTAACATCAGGCATTTTTAAAGAATATGAATGAATGTATGCACCTACCTTGATTATTACATTGACATTGATCTTAACAAAATCAATGATGAATATGGTATGGTTTTACATGCTACCTATTATAGTATGTCTTCTATGTCTCTCTAAGGAACTGACCGAAATGATGTGTCGTCAGTATATAATGTTTGAATTCACCGCAGTGTGTCATTTGATCAAGGCTGTGGAGACACGGCCGAAACGCATCATGCTGAACGAATTGCAATAAAAGCACTTTAAAAAGAATCCAGCTCTGGTGGTCCGTACCTGTTTTGTTTACCAAGGTTCTGGTACTCAGGAGTGTGTTCCTTCATATATATATATATTCACTGAATAAACCATAGGTTTCAGGGGCGTTATAGTTAGTTGGACATTTCACTCGTACAAAACCATAGAAATTCCCCCGTTATAGTTAGTTCAGCTAACTATAACTCGCGCGCCCGCAATGCACTGCTGATGACGTCACATATTACATCACTTATGACATGGTCAGTGACATCACTCATGACATCACTGATGACATCTCAAATGACATCACTGATGACATCACTGATGACATCATCCTTGTGATAGAGTGGCAGACCTCCTCTCACCCTAATATAACCTTTGATACACACACTCAAAAATACAAACTAACATTTTCAAAACAATGGACGTACCAATACCAGTTACAACACACCTATTCAGTAATTCCAAGCTCTACACACACATCCACTCATTCACCAACAGTCCTCCCTATACAGTCACTCATACATGTACTCACTCATCATATGTACTCATACACCTATACATCCTGTTACACACCGCCACTCATCCATAGAGTTACTCACACACATAGTCACACATGCAAACAAAGTATCAAACATCCATTTACTTGCATATACAGTTATACACACACTACCACACTTACTTCTACAGAAACTTACACATACTTACTCTCTTAAACAATCACTTATAGAAACACCTACTTATTTGTACAGGAACTCTTCCAATCTCTCACTCTCACATATACTCACTTATATACACCAATACTCACATATACTAGTTTAAAACATATGTAGTTACTCATAAAGACACTATTGAGACCGTCATTCACTCACTAACACACCCATACACATACTCATCCACCTATACAGTCCTGCACACATGCTGTCTTCAACACATACAAACAGTGAGTCACTCATTCATGCATCTATGCACTAAGTAATACCCCCCACCGAACTATACAGACACTCAGACACTCATACTGATACTCAAAAAACCAACTAATAACCCATATAGACACTCATGTAGCTACTCACCAACCCATGCAGCCACTTATACACAAAGTGAGAGACTGACACAGATATTTTCATATTTAAACATTACTCACTAACCCATGTATTCACTAAGATACACTTAGTCAGTTATACAATCAATTTTACAAAACAAAATCATCCATTTAGACACTTATATACCCATTTATTCTTCCATCGACCTTGAGATATACATATATAAAACATATTTAATTTTCAGAAAAACACACATTCACTGGATGATGTCATCAGTGATGTCATCAGTGATGTCATTTGAGATGTCATCAGTGATGTCATGAGTGATGTCACTGACCATGTCATGAGTGATGTAATATGTGACGTCATCAGCAGTGCATTATGGGCGCGAGTTATAGTTAGCTGAACTAACTATAACGGGGGAATTTCTATGGTTTTGTACGAGTGAAATGTCCAACAAACTATAACGCCCCTGAAACCTATGGTTTTTTCAGTGAATTTCTAAGGTTTTTTAAATGCTAATTTCTAACTATAACGTGCCTGAAACCTATGGTTTTTTCAGTGAATTTCTAAGGTTTTTTAAATGCTAATTTCTAACTATAACGTGCCTGAAACCTATGGTTTTTTCAGTGAATATATATATATTTATTATACTATGTATACATGTGAAAATGTCTCGGTCCCCTGTTTGCCTCGGTGGCATGGAAAAAATGGGTGGAACTGACGTCAGCACGCCGACGAGGTTCTCTTATGGCTCTGATGACGTCATACGGTGTCGCGAGCGGAGCCGTGCTATTATGACGTCCTCGTTGACGTGGGAGAGCTAGGAAAGAATTTCCGTGGAATGCTGGTGCAGGGGATATTCACCTAAGTGTTCAGGCTAGTCCTTTGGGAGCAACTGTTTATGTTGCCACTGCAGAAACCGAAACCAGTGATCCGAGGGCAGAGGCCCTGCAGATGGCACACGAGGTGGGGTGCCCAGTCGTGTGCACCGGCGGGGCAGCGAAGTGACAAGCACCACAACCCACAAAAAAGGTAACGAGGGCACTGAATAACACAGGATCTTCTCTTTGTATCTGGCAGGAACAACGAAGTTAAAATGCCCTAGTACCAAAATGTAGAATTTAATGCTACAACGGTCTTCAAGAGGACCTGCGATGCCGCTTCTGCCTCCCGTACCCTGGAGGTGGCACATGGGTCACGCGGTACGGTCATACTGCGGTGGGACGCACACTCGTTGACCTCTCATGGCACTGCTCCACACTTCAGGGAGGATGCTTTCCATTAGCTATGTTTTCTGATGACATGTCGCGCCGGCCCCGTCCAACAACAGAACTCCTTTAGATCCAAAAGGACTCTTCCACTCTCTCACCGGAAGTGAAACCAGGCCACGCGGACACTTTCACAATACAACAGCCGGGAATGCACTTTTCGGTAAAAAAACACATTCCTTCCTCCTAATTAATCAAATAAACGTCTCACTGAAGAACAGGGGCCAGCTTCGATCGGTAAACAGCCGTTACAATGACTTTTTTACTTTGCGATACCATTACAACGCATGCATTACCACGCATGCGTTGTACATCACAAAGTCCATTACTACGCATTTTTTTAGAACGCATGGTCATTTACCATGCATGCCTTTACAACGAATTTTGTTGTAAAGGTATGTATGGTAAATGACCATGCGTACTAAAAAACATGTAGACGATCCATGTCGTTGTAAGGAAACAGAGGCTGTTCCGTTTCCTCACAACGACGTGCACCGCCCCTCAGAGACGACGTGAAGCAGGAACCACGAGGAGAGAGGAACCACAAGGAGTGAGAGGTAAGGGGGATTGGGCATGGGGTGGGGGTTTCTTTTCTAGGGTTTAGGGTAGTGCAGTGGTGTTTGGGTGGTGTAGGGGGTCGTGCTGGGGGTAGTGTTTTAGGGTTTAGGGTAGTGCAGTGGTGTTTGGGTAGTGTAGGGGGTCGTGCTGGGGGTAGTGTTTTAGGGTTTAGGGTAGTGCAGTAGTGTAGGGGGTCGTGCTGGGGGTAGTGTTTTAGGGTTTAGGGTAGTGCAGTGGTGTTTGTGTAGTGTAGGGGTCATGCTGGGGGTAGTGTTTTATGGTTTAGGGTAGTGCAGTGGTGTTTGGGTAGTGTAGGGGGTCGTGCTGGGGGTAGATTTAGGGTTTAGGGTAGTGCAGTGGTGTTTGTGTAGTGTAGGGGGTTGTGCTGGGGGTAGTGTTTTAGGGTTTATGTTAGTGCAGTGGTATTTGGGTAGTGTAGGGGTAGTGCTGGGGTAGTGTTTTAGGGTTTAGGGTAGTGCAGTGGTGTTTGGGTAGTGTAGGGGTTCATGCTGGGGGTAGTGTTTTAGGGTTTAGGGTATGGCAGTGGTGTTTGGGTAGTGTAGGGGGTCGTGCTGGGGGTCGATTTAGGGTTTAGGGTAGTGCAGTGGTGTTTGTGTTGTGAGGGGGTCGTGCTGGGGTAGTGTTTTAGGGTTTAGAGTAATGCAGTGGTGTTTGTATAGTGTAGGGGGTTTAGGGTAGTGCAGTGGTGTTTGTGTAGTGTAGGGGGTCATGTTGGGGGTTGTGTTTTAGGGTTTAGGGTAGGGCAGTGGTGTTTGTGTAGTGTAGGGGGTCATGCTGTGGGTAGTGTTTTAGGGTTTAGGGTAGTGCAGTTGTGTTTGTGTAATGTACGGGGTCGTGTTTTAGGGTATAGGGTAGTGCAGTGTTGTTTGGGTAGTGTAGGGGGTCATGCTGGGGTTAGTGTTTTAGGGTTTAGGGTAGTGCAGTGGTGTTTGGGTAGTGTAGGGGGTCGTGATGGGGGTAGTGTTTTAGGGTTTAGGGTAGTGCAGTGGTGTTTGTGTAGTGTGGGAGGTCATGCTGGGGGTAGATTTAGGGTTTAGTGTAGTACAGTGGTGTTTAGGTAGTGTAGGGAGTTGTGCTGGGGGTAGTGTTTTAGGGTTTAGGGTAGTGCAGTGGTGTTTGTGTAGTGTAGGGAGTCGTGCTGGGGGTAGTGTTTTAGGGTTTAGGGTAGTGCAGTGGTGTTTGGGTAGTGTAGGGGGTCGTGCTGGGGTAGTGTTTTAGGGTTTAGGGTAGTGCAGTGGTGTTTGTGTAGTGTAGGGGTAGTGTTTTAGGGTTTAGGGTAGTGCAGTGGTGTTTGTGTACTGTAGGGGGTCGTGCTGGGTTCTAGTGTTTTAGGGTTTAGGGTAGTGCAGTGGTATTTGTGTAGTGTAGGGGTAGATTTAGGGTTTAGGGTAGTGCAGTGGTGTTTGGGTAGTGTAGGGGGTCGTGCTGGGGGTAGTGTTTTTGAGTTTAGGGTAGTGCAGTTGTGTTTGGGTAGTGAAGGGGGTCGTGCTGGGAGTAGTGTTTTAGGGTTTAGGGTAGTGCAGTGGTGTTTGGGTAGTGTAGGGGTCAACCAACATGAATTTGTCCTTGTGTGATGTAACCAATGCTCATGTAAAGCACTCCAATACCTGACCAGTCTGCACTATATAAAACTGCAAAAAAACAAAAAATAAAAAGTGTTTTGCACACTTCTGTCATTGGGCTATACGTGGGCTACCTCTGGGTTATATTTGTGCTACATTTGGGCTCTTTTTTTCTCTGGTGGCCATCTTGGGAGACTTATTTGTTATGAAGTTTCCTAATTTCCTCATTTACTACAGTCTCCTCAGTAGGAAATGCTTTCAGTTTTTTACTTTGATTCCATCAAGAAGGCATTCAGATGTGTCACACATTTGCCATAAATTCAGAATGTTAGCACTCTAGTTGTTCATTAGATCACTGTAGTAAAGCTACTGCTCACCAAGGAGTTAACTGGAAGTCTACTGCTGGTATTGAAAGTGATTGTTTCAGTCTGCATGTCAGAATTTTCTAATGAAATAGAAGAGGATTTGAGATCTCACTTAAAACATGCCCTAAAGTTTCTTTTTGCAGCACTAACCATAATTTCTATGGCAAAAAGAACCCCCTCATTTTGTTCCTTTTTAAATTAAATGTTTTAAGTGTTACCAGTTTATTCCAATCAAGATGGCTTCAGGTGTGCCATACCTTTGTCATAAGTAAGGCTGTTACCACTCTAGTTGTTCTTTAGAACACTCTGGGAAGCTGCAGTAGAACACAAAGGCATCAACTGACAGGCTGCTCCTGTTGAAATATAACAGGAAGATATTTGAGATCTCACTTAAAACATGTCCTAATTTTTCTTTCTACAGCACTAACCATAATTTCTATGGCAAAATGAACCCCCTCATTTTGTTCTTTTTTAAATTAAATGTTTTAAGTGTTACCAGTTTATTCCAATCAAGATGGCTTCAGGTGTGCCATACTTTTGTCATAAGTAAGACTGTTAGCGCTCTAGTTGTTCTTTAGAACACTCTGGGAAGCTGCAGTAGAACACAAAGGCATCAACTGACAGGCTGCTCCTGTTGAAATATAACAGGAAGATATTTGAGATCTCACTTAAAACATGTCCTAATTTTTCTTTCTACAGCACTAACCATAATTTCTATGGCAAAATGAACCCCCTCATTTTGTTCCTTTTTAAATTAAATGTTTTAAGTGTTACCAGTTTATACCAATCAAGATGGCTTCAGGTGTGCCATACTTTTGTCATAAGTAAGACTGTTAGCGCTCTAGTTGTTCTTTAGAACACTCTGGGAAGCTGCAGTAGAACACAAAGGAATCAACTGACAGTCTCTGCCATTGTTGGATGTACATGTTTTACTGAGAATGTCAGACTTCATTCTCACATGACTGAGAAAGATAATGTGAATTTACAGAAAATATGCTCTCATTTTAGCTTCTGGAGCACCTTCCAAAACTGTATGGGACAAGCATGTGAAAATAGTTTTCTCTCAAACATGATTCATGATATCCCAGCAGAAGGTTTTTCACAGGGTAAAATCACCTTAGAACACACCACAATTCCTGAAATTAGTATGGTACCATCAACAAATGAATTCTAATGTAACTAAAGTCTGTTATCACCCTTTATAGTTCTCCTTTTGGTAACCCTCAAAATCTTTGATTCACTACAATGCATTTCAATGGGGTACTATCATTTATATTGGTCCCAAGATGGCTGCCAGCAATTCCAGGATGAAGTGCTGACAGCCAATCAGATCTCACGATGACATGTGTGGTTAGGCTCCGCCCAGATATATATGTGTTTTCACTTTTGATTTTCTCAGCAACTACTGAACGGATTTACACCATTTAACAAAAAGGGTTCTTTCTGAACCAAGAACTACCTCTTTGCCAAATTTGGTGTAATTCCGGTCAGCAGTTCGGGCTGTAGCCGTGTCTAAAGTTTCTTATGGGAAAATGAATGGGGAAAACACGTTTTGGGACCCCCCTTTTTCTCGGCCCCCGCTTCACGAATCACCCCGAAACTTTCAGGGTAGGAGCGGACCGGAGCGGGCCATAAAGTTTGAAAATTTCGCGAAGATTCGTCAACCGACGCAAGAGTTATTTCAAATAGAATGTTGCGGATTTCCTATGGAAAATAGGTCCTAACTATAACTATCTACTGGCGACCGCCAGTAGATAATATATATATATATAGAACAACAAAATGCCCGTGAGCATTTAAGAAGGCACTCGACATCGCTCCCACCATCCGGCATATAGTACAGCTCGCCAGGAATGCTCCAGCATTTCTTTGTTTTTGCCGACGCGTTTTGAGGCATAGAAGCATCTTCTTCATGGGCAGCTCTCAAATGGCACTGACATTCACAATTTGACAATTTCTGGTTTTTATTACCAACATGACCCCGCAGTAGATTTTCTTCAACACGTGTTATTGCAATGCCTGATGGGGTATGTGGCACTGTGTTGTGAGCATAATTATTTTCTTTGAGTAAGTTCAGTGAACGTTTGTTGTTAAAAGCATATTGTGTTCTTTAGTGGGATTTGGATCATCATGACGGGCTGTTTAATTCACATATGGAGCGATGTGCTGCATGGAGCCGATAGGTTCCTCTCCCCAGCCTCTCTTGATACGAGTTGGTGCCCTCTTCACGGCAGGGACCAGCCGTGCAAAAAAATGGAACAACAAAATGCCCGTGAGCATTTAAGAAGGCACTCCACATCGCCCCCACCATCCGGCATATAGTACAGCTCGCCAGGAATGCTCCAGCATTTCTTTGTTTTTGCCGACGCGTTTCGAGGCGTAGAAGCCTCTTCTTCATGGGCAGCTCTCAAATGGCACTGACGCTCACAATTTGACAATTTACGGTTTTTATTACCAACATGACCCCGCAGTAGATTTTCTTCATCACGTGTTACTGCAATGCCTGAAGGGGTATGTGGTCCTGTGTTGTGAGCATAATTATTTTCTTTGAGTAAGTTCAGTGAACGTTTGTTGTTAAAAGCATATTGTGTCCTTTAGTAGGATTTGGATCATCATGACGGCCTGTTTAATTCACATATGGAGCGATGTGCTGCATGGAGCCGATAAGTTCCTCTCCCCAGCCTCTCTTGATACGAGATGATGCCCTCTTCACGGCAGGGACCAGCCGTGCAAAAAATGGAACAACAAAATGCCCGTGAGCATTTAAGAAGGCACTCGACATCGCCCCCACCATCCGGCATATAGTACAGCTCACCAGGAATGCTCCAGCATTTCTTTGTTTTTGCCGACGCGTTTCGAGGCATAGAAGCCTCTTCTTCATGGGCAGCTCTCAAACGGCACTGACGCTCACAATTTGACAATTTCCGGTTTTTATTACCAACATGACCCCGCAGTAGATTTTCTTCATCACGTGTTACTGCAATGCCTGATGGGGTATATATTATCTACTGGCGGTCGCCAGTAGATAGTTATAGTTAGGACCTATTTTCCATAGAAATCCACGACATTCTATTTGAAATAACTCTTGTGTCGGTTGACGAATCTTCGCGAAATTTTCAAACTTTATGGCCCGCTCCGGTCCGCTCCTACCCTGAAAGTCTCAGGGTGATTCGTCAGCGGGGGCCGAGAAAAAGGGGGTTCCAAAACGTGTTTTCCCCATTCATTTTCCCATAGGAAACTTTAGACACGGCTACAGCCCGAACTGCTGAACGGAATTACACCAAATTTGGCAAAGAGGTAGTTCTTGGTTCAGAAAGAACCCTTTTGTTAAATGGTGTAAATCCGTTCAGTAGTTGCGGAGAAATTAAAAAATAAGAGTCAAAAATAAATTTCCCATAGGAAACTTTATGCAAGGCTACAGCCCGAACTGCTGAACGGAATTACACCAAATTTGGCAAAGAGGTAGTTCTTGGTTCAAAAAGAACCCTTTTGTTAAATGGTGTAAATCCGTTCAGTAGTTGCTGAGAAAATCAAAAGTAAAAACACATATATATCTGGGCGGAGCCTAACCACACATGTCATCGTGAGATCTGATTGGCTGTCAGCACTTCATCCTGGAATTGCTGGCATGCTTGTCCCATACAGTTTTGGAAGGTGCCCCAGAAGCTAAAATGAGAGCATATTTTCTGTAAATTCACATTATCTTTCTCAGTCATGTGAGAATGAAGTCTGACATTCTCAGTAAAACATGTACATCCAACAAGGGCAGAGACTGTCAGTTGATTCCTTTGTGTTCTACTGCAGCTTCCCAGAGTGTTCTAAAGAACAACTAGAGTGCTAACAGCCTTACTTATGACAAAAGTATGGCACACCTGAAGCCATCTTGATTGGAATAAACTGGTAACACTTAAAACATTTAATTTAAAAAGGAACAAAATGATGGGGTTCATCTTGTCATAGAAATTATGGTTAGTGCTCTGGAAAGAAAAATTAGGACATGTTTCAAGTGTGATCTCAAATATCTTCCTGTTATATTTCAACAGGAGCAGCCTGTCAGTTGATGCCTTTGTGTTCTACTGCAGCTTCCCAGAGTGTTCTAAAGAACAACTAGAGCGCTAACAGTCTTACTTATGACAAAAGTATGGCACACCTGAAGCCATCTTGATTGGAATAAACTGGTAACACTTAAAACATTTAATTTAAAAAGGAACAAAATGATGGGGTTTATTTTGTCATAGAAATTATGGTTAGTGCTGTAGAAAGAAAAATTAGGACATGTTTCAAGTGTGATCTCAAATATCTTCCTGTTATATTTCAACAGGAGCAGCCTGTCAGTTGATGCCTTTGTGTTCTACTTCAGCTTCCCAGAGTGTTCTAAAGAACAACTAGAGCGCTAACAGTCTTACTTATGACAAAAGTATGGCACACCTGAAGCCATCTTGATTGAAATAAACTGGTAACACTTAAAACATTTAATTTAAAAAGGAACAAAATGAGGGGGTTCATTTTGCCATAGAAATTATGGTTAGTGCTGCAAAAAGAAAATTTAGTGCATGTTTTAAGTGAGATCTCAAATCCTCTTCTATTTCATTAGAAAATTCTGACATGCAGACTGAAACAATCACTTTCAATACCAGCAGTAGACTTCCAGTTAACTCCTTCGTGAGCAGTAGCTTTACTACAGTGATCTAATGAACAACTAGAGTAATAACATTCTGAATTTATGGCAAATGTGTGACACATCTGAATGCCTTCTTGATGGAATCAAAGTAAAAACTGAAAGCATTTCCTACTGAGGAGACTGCAGTAAATGAGGAAATTAGGAAACTTCATAACAAATAAGTCTTCCAAGATGGCCACCAGTGAAAAAAGAGCCCAAATGTAGCACAAATATTACCCAGATGTAGCCCACATATAGCCCAATGACAAAAGTGTGCAAAACACTTTTTATTTTTAGTTTTTTGCAGTTTTATGTAGTGCAGACTGGTCAGGTATTGGAGCGTTGCATCTTAAAACATGACCCCCCTACACTACAAAAACACCACTGCACTACCCTAAACCCTAAAACACTACCCCAGCATGACCCCCTACACTACACAAGCACCACTGCACTATCCTAAACCCTAAAACACTACCCCCAGCATGACCCCCTACACTACACAAACACCACTGCACTACCCTAAACCCTAAAACACTACCCCAACACCACTGCACTAACCTAAATCCTAAAACACTACCCCCAGCACGACCCCCTACACTACCCAAACACCACTGCACTACCCTAAAACATGACCCCCTACACTACACAAACACCACTGCACTACCCTAAACCCTAAAACACTACACAAACACCACTGCACTACCCTAAACCCTAAAACACTACCCCCAGCACGACCCCCTAAACTACACAAGCACCACTGCACTACCCTAAACCCTAAAACACTACCCCCAGCACGACCCCCTACACTACACAAACACCACTGCACTACCTTAAACCCTAAAACACTACCCCCAGCACGACCCCCTACACTACCCAAACACCACTGCACTAACCTAAATCCTAAAACACTACCCCCAGCAGGACCCCCTACACTACCCAAACACCACTGCACTACCCTAAAACATGACCCCCTACACTACACAAACACCACTGCACTACCCTAAACCCTAAAACACTACCCCCAGCACGACCCCCTACACTACACAAGCACCACTGCACTACCCTAAACCCTAAACACTACCCCCAGCACGACCCCCTACACTGCCCGAAAACCACTGCACTGCCCTAAACCCTGAAACACCAGCCCCTGCACGACCCCCTACACTGCACGAACACCACTGCACTGCCCTAAACCCTGAAACACATACCCTAGCACGACCCCCTACACTGCCCGAACACCACTGCACTGCCCTAAACCCTGAAACACCACCCCCTTCACGACCCCCTACACTGCCCGAACACCACTGCACTGCCCTAAACCCTGAAACACCATCCCCAGCATGACCCCTACACTGCCCGAACACCACTGCACTGCCCTAAACCCTGAAACACTACCCCCAGCAAGACCTCCTACACTGCCCGAACACCACTGCACTGCCCTAAACCCTGAAACATCACCCCCAGCAAGACCCCCTACACTGCCCGAACACCACTGCCCTAAACCCTGAAACACCACCCCCAGCACGACCCCCTACACTGCCCGAACACCACTGCACTGCCCTAAACCCTGAAACACCACCCCCAGCACGACCCCCTACACTGCCCGAACAACACTGCACTGCCCTAAACCCTGAAACACCACCCCCTGCACGACCCCCTACACTGCCCGAACACTACTGCACTGCCCTAAACCCTGAAACACCATCCCCAGCACGACCCCCTACACTGCACGAACACCACTGCACTGCCCTAAACCCTGAAACACTACCCCCAGCAAGACCCCCTACACTGCCCGAACACCACTGCACTGCCCTAAACCCTGAAACACCACCCCCAGCAAGACCCCCTACACTGCCCGAACACCACTGCCCTAAACCCTGAAACACCACCCCCCGCAAGACCCCCTACACTGCCCGAACACCACTGCACTGCCCTAAACCCTGAAACACCAGCCCCAGCACGACCCCTACACTGCCCGAACACCACTGCACTGCCCTAAACCCTGAAACACCACCCCCAGCACAACCCCCTACACTGCCCGAACACCACTGCACTGCCCTAAACCATGAAACACCAGCCCCAGCACGACCCCCTACACTGCCCGAACACCACTGCACTGCCCTAAACCCTGAAACACCACCCCCAGCACGACCCCCTACACTGCCCGAACACCACTGCACTGCCCTAAACCCTGAAACACCAGCCCCAGCACGACCGCCTACACTGCCCAAAAACCACTGCACTGCCCTAAACCCTGAAACACCAGCCCCAGCACGACCCCCTACACTGCCCGAACACCACTGCACTACCCTAAACCCTCAAACACCAGCCCCAGCACGACCCCCTACACTGCCCGAACACCACTGCACTGCCCTAAACCCTGAAACACCAGCCCCAGCAAGACCCCCTACACTGCCCGAACACCACTGCACTGCCCTAAACCCTGAAACACCAGCCCCAGCAAGACCCCCTACCCTGCCCGAACACCACTGCACTAAAGCCTGAAACACCACCCCCAGCAAGACCACCTACACTGGCCGAACACCACTGCACTGCCCTAAACCCAGAAACACCACCCCTGCACGACCCCCTACACTGCCCAAACACCACTGCACTGCCCTAAACCCTGAAACACCACCCCCTGCATGACCCCCTACACTGCCCGAACACCACTGCACTGCCCTAAACCCTGAAACACCACCCCTCAGCACGACACCCTACACTGCCCGAACACCACTGCACTGCCCTAAACCCTGAAACACCACCCCTTCACGACCCCCTACACTGTCCGAACACCACTGCACTGCCCTAAACCCTGAAACACCACCCCCTGCACGACCTCCTACACTGCCGGAACACCACTGCACTGCCCTAAACCCTGAAACACTACCCCCAGCACGACCCCCTACACTGCCCGAACACCACTGCACTGCCCTAAACCCTAAAACATCAACCCCAGCAAGACCCCCTACACTGCCTGAACACCACTGCCCTAAACCCTGAAACACCACCCCCTACACTGCACGAACACCACTGCACTGCCCTAAACCCTGAAACACCACCTCCAGCAAAACCCCCTACACTGCCTGAACACCATTGCTCTGCCCTAAATCCTGAAACACTAGCCCCAGCATGACCCCCTACACTGCCCAAACACCACTGCACTGCCCTAAACCCTGAAACACCACACCCAGCACGACCCCCTACACTGCCCGAACACCAATGCACTGCCCTAAACCCTGAAACACCAGCCCCAGCAAGACCCCCTACACTGCCCGAACACCACTGCACTGCCCTAGACTCTGAAACACCAGCCCCAGCAAGACCCCTACACTGCCCGAACACCACTGCACTGCCCTAAACCCTGAAACACCAGCCCCAGCATGACCCCTACACTGCCCGAACACCACTGCACTGCCCTAAACCCTGAAACACCAGCCCCAGTACGACCACCTACACTGCCCTAACACCACTGCACTGCCCTAAACCCTGAAACACCAGCCCCAGCACGACCCCCTACACTGCCCGAACACCACTGCACTGCCCTAAACCCTGAAACACCAGCCCCAGCACGACCCCCTACACTGCCCGAACACCACTGTACTGCCCTAAACCCTGAAACACCAGCCCCAGCACGACCCCCTACACTGCCCGAACACCACTGCACTGCCTTAAACCCTGAAACACCACCCCCTGCACGACCCCTACACTGCCCGAACACCACTGCACTGCCCTAAACCCTGAAACACCACCCCTGCAGCACCCCCTACACTGCCCGAACACCACTGCACTGCCCTAAACCCTGAAACACCACCCCCTGCACCGCCCCCTACACTGCCCGAACACCACTGCACTGCCCTAAACCCTGAAACACCACCCCCAGCACGACCCCCTTTACTGCTCGAACACCACTGCACTGCCCCAAACCCTGAAACACCATCCCCAGCACGACCCCCTACACTGCCCGAACACCACTGCCCTAAACCCTGAAACACCACCCCCTGCACGACCCCCTACACTGCCCGAACACCACTGCACTGCCCTAAACCCTGAAACACCACCCCCTACACTGTCCGAACACCACTGCACTGCCCTAAACCCTGAAACACCACCCCCAGCACGACCCCCTACACTGCCCGAAAACCACTGCACTGCCCTAAACCCTAAAACACCACCCCCAGCATTACCCCCTACACTGCCCAAACACCACTGCACTGCCCTAAACCCTAGAACACTACCCCCAGCACGACCCCCTACACTACCCGAACACCACTGCACTACCCTAAACCCTAAAATACTACCCCCAGCACAACCCCCTACACTACCCGAACACGACTGCACTGCCCTAAACCCTCAAACACTCCCCCAGCACGACCCCCTACACTACCCGAACACCACTGCACTGCCCTAAACCCTAAAACACTCCCCCCAGCACGACCCCTACACTACCCGAACACCACTGCACTGCCCTAAACCCTAAAACACTCCCCGCAGCACGACCCCCTACACTACCCAAACACCACTGCACTGCCCTAAACCCTAAAACACTACCCCCCGCATGACCCCCTACACTACCCAAACACCAATGCACTACCCTAATCCCTAAAACACTACCCCCGCATGACCCCCTACACTACCCTAAACCCTAAAACACTACCCCGCACGACTCCCTACACTACCCAAAGACCACTGCACTACCCTAAACCCTAAAACACGACCTCCTACACTACACAAACACCACTGCACTACCCTAAACCCTAAAACACTACCCCCTACACTACACAAACACCACTGCACTAACCTAAACCCTAAAACACTACCCCCAGCAGTACCCCTACACTACCCAAACACCACTGCACTAACCTAAACCCTAAAACACTACCCCCAGCAGTACCCCTACACTACCCAAACACCACTGCACTACCCTAAATCACTACCCCCAGCAGTACCCCCTACACTACCCAAACACCACTGCACTACCCTAAACCCTAAAACACTACCCCCAGCACGACCCCCTACACTACCCAAACACCACTGCACTACCCTAAACCCTAAAACACTCCCCCAGCACGACTCCCTACACTACCCAAACACCACTGCACTACCCTAAACCCTAAATCTACCCCCAGCATGACCCCCTACACTACACAAACACCACTGCACTACCCTAAACCCTAAAACACTACCCCCAGCACGACCCTCTTCACTACCTAAACACAACTGCACAATTTGTTACAGTCGTTGCAACGCAGGCCTGTGGTGCTTACTGGAAGTACCTAGTGGGCTAGTTGGGCCCCAGTGACCCTCAGGATTCAAGGTGACCTAATCCCCCAACTTAAAACGCACCACGGGGCGCGTTTGCACAGTGGTGAAGGGAGGGGCGGGGCCTCAGGTGACATGTGCGCAAACACGCCCTGTGGTGCGTTTTAAGTTGGGGAATTAATTCCCTTTGAATCCTGAGGGACCCTGGGGGCCAACTAGCCCACCAGGTACCTTCAGTAAGCACAACAGAGTTGCGTTGCAGAGAGGTGAAAAAGGTGCGTGGCCTCGGAACGCCTCTCTGCAACTCAGCTCTGTGGTCCTAACTGTAGGTACCTGGGGGGCTAGTTGGGCCCCAGGGACCCTCAGAATTCAAGGGGACTTAATCCTGCAACTTAAAACGTGCCACGGGGTGCATTTGCACACATGTCACCTCAGGCCTCCCCTCCCTTCACCACTGTGCAAACTAGGGGTGGGCGGAATTTGCGTAGTCGCGCTACGCAAAACTCCGCGAAATGGTAAAAAATCTCCGCGAGCACGCAAAAGTTCTGCGAAGACGCGGAATTGCTTGTTCCGCCCGTTCGCGATGCTTTTTCCCTGTTCGCGAACGCTGTTTGCGTGCTCGGGGAGAAATATCTCGCGAACACGCATTTTGAAAGCGCGAACAAGCAAAAAATTCCGCAAAGCTGCAGATCGCGGAATTTTTGGCAATTCCGTGTTCTCCGCGGAACGCAAAATTACCCAAATTCCGCAAATTCCGCGAGCGGAACGGAATTTACCGCCCAGGCCTAGTGCAAACGCGCCCTGTAGCGCGTTTTAAGAGGTAGTTTTAATCCCCCTGCCCTATTATGTACTAGGGACTTGCAGAGGAGGTCATGCTAATCACAGGGGTACCCCAACGCATAGTGTTCCCTAGTGTATGTAGGTGTTTTCACTGTATTCTAAGTGTCTTTTAGCATAGCACTGGCTCTGGTTAGTCAGAGTCAGTTACCACCAGTACCCGTCTGAAAAAGTTGTGGGCACAGGATGATTTTGCAACAAGGCCTCTTTCTGCTCCTCTGTTGGTTCTTTCTGCACATCTTTTGCTTCTTTCTGTGCGTTTTTTCTTCTTTCTTCACATGTCCTACCTCTGTAGGCATAGTTAGAAACTAGCATTTAAAAAAATCAAAGGTTTCAGGCACGTTATAGTTAGAAATTAGCATTTAAAAAACCTTTGAAATTCACTGAAAAAACCATAGGTTTCAGACACGTTATAGTTAGAAATTAGCATTTAAAAAACCTTTGAAATTCACTGAAAAAACCATAGGTTTTAGGGACAGTTATAGTTAGTTGGACATTTCACTCGTACAAAACCATAGAAATTCCCTCGCTATAGTTAGTTCAGCTAACTATAACTCGTGCCCCTGCAATGCACTGCTGATGACGTCACATATTACATCACTCATGACATGGTCAGTGACATCACTGATGACATCACTGATGACATCTCAAATGACATCACTGATGACATCTCAAATGACATCACTGATGACATCATCCATGTGATAATTTCATGCATCTTCTCACACCCTAATATAACTTTTGATACACCCACTCTAAATTACAGACTGCCATTCTCAAAACCATAGACACTCCAACACCAAAAACTACATACCCACTCACTGATTCTTAGGTCTACACACACATCCACTCACTCACCCATACAGTCACTCATACTTAGTCACTCAGTACAGGACTATCATATGCACTCATACACCTATATAAACACTCACACACCGCCACTCATCCATAGAGGTACTCACACACCTAGTCAGTCATGCAAAAAACTTAATCACACACCCATTTACTCACCTATACAGTTATACACACACCAGCTCACTTACTCATACAAATACTAGCACATTCTTACGCTCTTATACAATCACCGATACAAGTACACACTCATCCATACAGCCACTCTCACAATCACACACTCTCACTTATAGCCATTTATATACTCCAACACACATATATACTGCCTTTCACATATGTAGTTACTCACACATGTACCACTGAGATATACATTCAATCACTAACACACCCATACACACACTCACCCACCCATACAGTCCATCACAGATGCACTCTTGAAACCATGCACCCAGTGAATCACCAACTCACACATCTATGCACAGAGTCACACACACCCCACCCACACAAACACTCAGGCACCCATACAGATACTCAGACAATCAATCAATAACCCATGTAGACACTCATGTAGCTATTCAGAAACCCATGCAGCTGCTTACACAACAACAGACAGACGGATACAGACATTCACACAGTTTAGTCACTCACCCATGCATCCAGTAAGATACATTTAATCACTCACTTATAGACTCAGTCACGCACCTACTAAATCATCCATTCAGACACTTATACACCCACTCATTCTTCAATACGCCTTTCCCTATATATATTAAACATATTTAAACTTTACAGAAACACACAGTCACTGGATGATGTCATCAGTGATGTCATCAGTGATGTCATTTGAGATGTCATCAGTGATGTCATCAGTGATGTCACTGACCATGTCATGAGTGATGTAATATGTGACGTCATCAGCAGTGCATTGCGGGCGCGAGTTATAGTTAGCTGAACTAACTATAACGGGGGAATTTCTATGGTTTTGTACGAGTGAAATGTCCAACTAACTATAACTGTCCCTAAAACCTATGGTTTTTTCAGTGAATTTCAAAGGTTTTTTAAATGCTAATTTCTAACTATAACGTGTCTGAAACCTATGGTTTTTTCAGTGAATATATATATATATATATACATGCCTTTATATATAGATATATATACGTCTTCTCTTCAAGAAAGTTACTATTTTCCATAAATATATATATATATATTTATGTATATATACACATGCATTTATATATATAGATAGATAGAGATGCAAATATTTGTATACATTAAATATAATTGAATATACAAATAAAAAAATTCAAATAAAATGTCCATATAATTAATACATTAATAAATCATTACTAATTCAAATATGTTTTACTTAAGACTCCCCACCAAATCTTCAAATAAACTGCACAACCAAAAGAACTTTTATTAAAGAAATGAAATCTTTATTATAAAGTAAACAAATAAATAGCAAGCAAACTCAAACTAATCAATGAAAATTAATAGATTAGCAATTTAAAAACACTGCCTAACCAAACTCCAAAAAATCCTCACAACCTAAACTGTAATAAATAATTTTATACTGTATTATACACATAAATAAATACATAAAACATCAAATTAATCAACTCAAACTAATTAATATATACTTTTAAAAACACTATACACCAATCCTCAATGAACACACTAACCTGAAAAAATTATACCTTCATTATACATTGCTTTAATCTTATTTATAAATAATTGAAAATACTTTTCGCAATAACATATATAATGGCATAAAAAAATAATACAATATGTAAGGATTTGGGTGGATTATATGATATGGTTGTGGGGCCTTATTATGTAATACCCTTGCAAAAACTGTCTTTGGTACAGTCAGCCTTGTTTGTAAACCTTACGCTCAACTCTGGGTAGCTGTGGCTTCGAGCAGCAAGGCTTGACAAAGGAACTTAGTGTAAAGCATTTAACAGCACCAAACAACGAATTAAGAAAGTCACACAACAAAAAAGAGACTCAACAACAATTTATAAAAATAGAGCATATGTTTATGAATTGTTAGAGACTTGATGATCAAAATCCACCAGAGGGTTCCAGAGTTATAAATACCTTTAAATGGAACTGCAGAAAAGTATTGATCAACAAAAAGTATGTAAACTTTTGAAAAGTTTAAAAGAGTTAGTTCGGCACCTCCAGCCCGGCTTGAGCGACCAAATACAACAGGATGGACGTCTAGGGGGCCAGAGGGGATACGTTGAACAGTTACCTGGCCATCAAAGCATTTTTAGGGCAAATGCCAAGCTTTACATGATGACCGCCATATACTACAAAGGAGTGGTCCTGATGCTGGGGATGCAGGCTAAAAGATTCGCAAAGGATGTTACGGTTGAGGTGCGGTTGATGGGGGTGCCTTTGTTGTTGTCTCTTGTTCTATGGGTGATGAAGTACAACTCCGGCCACTGCTATCGATGTCCCTCGAAGTCCTCTACGTTGGACATCGAGGTCCAACGTAGAGACGATGCTGGACTACTGGTCTCGTTGCACCGCAGTTGGGGAGAAATACTTAGGTGGGGGCTAGTGTCCCTTGGGTACAATGAATCCGGACTTTGTTATCACTCCCAGTTCTTGCAGACATGAGTGCAACTTTTGGCTCTTTTGGTTTTGTGCGCCTGACAACTGGTAGCAGCAAAACTTCTGCGGTGGCTACCAACCTGTCGGTTTCGGCTCTTTAAGCTCTTGTGTCCCTGGAGCTTGGTTCCAGGGGATCAGCCATCTGATTCTTGGAGTCACTGATGTGAGGTGAATCCAGGAAACAACTTTTCCCCAGTCCAGGAGCCGCAGGCACAGTCCAAACTTTACTAGCCCAAAGTGCAGCAGGTGCAGTCTTTCCGACAGTGCAGCCTCTCTCCATGCAGTTTCAAGGGAAGCAGGGCAGTCCTTCTTCGGTCCTTTCTTCAAGTCCAATGTTTTCTGACGAGCAGGGTGCCAGGGGTGGCATATTTATCCCAGGAAAGTGCCCTGAGGGGACCACATGGTCACTAGCCTATGGACTACTGGGTCCCCTCCCGCCTAGAGACGTGTTTCCTGCAATGTGTGGAATCAGGCTATCCCAGAGTGCACTATTCTAGCCACACTCAAAATGTCGGGACCCTTCCTCAGTTCTCCCTGCCCACTGGAAAACCGATTTGGGAATGGATTTTCCCTTCCTGTCCTTGTTTCCAACTAGTCTGCAGGAACAAAAGGCATCCTGCTCAGGAGTGTTGTTGCAGACGGCCTTTCAAAAGCCCCCATTGAAGCTCACATTTTAGGCTAACACTCTGAGTGGCCTCCTGGGCGAGGAGGTAACACCTCACTGTGCCTCTACTGCCTTTGTTCCCACACATCTCCCCAGGCGGGCAGAAAGTTGTCTGTGTGCTAAGGCCTTTGTGAGGCCGCTGGACTAGCTGGACGCAGAGTGGCAACTTTCTAAAATTGCTTAGCTTTAAAAGTGACATAAATCTCAACTTGGGCATCAAGTTAGATGTAATGCTGTGATTAACGTAGTACCTTAGAGTACCCAGTTAGGTAGTCCCATTCAGAAGTTAGCCAGGGTTGGATGCCAGCCGGTAACTAACCCTGGACGTAGCTACACAAAGTACATTTTGAACTACACCTAGCTATGCAAATTGCATAGCTGTGTGCTTGACTGCACTGTACAATAATTGTGAAAAGCATCTTGCACAGTGCAAGTTAAGATAAAATAAATATCTCTGTCTTTATATACTAAAAATGCATATAGTCATTTCACAAAAGTGAAAACAATAAATTAACAAGCAGTGAGAGAGGTGATGATTTTGGGATCCTCCCTAACCTAGGGAGAGAACCAAGCAGATGCCTTGAAAACAAAAAGCACATCTTTTGAATGATTCGGTGGTGGTCCCATTCTCTTAGGACCACCCCAAGCACAGTTATTGGCAAAAATACAATCCCAACCAAAGGCCCTGCAAAGCATTATGGGACGAGATTAGCAGTGGGCAGTGAATATTATAGTATCCAATATCAAAATAATTCTACAAAGAGCTGCAGTTCCACTAGTTGTTACTAGATGTCCCTCACGAGTCAAATGCAAAAGCTTCATGAAAGGGTTTCAATGCTTTTGCATTTGACTCGTGAGGGACATCTAGTAACGACTAGTGGAACTGCAGCTTGATGTATTAATAATTTCAATGCTTTTGCATTTGACTCGTGAGGGACATCTAGTAACGACTAGTTGAACTGCAGCTCTTTATAGAATTATTTTGATATTGGACACTATAATATTCACTGCCCACTGCTAATCTCGTCCCATAATGCTTTGCAGGGCCTTTGGTTGGGATTGTATTTTTGCCCATAACTGTGCTTGGGGTGGTCCTAGGAGGAAGGGACCACCACTGAATCGTTCACATGATATGCTTTTTGTGTTCAAGGCATCTGCTTGGTCCTCCCCCTAGGTTAGGGGGACCCCAAAATCATCACCTCTCTCATTGCTTGGTATTTTATTGTCAAAGTTCATTTTTGTGAATTTGTTATATGCTTTTTAGCATAGAAAATTGCTTTATCAAAGCATTTATAGGTGTTTATTATACTGCTGCTATGTGCAATTTGCGTGAGCGTAGTGAATTATTATGCCCAGGGTTACCGGTAACCCTGTGTTAACCAATGGGGCTACTAACTTTTCCCCAGCTAAACAACAATTTAGAAGTGTTGATGTTAGGACATATTAAAAATACATGTCTTATTTAACAGTGTATAGCTTCCCACCATTAGGCTTCATAGGCCTTCATTAGGGGAGTCTTATATACAAGGTTAAGGGTGGGGTGGCGTTGCCACTGCTTTTAATGGCAATGCCAAACTAGCAGTGTACGCACTGCTTTTCCAGTCTGTAGTGGCCAACAACAAGATGTCATCAGACAGAGGAACATTATAGACTACAAAACCCAGAAAGATGTTAACAGACAGAGGAACATTATAGACTATAAAACCCAACAAGCTGTCATCATGCACAGGAATATTATACACTATAAAACCCAAAAAGATGTCATTGAATAAAGGGACATTCTAGACTATAAAACCCAACCAAGATATCATCGAACAAAGGAACATTATAGACTATAAAAAAAAACAACAAGATACCATTGAACAGAGGAACATTATGGAGTATAAAACACAACAAGATGTCATCAGACAGAGGAACATTATAGACTACCAAACCCAGAAAGATGTTAACAGAGGAACATTATAGACTATAAAACCCAACAAGCTGTCATCATGCACAGGAATATTATACACTATAAAACCCAAAAAGATGTAATCGAACAAAGGGACATTCTAGATTATAAAACCCAACCAAGATGTCATCAAACAGAGGAACATTATAGAGTATAAAACCCTACAAGATGTCATCAGATAGAGGAACATTATAGACTATAAAACCAACCAAGATGTCATTAAACAGAGGAACATTATAGACTATAAAACCCAACATGATGTCATTGAACAAAGGAACAATATAGACTATAAAACCCAACACGATGTTATCAGACAGAGTGAACATTTTAGACTATACAACCAACCAAGGGGCATATTTGCAACAGGCAGCGATAATTTTCGCTGACCTTGTATACCGCATTTTTTTCTATCGCTGGAATATTTCGCCAGGCTAGCGTTGTATTAACAACGCTTAGCGCCATGGCGATGTATATTCCAGCGATAGCGCCCTTTTCCATGGAACATCGCTGGTTTTCCAGCGATGTTCCATGTAAAACGACGATATACTTGATGATACGACCCTGTGGTCGTATCACATGAATCCACCTCCCATGTTAAGTATGCCTTTTCAGCAATTTAACAGACGTTAAATTCCTGCGTTAAGGCATACTTAATGCGATTAAAATAATCGCTTCCCCGCATTGTAAATATTGCGAAGCTGCCTTCGCGATATTTACCCATGTTGTTTCCACAGACACGCCTACTTTGCATCTCATTAGCGATGCGCAGGTAGGCGTGCTGGAAACGGGAGCAAAATCAGCAAAACACGTGATAGCGTGTCTTTGCTGATAAGGCGATATAATTATCGCCGCTTTTCGGCCGAAAACGGCCGCAAAAGCGGCGATAATTTTTTATCACCGCATTGTTAATATGCCCCTAAAATGTCATCAGACAGAGGAACTTTATAGACTATACAACCAACCAAGATGTCATCAAACTGAGGAACATTATAGACTATGAAACCCAACAAGATGTCATCGAACAAAGGAACATTATAGACTATAAAACAAGATGTCATCAAGCACTGGCTCGAAGGTCCTTCTGCTCTTTAGACTGTCCGTTAACCAGCCTCTCTCACACAGGTCTCTCTGGCACCCTTGTGTAAGCACTGTACTTGAAACAGTCTTCCGAGACATGCAGCTTGTTACACATTAATCCAGCATGGATACCATGACTCTTCCATTCATTTAAAATGCTTGGGGTTTGGTTCCTACTACATTAGGCCTTTTACACAATGGGACTATCATGACTTACCACAATGATGACTGCGACAGTAACAACGATAAGCAGACCGAAGCTGACAATCAGGGCAATGGCATACGAAGGAATATTGGGCCAAATGGCTGCTCCTGTTCCTGCTCCAATGTCACTGGCGGCTGCATCAGAAAACAAGTATAGGCAAGAGGTCAAAGGTCAGAGATGTTTCGGTGAAGGCGCTGTAGTCTTCAACAGTCTAAGGGCCAGATGTACGACCAATTGCTTTTGCGATTCGCAAATTTCGAAAAATTGCAAGTCGCAATTAGCGAGTCGCAAAAGCAAATGTACAACAGTGTCAGAGACACTGTTAGCGATTCCCAATGGGGTCGCAAAATGCGAGGCTCATGAATATTAATGCGCCACTCGCAATTTGAGACCCCATTGGGAATGGCTGGCCCTCCCAGGGATGGTGGCCTGCTGGGCTCAGCAGACCTCCATGTCTGGGACTGCTTTTCAATAAAGCAGTTTTTAAAAAAAAATGCAGCCCGTTCTCCTTAAAGGAAAACGGGATGCATTTAAAAATGAAAAAATGAAACGTTTTTGTTTCATTCTTTAAGGGCATGCAGTGGTCCCTGGGACCACTGTCTGCCCTTAAAAAATATATTTGGAGCCAGTCACAAAGGGGAAGGGGTCCCCTGGGGACCCCTTCCCATTTGCGACTCCATTACCCCCCTCTTGAAAAGGGCGGTAATTTGCGAGTGTTTTGCGACCGCAATTGCGGTCGCAAAACATTCTTACATAGGGTAGAGACTCGCTATTAGGAAAGGACATCCTTGGCACGCCCCTTCCTAATAGCGACTTGCAACTCCTAATTAGCGAGTCGTAAATAAATTGCGACTCGCTAATTAGGAATTGTACATGGCCCTGTAACATTTTGCATGCAATTTAGGGTCGTACATCTGGCCCTAAGACCCCCTCAGACTACTCATGGCACTCTGTGGGCTCAGCATCACTGGCCCAAACCCTGTGAGGTTTGAAAGCAGATCTCTCTGCAGCTACTCACCCCCTGCTTCCATGAGATGGAAGCCCAGCCCTGAGTGCCTGTTGGTCCCAACTCTACCAGAAAATATGCAGTACACAAGGTGGGGAGATTCGGTTACGTCACTAAGAGGTTAACTTTGGTCCTCTCTAAGAAGCTGACTTTGGAATTGAAGAACCAGGGCACTTGGCTTAAAATCACTTAAACTCCCTATAACTACAAGATGCAAATATGTGAAATTTTATTCATTTGTGTGAACTAGTATGCGAAATAAAAGCCTATTAATGTATTTATACAGTCATTGAATACAACAGGAAAATGCATAATGCTTGAAGGAAATCTGATAATGGCATTACATTAAGAAGTTAAAAAGTAATTATCCAATGACAACTAAATCTGACTTTTAAAATAAAATTATTGCTAGTACAGCAAAGAAAGCAACTTATACATCTTTGAAATAGGTTGGAAGTGGTTGTTGTATTGTTTAAATATATTTAATCATATATTACCAACCAATGCCAGCTTCACAACAAAAACTAAAATGTGTTGGTCTGGTATTTTTTTGTAAAAAGTTAAGATTATAACTTTGAACCAGACAATCCTCCCAAAACTTTACAAAGTATAACAGACACTAGGGAATGAGACAATCTTAGTGCTTATTGATAAAACGTTAGGACAGGTAACAATAACAGCTCAATATTTTACAACTTTAAAAATAGTTGGAATTTACTTAATCACATTTTGAGCATTGTACCAATCAGTCATGCCTACCCATGTAACTGTCCAAGCCTCACACCTTGTTTGGTCTGCAACATTCTCTTTACTTACCCACCATTCTGCCCCACGGGTCTGTCTTACTACCGCTTCAGCCCTATCTTGACTGCCCCTGGCATATTTGCTGGTTTTGTTTTCCCTTATTCTGCCCCTTCTGTCTACCCTGGCTCTTTTTACTGCACGTTTGATGGATTTGCTTCTACCTCTTCTGCTGGCTGAACCGCCCCCAGACATGGAGTACAGGTCTGCTGTGGTCATACCTGTGGCGGCTGGTGTTGTGGTTGAGGTGGAGCCAGGGGTCGCCGCAGTGGGCTGTGGTGTCGCTGATCCAGGTGACGAGGATGAGCTGGTGCTGGACACTGCAGATAAAGGTCCAGAGGGACTTGGGGTGTTTGATGAGAGAGTGGGTGCAGCAGGGCCCTTGGCTGTGGTCCATGAACTGCTTGTAGGGATCACACTCCTCCCAGATGCTGCACTGGTTTTAGACTCTACACTTCTTCCTGGTGGTGCACTTGTTGCAGGTGCAGCACTTTTTCCAGATGTCAAACTGATCGTAGGTGCTGCGCTTGTTTCAGATGCTGCACCGTTTCCTGGTGCTGCACTTTTTGTAGAGACTGTACTTGTCATGGCAGCTGTGCTGGTTGCAGTTGGTGCGTGTGTTCCAGAAAGAGCACTAGTTTTAGGTGCTGGACTTTTTCCAGGTGTTGGATTGGTTGTAGATGCTGCACTTGTTTCAGATGCCACACTGTTTCCTTGTGCTGCACTTTTTGTAGATGCTGTACTTGTAATGGTAGCAGTACTAATTGCAGTTGATGCATTTGTTCCAGTCAGTGCACTAGTTGTAGGCGCCACACTTTTTCTAAGTGGTGCACTAGTTGTAGGTGCTGTGCTTGTTGCAGATGCTGCAACTACAGCTAATGCTGTACTTTTTGCAGAGACTGTACTTGTAATGGAAGCCGTACTGGTTGGAGTTGGTACATTTGTTCCAGACAGTGCACTAGTTGCAGGCGCTGCACTTTTTCCAAGTGCGGCACTGGTTGTAGGTGCTGCACTTGTTTCAGATGTTGCACCTTTTCCCAGTGCTGCGTGTTTTGTAGAAACTGTACTTGTAATGGAAGCTGTACTGGTTGCAGTTGGTGCATTAATTCCAGATAGTGCACTAGTTGTAGGCACTGCACTTTTTCCAAGTGGTGCACTGGTTGTAGGTCCTGTGCTTGTTTCAGATGCTGCACCTTCTCTTAGTGCTGTACTATTTGTAGAGACTGTACTTGTTCCAGACAGTGCACGAGTTGTAGGTGCTGTACTTTTTCCAAGTGCTGCACTGGTTGTAGGTGATGCACTTGCTTCAGATGTGGCACTTTTTCCTGGCGTTGTGTTTTTGGTAGAGGCTGTACTTGTAATGGAAGCTATACTGGTTGTGGTTAATGCATTTGTTCCAGATAGTGCACTAGTTGTAGGCACTGCGCTTTTTCCAAGTATTGAACTGGTTGTAGGTGCTGCACTTGTTTCAGATGCTACGTCTTCTCCTATTGCTGTACTTTTTGTAGAGACTGTACTTGTAATGGAAGCTGTGCTGGTTGCAGTTGGTGCATTTGTTCCAGACAGTGCACTAGTTGTAGGCGCTGCACTTTTTCCAAGTGCTGCACTGGTTGTAGGTGCTGCACTTGTTTCAGATGTCACACTGTTTCCTGATGCTGAGCTTTTTGTAGAGATTGTACTTGTACTAGAAGCTGCACTGATTGCCGTTGTTGCGTTTGTTCCAAACAGTGCACTAGTTGTAGGTGCTGCACTTTTTGCAAGTGCTGGATTGGTTGTAGGTGCTGCACTTGTTTCAGATGTTGCACCTTTTCCTGGTGATGCACTTTTTGTAGAGACTGTACTTGTATTGGAAGCTCTGCTGGTTTCAGTTGGTGTGTGTGTTCCAGACAGTGCAGTAGTTGTAGGTGCTGAACTTTTTCCAAGTGCTGCACTGGTTGTAGGTGCTGCAGTTGTATCAGATGCTGCACTCGTTGTAGGTGCTGCACTTCTATCAGATGCTGCACTGGTGATAGATAACATTACTTCAGAGGCTACAGTCACAGCAGATGATGCACTTTTTGTAAAGACTGAACCTGTTCTAGGTGCTGCACTTATTTCAGAAGCCACGCTTGTCATCGATAGTGCACTTATTTCAGAAGCAGCACTAGTTGTATCTGCTGTACTTAGTGAGGAGGTGGTACTTTTTTCAGTTGACACTCTTGATGTAGCTGCTGCAGTAATTCCAGATGCTACACTTGTTGGAGACACTGCACTTATTCCAGGTGTTGCACTTGTTTTAGATTCTGAATTTTTTCCAGATCCTGCACTTGATCCAGAAGCTAAAGTGGGTTTAGGTTCTGTGGTTGGTACAGGGGCTGCAGACGGTCCATAGGCTGCACTTGTGGAGACTGCACCTATTCCAGATACTGAAGTTACTACATAAACTGCACTTTTTCCAGACACTGCACTTATTTCAGAGGCAGCACTAGTTGTAGCTGTTGTACTTGTTGGTGAGGAGAAGGAACTAGTTCCAGTTGATACTCTTGCTGTAGTCTCTGCAATGATTCCATATACTGCACTTATTCCAGATGTTGCACTTGTTTTAAATACTGCATTTGTTCCTGACATTGCACTTGATCCAGAAGCTGAAGTGGGTTCAGATGCTGCACTGGGTGCAGGTGCTATACTTAGTCCAGATGTTTCTGTGGTAGCTTGAGATGTTTCTGTGGTAGCTTTAGATGTTTGGTTGGTTGAGGTTTCTGCGACAGCTTTAGATACTGTGGTGGTTGCTGGTGCTGTAATTGCTCTTGATGTGGGTGTTGTTGGTGCAGCACGTGTAGTGGTCAGGCTGAGTTGTACACCTGCAGAAAGAATATTGGTGCAGATTTAATAGTGTGTCATGCACAGGGGACTTGCCAAGGTAACCAGCACCACAGCATCGGCGCGCATGCATATTGGTAGAGGATAACCGCCACCGTGCATGACATCTTGTACAAATGCAGGCATGACCTCTTGCATGGCCGCTGGCACATCCCCTTGCACGGCAGACTGCTTAACATATTGCATGAGAGATGCACTCATGCAGAACCACCCAATCATGCAGTCTTTCTGCCTCAGGCACATGCATTGATGCAGCTACAAAATAGGCTGAGAGCGCAGCTCTGATCCTCATGCAGACACGTCCATTACCCATACAGGTCATATAATACACACACTCTTCCATCCATAGCACTTCCAAGGAGTAGCATGCTACCATTCACAAAGCACTTCAGTGGCTGATCAGGTGCAGGAAATACTCTATAAATGCAGTTGCAACACAATACAATAACTGTTGGACCTGTCAGTCTTAGGGTGGTCTTCCCACAAACGTTTTCCCTTCATCCCTCCTATTTTTCCTGATCTCATTTTTACTGGCCAGGAGGACTCTGCGCACTTTTACATTGCTAATAGTGCTAAAGTGCTTGTGCCAACTCCCTTAAACATGGTGGAATTGGCTTATACCGAATTGGCACATTTAATTTACTTGTAAGTCCTTAGTAGAGTGGTACCACATGTACCCAGGGCCTGTACATTAAATACTACTGGTGGGCCTGCAGCATTGATTGTGCCACTTAATAAAGTAGCCCTTCTAAACATGTCTCAGGACTGCCATTCCAGCTGGTGTGTGCAGTTTTTAAACTGCTATTTTGACCTAGCAAAATAAACCCTTTGCCAGGCCTAAACTTTCCTTTTTAATACATATAAGTCACCACTAGGGTAGGCCCCAAAAGCCAAGAGGGCAGGGTGCAGTGTATTTAAAAAGTAGGACATGTACTTTTAAGTTTTACATGTTCTTGTAGTGAAAAACCCCTAAATTAATTTTTCACTACTGCAAGACCCATCTCTTCAATAAGATGACATTGGAGTTACTTTATTATATTTAGTACACTGCAACTTCCAATTGTAAGCAGGTAGACAGGTCGAGTTTGGTGTCTAAATAATTGTAATTAAAAGCCCTTTTAAATGGTAAATTCAGATTATTAATCACAATTCTGAAAATGGCACTTTTAGAAAGTTTTCTTCAACTAGAAAGCGTTTGCCCCATAATCAGTAAGGCTAGGCCTATTAACAGTCAAACAACTCTACTCACGCCAATACTGGTTGCATTTTCCCATCACTCAGCATGATCACACATGACACTTGATATGACCATATGTTTTATTTTTCTTGGCTGACTTGTATCATTTTATCAAATTTTTTAAGATGAATTATTCATGACTTTTAGAAAGTTGTCATTTTCTTGACCCAACCATTTGGTGTCTTCTGCCTATATCGTGGGTCGCATGACTAGGTGTAATTAGCAGTTGATCTACGTGCCTTGTTCCAAGACAGTGAGACAAAAGGAAGCTAGGAGTTGGCAGAAGGGGCCACTCAGAGTTAACAAGGGGAGGAGCTGTCACCTACCACACTTGCACATCACAAAGGCCCTGCCTGAGCACTCTCACAAAGCGGTTTGACACTAGTCTATTGTGACCCCAGACATTCTGGGGCCAAGGCAGGGAGGCAGGAAATACCAAGCACCTCTGGGGGGGGGGGTGGAATCCTCTGGAAGCTTCTCCCATTTCAAAGTGGGCACCAATTATAAATATTGCATCTCAGACAGTCCTGGACCCTTGGAAGTGGGCCTGAAGGTGATCTTCTAGACCTTCTGACCCAGCAGAACCAACATATCTCCTCTGCTGCGCAGCGCAACCCTGAGCAGAACCGACGCATCGCCTCTGCTGCATGGACTTTCCCTGTGCAAGGACTCTGCATCGCCCTCACAGTATCATTAGAACCTCAGCTGCACATCCCCGAAGCAGACACTCAAATCACAAGCCTCTTGACGACAGCATCCTTGAACAATACAGGACTCCGCATCACAAGCCCCACAGCTTCTTCGGAACCAGCCGGTGCACAACGCATGCCTGATGCAGGCCCTTGTATCGCCAGCCTCTTGACGATGATACAGGACCTTGCATCAAAGCTTTTCAGCTCCTCATAACCAACGCTGCGTGACGCATCTTCAACCTGGGCCACACATCACCTCGACTGCGCAACGCATCCTCGACGTGGGACTCTGCAACTCTTCGCAACCAGGGTTTAAGGTACTCTTGTTGAGAAGCCCTAACTGGGTCCCTGTAGCCGGCCCATGCTCCATTATGGTCGACCTGAACTTGTGACTTTGTCCCCCTCAACCAATAACCCAATTTCTTACATTGATAGCAGAGGTGGGATTTGGACTCGTGTTTGTGCAGTGCCATACAGTGTGTCAGACTAAAATCACAGATATGTAATCCGAGATCAATTCGAACCTTTTTTAATTCATCCTAGTTTTTTGATCAGCTGTTTTTCCTTTTTTCTAAATGTAAGTTCCTTACTTCTTTGTCTCACACCATGGAAGTTGAGAGACTCAATGTGGATATCCTCAGCAGGGCTGTGCTTCAGAAGCTCTGCAAGGAGAAGAGACTGTGTGCAGGAAAGAAGGCCTCAAAGCTGGACCTTCAGATAGCCTTCCGTGCCTATGAGGAAGTCACTGGGATGCAGTTCCAGCCTGAGGACTCTGAGGAAGAGGATCCTGATGTGAGGGATCCTGCTGATGGCTAACTTGACTTGAGAATGGAGGATGACCTGGTGGTGTGCGCTGAGCGGAGGCTCCCAGAGGAGGAAGGTCATCTACTCACTGAGAGAGAGCCTAGTGTGAGGGCAGGGAGCAGTGTGTCCTCCGGGAAATTGTCCCCAGAGGAGCTGTAGGACAGGAAGTCAGAGAGGGAGCTCAAGCTGCAGTTGGCCAAAATGAGACAAGAGGCAGAGGAAAAGAAGGCTGAGAGAGCCAATGCAGAATAGAAAAGCTAGACACAACTCAGAATCCAGCAGCAATGGTGGCAGCTTACCTGCAGTGTCTGAAGGTGACAAAAAGATCTGCATACCCAAAGATCTAGTGCCCAACTATGTGGTGGGGAATGATATTGACAAATAGCTTGCAACATACGAGGTAGCTCTGAGGGTATACAAGATTCCATGGGAGTACTGGAGGGGGTGGCTTGTGGAAGCATCTGTCTACAGTGGGGAGGGACACACTATTCACACTAACGGTAGATGACTGGACCAAGTATGCCCCATGAAAGCAGCCATCCTTGTCGTCAAGTTTGGGCTGACACCTGAGACGTACCGTCAGAGGTTCAGGGAGAGCCACAAACTTCCAAACCAGTCTTGGGTGCATTTCTTGGATTATTCCAGCAAGGCACAGAATGGCTGGGTGAAGTGCAGCCAATGTAATGATTCTGATGGTCTGTACAACCTGATTTTGATGGAGCACATGCTCAATATCTATTTTACGAACCTGCGTCAGCACCTGGTGGATAGCAAACGGACGGATCTTAGGAAGCTTGCTGAGGAGGCAGACATCAGGGTCAGTATCAGGGTGTCCAAGAAGGCATCTGGGGGGGACTCTCAAAAGGGTGATCAGGGTTCCCACCAGAAGAAGGAGGAGGGGGAGATAAAAATAAAAAGGAGTCCTCACAAGGCCCCCAAAACAGTTCACAAGGGAAAGGGTTGCATTTCCAATCGGGCCATCAAGAGAAAGGTTTTGTGGACAAAAATACTGATAAGTCTGTCCCTAAGTGCTACCAGTGCTACCCGTATAGGCACGTCAAGGGAGATGCTAAGTGCTCTAAGAGGGCACAGCCCCCCAGCGATGGGAAGTCCTAGGGGTTGCCAAGTGTAGCACTTGGGGAGGAGTTGTCCCCAGTCCGTGTGGGGGATGGGCAGCTGAGGTTACCTTAGGTTCCCTGAGTGATGGAGAGACGGTACCTAAGGCCCACATGCTTGCCAATACTTCCAAGTATAGGCATTGGGTCACCATCAATGGGCAAATGGTAGAGGCTCTGAGGAACACAGGAGCCAGCATGACTACTGTCTGGTGTCATCTGGTGTCCTCTGAGCAGGTGATACCCGATACATTTCACCAGGTTGT
This sequence comes from Calotriton arnoldi, assembly GCA_963921515.1. Taxonomy (NCBI): domain Eukaryota; kingdom Metazoa; phylum Chordata; class Amphibia; order Caudata; family Salamandridae; genus Calotriton; species Calotriton arnoldi. The sequence continues at coordinate 162,950 of CAWUFW010006752.1, read as the reverse complement.
AGTAGAAGACCACTGTGAGAGCCACTATCCGATGGCTCTGGCTCCCTTCGAGTTAAGAGGGGGGTCTCAGGTTCTCTTAATGTAGCTGTGAGCCTTGTCATGCCTGTGGATTCTTTGCTAGGAAATGACTTGGAGCACACTACGTAGAAGGAAACGGAGCTCAAATCGCACCTGGAAATGTTGAGGTTGCCTAAGTAGGTCTGCGTGACCACTCGGTCCATGGAAGAGAACAGTCAAGAGAGCCTCGAGCCTGAAAGAACTGCCCAGGCAACTACAAAGAAAGGGAAGGGCAGGGGCAGCAAAACCAGCATCTGAAGCTCCCAATGTGCCGGTGGATGGGGTGCCGGAGAAGGCGGCCCTAAAGCCGACGGGTGAGGACATTACCTCTCTAGGAGACTTGCCTGAGCCTGCTGATTCGGAAGTTGAGGGTGGGCCTACCAAGGAGGAGTTCTGCAAGGTACAGAGAGAGTGCCCAACTCTAGAGAGGCTGAGGTAGCAGGCCAAAGCTCAGGCATCTGGTGACACCTCTGAAGATTATCTTATTTCCTGGAAGAACAAACTCTTCTACAGTGAGCCTAAGGCACCTGTGCATGGGGCAGCACATGTGCTGGTGGTTCTCCAGCATTACAGGCCCTTCCTACTGGGTTTGGCTCGTGCAATACCCCTGGCAGAACATCTGCGGCAGGACAAAACCTTTGACAGGCTTGTCTCCAACTTTTATTGGCCCTGAATGAGGGCAGCCTCAGATGCTTTCTGTAGACTTCAGGTACTTGCCAAGCCAGTGGGAAGACAAGGAAAAAAATCCAAGGCTTCTCTGACTCCCATGCCTGTCGCTGGCACCCTCTTTGAGAGGGTAGGCATCGAAATTGTGGGAGCTTGGATCCCAAAACTGCCCTGGGCAACAGGATCATCCTGGTTTTGGTGGACCATGTCACACAGTACCCAGAGGCCATCCCTCTGAGGACCATAACTGCACCTGCAGTGGCTAGGGCCTTGATGGAGATATTTACCCAAGTGGGTTTCCCCAAGGAAGTGGTGTCAGACAGGGTCACCAATTTCATGTCCACGTAGATGAAGTCCATGTGGAAGGATTGTAGGACAACCTATAAGTTTTCCACACCTTACCACCCCTAGACTAATGGGCTTATTGAGAGGTTCAACAAGACCCCTAAGGGCATGATTAAGGGCCTACTGGAGCCCATGAGGTGGAAGTGGGACGTCCTCTTGCCCTGCCTACTCTTTGCATACAGGAACGTACCACAGAAAGGAGTAGGTTTCGGCCCTTTTGAATTCCTCCATGGTTACCTTGTAAGGGGGCCTCTCCTTTGGTGAAGGAAGGGTGGGAGCAAGCTCCCAAGAAACCTCCTCAGGATGTGGTTAGCTACATGCTAGTCTTCCGCAATGAGATGCAGATGTTCTGGAAGAAGGCTACCGAAAACTTAGTAGCTAGGCTGGAGGTGATGAAGCAATTGTATGACCAGAAGGCCACTCTGGTCGAGTTTCAGCCTGGCCAGAAGGTGTGGGTGATGGAGCCAGTTGGGCCCAGAGCCCTCCAAGATCCTTGGACAGGGCCTTGAAGGTAATGAGAGGAAGGGGAGGCCACCTACCTGGTGGACCTCAAGCCCCCAGAAACCCTGTATGGTTCCTCCACCTTAATTGCCCCACAATGAGAGGTCTGAAGTCATCATGTTGTTGGTGACGGATGATGGAGTAGAGGAGGAGAGTAAACCTCTCCCTAATTTCCTGTCATCCAAGGAGAAAGATGGGTCAGTGGAGGGTGTCAACGTCTCCCCTACTCTGACCCCAGAGAAGCAGAGGGACCGTCGCCAGCTGTTGGGACAGTTCGCCTCTCTGTTCTCCCTCACCCCGGGGCTTACACTCTTGTGTACCAATGATATTCACACTGGTGACAGTCAAGAACAAAATCTACAGACTGTCAGACAAGGTGAGGGCTAGCATCAAGGAGGAGGTCTCCAGGATATAGGAGTTGGGAGTGATTGAGCCAATAGCCCCTGGTCCAGCCCAGTGGTGCTGATTCCAAAGGCTACCTCACCAGGCACCACCCCAGAGCTCCGATTGTGGGGCCGATTGCGGTGCTGTCGGAAAAGGCTCCATTCATTGGTCGGAGCCTTTCCAACAGCATCGTAACATGCCGGTCAGATTCCTTTCCACCCGCCTCATTACAATAGAGGCGGTCGGAAAGGAATCCGACCGGTGATCCTAACTGGCTTTCGATGGGCTCGGAGAGCCCGTCCGTCATTCGGAATGCAGCCAGTAATCCCAAGGGTGGCTCCTTCTGCCCTTGGGATTACAATGTCGGGTTTCAGCAGCCTTTCTGTGCCGGCCTTTCCGACACAGAAAGGCTGTTGGAACTCGACTTTGGGGGGGTCCCTAGCAGGGCCCCCATGCGTGCACGGCCTCAGGTTGGACCTGTTGATCCCTGCACCCCGTGGAAGGCACCTTGAGGTGCCTGCCACGGGGTGCAGGGATCAACTGCACCTCCTATTTTACAATGAGAGCATGCATTCCGGCCAGAATACATGCTCCCGTTGTAAAGTATAGAAATGCGACCGAACAGTGTTCGGTCGCATCCTAATTAGTCGGTCGGGTGTCGGTCAGTCCCATGACCGAGACGATGTTGGGCGGAGGAAACTCCGCCCGACATCGTAATAGGGCCCAAAGTGTGGACTACAGGGGGCTCAATTCAGTCACAAAGACTGATGCTCACCCCACCCCCGAACAGATGAGTTCATTGATCGGTTGTGGGCAGTCAAGTTCCTGAGTACTTTTGACTTGACGTTAGGGTACTGGCAGATTGCCATAACTGAGGGGGCTTTGGAAAGGTCAGCATTTTGCACCCCAGAGGGGCGCAACCAGATATCAACAGTTGGCGCTCTGTGCTTTTTGGTGCAATTTTCACTTAAATATTCAAAACTGCATATCTCTTCTTCTACTGCCTGGATTTTTGTCGTTTTGGTCTTGAATTATTTATTAATGTTTATTGTATTTTTCTAAATTGGTGAATTATTTTTCTTGTGTTTTGTGTGATCCCTTTATTACTGCTTGAAATGCTGCATAAATACTTTACACATTGCCTCACAGTTAAGCCTGAGTTAATTTGGAGTTTGCTTGCAACTTCACCCTCACAAGGATTGTGGTTTCTGCTTGAATAAGGGTTCACCCCCCTCAACCAGTAAGAAAAAATGTCTTACAATTACCTAATCCTAGTCTAGGCTTTTCGAGTAGTCCATCTAGGCCCTTGATGATTGGATGCTCGAAGGGGTGTTGGGGAGACGTGTTTTACTTTCTCCCGTTAATGGTAGCTCTTGCCTGTGGTCCCAGAATCCTCTAGATAAATATAGCTATATATGTCTAAATTGACTTTTTTAAGTTTGTGACTGAGCATTTTCCACCCTATACCATGGCTGCCGACACTATTGACCTATATTATTAGGTCTTTAGGTGCACCGATATAAGCAAGAAGCAAGTTGCTTATAAAAACTCTTTTCTTATAGGTTTGGAACCTGTGATTGTTCCTACTTATTGGTCTACCTCACATTTGAGTGACTGAATGAATTTTGTTACCTGGACTTATTTGGCTCTGGGGTTTTCGTTAACGCGAAGCACATTTGCTCTCATATAAAGTGAGTAATTATTATGGTCTTTAAAATACCGCCATGTCTCAGAGTCATAACTGACATGTTCTCTGGGGTTACTGAGTTATGTTATTCTTTTTCCTCGCCCAGATAGAGTGGACACGGATTTGCCCATTTCCTCTTGCTGTTTTTATCCATCATGGACACCCTGACGTTACATGTTAGGAGTGCCTCATACATGGTGGGTATTATTGTTTGCTCACTCCCGCTCGCTGAATTCGTCTCCTTTTCTTTCCCCACTATTTACACTTATCAGTTTACGACGGTTTCAACCGATCACTGCCACTTTCCGGTGGGTTCTTTTGGTTGTCTAGTTCTCCTTTCTCAAGTCTAACATTGTTTCTTTCTCTATATCCCTGGAGTGTTGTTTCCGCACAGGGGTATTTTCACACTTTTCTGGACTCTTTTTCACAGTACTTCCCCTGCTGGGGTGAATGATATTGCTTTTCACTACATGGTAATGGAACATAGGTAGATTTATACATACTCATTGTAAATATATTGATGTATTGTGTTATGTCTCGGTGAGTTATTGTACATGTGGTTATTGTTCTGTAATAGCGTATGTATACAGTTGGTCCTGTCACAATGTATTTGTTCCCTTGGTCATATTGTAAAGTTTTGTGTCCTTTTTTAAATGTTTTTATTGTCTTTTATTGTATTGATGTGTGTATATATATCTGTTACTCTACAGCCCTGAAGAAGTCCATTTGTTTGGACGAAACGCGTCGGCTGTTCATCTCAACTTTATCTGTTTAATATTTTGAATAAATAAATGAAGATTTGAAGAAACAACCTTGGACACGGATCTGATAACTTGCTGTGTGATTGTTTTCAAATGTGGTGTACCATTTGCTCTTGTTAAACATTGTTAAGTCCAGTACTAGACCGCACCGTGACAGTGGGTGCGCTAATTGTGTGCACACGCAATTCTGGGTACTTCCCAACATTTATAATAAATAGGGATAGCATGTCAGGTGCTAGTTTTTTATAGGGTTCCACTGTCCAAGCTTGTATGATTTAGTAATTCACTCCCTTTTTCACTGACCTGCCCTACTTCCTTGAGCACTTAATTTTTCACACACGTTAGACATGCCAGGTTTTAAGGATAGAAGACAGGAGTTAGCTCAGGATCTTTTCTCACCAAGACAGAATGTGGGAGGAACAATAATTGGTGGCCTAAAAACTAAATTTCAGAGACTTGAGAAAATGAAAAAACAAGAAATGTCCAGGTGGTGGGACGGCACCACTTTGGCAAAATATATGGAGAATGAGAAAATACTGAGAGGCCTCAGAATTTTAATCTTTCCAACCTTTGAGGACCTCAATCATGAGTCACTTAAGGAGTGGGAGGACAACCTCCGTGACACATCGTTTACTATGATGCGTATATTAATTAAAATGCAGAGAAGAAAGGTTGCAAGTTACAGTCGGAGATTGAGGAACTAGAAAAAGAGATTGCTTCCTCAGAATTAAAGGACACAGTAAAGAAAAACTATGACATCCTAGATAAGATACTGGAGGATTATCAAATTTACCTGCGGGACAAAAAAGTCAAAAAAATCAAAAGGGATGACAAAGATTATAGAGACGGGAGGATCTATACATTTGCACACAGGTATGACAATGTAAAAGTATCAGGGGAAGGAAAGAGAACACGAAAGGACACATCCGAATTGGCATCTGCAAGTAGCATTAGCTCTCTATCGTCAGTAGCTAGCTCAGTCCCCACTGAAGAGACACCAGGTTTATCCGATATAGAAAATCGGTCTACTTTTTTAGTAGAAATAGATTATGACTGGGGGTCAAAACTATGAGAAAAGATCAAAAACAAGAAGGGGGGGGAGGAGATGGCAAGAATACAAACACAAACAGAAACAAAAGAGTACGGAACGAGACTGTCACCATGACCACCAGGTCCAAAAAGAACTAGGACAGGTCATATTAGAGGAACATACTGAGGGTCCGACACAGGAGCTAATGATTGTGAATCTCTCTGATAGAGTGTTATCTGAAATTGATTTATCTGTCCTGAGTAAAGGTTTGGGGTTTTGCCCAACCCAATTTGGGAATGATTTTGACATTTTTGTTGATTTGTACAAATTTATACGTCTATTAAAGTTGAAAGATCACTTCATTCGTAATCCGTCTTTGTCTACTAAGAACACTGGGGAACGTATACCACCAACTCACACAGTTTCTGACTTACATGTATTGCAACTGATGATATCACTACAGGATGATACACCAATTGATGGTAATGCGTTAAGAGCAGAACTTAACATTTCAGAAAATGTGGATATTGACAGTGGGCTGAAAGCACGCTCCAAATTTACCCCAGTGGGGACGCACCCGAATATTGATATATTCAGAGAGAAGGTTACCCAGGGTTTTTACAAGCTTTTAGAACATCCCATCCCCCCTAAAAAAATCGATTTCAACCTCACTGTGGCAGAAAGCAATGCACTGAAGGGTTTGAGATCTGACCCTTCTATTGTGATCAGGGAGGCTGATAAGGGGGGAAATGTGGTGATGGGTAGGGCGAGGTATATGCAGGAAATCGACCGCCAGTTAGCAGACACATCTTTCTATACAAAAGTTTCAGGGAATCCAACTAAAGCACTTAGCAATCACATCAATATGAGACTAGTCGAATGGCGGGAGAGTGGCTTGATAAGTGATGAAGAGTGTAACTACCTTATGGTTAGAGAACCCTCTTTCCCCTGCATATACCTACTCCCCAAAATACATAAGGGGGGCCCATTTCCACCTGGACGACCAATCATCTTGGGGGTCAACTCTCCTATAGAGAAACTGTCTGAACATGTGGACCAATTTTTACAACCCTTGGTCCACAATCTGCCAGCTTACATCAAAGACAGTAAGGACATCCTCAATAAATTTGAGGGCTTGGCATGGTCTGAGAATCTTCTTTTTGTCACCATGGATGTGGCCAGTTTATACACTTGTATCAAGAAGGAGTTTGGGGTCAAAGCCTTGGAATTCTTCCTGGGACAGAGAACTGCTGACCATTATATGCATAATGAGGTTCTAATGGAAATGACAGATATTATACTGTCAAAAAACTTCTTTATGCACGACACTCAATGGTACCATCAAGTGCAGGGCACCGCGATGGGTTCCAGGTAGGCTCCCGCTTATGCCGGGCTCTTTATGGGCTGGTACGAACGGGAGCATGCCTGGGGACGTCGTGCCGTTAACTGGACGGAACACATAATTTTTTGTTTTGGGGCAGGTACATTGATGATGTCATTATGCTCTGGGATGGACCTGCCTCCAAGTTGTTGGAATACCATACGTTTTTGAATGATAATCCCTTTAACTTACGTTTTACCATTGTGAGAAGTTGGCCTGGTATATGCTGTCCACTACTTATAGTGGGCACCTTGCACCAGTCCAAACAACCCCTTATTGGAGATAGGTTAAAGACAACCTTTATTGAAAGCTATCCTAGTGGTAGCTATGGAGAGCAGCCTTCAGGCTAAGTCTTGAAGGAATGTAAAGCAGCTTGTTTTACCAGTCTATAATCTCTTGAGTGACCAAATGAAAGAGGACCACACCAGGTATATATTCAAAATATATGTATTTATTGCTAAACACACCCCTCTAGTCTCTTTATGAGGCTAGAGTTCGAAGTACATAAGTTATAAGTTAGTTATCAACAGTAATAGCACAAATACACGTTTGAGCCCTAGGGGCGTACCAAACCATATACCAATAAAGTGGTATAAGAACCACAACTGAGCTAGACACAAGGCCTAGAGCCTGTAGAAGTGCTTGGACCACAAGGAACCACCCAAGGTAGTGACACAGGGGACCCACGGGGGACGCGTGCAGTGTGAGAACACAGCCGCGAATCGCCGTTGACTTCTATTGGGAACGTCGCGGTTGGAATTTTAAAGAAAAGGGACACTTAGAGGAGGACTTGGAGCAAACCCCTTTAGAACTGGGGTGTTCTAGAGTCTATACCCACGGGAGCACCGGAGTACTTGAGTTACCTCACCCAGGGAAGCCGGGTGCATAGGTGTCTTTCGGGGTCGGGTTTCGTTGTCGTTTTCAAAGGCGATCTGCTGCAAAGTGCTGCTGGCGGCCAAGTCGAAAGTGTTCGGGTGGATCCAAAGGTGGATCGAAGATCTGAAGAACCTGAAAGCAGAGGGGACAGAGTCTGGGTCACTAGCCAGTGACCAGGGAGACGATGAGCGGATGCCCACCGATGTTGGGTGCTTCAGGTAGGTTGATGGTCGTCTTGACTCTTCAGCCACGAGGTCCAGGAGGCGTCAACGACGACCAGGAGCTGGATTCGAGCTGTCCCATGACGTTTGTCAATTGCAGGGGTGTCGGCGACCGGATTGGACCCAACAAGCCTTGGCAACGGCAAGTCTTGTGGAAATAGAAGAAGGACGGTGGTGCAGACCAGCAAGGTCTGAGGGACTCACCCAGCGAGGGTAAGTCAGGGCAAGCCTGGAGCAACCAGGGAAGCCCAATTAAAAGAAGAGTTGCCTTCGGGAGGGCCCACTAGCCAACGGACTAGCGACCGCAAAGGAACCTTGAGTGGACGCACTTGGAGCTGGCTCACGGGACACTCGTGGAGTGGGGGCCAGTGATCTTCGGTGCAGTCGGTGCTGGAGGCAGGGGCTACTCGGAGCCCAAAGCACAACTTCGTGGGAGACCAGGAAGAGGATGCACTTACAAATGTGCTCGGTGTCCAGGGGTCACGGTTCCACGTTACCCACGATAGCTACGGGCCTCAGCTTTGCTGGGGACTCAGGGCAGCCTCGGGGAAGTCTGGAAATCTACCTCTGGTGATGCAAAGACTTCAGCGTCCGGCGGGAGCTTCAGCGATGCAGACCGGACAATTGCTTTGTTGGTGCCTGCCAAGCAGGGGAGTCATTCCTTGACCCCAAGGGAGATTCTTCAGTCCTCTAATCTTAAAGTAGAGCGTCGAAGGTCCAGGATTCTGTATCAGAGTTTCGTCCAGGTAAATCTAAAGTCCTAAGGACTGGGGTCCCATACTTATACTAAGTTAGGGGTTGGACATACTATGGGGACCCACCTATGGGAGGGTCAGGGAAGAGGGGTGGTTACACCCATTCCCTTTGTCCAGTTTCGCACCAGAGCAGGGGCTGGAAGCCCCTGAACCAGTTTGAACTGGGGTATGCACAGGGACACCAAGTGTGTCCCCAGTGCAGGACTTCAAAGCACCAGAGAGTGCTCCCGCCCAGCCCCAATACACATTATCCTGTCTGGGGAGGTGGTTACACCTCCCTGGGACAGGAAACCTATTGTCCAGGCCTCCCTGCCGGAGTTTCAGTCAGCAGCAGGAGGCCAGACCCGTGTTCTGTGGCAGCGGCATCCATTTTGTGATGCCAGGGCTTGGAAAGAAGTTACCGGGCAGGCCGGTGTGTACATGTCTCTCCCTCTAGAAGGGTGGAATGCTACCCCCGCCGCCAGAACTGGCGGGGGGTTTGTATTCCAAGATGTTTGACACCAAACACGACATGTTTCCGTGCAGCCATCCCAAAGTTAGCATTTAACGCGAGGTTATAATGCGCTTAAGAGTATATGGTCAGGCTGCACTACAAACAGCATCAGAGAAGGGTCTCCGAACGCTGCAGAGGGGCTCTGCTCATGCAGGGGCACCCTCTCACATAGGAACCAAGCACTCTGCCTTCAGGATTGACAAGGCCTGCCATAGGAGTGACTTATAGGTTTATATGTGTGTATGTAGGTAGTGATATAGGTAACCTATATCACAGTAAGGGGTGCATGCACCACCTTACCCAGGCTGCAGTAGCAGACTTGTGGTGTCCTTTTGGCTGGCCTTCCAGGGGTGGCACAATACATGCTTCAGCCCCTGGCAGGCCTCTGAGGTACCTATGCCCTGGGTACACCCTGATATACCATATACTAGGGACTTACAAGGGCACTCCAGATTCCAATCAGAGATGTGCCTAAGGCACATGGAAACCATTTTAGAGAGGAAGCAGCTAGGCTGGGGTTCTGATTAGCAGAGCCCCAGCCAGACTAAAGTCGAAAAACAGTGAAGCATCAGCAAAAGTGGGGGTACCCATGTGAAGCAGATCCTACTCTCCTACACAACCCCCCAAACGTAGGGACATTAAACTAACCTTGTCCAGTTAAGTCTTCATGTTCTAAGTGGAAGTACCTAGAGAGTCCATCTGCATTGGCATGGTTACTCCCAGGTCTATGTTCCACTGTGAAGTCCATCCCCTGTAGGGAAATGGACCACCTAAGCAGTTTGGGGTTTTCACCCTTCATTTGTTTTAGCCATAAGAGGGGCTTATGGTCTGTTTGAACAAGGAAGTGAGTACCAAACAAGTATGGCCTCAACTTCTTCAGAGCCCAGACCACAGCAAAGGCCTCCCTCTCAATGGCTGACCAACGTTTCTCTCTAGGGGTCAGCCTTCTGCTAATAAAAGCTACTGGCTGATCCTGACCTTCATCATTCAATTGTGACAGTACAGCCCCTACCCCCAATTCAGATGCATCTGTTTGGACAATGAACTTCTTGGAGTAATCAGGACTCTGTAGAATGGGAGCAGTGCACATGGCCTGCTTTAGGTCATCAAATGCCTTTTGACAGCTAACTGTCCACTGAACCTTTTGGGCATTTTCTTGGAAGTTAAGTCATTCAGGGGTGTCACTATTGATCCATACCCCTTGACAAATCTCCTATAGTACCCAGTCAGGCCTAAAAAGGCTCTCACCTGAGTCTGGGTAGTTGGAGCAGTCCAGTCCATGATGGTCTGGATCTTGCTCTGCAGTGGTTGAACCTGGCCTCCACCCACAAGGTGGCCCAGGTACACAACCTGACTCTGCCCTATCTGGCACTTTGTGGCCTTGATAGTCAGGCCTGCTTTCTGCAGGGCCTGCAAAACATTTCTGAGGTGGACCAGGTGATCCTCCCAGGTGGAGCTAAAGACAGCAATATCATCTAGATATGCTGCACTATAGGCTTCCAGACCTGTAAGGACTGTATTCACCAACCTCTGAAAAGTGGCAGGTGCATTCTTCAGACCAAAGGGCATCACCACAAATTGATAATGCCCACTAGGGGTTGAGAATGCTGTCTTTGGCTTTGCATCATCAGCTAGTCTGATCTGCCAGTAGCCAGCTGTCAGGTCAAATGTGCTTAGATACTTGGCTGAGGCCAAAGTGTCTATTAGCTCATCTGCCCTAGGTATTGGATGGGCATCAGTCCTAGTGACTGCATTGAGACCCCTGTAGTCCACACAAAACCTCATCTCTCTTTTCCCACCACTGGTGTGAGGTTTTGGCACAAGGACCACTGGACTAGCCCAAGGGCTATCTGAGGGTTCAATAACTCCCAAATCCAACATCTTCTGGACTTCTGTCCTGATACAGTCCCTGACATGGTCAGGTTGCCTATAAATCTTATTTTTAATAGGCAGACTGTCCCCAGTGTCCACTTCATGAGTGCACCAGGTGGTCTGACTTGGAGTCAGAGAGAACATATGTCTGTACTGGTTGAGCACTTGTCTACAATCAGTTTGCTGCTGAGCAGTGAGGCTGCCTGCCAAGGCTACACCATCCACTGACCCATCATCAGGGTTCTGTGAGAGCAGGTCAGGGAGTGGGTCACTCTCTTCCTCCTGTCCCTCATCAGTAGCCATGAGCAAGCCCATGTCTGCCCTGTCCACATATGGTTTTAATCTGTTGACATGGAGAACCCTGTGGGGACTCCTGGGTGTTCCTAGGTCTACTAAGTAGGTAACCTCACCCTTCTGTTCAACAATGGTATGGGGTCCACTCCATTTGTCTTGGAGAGCTGCTGGGGCCACTGGCTCCAACACCCACACCTTCTGTCCTGGCTGGTAAACAGTCAGTACAGCTCTTTGGTCATGCCAGGCTTTTTGAAGTTCCTGGCTAGCCTCAAGGTTTTTAGTTGCCTTTTTCATGTACTCAGCCATCCTGGAGCGGAGACCAAGTACATAGTCCACTATGTCTTGCTTTGGGGGCTTGAGAGGTAACTCCCATCCTTCCTTCACCAAGCACAATGGACCCCTGACAGGGTGACCAAACAAAAGTTCAAAAGGGCTGTAGCCAACCCCTTTTGAGGCACCTCCCTGTATGCAAATAAAAGGCAGGGCAAGAGTATGTCCCATCTTCGCCTAAGCTTCTCTGGGAGCCCTTTAATCATGCCCTTCAAGGTTTTGTTGAATCTCTCAACTAAACCATTGCATTGTGGGTGATAGGGTGTGGTGAACTTGTAAGTCACTCCACACTCCTTCCACATTGCTTTCAAGTATCCAGACATAAAGTTAGCACCCCTGTCTGATACAACCTCCTTAGGGAAGCCCACTCTTGAGAAAATTCCCAGGAGGGCTCTTGCCACCACAGGTGCTGTAGTGGTCCTAAGGGGAATAGCCTCTGGGTACCTGGTGGCATGATCCACTACCACCAGGATAAACCTGTGCCCAGATGCTGTTTGGGGATCCATGGGACCAACAATGTCAATCCCCACCCTTTCAAAGGGAACCCCCACCACAGGTAGTGGTATCAGGGGGCCTTTGTAGTGCCACCTGCCTTGCCACTGGCCTGGCAGGTTACACAGGAGCGACAAAACTCCTTGGTGTCTTCAGACATGTGGGGCCAGTGAAAGTGAGGGACAATTCTGTCCCAAGTCTTGTTCTGGCCCAGGTGACCTGCTAAGGGAATGTCATGGGCTAGGGTCAATAGGAAGCCCCTGAACTTCAGAGGTATAACCAACCTCCTGGTGGCACCAGGCTTGGGGTCTCTACACTCTGAGTACAAGAGTCCATCATCCCAATACACTGTATGGGGACCACTAGCTTTCCCAGCAGCCTCAGCAGCAGCTTGCTGTCTGAGGGGTTCAAGAGAGGGGCAGCTCTGCTGCTCCTGGCTCAGATCTGCCCTGGAAGGGCCCCTGTCCCTAAGAACTCAACCTGATCAGGCTCAAGCTCCTCTGGGACAGTTCCTTCCTCAGGACTGAGATCATCTCCCTGAAGAGACTGATCTTCCTTCTGAGCCAAGGGGGAAGGCACTGCCTTTACCCTACTACTCCTCTTCTTGGAGGGCACTTGGTCCATTATTCCAGAATCCAAGGCCTGTTCAGTGTTAGACATTTTGGCCTGTGACCTGGTCACAGCAAACACATCTGCAGGGATGCCCAGCATTTCTGCATGGGTCCTGAGCTCCACTTCTGCCCAAGCTGAAGTTTCTAGATCATTGCCAAGCAAGCATTCAACTGGTAGGTCTGCACTTACCACAACCTTCTTAAGGCCAGTTACCCCTCCCCAGGAGAAGTTAACAACTGCCAGAGTATGGTCTGTTCTGACGTTGCTAGCATTGGTCACTTGGTACATTTCACCAAGTATAATCTGCCCAGGATCCACAAGATCTTGTGTCACCATGGTGACACTTGCTCCTGTGTCCCTAAATGCCAAAGCCTCTTTTCCATTTATTAATGGCTGTTGCCTGTACTTGCCCAGATTACTGGGACTCACAGAGGAGGTCACATCCATGCCTCCATCACAGACTAGGACAGCCTGAGTGAGTTCTCTGACTAGGTCAGAGCCCATCTCCTTACCCAGGGTCAACCCTACTAAACCCTTGGCTTGTGTAGTCCCACCACCAACTGTAACTGCACTAGGGGGAGCAGGTGCCTTAGGGGCATTGGTGGGGGCTGGAGTAGAGTCTTTGGACTTGGTGCAATCACTGGTCCAGTGGGTCTTTTGCTTACAGACCTTGCACCATGGTTTCTTTTGGCCTTTCCCTTTGTTAGACTGTGAATCCCCACCTGAAGAAGATTTTTGGGGGCCTTGTGAAGACTTCTGGTCTTTACCCTTCTCCCCACCCTTATCAGAGTTCTTAGAATCTTGCTTCTTTGGGTCACCACCTTGGTTCTGTACCTTCTGCCTCACCCTGGTTCTGACCCATTTGTCTGCCTTCTTTCCCAATTCTTGGGGAGAGGTCAGATCAGAGTCCACCAGGTACTGATGCAACAGCTGATTTTGACAGTTATTAAGAATCTGCTCCCTCATGATAAGATTGTACAATCCTGTGAAGTCACATACCTTACTGCCCATCAACCAACCTTCCAGAGCCTTAGCAGAACAATCCACATAGTCCACCCAGTCTTGAGTCTGTGCTTTTGGGTATCTCTGAACTTTAACCTGTATTGTTCAGTTGTTAGGCCAAACCCATCAATCAGAGCACTCTTCAAGACTTTGTAATTGTCAGCATCCTCTTCTCTTACAGTGAGGAGCTTGTCTCTACCTTTGTCTGCAAAGGAGAGCCACAAGATTGCTGCCCACTGCTCCTGAGGGACCCTCTGTACTTTACAGGCCCTCTCCAGTGCAGTTATCCATTTGTGGATGTCATCCCCACTCTGGTAGGGAGGGACAATCTTGCTCAGGTTTCTATGGTCATAAGACCTTTCCCTATCTCTGGGGAAATTGTTGCCACCATGGGACTCTAGTCCCATCTTTTTCTTTGCTTTTCAAGCTCTAGGGACTCCCTGTCTATAGCCAACTGCTCTCTTCTGAGCTTCAACTGAGCTTCTCCATATCTGAGCAGTCTCTCTTTCCTTTCATGAGAGGATTCCCTCCTATGAGAGGAAACAGAGGTCCCTATTGAGGTGTCAGAGTGGTTAGACTCCTGAGAAGGAGATCTAGGCCTTCTGGGCACACTCACAATTCTTCCTGGGGGGCAAAGGGGAGGTCATTCTGATCCTCCTCCTCCTCCACAGGAGGAATTGGGTTTTCCAGGTCAAGGTCATTTTCACCTTCCTGGCCAGTTTCAGAGGGGGGCCCTGGGTTTCTTCACCCCTGACCCCTTCCTCATTTTCTGCCCCACCCTCTCTGCCTACCCCTTCAGACCCTAGGGGTCTGCTGAGATCATCTGACAGTAGCACCTCCCTGAGGTGTTGGGTGCTGGCACTTTTGCCTGCCTTCAGCTTCCTAGTATTGCACAATGCTCTCAATTCCAAGAATGGGAGATTATCATACTTGGAGGGAAGAAGCCCACTGGCTTCTGGCAAGGACTCACTAGGTCCTGGCTTTGAAGACATTACTAGTGAGGTGTGGTGTATGCACTACCTACTCTAGTGTGGCCTACTAAACTCTCTTGAGTTGTAGAAAGGGTGTGCTATCCCTTAACACACAACTCTAAGTTCAGTAGAACTTACTGTATCCTAAGCTTGATTTATATGTACCTAAGGTACCCTTAGTGGTTTTCAGTTGATCAATTCAATTGAGATTATCTGGTAAAACAATAGCAAGCTGGAATCCCACACGCGGCACACCAATGTGAGAAGTTGGCCTGGTATATGCTGTCCACTACTTATAGTGGGCACCTTGCACCAGTCCAAACAACCCCTTATTGGAGCTAGGTTAAAGACAACCTTTATTGAAAGCTATCCTAGTGGTAGCTATGGAGAGCAGCCTTCAGGCTAAGTCTTGAAGGAATGTAAAGCAGCTTGTTTTACCAGTCTATAATCTCTTGAGTGACCAAATGAAAGAGGACCACACCAGGTATATATTCAAAATATATGTATTTATTGCTAAACACACCCCTCTAGTCTCTTTATGAGGCTAGAGTTCGAAGTACATAAGTTATAAGTTAGTTATCAACAGTAATAGCACAAATACACGTTTGAGCCCTAGGGGCGTACCAAACCATATACCAATAAAGTGGTATAAGAACCACGACTGAGCTAGACACAAGGCCTAGAGCCTGTAGAAGTGCTTGGACCACAAGGAACCACCCAAGGTAGTGACACAGGGGACCCACGGGGGACGCGTGCAGTGTGAGAAAACAGCCGCGAATCGCCGTTGACTTCTATGGGGAACGTCGCGGTTGGAATTTTAAAGAAAAGGGACACTTAGAGGAGGACTTGGAGCAAACCCCTTTAGAACTGGGGTGTTCTAGAGTCTATACCCACGGGAGCACCGGAGTACTCGAGTTACCTCACCCAGGGAAGCCGGGTGCATAGGTGTCTTTCGGGGTCGGGTTTCGTCGTCGTTTTCAATGGCGATCTGCTGCAAAGTGCTGCTGGCGGCCAAGTCGAAAGTGTTCGGGTGGATCCAAAAGTGGATCGAAGATCTGAAGAACCTGAAAGCAGAGGGGACAGAGTCTGGGTCACTAGCCAGTGACCAGGGGGGCGATGAGCGGATGCCCACTGATGTCGGGTGCTTCAGGTAGGTTGATGGTCGTCTTGACTCTTCAGCCACGAGGTCCAGGAGGCGTCGACGATGACCAGGAGCTGGATTCGAGCTGTCCGATGACGTCTGTCGATTGCTGAGGTGTCGGCGACCGGATTGGACCCAACAAGCCTTGGCAACGGCAAGTCTCGTGGAAATAGAAGAAGGACGGTGGTGCAGACCAGCAAGGTCTGAGGGACTCACCCAGCAAGGGTAAGTCAGGGCAAGCCTGGAGCAACCAGGGAAGCCCAATTAAAAGAAGAGTTGCCTTCAGGAGGGCCCACTAGCCAACGGACTAGTGACCGCAAAGGAGCCTCGAGTGGACGCACTTGGAGCTGGCTCACGGGACACTCGTAGAGTGGAGGCCAGTGATCTGCGGTGCAGTCGGTGCTGGAGGCGGGAGCTACTCGAAGCCCAAAGCACAACTTCATGGGAGACCAGGAAGAGGATGCACTTACAAATGCGCTCAGTGTCCAGGGGTCACGGTTCCACGTTATCCACAATAGCTACGGGCCTCAGCTTTGATGGGGACTTAGGGCAGCCTCTGGGAAGTCTGGAAATCCACCTCTGGTGATGCAAAGACTTCGGCATCCGGCGGGAGCTTCAGCGATGCAGACCAGACAATTGCTTCGTTGGTGCCTGCCAAGCAGGGGAGTCACTCCTTGACCCCAAGGGAGATTCTTCAGTCCTCTAATCTTAAAGTAGAGCGTTGAGGGTCCAGGATTCTGTATCAGAGTTTCGTCCAGGTAAATCTAAAGTCCTAAGGACTGGGGTCCCATACTTATACTAAGTTAGGGGTTGGACATACTCTGGGGACCCACCTATGGGAGGGTCAGGGAAGAGGGGTGGTTACACCCATTCCCTTTATCCAGTTTCGCGCCAGAGCAGGGGCTGGAAGCCCCTGAACCAGTTTGAACTGGGGTATGCACAGGGACACCAAGTGTGTCCCCAGTGCAGGACTTCAAAGCACCAGAGGGTGCTCCCGCCCAGCCCCAATACACATTATCCTGTCTGGGGAGGTGGTTACACCTCCCTGGGACAGGAAACCTATTGTCCAGGCCTCCCCTGCCGGAGTTTCAGTCAGCAGCAGGAGGCCAGACCCGTGTCTGTGGCAGCGGCATCCATTTTGTGATGCCAGGGCTTGGAAAGAAGTTACCGGGCAGGCCGGTGTGTACATGTCTCTCCCTCTAGAAGGGTGGAATGCTACCCCCGCCACCAGAACTGGCGGGGGGTAGTATTCCAAGATGTTTGACACCAAACACGACATGTTTCCGTGCAGCCATCCCAAAGTTAGCATTTAACGCGAGGTTATAATGCGCTTAAGAGTATATGGTCAGGCTGCACTACAAACAGCATCAGAGAAGGGTCTCTGAACGCTGCAGAGGGGCTCTGCTCATGCAGGGGCACCCTCTCACATAGGAACCAAGCACTCTGCCTTCAGGATTGACAAGGCCTGCCATAGGAGTGACTTATAGGTTTATATGTGTGTCTGTAGGTAGTGATATAGGTAACTGTTAGAAATGGGGTCTCTGGTTGGTAGTGGATGGCCACTGTCCAAGCAGGGACCCTTCTTTCTAAGTCAGAGTGAAGGGCTGCACCCCTTTGACAACCCCTATTCCACCCTGTGGTAACGTAGCACGAGCAGTTAGGCTAATCTCAGAGGCAGTGTGTTAAGCATTTATGACCATACACAGTAATACAGTGAGGAGCACTACAAAGGGACACAACACAGGTAGGTATCAAAAATAATTATCTTTATATATAGGTTTATCACAAGACCAAATAACGAAAAAGCCACAATACTGTAAAGAAATGATATTCTCTTGATGCTGCAAAAATAGTTCAATTGGGGATGCAAAGTTCAGGGCAGTGGTCTCTACGACCCTTTTACTCACAGTTCCTGGGTGTGGGTGTCAATAATCCACAAAATGCCGCTAAGGCGTGATAGCGATGTGTTTCCTCATGCTCCTGGTCGCGGCGGCTCGCAAACGGACCTTAGCGATGGTTTCGAGGCCCGCAAATGTGCGGGGCGATGATCGGGTCAGCGAGCGCTCAGCGGCAGCAGCGCGATGGATTTCCGGGCGCTCTTCGGCTGCGGCGGCTCGCAAACGGGCGATAGCGATGGTTCCAAGGTCCGCAAACATGTGGGGCGATGACGTTGGGCAGCGAGCACTCAGCGGCAGCGGCGCGATGGATTTCCGAGCGCTCTTCGGCTGCGGCAGCTCGCTAACGGGCGTTAGCGACGAAATGGCGATCTGTAAGCGGGCGGGGTGATGATTTGGTCAGCGAGCACTCAGCGGCAGCCGTGCGACGGATTTCTGGACGCTCCTCGGCTGCGGCGGCTCGCTAACAGGCTTTAGCGACGAAATGAAGTCTACTGGGCCTGAGACTTCAGTCAGGAGGCTAGTTCTCTCTCTAGCCCTTGGGTGATTGCAGGTTCAAGATTAAAAAGTTCTCTTACAGCTCCTTTTCCTCTTCTTTCCAGTCCAATGGCAACTACTGCAGGCCAATCCAGGGAACAGCACACAACACAAGGACAGTCCTCTCCTGCAGCTTCCTTCAGTTCCACGGACAGAGGTTGGTCTTGAGATCCAGGGGCAATACAAATTGTAGGGGTTTGGGCACAACTATTTATACCCCAAAAGTCTTTGTTCTTCCAAGCTACCAGGCACTGAACCCAGCCAGAACCAGTTCTGCATCTTCTCTCTCAGAAAAGGGGGCCTGCTATCAGACACACAGCAGGAGGTGGAGCCAGCATTCCTCTTGCCAGGCACAGCCCCATTCAGGTCAAGCAGCTGCCCCTCCCCTCACTCAGGAAGGAGACCTCTCTATTCAACCCAGGTCTGACTCAGCTCACCCTGCCCCTCTAAAACCAGACAGTCAATACACAAGACAGCAGAGCACACTGGAAGGCTTAGGCAAGAAAATACTCACTTTCTAAAAGTAGTATTTTCAAACACAGAACATAAAAATCAACTCTACTAAAAGAGGTATTTTAATATTCTGAGCTCAGGCATACTAAATTCGTTTTTCTACCATGTTCCTGGGCTCAGGTAGGACTATAGGGTGTAATAGTCAAACCGCCCATTCTGGCCTATGGGGAACATGTAGCCTTACAGTAGTGAAAAACGAAATGGGGTGTAATTCACTACCAGGACATGCTACATACACCAGGGCATGTCCTACCTTACACATACAATGCACCCTACCATAAGGGGGACTTACATGATGCCAAGGGAAGGTTCAGGGGCTGGGAAGTGGGTGCACTTCACAGCCAAGATGGCAGTTCTGGACTGCCCACAGACTCTGCAGTGGCAGGTCTGAGACACAATTTACAAGCTGTTTCTGTGGGTGGCACAACCCAGTGCTGCAGGCCCACCAGCAGCCTTTTGGTTTACTAGCCCTGGGCACACACAGGCCACATTACTAGGGACTAACAGGTAGACCAAATAAGCCAATCAGGGAGACATCAATTCATATGTTATCTTTACACAGGGAGCATCCGCGCTGCGGCACTGAATGGCAGTGGCGCAGCGCCCAGAGCATCTATCACCAGAAAAAAACAGAGGAGGCACAGTGAAAAAATGGAAGGGAGACTCACGCCAATGGTGCCAGGTCTAACAGTAACCTATATCACAGTAAAGGGTGCATGCACCACCTTACCCAGGCTGCAGTAGCAGACCTGAGGTGTCCTTTTGGCTGGCCTTCCAGGGGTGGCACAATACATGCTTCAGCCCCTGGCAGGCCTCTGAGGTACCTATGCCCTGGGGACATAGTATACCATATACTAGGGACTTACAAGGGCACTCCAGATTCCAATCAGAGATGTGCCTAAGGCACATGGAAACCATTTTAGAGAGGAAGCAGCTAGGCTGGGGTTCTGATTAGCAGGGCCCCAGCCAGACTAAAGTCGAAAAACAGTGACGCACCTCAAAAAGTGGGGGTACCCATGTGAAGCAGATCCTACTCTCCTACAACCATCAACTACAGTAAGGAACAGATCGATTTTTTGGACATCAACTTCTTTGTGCAAAACAATTGCATTCAGAGTACCATTCATCATAAGAGTACTGCTTGTAATAGCACTCTACACTTCCCTAGTGCACACCCTAAACATGTAATTAACAACATCTCTTATGGAGAAATGGTGCGCATTAGGAGGAACTGTAGTACTGATGAGAACTTTAACAGGCATATTAATGAGACCAAGCATCGTTTCCTGGCGAGGGGATACCTTCCAGGTAATCTGGAGAAGGCAGAGAGGAGGATTTCCAAAATGCCCAGAGAAACTACCTTAACAGTAAAAGTCCCTAAGAAAACAAAGATGGCTCCGGTCTCCTTTAATACACAATATAACAATCGGAGTGATAGGGTGTACAATGTGCTGAGGAAACACTGGCTCCTTCTCACTGACATACAGAGTCTAAAAGAGACCTTAGCTCCTAGACCCAGAGTGACATACAGAAGGGGGAAGAACTTAAGAAACTTGCTATGTCCCAGTTATATCACTACACCTAGGACGGAAACCTGGTTGCCTCATACAACCAAGGGTTTTTATACTTGTAAAGACTGCAATGTATGCAGACTGGGGAAGGACAAAACTAAGACATTCAGTTTTAACACCGGTCGAGTACACAACATCAACCATCTGATCAATTGCAAGACGAAATATGTCACTTACATTGTGGGCTGCCCGTGTAATAAGATCTACGTGGGCAGCGCCATAAGGCCACTGAAAATGAGAATCCAGGAACATACACGTGCGATACGTAATGGTGATCTTAAATACCCCCTAACTTTTCACATGCAGGAAAATCATGCAATCTGCAGAGGGGGGGGATAGGGAATTATCCTTAAGACAAAATGAGGCGGGCTGGATTTGTAAACTTCGCAGTGTGGAACTTGGTCATAACAGTGATGACGAGTTACACTATTTCTTGTAACAACATGGTCATCTCTTCGATCTCTGCTTGCTCACCGTTGTCTTTCATGTTGGATGATTCGAACTGGGGTTATATGTACTGCCATGTATATTTAATTCAATGTACACTACTAAAACTCTGTATAGGCGGATACTTGGCTGATATGGTCCCTGAACATATGTATTTGTATATATTGCAGTTCTCATTAGCCTCTTGATGTCACCTAGGTTTTTACTAAAATTACGCTGAAATTCGCATGTATCACTAAATAGGCTGTGATTTGATCATACACAACAACTTGTATAATGCAGCTCCTCCCTACCCTCTTGTGGTTACCGTTGTAGACAAGAAGGATTTCGAATGCTATATGTTGAGTAATGTACATTTTGGTCTTAGGGATGTTGTGTGCGTCCCCCAATCATGATTTATGTGCCCCCACCCTTTTATTGTCATCCCTGTAGATATAAAGGAATCTGAATGTATAGATGTGGAGTCAATATTCATCTTATTTATAAACGATACTTAGTTCTGATTCTTTGACATCATATATTATTACATAGTACATCATGGGCTTTGGAACGTGGTGTGCGTTCCTCAATTACAAATGATATGCCCCCCATTTGTTCTTTTTTTTTTATATTTCTATTTTTCTTTGTTCACCCTCTATCACTCATGGCTTCTTTTCTGTGGTACTTTGATAAACGTTGTCTCAGATTAAGGGGTACTTTATGTACTTATTGTATTTAGGTGTCTCTCAGTCGCTTCCATATCTTCGAACCATTCTAAGATGGCGCCCATCACGTCCACACCATTTGTCTTCATGCATAGTGTGTGATACATGATGACTCATTTTATGTGGTCTATCACTGTATGTGGCAACTGTAGGGGCTTTTTTAACCTTATGGCCTGATATCACTTGGTGCTTGCAGTCACTGGTGATTATGCCGCAATTCGAGAGGCTATTATTACAATCCGTATCCACTCTGATTTTTCTAACATGGCAGTCATTCTTTTACGTCGCCTATGTGATGTTTTAACCTGCTCCCTTTACCTCTGACAATAGGTTTTGCCCCTTTTTCTTTGTTAAATTTCATGTTAACACACTTTTCATTATTATTTTTTTATCGAATTTGAAACCCGTCACGGAATTTATATTAATTTAGTCACCTTTTCCGTATTCTCTATATTTGCCTATTTTAGGTTTATTGTCCTTACTCACTGTGATTCCTATCATTGATTCATACTTACGCGGCCTTTTTATTCTTTGACAAGGGAATACCGGTCTCAGATAGGCTTTATGTACCATTCAAAGATGGCGGTTATAAACACACCGCCACGGTACTTCGGTATGTCTGCAGCTTTGGGACACACCTCCTACAGCTGTTCGGAGCTTTATAATAATTTCGCGGGCTTCAAATATGGTTAAGCTACGTGGTGTCAGTCTTTCCCGACGACACTTCGGAAGGAGGCAAGACTGGGTCACGGTTTCAGGCTTATCATGGTAGGTCCGCGTACGTGTGTTCCCCGTGTGCTTTTTGTTAACCGTACAGGGTGGGATTGGGTTCCCCGGTACTATGTTTGTCTGCTTAGCAGGGTCGGGATTGCCTTTCCCCTCGCACTGTGATGATTGGATGCTCGAAGGGGTGTTGGAGAGATGCGTTTTACTTTCTCCCGTTAATGGTAGCTCTTGCCTGTGGTCCCAGAATCCTCTAGATAAATATAGCTATATATGTCTAAATTGGCTTTTTTAAGTTTGTGACTGAGCATTTTCCACCCTATACCATGGCTGCCGACACTATTGACCTATATTATTAGGTCTTTAGGTGCACCGATATAAGCCAGAAGCAAGTTGCTAATAAAAACTCTTTTATTATAGGTTTGGAACCTGTGATTGCTCCTACTTATTGGTCTACCTCACATTTGAGTGACTGAATGAATTTTGTTACCTGGACTTATTTGGCTCTGGGGTTTTCGTTAACGCGAAGCACATTTGCTCTCATATAAAGTGAGTATTTAATATGGTCTTTAAAATACCGCCATGTCTCAGAGTCATAACTGACATGTTCTCTGGGGTTACTGAGTTATGTTATTCTTTTTCCTCGCCCAGATAGAGTGGACACGGATTTGCCCATTTCCTCTTGCTGTTTTTATCCATCATGGACACCCCGACGTTACATGTTAGGAGTGCCTCATACATGGTGGGTATTATTGTCTGCTCACTCCCGCTCACTGAATTCGTCTCCTTTTCTTTCCCCACTATTTACACTTATCAGTTTAGGACGGTTTCGACCGATCAGTGCCACTTTCCGGTGGGTTCTTTTGGTTGTCTAGTTCTCCTTTCTCAAGTCTAACGTTTGTTTCTTTCTCTATATCCCTGGAGTGTTGTTTCCGCACAGGGGTATTTTCACTCTTTTCTGGACTCTTTTTCACAGTACTTCCACTGCTGGGGAGAATGATATTGCTTTTCACTACATGGTAATGGAACATAGGTAGATTTATACATACTCATTGTAAAGATATTGATGTATTGTGTTATGTCTCTGTGAGTTATTGTACATGTGGTTATTGTTCTGTAATAGCGTATGTATACAGTTGGTCCTGTCACAATGTATTTGTTCCCTTGGTCATATTGTAAAGTTTTGTGTCCTTTTTTAAATGTTTTTATTGTCTTTTATTGTATTGATGTGTGTATATATATCTGTTACTCTACAGCCCTGAAGAAGTCCATTTGTTTGGACGAAACTCATCAGCTGTTCATCTCAACTTGATCTGTTTAATATTTTGAATAAATAAATGAAGATTTGAAGAAACAACCTTGGACACGGATCTGATAACTTGCTGTGTGATTGTTTTCAAATGTGGTGCACCATTTGCTCTAGTTAAACATTGTTATTTGGTTCTGTTTCCATCATACCCTGAACCAATTTTGCTGTTTTTGGCTATTTGCAGTATCTGTTTCTGTCCCTTGTTTTCCAACATTTCCGTTCCTATGTTAGCCATAGTTCATAGTCTCCTGTCAGCACTCTCCTTGATCTGCCATGTTATATGCAGACTCCTTGCCTTGTGTTCTGTGATCCTGTGTGTCTGCATATGTTTGTCTTGCCTTGTTTGAGTGCAGATCTTTCCTAGCCTTATTTTCAGTATTTCAGTCCTGTTCCTGACCCGGATTCCAGTCCTGCTTTTGCCTGAGCCCAGTTTCTGTTTTGGTGTTCCTTGTTCTGTTCCCTGTCATTATATCTTGTATTATTCTGATTTTCATTGCTTCCAAGGGTGCCAGTTAGATTCCAAGGCTTGTGCCTTTGCCACAGAGAACCACCCAGCGCTGGGTGTCTCTCAGAACTCTGTGAGATTATTCTGCTACTTGCTTTTGTATAAGAACTTTTCATCTCACAGAGAGATCTTTTCCGAGGTGCAGGCAAACTATCATTAATGATGGTTTGTCTATTGTTTCCCTGCTTTACCTTCCTGTTGTACTTGTGTTTTCCCTGCAGGATTCTAGTTTCCTATTCACTGCCTGTTCCAACCTGCTTCAGTCCTCTGCTTCTGTCCTACTTCCCTTCCGGCCTTCAGGGACTCTCTTGTTTATATTACACTCCAGTTATCCAGTCTTGTCCCAGTCTCACCCAGCTAGTCCTCTGACTGACCACCCTGCTAGACCCCTGACAAAACTAGATGAGAATAAATAAATAAATTACACACTTGTGGCCTTCGGCCAAGGGAAGTGGGCAATCTAAAACATTAAAAAGATGCTGAAAACGAGTACAAAGCATGGATGCTGGTCTGAAGCGGCCATTTGAAGTTGTCCTAGAGAGTTGCCACTGCCAGAAGGAAAAGATTTGTTCTTCACCGTTGGCCTCAGCACGGGGATACAATCACAGACTGCATTTTGCAGGAGTCTCTACGATGATACTAGCCCAGTACTGGCTCAGCCTCAAGCATGAAGGATTGAGACAAGGGAGGCTGCTTCCAGACCCACTGCTATCCTCACGGAAACACTCAGTTGGCACAAGAGCTACTACCTAAAGAGTTACTACCCAAGGAGTTACTCAGTTATAGTGCTTGAGGCTGACAAAGGCTTGAAGGATCTGCGGGGGGGTCTCTTGATGGACCCATTAACTGGACTGTTGTTGCTTTCTACAGGCTGAGAACATGACAATTAATGACGATTGTAGTCCACGTCATGTGCCCACCTGTCTGTGTGGGGGAGCTCACCTTGCACCCCAGAAAGGGCTGTTTCACTCTTTGTTCAAGAGCGGAAGAGAGGTCTCAGGGGACTCTGAGAAGACATCTCACAACCTGGTATTTGATGCATGGATGGGGTCTGAACTGGTCCCTACTGAAAGCCCCCAGTGGTCCAGTCAAAGGACTTTCAAGAGTGACCAAACTATTGGGGCAGAGAGCGAAGGACATGGTCTGTGCGCCTAAAACGTGCCATCTATTCACTGACTTGAGATCTTCTGTGTGTACGTACAACACTGATCTAGGAAAAGCTGTACAGTGACAAATAGGACTTTTTCTTGTATTTCAACCTTTCCGCTCGCTGCTACAATGTAAATAAAGACAGAAGGGTAGAAAGGCAGGAAGGAACCATTCTTGAAGGCGAGGGTGCCATAATTTTGCACAATAAAAAATACCACACGTATGGCCACGGGTTGAATTTCCCCTTCAATAGTACCTCTAGAGTAACAGTGCCGCCCGCACGCCAAATATCACGAATGTTCATGATATTTGGTGTGTGGATGGCACTGTTACTCTAGAGGTACTATTGACGGGTACGTTCAACCAGTGGCCATATGTATGGATTGAGCGTAACAAAAGGACATATTGACGATATATCCTCTAAGAGGAGGAATCCTATCTACATAATAATTTCATGCATGACTAAGTGGGAACACTCCGATTCTTTACATGTGGAAGCCCTGACGAAGTTCAAGTAACACAAATTAAACAAAACGCATTGGCTGGACGTTTTATATGAAAAAAGATCAGAAAATAAAATAAAAAGGAATATCCATCACAAAATTGCCTGGCTTATTATTTTGGATAAGAATATTACCGGTGCACCATTACGTATCAAGTACAATTCTCTATTCTGCAGAGCAGCTGTACCAAACAACGGTAGGTACAGGAATTGTTGTGCACAGACAGTTTAATAAAGAAGAAACAGAAAGTGAGGTGCAGTATCTGTGGTCCGCCGTTGTGGTTTTGAAGTGGTTGGTTTGAACAAATAAAAAATACCACATCCACTCCATGGAATGCCATGTCAAGGTAAGTGGCTGTGGCATGAAGAATAGTAAATATATACCTACCTTCAGGATGTTGTGGAAGGAGAGATATTGGATGTAATATTTTGAGATTGTTGACCACAATGCAGTGAGATACAACCACTTGAAATGGCTCATATTCCTGTTCCTCCCCACCTCACAGGTCAAAATAGACTATTTTTTATGACAGAAAAGGGAAGAGTAATTCAACCATATAATACGCTGAGTGTTGACTTGGCCTGGAAACAGCCACCATCTTCCCAGAAATGTATAGGCAAATACAAGAGCGCGAGTGTTGGGTGGGAAGACTCTACTCAGTTCTCCAATTACAAAAAAGTACACTATTCCAGAGGCTCAAAGGACTGGTTCCAGTTACAGAGTGGAAAGGAGTGGGCAACAGAACATGTGCGCAAGGTGGTAGGTGTATTCACTTCTTCAAAGTTCCCAAAAAATGGCAGATGAATGCCGACAGGCTGGTAGCTGTCTAAGTTCCTAATAATTATTAGAACATTGGAATGTTGTGAGCTCCATTGAGGACAATGGAGTAGCTCCGGGCTTATAATGGCTGGTAGGCTGAAACTCCAACATTCTTGCCTTCATGTTTTTGCCCTTTTAATTTAAAACATTCTACCCTTAGTGGGTGGAATGTTCTGATAGTTTTATAGCCCTTCTACCTCGGGCTCTACCAGTTGTTAACGTCCCTCTCCCTCGTTATAGACCCTCGCCTGTGGCTCGGGCCTATAACTTGGGTTCAGGGCCTTTAACAGCTGGTATAGCACTCATCAGCAGGCTATAAGGCTATATTAAGATAGCCCCTGACTGGTGACTCTTGATTTTTTTTATCTGTCGTATATTGGTCATTATCCCTTTTCCCTACGAGACTAGTGTCCATTTCCGTTAGGCAGCCAACTCCCAATAATGAATCACAAGGTTCTCAATTTCATACTCAGTGATCGCTTACCGTCAGAGGGATCCCTTACCGTCACATTCCAGAGAGGAGAGATCAATTTGAAAGCTTCCCAGCATGTTTCCATTGGTCAATGCATTGATGATGGCGAGCAGAATATCCGCGGGAAATTGGGTCTCAGTGCCCTCAGCAAAGTGTAGCAACATACCAACCACAACGGAGCCACTCCTGCAAACAGAGGATCTGGAGATGAGAATGTATCTAAAGATATGAGGTTGGCAGAGCTTCAGCCTTCATGTGCCCATCTGTAGGTCCCATAATCACATATAAGGTCCATAAACAGCACTAAAGGCAGGAGATCCAGACCAGCGTTGTGTAAGGCCCTTGAAGCTTGATGTGGAGATGTGTGGTGAGGAAATGCTCCACTTTCAGTAGAAAGTGCTAAATCAAGCAGAGAATGCATCAGTAATTCTGTCCGCCACAGTGAAGTATGGCACTTCATACAGCACTTTGATGCATCTAGAGCGTTAAATTACTCACTTTAATGGCACTTTATTTACCAAAGGATGAAAGGTGTGACCTCCCAATCACTGCAGAACACGGAGAAACAGTTACCAATAACTTGCGCAGCCATTATGTTGGCTAAGTGAGTTGTTCTTCTTCTTACCTAAGCAGACACAGAGGGTGGGGGGTCTGAGCAGAGACTGCCCTGAGGGGACTAGATAGAGCAGCGTTCAGAGGATGGTCCTGAGAAATTTGTCGGGAAGGGATGGCCAAGGGCAGAGTCTAGAGGAGGCTTCTAGCAGAGGCTGGAGGAAGAGTTGGGGTGCAGACTGGAGAAGATTCTGAGCAGGTACTGTGGAAGGAACGGGCAGGAAGTGGGGGAAATTGCTGAGTAGGAAAATGAGGTACAATAGGCGCAGGGACTGGATTTGGGCCCCCGAGAAGTAAATAGAAGAGGGTAGGCCCCTGAGAGGAGTTTGGAAGAGGTTAGACCTCTGAGAAGAGTGTGTAAAATTTTATATCCCTGAGAAGACAGTGGAAGAGGTTAGACCTTGAGAAGAGAGTGTAAATGTTAGATCCCTGAGAAAAGAGCGAAAGAGGTTAGGCCTGTTAGAAGAGAGTGTAAAATGTTAGATTCCTGAAAACCGAGTGGAAGAGGTAAGACCTCTGAGTAGAGAGTGTAAAATGTTAGATCCCTGAGAACCGAGTACAAGAGGTTAGACCTCTGAGAAGAGTGTGTAAAATGTTAGATCCCTGAGAACCGAGTAGAAGAGGCTAGGCCCCCAAGGAGGAGGAGAGAGTAAAAGAGGTTAGACTCCTGAGAAGAAAATGGAAGAGGTTAGGCCTCTGAGAAAAGCGTGACAGATGTTAGAAATATGAGAAGAGAGTGGAAGAGGTTAAACCCCAGAGAAGAAACTGGAAGAAGATAGACCCCGAGAAGAGAATGGCTGAGGTTGGATCCCAGTGCTGAGTGTGGAAGAGGTTGGACAACTGAGAAGAGAGAGAGAGAGGTTAGATTCCTGAGCAGAGAGAGGAAGAGGTAAAACCACAGCGCAGATGGTAAAAGATGAAGAGATTAGACCTGTGTGAAGAGAGTGGAAGAGATCAGACCCCAAAGGATAGGGTGGAAGAGATTAGACCTCAGAAGAGAGAGTAGAGGAGATTAGAGCCGAGGGAAAGAGTGAAGAGGTTAGACCCCGAAGGAGAGAGCGAAAGAGATTAGACCTCTGTTAAGAGAGTTGAAGAGATTAGACCCCAGAGGATGGAGTGGAAGAGATTAGACCCTGGAAAAGAGAGTGGACGAGATTACACCTCTGAACAAAGAATGGACGAGTTTAGACCCCTGAGCAGAGAGAGGAGGAGGTTAGACCTCAGCGGGTAGACCCCAGAGGACAGAGTGGAAGAGATTAAACCTCTGTGAAGAGAGTGGAAGAGGTTAGACTCGAAATGAGAGAGTGGAGGATATTAGAGCCACGGGAGAGAGGGGAAGAGGTTAGACCCAGAACAAGGGAGTGGAGGAGATTAGGGCCGAGGGAGAGAGTGGAAGAGGTTAGACCCTGAAGGAGAGAGCGGAAGAGATTAGACCCCAGAGAAGAGAGTGGAAGAGATTAGACCCCGGAGGAGAGAGTGGAAGAAATTAGACCCCGCAGACAGAGTGCAAGAGATTAGATCCCGGAGGACAGAGAAGAAGAGATTAGACCCCGGAGGAGAGAGGAGATTAGACCTTTGTAAAGAGAGTGGAAGAGGTTAGACCCCAAACAAGAGAGTGGAGGAGATTAGACCTCTGTGAAGAGAGTGGAAGAGCTTAGACCCCGGATGAGAGAGTGGAAGAAATTAGACCTCTGTGAAAAGAGTGGAAGAGGTTAGACCCCTGAGCAGAGAGAGGAGGAGGTTAGACCTCAGCGGGTAGACCCCAGAGGACAGAGTGGAAGAGATTAAACCTCTGTGAAGAGAGTGGAAGAGGTTAGACTCTGAATGAGAGAGTGGAGGATATTAGGGCCGGGGAGAGAGTGTAAGAGGTTTGACCCTGAAGGAGAGAGCGGAAGAGATTAGACCCCGGAGGACAGAGTGGAAGAGATTTGACGCCAGAGGAGAGAGTGAAAGAGATTGGACCCCGGAGGACAGAGTGGAAGAGATTAGACCCCCGAGGAGAGAGGGGAAGAGGTTAGACCCCGAAGGATAGAGTGGAAGAGATTAGACCCCAGAGAAGAGAGTGGAAGAGATTAGACCCCAGAGAAGAGAGTGGAAGAGATTAGACCCCAGAGAAGAGAATGGAAGAGATTAGACCCCGGAGGAGAGAGTGGAAGAGATTAGACCCCTGAGCAGAGAGAGGAAGACGTTAGACCTCAAAGCAGAGGGTAGAAAATGGTAAACCTGGAAGAAAGAATGGAAAGGATTAAACCCCGGAGATGAGAGTGGAAGAGATTAGACCCCAGAAGAGAGATTGGAAGAGATTAGACCTCTGTTAAGGGAGTGTAAGAGGTTAGACCCTGTATGAGAGAGTAGAAGAGATTAGAGACCAGGGGAGAGAGTTGAAGAGGTTAGACTTTGAACAAGAGAGAGTGGAGGAGATTAGAACCGGGGGAGAGAGTGGAAGAGGTTACACCCCGGAGGAGAGAGTGGAAGAGATTAGACCCCGGAGGAGAGAGTGGAAGAGATTAGACCCCGGAGGAGAGAGTGGAAGAAAATAGACCCCACAGACAGAGTGCAAGAGATTAGACCCCGGAGGACAGAGAAGAAGAGATTAGACCCCAGAGGAGAGAGTGGAAGAGGTTAGATCCCAAACAAGAGAGTGGAGGAGATTAGACCTCTGTGAAGAGAGTGGAAGAGTTTAGACCCCGGAGGAGAGAGTGGAAGAGATTAAACCTCTGCGAAAAGAGTGGAAGAGGTTAGACTCGGAATGAGAGAGTGGAGAATATTAGAGCCAGGGGAGAGAGGGGAAGAGGTTAGACCCAGAACAAGGGAGTGGAGGAGATTAGGGCCGGGGAGAGAGTGTAAGAGGTTAGACCCTGAAGGAGAGAGCAGAAGAGATTAGACCCCGGAGGACAGAGTGGAAGAGATTTGACCCCAGAAGAGAGAGTGGAAGAGATTAGACCCCAGAGGACAGAGTGGAAGAGATTAGACCCCGGAGGAGAGAGGGGAAGAGGTTAGACCCGGAACAAGGGAGTGGAGGAGATTAGGGCCGGGGAGAGAGTGGCAGAGGTTAGACCCCGAAGGATAGGGCGGAAGAGATTAGACCCCAGAGAAGAGAGTGGAAGAGATTAGACCCCGGAGGAGAGAGTGGAGGAGATTAGACCCCGGAGACAGAGTGGAAGAGATTAGACCCCGGAGGACAGAGTGGAAGAGATTAGTCCCCGGAGGACAGAGTGGAAGAGATTAGTCCCCGGAGGACAGAGTCGAAGAGATTAGACCCCAGAGGAGAGAGTGGAAGAGATAAGACCCCAGGGACAGAGTGGAAGAGATTAGACCCCGGAGGAGAGAATGGAAGAGATTAGACCCCGGAGGAGAGAGTGGAAGAGATTAGACCCCTGAGTAGAGAGAGGAAGAGGTTAGACCTCAAAGCAGAGGGTAGAAGATGGTAAACCTGGAAGAAAGAGTGGAAAGGATTAGACCCCGGAGATGAGAGTGGAAGAGATTAGACCCCAGAAGAGAGATTGGAAGAGATTAGACCTCTGTTAAGGGAGTGTAAGAGGTTAGACCCCGAATGAGAGAGTAGAGGAGATTAGAGACCAGGGGAGAGAGTTGAAGAGGTTAGACCCCGAACAAGAGAGAGTGGAGGAGATTAGAACCGGAGGAGAGAGTGGAAGAGGTTATACCCCGGAGGAGAGAGTGGAAGAGATTAGACCCCGGAGGAGAGAGTGGAAGAGATTGGACCCCGGAGGAGAGAGTGGAAGAAATTAGACCCCGCAGACAGAGTGCAAGAGATTAGACCCCGGAGGACAGAGAAGAAGAGATTAGACCCCCGGAGGACAGAGTGGAAGAGATTAGACCCTGGAGGAGAGAGAGGAAGAGGTTAGACCCAGAACAAGGGAGTGGAGGAGATTAGGGCCGGGGAGAGAGTGGAAGAGGTTAGACCCCGAAGGATAGAGCGGAAGAGATTAGACCCCAGAGAAGAGAGTGGAAGAGATTAGACCCCGGAGGAGAGAGTGGAGGAGATTAGACCCCGGAGACAGAGTGGAAGAGATTAGACCTCGGAGGACAGAGTGGAAGAGATTAGTCCCCGGAGGACAGAGTGGAAGAGATTAGACCCCCAGAGGAGAGAGTGGAAGAGATAAGACCCCGGGGACAGAGTGGAAGAGATTAGACCCCGGAGGAGAGAATGGAAGAGATTAGACCCCCGAGGAGAGAGTGGAAGAGATTAGACCCCTGAGCAGAGAGAGGAAGAGGTTAGACCTCAAAGCAGAGGGTAGAAGATGGTAAACCTGGAAGAAAGAGTGGAAAGGATTAGACCCCGGAGATGAGAGTGGAAGAGATTAGACCCCAGACGAGAGATTGGAAGAGATTAGACCTCTGTTAAGGGAGTGTAAGAGGTTAGACCCCGAATGAGAGAGTAGAGGAGATTAGAGACCAAGGGAGAGAGTTGAAGAGGTTAGACCCCGAACAAGAGAGAGTCGAGGAGATTAGAACCAGGGAAGAGAGTGGAAGAGGTTACACCCCGGAGGAGAGAGTGGAAGAGATTAGACCCCAGAGGAGAGAGTGGAAGAGATTAGACCCCAGAGGAGAGAGTGGAAGAAATTAGACCCCGCAGACAGAGTGCAAGAGATTAGACCCCAGAGGACAGAGAAGAAGAGATTAGACCCCGGAGGAGAGAGTGGAAGAAATTAGACCTTTGTGAAGAGAGTGGAAGAGGTTAGACGCCAAACAAGAGAGTGGAGGAGATTAGACCTCTGTGAAGAGAGTGGAAGAGATTAGACCCCGGAGGAGAGAGCGGAAGAGATTAGACCTCTGTGAAAAGAGTGGAAGAGGTTAGACCCCTGAGCAGAGAGAGGAGGAGGTTAGACCTCAGCGGGTAGACCCCAGAGGACAGAGTGGAAGAGATTAAACCTCTGTGAAGAGAGTGGAAGAGGTTAGACTCGGAATGAGAGAGTGGAGGATATTAGAGCCAGGGGAGAGAGGGGAAGAGGTTAGACCCAGAACAAGGGAGTGGAGGAGATTTGGGCCGGGGAGAGAGTGTAAGAGGTTAGACCCTGAAGGAGAGAGCGGAAGAGATTAGACCCCGGAGGACAGAGTGGAAGAGATTTGAACCCGGAGGAGAGAGTGGAAGAGATTAGTCCCCGGAGGACAGAGTGGAAGAGATTAGACCCCGGAGGAGAGAGGGGAAGAGGTTAGACCCAGAACAAGGGAGTGGAGGAGATTAGGGCCGGGGAGAGAGTGGAAGAGGTTAGACCCCGAAGGATAGAGCGGCAGAGATTAGACCCCAGAGAAGAGAGTGGAAGAGATTAGACCCCGGAGGAGAGAGTGGAGGAGATTAGACCCGGGAGACAGAGTGGAAGAAATTAGACCCCGGAGGACAGAGTGGAAGAGATTAGACCCCGGAGGACAGAGTGGAAGAGATTAGACCCCGGAGGAGAGAGTGGAAGAGATAAGACCCCAGGGACAGAGTGGAAGAGATTAGACCCCGGAGGAGAGAATGGAAGAGATTAGACCCCGGCGGAGAGAGTGGAAGAGATTAGACCCCTGAGCAGAGAGAGGAAGAGGTTAGACCACAAAGCAGAGGGTAGAAGATGGTAAACCTGGAAGAAAGAGTGGAAAGGATTAGACCCCGGAGATGAGAGTGGAAGAGATTAGACCCCAGAAGAGAGATTGGAAGAGATTAGACCTCTGTTAAGGGAGTGTAAGAAGTTAGACACCAAATGAGAGAGTAGAGGAGATTAGAGACCAGGGGAGAGAGTTGAAGAGGTTAGACCCCGAACAAGAGAGAGTGGAGGAGATTAGAACCGGGGGATAGAGTGGAAGAGGTTACACCCCGGAGAAGAGAGTGGAAGAGATTAGACCCTGGAGGAGAGAGTGGAAGAGATTAGACCCCGGAGGAGAGAGTGGAAGAGATTAGACCTCTGTTAAGGGAGTGTAAGAGGTTAGACCCCGAATGAGAGAGTAGAGGAGATTAGAGACCAGGGGAGAGAGTTGAAGAGGTTAGACCCCGAACAAGAGAGAGTGGAGGAGATTAGAACCGGGGGAGAGAGTGGAAGAGGTTATACCCCGGAGGAGAGAGTGGAAGAGATTAGACCCCGGAGGAGAGAGTGGAAGAGATTGGACCCCGGAGGAGAGAGTGGAAGAAATTAGACCCCGCAGACAGAGTGCAAGAGATTAGACCCCGGAGGACAAAGAAGAAGAGATTAGACCCCGGAGGACAGAGTGGAAGAGATTAGACCCTGGAGGAGAGAGAGGAAGAGGTTAGACCCAGAACAAGGGAGTGGAGGAGATTAGGGCCGGGGAGAGAGTGGAAGAGGTTAGACCCCGAAGGATAGAGCGGAAGAGATTAGACCCCAGAGAAGAGAGTGGAAGAGATTAGACCCCGGAGGAGAGAGTGGAGGAGAATAGACCCCGGAGACAGAGTGGAAGAGATTAGACCTCGGAGGACAGAGTGGAAGAGATTAGACCCCCAGAGGAGAGAGTGGAAGAGATAAGACCCGGGGACAGAGTGGAAGAGATTAGACCCCGGAGGAGAGAATGGAAGAGATTAGACCCCGGAGCAGAGAGAGGAAGAGGTTAGACCTCAAAGCAGAGGGTAGAAGATGGTAAACCTGGAAGAAAGAGTGGAAAGGATTAGACCCCGGAGATGAGAGTGGAAGAGATTAGACCCCAGAAGAGAGATTGGAAGAGATTAGACCTCTGTTAAGGGAGTGTAAGAGGTTAGACCCCGAATGAGAGAGTAGAGGAGATTAGAGACCAAGGGAGAGAGTTGAAGAGGTTAGACCCCGAACAAGAGAGAGTCGAGGAGATTAGAACCAGGGAAGAGAGTGGAAGAGGTTACACCCCGGAGGAGAGAGTGGAAGAGATTAGACCCCAGAGGAGAGAGTGGAAGAGATTAGACCCCAGAGGAGAGAGTGGAAGAGATAAGACCCCGGGGACAGAGTGGAAGAGATTAGACCCCGGAGGAGAGAATGGAAGAGATTAGACCCCGGAGGAGAGAGTGGAAGAGATTAGACCCCTGAGCAGAGAGAGGAAGAGGTTAGACCTCAAAGCAGAGGGTAGAAGATGGTAAACCTGGAAGAAAGAGTGGAAAGGATTAGACCCCGGAGATGAGAGTGGAAGAGATTAGACCCCAGAAGAGAGATTGGAAGAGATTAGACCTCTGTTAAGGGAGTGTAAGAGGTTAGGCCCCGAATGAGAGAGTAGAGGAGATTAGAGACCAAGGGAGAGAGTTGAAGAGGTTAGACCCCGAGCAAGAGAGAGTCGAGGAGATTAGAACCAGGGAAGAGAGTGGAAGAGGTTACACCCGGAGGAGAGAGTGGAAGAGATTAGACCCCAGAGGAGAGAGTGGAAGAGATTAGACCCCAGAGGAGAGAGTGGAAGAAATTAGACCCCGCAGACAGAGTGCAAGAGATTAGACCCCAGAGGACAGAGAAGAAGAGATTAGACCCCGGAGGAGAGAGTGGAAGAAATTAGACCTTTGTGAAGAGAGTGGAAGAGGTTAGACCCCAAACAAGAGAGTGGAGGAGATTAGACCTCTGTGAAGAGAGTGGAAGAGATTAGACCCCGGAGGAGAGAGCGGAAGAGATTAGACCTCTGTGAAAAGAGTGGAAGAGGTTAGACCCCTGAGCAGAGAGAGAGGAGGTTAGACCTCAGCGGGTAGACCCCAGAGGACAGAGTGGAAGAGATTAAACCTCTGTGAAGAGAGTGGAAGAGGTTAGATTCGGAATGAGAGAGTGGAGGATATTAGAGCCAGGGGAGAGAGGGAAGAGGTTAGACCCAGAACAAGGGAGTGGAGGAGATTTGGGCCGGGAGAGAGTGTAAGAGGTTAGACCCTGAAGGAGAGAGCGGAAGAGATTAGACCCCGGAGGACAGAGTGGAAGAGATTTGAACCCGGAGGAGAGAGTGGAAGAGATTAGACCCCGGAGGACAGAGTGGAAGAGATTAGACCCGGAGGAGAGAGGGAAGAGGTTAGACCCAGAACAAGGGAGTGGAGGAGATTAGGGCCGGGGAGAGTGGAAAAGGTTAGACCCCGAAGGATAGAGCGGCAGAGATTAGACCCCAGAGAAGAGAGTGGAAGAGATTAGACCCCGGAGGAGAGAGTGGAGGAGATTAGACCCGGGAGACAGAGTGGAAGAAATTAGACCCCGGAGGACAGAGTGGAAGAGATTAGACCCGGAGGACAGAGTGGAAGAGATTAGACCCCGGAGGAGAGAGTGGAAGAGATAAGACCCCAGGGACAGAGTGGAAGAGATTAGACCCCGGAGGAGAGAATGGAAGAGATTAGACCCGCGGCGGAGAGAGTGGAAGAGATTAGACCCCTGAGCAGAGAGAGGAAGAGGTTAGACCACAAAGCAGAGGGTAGAAGATGGTAAACCTGGAAGAAAGAGTGGAAAGGATTAGACCCCGGAGATGAGAGTGGAAGAGATTAGACCCCAGAAGAGAGATTGGAAGAGATTAGACCTCTGTTAAGGGAGTGTAAGAAGTTAGACACCGAATGAGAGATTAGAGGAGATTAGAGACCAGGGGAGAGAGTTGAAGAGGTTAGACCCCGAACAAGAGAGAGTGGAGGAGATTAGAACCGGGGGATAGAGTGGAAGAGGTTACACCCCGGAGAAGAGAGTGGAAGAGATTAGACCCTGGAGGAGAGAATGGAAGAGATTAGACCCCGGAGGAGAGAGTGGAAGAGATTAGACCCCTGAGCAGAGAGAGGAAGAGGTTAGACCTCAAAGCAGAGGGTAGAAGATGGTAAACCTGGAAGAAAGAGTGGAAAGGATTAGACCCCGGATATGAGAGTGGAAGAGATTAGACCCCAGAAGAGAGATTGGAAGAGATTAGACCTCTGTTAAGGGAGTGTAAGAGGTTAGGCCCCGAATGAGAGAGTAGAGGAGATTAGAGACCAAGGGAGAGAGTTGAAGAGGTTAGACCCCGAGCAAGAGAGAGTCGAGGAGATTAGAACCAGGGAAGAGAGTGGAAGAGGTTACACCCGGAGGAGAGAGTGGAAGAGATTAGACCCCAGAGGAGAGAGTGGAAGAGATTAGACCCCAGAGGAGAGAGTGGAAGAAATTAGACCCCGCAGACAGAGTGCAAGAGATTAGACCCCAGAGGACAGAGAAGAAGAGATTAGACCCCGGAGGAGAGAGTGGAAGAAATTAGACCTTTGTGAAGAGAGTGGAAGAGGTTAGACCCCAAACAAGAGAGTGGAGGAGATTAGACCTCTGTGAAGAGAGTGGAAGAGATTAGACCCCGGAGGAGAGAGCGGAAGAGATTAGACCTCTGTGAAAAGAGTGGAAGAGGTTAGACCCCTGAGCAGAGAGAGGAGGAGGTTAGACCTCAGCGGGTAGACCCCAGAGGACAGAGTGGAAGAGATTAAACCTCTGTGAAGAGAGTGGAAGAGGTTAGATTCGGAATGAGAGAGTGGAGGATATTAGAGCCAGGGGAGAGAGGGGAAGTGGTTAGACCCAGGACAAGGGAGTGGAGGAGATTTGGGCCGGGGAGAGAGTGTAAGAGGTTAGACCCTGAAGGAGAGAGCGGAAGAGATTAGACCCCGGAGGACAGAGTGGAAGAGATTTGAACCCGGAGGAGAGAGTGGAAGAGATTAGACCCCGGAGGACAGAGTGGAAGAGATTAGACCCCGGAGGAGAGAGGGGAAGAGGTTAGACCCAGAACAAGGGAGTGGAGGAGATTAGGGCCGGGGAGAGTGGAAAAGGTTAGACCCCGAAGGATAGAGCGGCAGAGATTAGACCCCAGAGAAGAGAGTGGAAGAGATTAGACCCCGGAGGAGAGAGTGGAGGAGATTAGACCCGGGAGACAGAGTGGAAGAAATTAGACCCCGGAGGACAGAGTGGAAGAGATTAGACCCCGGAGGACAGAGTGGAAGAGATTAGACCCCGGAGGAGAGAGTGGAAGAGATAAGACCCCAGGGACAGAGTGGAAGAGATTAGACCCGGAGGAGAGAATGGAAGAGATTAGACCCCGGCGGAGAGAGTGGAAGAGATTAGACCCTGAGCAGAGAGAGGAAGAGGTTAGACCACAAAGCAGAGGGTAGAAGATGGTAAACCTGGAAGAAAGAGTGGAAAGGATTAGACCCCGGAGATGAGAGTGGAAGAGATTAGACCCCAGAAGAGAGATTGGAAGAGATTAGACCTCTGTTAAGGGAGTGTAAGAAGTTAGACACCGAATGAGAGAGTAGAGGAGATTAGAGACCAGGGGAGAGAGTTGAAGAGGTTAGACCCCGAACAAAAGAGAGTGGAGGAGATTAGAACCGGGGGATAGAGTGGAAGAGGTTACACCCCGGAGAAGAGAGTGGAAGAGATTAGACCCTGGAGGAGAGAGTGGAAGAGATTAGACCCCGGAGGAGAGAGTGGAAGAGATTAGACCTCTGTTAAGGGAGTGTAAGAGGTTAGACCCCGAATGAGAGAGTAGAGGAGATTAGAGACCAGGGGAGAGAGTTGAAGAGGTTAGACCCCGAACAAGAGAGAGTGGAGGAGATTAGAACCGGGGGAGAGAGTGGAAGAGGTTATACCCCGGAGGAGAGAGTGGAAGAGATTAGACCCGGAGGAGAGAGTGGAAGAGATTGGACCCCGGAGGAGAGAGTGGAAGAAATTAGACCCCGCAGACAGAGTGCAAGAGATTAGACCCCGGAGGACAGAGAAGAAGAGATTAGACCTCGGAGGACAGAGTGGAAGAGATTAGACCCTGGAGGAGAGAGAGGAAGAGGTTAGACCCAGAACAAGGGAGTGGAGGAGATTAGGGCCGGGGAGAGAGTGGAAGAGGTTAGACCCCGAAGGATAGAGCGGAAGAGATTAGACCCCAGAGAAGAGAGTGGAAGAGATTAGACCCCGGAGGAGAGAGTGGAGGAGAATAGACCCCGGAGACAGAGTGGAAGAGATTAGACCTCGGAGGACAGAGTGGAAGAGATTAGTCCCCGGAGGACAGAGTGGAAGAGATTAGACCCCCAGAGGAGAGAGTGGAAGAGATAAGACCCCGGGGACAGAGTGGAAGAGATTAGACCCCGGAGCAGAGAGAGGAAGAGGTTAGACCTCAAAGCAGAGGGTAGAAGATGGTAAACCTGGAAGAAAGAGTGGAAAGGATTAGACCCCGGAGATGAGAGTGGAAGAGATTAGACCCCAGAAGAGAGATTGGAAGAGATTAGACCTCTGTTAAGGGAGTGTAAGAGGTTAGACCCCGAATGAGAGAGTAGAGGAGATTAGAGACCAAGGGAGAGAGTTGAAGAGGTTAGACCCCGAACAAGAGAGAGTCGAGGAGATTAGAACCAGGGAAGAGAGTGGAAGAGGTTACACCCCGGAGGAGAGAGTGGAAGAGATTAGACCCCAGAGGAGAGAGTGGAAGAGATTAGACCCCAGAGGAGAGAGTGGAAGAAATTAGACCCCGCAGACAGAGTGCAAGAGATTAGACCCCAGAGGACAGAGAAGAAGAGATTAGACCCCGGAGGAGAGAGTGGAAGAAATTAGACCTTTGTGAAGAGAGTGGAAGAGGTTAGACCCCAAACAAGAGAGTGGAGGAGATTAGACCTCTGTGAAGAGAGTGGAAGAGATTAGACCCCGGAGGAGAGAGTGGAAGAGATTAGACCTCTGTGAAAAGAGTGGAAGAGGTTAGACCCCTGAGCAGAGAGAGGAGGAGGTTAGACCTCAGCGGGTAGACCCCAGAGGACAGAGTGGAAGAGATTAAACCTCTGTGAAGAGAGTGGAAGAGGTTAGACTCGGAATGAGAGAGTGGAGGATATTAGAGCCAGGGGAGAGAGGGGAAGAGGTTAGACCCAGAACAAGGGAGTGGAGGAGATTTGGGCCGGGGAGAGAGTGTAAGAGGTTAGACCCTGAAGGAGAGAGCAGAAGAGATTAGACCCCGGAGGACAGAGTGGAAGAGATTTGAACCCGGAGGAGAGAGTGGAAGAGATTAGACCCCAGAGGACAGAGTGGAAGAGATTAGACCCCGGAGGAGAGAGGGGAAGAGGTTAGACCCAGAACAAGGGAGTGGAGGAGATTAGGGCCGGGGAGAGAGTGGAAGAGGTTAGACCCCGAAGGATAGAGCGGCAGAGATTAGACCCCAGAGAAGAGAGTGGAAGAGATTAGACCCCGGAGGAGAGAGTGGAGGAGATTAGACCCCGGAGACAGAGTGGAAGAAATTAGACCCCGGAGGACAGAGTGGAAGAGATTAGACCCCGGAGGACAGAGTGGAAGAGATTAGACCCCGGAGGAGAGAGTGGAAGAGATAAGACCCCAGGGACAGAGTGGAAGAGATTAGACCCCGGAGGAGAGAATGGAAGAGATTAGACCCCAGCGGAGAGAGTGGAAGAGATTAGACCCCTGAGCAGAGAGAGGAAGAGGTTAGACCTCAAAGCAGAGGGTAGAAGATGGTAAACCTGGAAGAAAGAGTGGAAAGGATTAGACCCCGGAGATGAGAGTGGAAGAGATTAGACCCCAGAAGAGAGATTGGAAGAGATTAGACCTCTGTTAAGGGAGTGTAAGAAGTTAGACACCGAATGAGAGAGTAGAGGAGATTAGAGACCAGGGGAGAGAGTTGAAGAGGTTAGACCCCGAACAAAAGAGAGTGGAGGAGATTAGAACCGGGGGATAGAGTGGAAGAGGTTACACCCCGGAGAAGAGAGTGGAAGAGATTAGACCCTGGAGGAGAGAGTGGAAGAGATTAGACCCCGGAGGAGAGAGTGGAAGAGATTAGACCCCGGAGGAGAGAGTGCAAGAGATCAGACGTCTGTGAAGAGAGTGGAAGTGGTTAGACCCCAGAAGAGAGAGTGGAAGAGATGAGGCATCTGTGAAGTGAGTGGAAGAGGTTAGACACCGAAGGAGAGAGTGGAAAAGATTAGACCCCGAAGGCCAGAGTGGAAGAGATTAGACCTCGGAGAGGAGAGTGGAAGAAATTAGACCTCTGTGAAGAGAGTGGAAGAGATTAGACCCCAAACAAAAGAGAGTGGAGGAGATTACAGTCGGGTGAGAGAGTGGAAGAGGTTAGAACCCGAACAAGAGAGAGTGGAGAAGATTAGAGACCATAGGAGAGAGTGGAAGAGGTTAGACCCTGGAAGTGAGAGTGGTAGAGATAAAACCCCAGAAGAGAGAGTGGAAGAGATTATACCTCTGTGAAGAGACTGGAAGAGATTAGACCCCGAACAAAAGAGAGTCAACGAGATTAGAGCCGTGGGAGAGAGTGGAAGAGTTAGAACCCGAACAAGAGAGAGTGGAGGAGATTAGAGACCAGAGGAGAGAGTGGAAGAGGTTAGGCCCTGGAAGAGAGAGTGGTAGAGATAATACCCCGGAAGAGAGAGTGGAAGAGATTAGACCTCTGTGAAGAGACTGGAAGAGATTAGACCCCGAACAAAAGAAAGTCGAAGAGATTAGAGCCGGGGGAGAGAGTGGAAGAGTTAGAACCCGAACAAGAGAGAGTGGAGGAGATTAGAGACCAGAGGAGAGAGTGGAAGAGGTTAGGCCCTGGAAGAGAGAGTGGTAGAGATAAGACCCCAGAAGAGAGAGTGGAAGAGATTAGACCTCTGTGAAGAGACTGGAAGAGATTAGACCCCAAACAAAAGAGAGTGGAGGAGATTCGAGACAAGAGGAGAGAGTGGAAGAGGTTAGGCCCTGAGAACAGAATGAAAGAGGCTAGGTTCCAGAGGAGCAGGAAGTGGAAGAGCTAAGACCCCTGAGAAGAAAATTGAAGAAGGCCTATGCCAGAATCACGTGAGTCCCTTTTATTTCCTTGCAGACTGGCACTCTGTGTGAGCTTCTAGCACTTACCAGAATCTTGTCATGTTCACGGTCTCAAATGCACCAGGAAATACAACGCTTAAAACCTTTTTCACCTGTTGATAGATACAAAAAATATATAAATAAATATTGTCAAGTATCCTGACAAGTTGAAAGAGTCCTTCAGCTTGTTCGTAAGTTGATCATTAGATAAACGGTGACGAATGCCGAAAGCAGAAGAGGGCTGCTCCAGGATGGAGTTACCTAGAAGCAGCAGCTACCAGCAGCAGCAATTTGGTTTCAGCCCCACCAGAAAGTAAGACGACAGGTCATCGCTGTCTAGGCCCACACAAATTCCTCCTGGTAAAACCTTGAAGAATCTGTTTTTATGCATCTGAAATAGGTAAAGTGAATTCACATAACCTGATATTTCTCTTAATGCCTTATTTTCAAATCTTGTTCATTGATTCCAAGTTGTACTATTTGAAAACAAAGAGAACTCAGAGAATTATTAATTTCAATGAATTTGCTTTAGCACTACAGGTCCATAAAAACAGGCGCTGGGCTCTGTGCTGATCAGTGCTTAATTTGAGCCAGTAGTTTCTGGTGCTCGGCACAGGCACTTAATTGTCAACAGCGGCACTTATGACAGTTTGCCACATGGTGGCGCTGTTTGTGTAATTTAGAGATGAGCAGAACAACAGTTGATTATTACTTCTATATTCATTAAAAACTACTTATGGCTTTGGGGGCCTGAAATAGTCTGAACTGTCAGACTTGTAGTAGAGTGATGGTTAGTAGGGGCAATGGGTGGTCGAAGCTTCAGTGGCCTCCTGATGCGGGCCCTTGCACTTATGTTTTTTTTTACAAATTAAGTACTGGTGCTGAGCCAGCAAAGCCCATCGTAATATCGCCACGATTAAGCTTGTTTTTGTTGTCTTGAGTGCATACATTGACTCAAAATATCTCTGAGTTAATGCACTTTTTGCTGACAGAAGAGCTTGGAAACACCTGGCAGTAATTGCCTCTATGTGTTTCTGGGATCTGCTATCAGAAAACATGCATAAACTCAGCGATATTTCAAGGTATTGTATGCGCTCAAGACAGCAAAAAAAAAAGCGCACTGATCCCTTCTACGCTGGTGCAGGAAGAGGCATCGATTGGGGGGGAGGGGCAGACTTAAAAGGCACATTTCTGGGGCTTCCAGCTGGGGCACTATAAGGCAAAGGCCTACAGTTGCCCTATGTAGTGCAAGACTCAGGGATGGCAGATTGGGACATAGGGAGGTGTGGTGGTGTCTGGGTAATTGTAACAGTTTTCAGTCTCAAGTGAGCTCCTTTCTTGACAGGGACTCCTTCTGAGTGTGAGCTTCACTCCTGAACAGCTCTTGCC
The DNA here is from genome assembly GCA_963921515.1 of Calotriton arnoldi. NCBI lineage: Eukaryota > Metazoa > Chordata > Amphibia > Caudata > Salamandridae > Calotriton > Calotriton arnoldi. Next base: position 120,231 of record CAWUFW010006752.1, on the reverse strand, counting down.
TAACACCTGGGCTTGTGAACAAGTTTCACCTGTTCAATACAACTCATGTTGCATTTTTAATATACACTCACCAGCTCTTCGAGCTCTGTACTCATGGATCTGTATTCCGCTGACGAGGGGTTCCTCAGCTGCTCTGTAAAGTTCTTGTTCAGGATCCTGAAGGACAGGCTCCTCGTCCTGTTTTGTGCAGAAAGTGCAGCAGTAGCAGGGGACGGTGCTGGTGGGGTTACTACATCTGTGCTAACTTGGGTTCTAGGTTCCATGCTGATTCTAGGTATTTGACTGTTTGTGATTCCTGCACTTGCCACAGATGCCTCAGTACTTGCAGATTTAAGAGTAGATGGAGGTTCTTGACTTGTTCCAGATGCTGTAGCTGTTCCAGACCCTCCCCCAGTTGCAGGTTCTGCATAGATGGACATTGGTTCTGTGCTTGCTGTCATTGTCACAGATGTTGCCTTGGTTGCAGGTTCTGTGCTTGCTGTAACTGATACAGATGTTGCCCTGGTTGCAGGATCTGTGCTTGGTGTAATTGATAAATATGCTGCCCTGGTTTCAGGTTCTCTGCTTGCTGTAATTGATACAGATGTTGCCCTGGTTGCAGGTTCTGTGCTTGCTGTAATTGATTCAAATGTTGCATTGGCTGCAGGTTCTGTACCTGCTGTCATTGATACAGATGTTGCCTTGGTTGTAGGTTCTCTGCTTGCTGTAATTGATACAGATGATGCCCTGGTAGCAGGTTCTGTGCTTGGTGTAATTGATAAATATGCTGCCCTGGTTTCAGGTTCTCTGCTTGCTGTAATTGATACAGATGTTGCCCTGGTTGCAGGTTTTGTGCCTCCTGTAATTGATACAGATGATGCCCTGGTAGCAGGTTCTGTGCTTGGTGTAATTGATAAATATGCTGCCCTGGTTGCTGGTTCTGTGCTTGCTGTAATTGATACAGATGCTGCCCTGGTTGCAGGTTCTCTGCTGGCTGTAATTGATACAGATGCCACCCTGGTTGCAGGTTCTGTGCTTTTTGTAACTGATACAGATGTTGCCCTGGTTGCAGGTTCTGTGCTTGGTGCAACTGATACAGATGTTTCCCTTGTTGCAGGTTCTGTGCGTGGTGTAACTGATACAGATGTTGCCCTGGTGGCAGGTTCTGTGTTTGGTGTAATTGATACAGATGTTGCCCTGGTTGCTGGTTCTGTGCTTGCTGTAACTGATACAGATGCTGCCCTGGTTGCAGGTTCTGTGCTTGGTTTAACTGATACGGATGTTGCCATGGTTGCAGGTTCTGTGCTTGGTTTAACTGATACGGATGTTGCCCTGGTTGCTGGTTCTGTGCTTGCTGTAATTGATAAAGATGTTGCCCTGGTTGCAGGTTCTGTGCTTGCTGTAATTGATACAGATGTTGCCCTGGTTGCAGGTTTTGTGCTTCCTGTAATTGATACAGATGATGCCCTGGTAGCAGGTTCTGTGCTTGGTGTAATTGATAAAGATGCTGCCCTGGTTGCAGGTTCTGTGCTTGCTGTAATTGATACAGATGTTGCCCTGGTTGCAGGCTCTGTGCTTGCTGTAACTGATACAGCTGCTGCCCTGGTTGCAGGTTCTGTGTCTGCTGTAATTGATACAGATGCGGCCCTGGTTGCAGGTTCTCTGCTTGCTGTAATTGGTACAGATGCCACTCTGGTTGCAGGTTCTGTGCTTGCTGTAATTGATACAGATGATGCCCTGGTTGCAGGTTCTGTGCTTGCTGTAACTGATACAGATGCTGCCCTGGTTGAAGGTTCTGTGCCTGCTGTAATTGAGACAGATGTTATCCTGGTTGCAGGTTCTGTGCTTTTTGTAACTGATACAGATGTTGCCCTGGTTGAAGGTTCTGGGCTTGGTGCAACTGATACAGATGTTTCCCTTGTTGCAGGTTCTGTGCGTGGTGTAACTGATACAGATGCTGCCCTGGTGGCAGGTTCTGTGTTTGGTGTAATTGATACAGATGTTGCCCTGGTTGCTGGTTCTGTGCTTGCTGTAACTGATACAGATGTTGCCCTGGTTGCAGGTTCTGTGCTTGGTTTAACTGATACGGAGGTTGCCCTGGTTGCAGGTTCTGTGCTTGCTGTAATTGATGCAGATGTTGTCCTGGTTGCCGGTTCTGTGCTTTTTGTAACTGATACAGATGTTGCCCTGGTTGCAGGTTCTGTGCTTGGTGCAACTGATACAGGTTTTTCCCTTGTTGCATGTTCTGTGTGTGGTGTAACTGATACAGATGCTGCCCTGGTGGCAGGTTCTGTGTTTGGTGTAAATGATACAGATGTTGCCCTGGTTGCTGGTTCTGTGCTTGCTGTAACTGATACAGATGTTGCCCTGGTTGCAGGTTCTGTGCTTGGTTTAACTGATACGGAGGTTGCCCTGGTTGCAGGTTCTGTGCTTGCTGTAACTGATACAGATATTGCCCTGGTGGCAGGTTCTGTGTTTGATGTAATTGATACAGATGTTGCCCTGGTTGCTGGTTCTGTGCTTGCTGTAACTGATACAGATGTTGCACTGGTTGCAGGTTCTGTGCTTGGTTTAACTGATATGGATATTGCCCTGGTTGCAGGTTCTGTGCTTGCTGTAATTGATAAAGATGTTGCCCTGGTTGCAGGTTCTGTGCTTGCTGTAATTGATACAGATGTTGCCCTGGTTGCAGGTTTTGTGCTTCCTGTAATTGATACAGATGATGCCCTGGTAGCAGGTTCTGTGCTTGGTGTAATTGATAAAGATGCTGCCCTGGTTGCAGGTTCTGTGCTTGCTGTAATTGATACGGATGTTGCCCTGGTTGCAGGCTCTATGCTTGCTATAACTGATACAGATGCTGCCCTGGTTGCAGGTTCTGTGCCTGCTGTAATTGATACAGATGTTGCCCTGGTTGCAGGTTCTGTGCCTGCTGTAATTGATACAGATGCTGCCCTGGTTGCAGGTTCTCTGCTTCCTGTAATTGGTACAGAAGCCACCCTGGTTGCAGGTTCTGCGCTTGCTGTAATTGATACAGATGCCACCCTGGTTGCAGGTTCTGTGCTTTTTGTAATTGACACAGATGATGCCCTGGTTGCAGGTTCTGTGCTTGCTGTAACTGATACAGATGCTGCCCTGGTTGAAGGTTCTGTGTCTGCTGTAATTGATACAGATGTTGTCTTGGTTGCAAGTTCTACGCCTGCTGTAACTGATACAGATGCTGCCCTGGTTGAAGGTTCTGTGCCTGCTGTAATTGATACAGATGTTGCCCTGGTTGCAGGTTCAGCGCTTGCTGTAACTAATACAGATGTTGCCCTGGTAGCAGGTTCTGTGCTTGCTATAACTGATACAGATGTTGCCCTAGTTGCAGGTTCTGCGCTTACTTCAACTGATACAGATGCTGCCCTAGTTGCAGGTTCTGTGCTTGCTGTAACTGATACTGATGTTGCCCTGGTTGCAGGTTCTGTGCTTGCTGTAACTGATACTGATGTTGCTGTGGTTGCAGGTTCTGTGCTTGCTGTAACTGATACAGATGCTGTCCTGGTTGCAGGTTCTTTGCCTTCTGTAATTGATACAGATGGTGCCCTGGTTGCAGGTTCTGTGTTTGGTGTAATTGATGCAGATGTTGTCCTGGTTGCAGGTTCTGTGCTTGGTGTATGTGATACAGATGTTGCCTTGGTTGTAGGTTCTCTACTTGCTGTAATTGACACAGATGTTGCCCTGGTTGCAGGTTCTGTGCTTGGTATAATTAATGCAGATGTTGTCCTGGTTGCCGGTTCTGTGCTTGGTGTTTGTGATACAGATGTTGCCTTGGTTATAGGTTCTCTACTTGCTGTAATTGATACAGATATTGCCCTGGTTGCAGGTTCTGTGCCTGCTGTAACTGATACGGATTTTGCCCTGGTTGCAGGTTCTATGCCTGCTGTAACTGATACGGATTTTGCCCTGGTTGCAGGTTCTGTACTTGCTGTAATTGATACAGATGTTGCCCTGGTTGCAGGTTCTCTGCCTGTTGTAATTGATACAGATGCTGCACTGGTTGCAGGTTTTGAACTTGTTCCGGCTGCTCCACTAGTTCTAGTTGCTGTGGTAAATAGAGCTGATGCCCTTGTACCAGACGATGTTCCTAGTACAGGGGGTGCGCTGGTTACAGGTTCTACACTTGTTTCAGATACAGAGATAGGGGCGGGTTCTGAGCTTGCAGCTGTGGCTGCATTGGATGTAGATTCCGAGCCTGGTCTGTGTGCTCCACTAGTTGTAAATGAAGTACCATATGCAGATGCCTCTCTTGTTCTAGTTGATGTACCTGTTATAGGTGGCGCCCTGGTTGCAGGTTCTACACTTGTTTCAGATGCAGAGATAGGGGCGGGTTCTGAGCTTGCTTCAGCTGCTGCAATGGTTGTAGGTTCTGAATGTCTTCTGGTTGCATCACTAGTTCTAGATGCAGTGGTAAATAAAGATACTGCTTTTGTTTCAGGATTTGTGCTTGTTTCATATGCTTTGACTTCATATGCTGTAAAAAATGCTGACATAAAACTGGTTGCAGGTTCTATGCTTGTTCTGAATGCTATAAAAGTTGTAGGTTCTCCCTTCGGTACTGTTTCTGCACTAGCGGCAAATCCAAAATCTGTTACAGCCGTTGTACCTATAGTGCCTATACCTGTTCTAGAGGTTACACTAATTACAGGCAATGTACTGAATTCTGATGTGGGAGAGTCTCCACTTGTTTCAGACTCGTTAATTGATGTAGGGTCTACCAAAATTCCAGATGGTGTAGAACCTACAGATGGCTCACTGGATGAAGATTCTGCACTTCTTCCAGATAGTGCACTAGCTTTAGGGTCCGGATTTCTTTCAGATGCTGTACTAGCTGTAATATCTACCCCTCTTCCAGTTTTCTCACTGACTGTAGGGCCTGAATTTCTTGCAAATGAGGTACCAGTTGTAATATTTACTCCTGTTCTAGGTGATGCATTGGTTGTAGGGTCTGAATTCCTTTCAGATGATATACTAGCTGTAATATTTACTTCTGTTTTAGATGGTGCACTGGTTGTAGGGTCTGAATTTCTTTCAGATTCTGTGCTAGCTGTAATATCCTCCCATGTTCTAGATGTTGCACTGATTGGAGGGACTGAATTTTTTCCAGATGATGTACTAGCTGTAATACCTACCCATGTTCCAGATGCTTCATTGGTTGTAGGTTCTGCATTTGTTTCAAAAACTGCTGTGGTTGATGATCCTGCATTTATTTCAGATGCCACGCTGGTTTCTATACTCGTTCCAGATGCACCACCAGTTGGAGGATGTGAACTTGTTCCAGATTCTGCATTGATTGCAGTTTCCCAAATCCTTACGGTTCCTGTACTGGTATATTTTGCACTGGCTGCAGTTTCTGTTCTTGCAGAGACCACACGGGTTGCAGAGGCTGCATTTCTTGTAGATTCTACATGTTTTGCAGATGCTGCACTGGTTCTAGGCTCTGTAGTTTTTAAGTATGCTGCTGTAGTTGTTTCAAGTTCTGCACTTGTTCCATAAGATTTACTGGCTGTAGCTTCTGTACTTTTTCCTGATCCTATATGAGTTGTAGGCCCTAAGCTTGTCCCTGACTTTGCAGTAACTGGAGGTTCTGTACTTGCTTCAGTTACTGCACTAGTGCTAGCACTAACTCCTAGTTCTGTACTTGTCCATGACGCTGTATTTTTTGAAAGGCCTTTATTTGTTCCAGATGCTGCTGTATTGTCAGGTTTTGCACTAGTTTGCCATCGTGCACTAGTTTCTATTCTTGTTCCAGCTGCTGCACGTGTTGTAGGATCTGACCAAGTTCCAGATGCTGTTTTCGCTCTAAGGTCTGCATTTGTTCCAGATGCCCAAGTGATGGCAGGTTCTGCACTTGTTCCAGATGCCCCAGTGATGGCAGGTTCTGCAATTTTTTGAGTTGCTACAGTGGTTGCTGGTTCTGCACTAGTTCCAGGTGCTGCGCTTGTGGTTGGTTCTGCAGATGCTGTAGTTAAGGCTGATGCCTTGCTGCTTGCGGTTGTTGTTGTGGCTGCAGTTGCAGAGGAGTTAAGTTGTTCACCTGAGAAACCAAAGAAAAAACTTTAATAATTGACCCTCACATGCACTGTTCTTTTTCTGCCCAAACACATGATCACTGCGTGTTCAATCTTTGCTGATCGAGTCGACACTACATGTGCTCTTTTCTTGATTTGCCCCAGACAACATCTGTCGTCACTATCCACAGAACCTGATCACTACATGCTCAACCTTTACAATGTTCACAGAGAGGTCTGACCCTACACAATCACTATTCTTGATTTGCCAGAGTCTATATCTGTCTTCACCATCCACAGAACCTCAGACCTGTGCCATGAAACCGATTAAATGTTCAGTGAATCTTTTGACAATGTCTTATTCACTAAAAGGTTCCCCCAGGTGGAAACTTAGGCCACAAGTGTGCCCACCCTCACCCAGGTTTTCTGTTAGGCCTGAGTGGAATTCACATTAGGAAGGTTGAGCTGGTGACATGGTTCATGGAGTTGGCACACCCATACTCATCCATTAGCTGGATCGGACTTCAGGGTGAAACATCACTGGTGGTGTCAAGCTAACTGGTGGACATCTTGAAACCTGGCAAACACTTGCAGGTGGGGCTCCACCCTACCCTGGGCAGGGTAGGAGGCTGGCACCACCAGCCTGTAGGGATCGGGCCTCTGATGGGGGAGATTATGGGAGCGGTCCAGCCCTCAGGAGTCCCAGACTCATCACCGGTCCAACGCCACCCTGGCCTGGGAAGGAGAAGGTGGCCCTGCCCAGTGCCTGGAGCCCTGGCTTCCGAGGCGAAAGCCATGGCTTCGCCCAATCGTCACATGGGTATGACAAGAGCTGTCAAGCCCGCAGGAGCCCCAGACTCCTCCCTGGTACTACGCCACCCTGGCCCAGGTTGAGAATGTGGCTCTGCTGGTACCTTGAGCCCTAGCTTCCAAGGCGAAAGCTATTACTACACCTGACTCTCACAGGGAGCTGTCCAGCCCACAAGAGCCACAGACTCCTCCACAGTCTGACCCCACCCTGGCCTGTGTAGGAAGGTGGTCCTGTCCAGTGCCTAGATACCTGGCTTCTCAGGCAAAAGCCATGGCTTCGCCTGCCTCTCACGGGGGATTACGGAAGATGTCCAGTCCACAGGAGCCCCAGACTCTTCCCCAGTCCTACACCACCCTGGACCTTCATGTTGGGTCCCGCCTCCACTCCACACCCTGGAAGAGCATGAGGGTCCTCCCTAGTCTGCAGCCACCATGCCCCGTGTAGGGACTGTCACCCCCTATCGATCGGCTAAGGGTGACCTGGGTTGGTGCCTTCCACCTTCCTGAGCACAAGCCTGGTCGTGCTAAGGAGGGTTAAGCACCCAGCCAACCTCCCACCTCCTCTTAGGCCTGCCTGGAAAGTAATTATTCCTAGACTATTAAGCCCCTGCGAAGTGGGGCTTACAGAACCCGTGGTGGGGAGACAAAAGTCAGAGTTAGCCACTCCGGCCCCTCAGCCATCTGGTGGGTCAGCCACCAACCGGTCATCTGTTAGGCCAGACACAGGTTGGTCATCTGGTCACCCAGCCCGGTGACCAAGTGGCTCAGCCTGACTAGGTGACCGGAGTGCACGGGCAGCAACCGATGATGAGGCTAGCACTCAGGAGACTCCTTCTTTGAGCCACCTATCGGCTTCTTGCGTCCAGGCAGCTCCGCTGGTGCCCACTCCGACCATCTGGTCACCCTCCTGACCTGGTGCAGGGCAGAAAGGGGAGGCCCTCATGCCGCATGCACTTAGTGAAGACATCCTCCCAAGGGCCCGTACAAAATCACTCATACCAGCCTGGCGGCAAAGGGACCCCAGGGAGGCACAGGCACCCACAGACGGAGACAAAAGCTTGGTTCAGGGGATGCCTTTTAATAGATCGCAGCAAGGATGTGTCAATGTTTTGCAACCAAAATCTGGTCACAAAACATTGAAATGTTACCTAGACCTCAGAGGAGGTGGTAATCCATTTGCAAAAGGCAAAGATTCCCCTTGAGATCCCTTCCCATTTGTGAATTAAAGCACAAATATTTACTGAAGAGTAGGCAGTAATCCAGGGGGCCACTACCAACTCGAAAACAAACTTTACAAAAAAACAAAAACTTTTCTTTTTAAACACAGCCCAATTCTGTTTAAGGAAAATGGGCTGCATTAAGAAAGTAAATTTGATTTAAAAAGAGTTGCAGGCATGGTGGTGTGCTGTGAACACCTCCAATGGTAGTGCATCGTAATTTGTGACCAGCCTCATTAATATTCATATGGTAGCTAGGATTGTGACTCATTACAATTCATATTTTGAGAAACGACCTATTGATACATAGGCTGGTTCTTAAAAATCAGTACTGATCACAAAAATATTGTTCCCAATTTACAACCAATAATTTACGGCCAGCTATTCGTACATCTGGCTCCTAGTTTCTTTCAGGACCTACAAGAACCTTTGTCTGATATATTTCTTTTTGAGTCCTTCTGCTTGGCAGGTTAATATGGAAGGAAATAGTATGATGGTCCCTGCAGTCATAGTAAACCCTTCAAAGTATGTTGTCTTTAATGTGTTTTTGAAAAACTTCTGCAAGCCCACCTCCTGTCTTCTTGGGATGATTGTGAATTATCCAGACTGGTGCTGAGTCATCACTGAGCCATGCTTCTGTAACAGACAGGAGGTCTGGTGATGAGTGTGAGATCAAGTAGTAAATGTTTATGTGGTTCTTGTTCACAGATTGTGCATCAGTGAGGAGGCAGTTCAGTGTAAAGATGGATCTCGCAGTTAGGTGTATGGTGGGGAAGGCTAAGGATTGAGAGGGAAGGGTGGCATTGGGGCTGAAGGGATGTTAACAGAAGGCTTATGCTGAAGGAGGTCGGTGAGCATGTTCATAGCACTTGGGGAGGTAGGAGAGAGAGCACATTTATGAAGGCTTGGCAGATGAGCATTACAGGAAGCTTTAGGCGATACAGAACCTTCATAGTGAGGGATGAAATAGGGGCAGAGAAATAGAGGGTGATGTGCGGCGCGTTAGTCAGGTGATCAGAGAGGGGAGGCAAGAATATATATATATATATATGCTAATCCATCGATAATTTTATATTTTTGATGTAGCCAGCAGGACAGTGAAATCTTGCACTCTAACCCCTATGCAAATGCAGGGGCTAGGAGTGCTGTTGATTCCTGTTTATCCATTGGCCGCTCCTTTCACCATTCACGTGATATAGGATCAGTCGCCTGCTTTATACAGTACACTCCCATCCTCAAGCGATAAAAGGCAACTGTTTGGGATAGGCTCAATCTGCATCAAATAAATGTTCTGACTCTTGAAGTATGTTTTGATTGATTCCGATGATGATGCATTTAATAAAGTGAGGTCACAGTTAATAGGTGTGGCTACTGCTAGAGAGGCTCCTGATTTTTTACGCAGAAAAGTTTGTATTATTTTACCTTTCTCCGACTCTAAATGCAATGGTACAATAACATTACCCAAATGTTTTTTCTTACTCTCTCTCTCACCTGTTCAAGAATGTTGGCAAGTAAGTTGTGTAACTGAATTGGTGGTGTTCAGACGCTGTGGCAGATAACAACATAGCCCTCCATTTTATTGAGCTGCTTAATCTGTTCAAAAAACGATGCAATGTGAATGTGCACCATGTCATGTCATGGTCAGATTCTTGTTGTTGTTGGTTTTCATTTTGGTCTTTGGTTGTTGGGCTTTTGTCTTGGATTGTAAATGACGTAGAATCAGAGTCTTCTTGTTGGTTTCCATCAAGTTCTTTGGTTGGAGGGCTGCTGTCTTGGATTGTAAATTATATGTAGAATCAAAGTCTAGTTGTTGTTGGTTTCCATCTAGTTCTTTGGTTGGAGGGCTGCTGTCTTGGATTGTAAATTATATGTAGAATCAAAGTCTAGTTGTTGTTGGTTTCCATCTAGTTCTTTGGTTGGAGCTGCTGTCTTGGATTGTAAATTACATGTTGAATAAGACGCTTCTTGTTGTTGGTTTCCATCTAGTTCTTTGGTTGTTGAGCTGCTGTTTTGGATTGTACATGCCTTGTGGAATCAGAACCTTCATGTTGTTGGTTTCCATCTCATTCTTTGGTCAGCGGGCTGCTGTCTTGGATTGTAAATTCCATGTGGAATCTGTGTCTTATTGTTGTTGGTTTTCATCATGGTCTTCGGTTGCTGGGCTGCTGTCTTGAATTCTCCATGAACTGTTAGAATAAGGGTCTGATTGTTAGTTCTCACCTCGTTCTTGGGTTGGAGGGCCACTGTTTTGGTTTGTTCACAGCACTTGGATTAGACTTGACATGTTGGAATGAGGGTCTTTGTCTTGTTCCTCTTCAGTAGATGGCTATCTCCAAAGATGTTTAACGGTGTGTCAGAAGTTTGTCATTGTAGGTTCGTTTGGTCTTTGATATCCTAGATGGTGGATCTAAAGCCTTTGTGTGCTTCATATCCATTTATCTATCACACTGTTCCCTTTTTATCGACACTGCAAGATAAGAAGCATTACAGCTATTCATTCACCTACCTTCGGACACGATGCTTGAAGGGTCAATCACCAAGTCTCCAAATGCACCACTTCTATATGCCTCATAGATCAATTCCATAATTTCCTTTGGCAGAGGCACTTCTGTGCCGTTTTTAAAGACTATTTTGAAATCAGCAATTACTGAGCCATTCCTGGAAAGAGAAGGTTTCAAAAGACTGATTTATTCATTGCATGAGGAGACTGACATCTATATGGAGGTTGTCTTCCACTGGGTAGATCAGTGGGGACCTTTGTACTGTCACAGTATCTGACCTTCACACGCTTCACATGCTCACTACCTTCCTTTGCACTCTGTTTACCTTCCACACACTCGTAATCATTCTATTGGACGATCTGTCAGAATACCTTCCCTCTCACCTTTTATATCTTTCCCTCACTCATCAACATTCTGTTTGGATACCTGTAGGAACCCTTACCTCTCAATCTGTCTGTTCTTCACACTTTTTCCACAATTCCACTATGTGATTTAATACAGAGCTTTTTGTCACACCCCAGCTTCCCTTCACATGAGGTGCCTTAGCTTGGGAGATGTCATCAGTGATCTCATCAGTGATGCCATCAATTATATATTTTGAGATGTCAACAGTGAAGTCATCAATTATGTCATTCATCATGTCATGAGTGATGTAAAAGTGAGGTCATAAGCTGCCCATGGCGGGTATGCAAAATTAGATCACTGAACTATAACTGGCGAATTTCAGTGTTTGTTTTATTGATAAACATTCGTTTTTAACACAACTCAAAACCTAGCTATAACAGCACTTTAACCCTTGTTTTTCTTTTGATGAATTTCTGTTTCTTTTTTTAATGAAAGGGAAGATCATATTACCATACCTAACTATAATGTCTGTTTAACGTTTGTTTTTTTCAGTGAATTGCTGTTGTTTATCATATTCAGCGAAGCGGAGCTGGGGTTGGCCCAGGACCACCACCGCAGGTGGCCAACCCACAGTAGACTGCTCTCCATAGACAGCTTCCTGCCCTTGCTCTTGCCTCCTCTGGCCTGCTCTCCATTCTCTGGCTGAGTGGCCATGCCACCTCTCTTCTGCCCTCCATGGTCAAGTTGATGCCTCTGCCAATGACGGCTTGCTTTGAATAGTCAGCTTGCTGCACTGGCACACCTTCCACTTCCCTTTCATTCTCCATCTGCATGCCCTTCTTCTCTCCCTTACTGGTCAGCTGGGTGCCCCTGACCCTTTTCCACTGCCCTCGATTCTGAGTGTGTGTGCCCCTGCCCCCCTCCTGCCTGCCCCATGTTCCTTGTGAGCACGCTCCTGCACTCTCCGTCCCAACCTCCGTGGTCAGTTGAGCTGCTCCTGCCCATGCCACCCAGCCCTCTGTGGCAGTGCTTCATTTGTAAAATAAGTGCCAGTGCCCTGACCAGGAGGCCACTGCAGTTTGCACCACTAATTGCCCCATTATCGCTGACAATGACAGTATGAAAACAACTACTAACCATCTCTCATGCCTCAAAGTGCGCCAGTTCAGATTATTCCAGGTCCCCAAAGCTTAAGGAATGGATGGGGAGGCAGGTATTAGTATTTTTTAATGTATATTGTATTCGCAAACAACTGTTGTTCTGCTCATCTCTAATTTAGATGAGCAGCACCACCATGTGGCAGAGTGTCATAAGTGTGGTGATGACAATTAAGTGCCGGTGGCGAGCACCGGAAACCAATTAAGTGCCGGTGGCGAGCACCGGAAACCACTGGCTCAAATTAGGCCCTGCTCTGTGGTCATCTTGCTGCCCCTTCCCTCTGCCCTCTTTTCTCCATGTGTGTACCGCTCCTTCTCCTTCTCCTTCTTGCCCTCTGTGGTCCTTTGGGCTTCCCCTGCTTATGCCAGTCTCCCTTAATGTTCAGCTTGTTGCATCTCCCTCCGTCCCCTGGCCCTCCATTCTGCATCACCGCGCCTCTAACGCCTCCCACCTGCTCTCCATGGCCAGCTTGCTTCTGCTCATAACAGCCTCCCCTCTGTGGTCATCTTGCTGCCACTGCTCCCATTTCCCTGCCTTCCATTCTCTGTGTGAGTGCCCCTGCCCTTTGTGGGCCATTACGTGGCCCTGCCAGCCTGCCGAAAGGCCAGTGGATGCCTCTTTCCTGGCAGGTTGTATGTCGTAACCAAGCAAGCCACTACAATGCAGTCTTTACAATGACGCATCTTTACCACTGCATTCCTTTACCACGCAAGTCTTTACAATGAACGACAACTTTGCCTTAGGGGAAAGAGTTGGACTTTGGCGAGGTATTAATTACTATTCCAACCCCAGTCTGAGCAACAGTAGGAAAAGCATTGGACTTCGAAGTCCAACACTGCTTCCCCTATGGCAAGTCATAGTAAAGAAGCCTCATTGTAATAACCATGTTGTAAAGGCAGTACATGATTTAGACCTCATCGTAAATGCTGTTTCCCATCCTGGCAGCCTCCCTCCAGCCCTCCGTGGTCAGCTTGCTGCCCCTGCCCTCCATTCTCTGTCTGTATACACCTGCCCCCTCCCCCTCCTCCCTGCTGTCTGTGGTCAGTTACTGCCCCTGTTCCAATCCCCATGCACTCCGTTCTTCATGTGTGTTTCCCTCATCCCTCTCTCCTGCCCTCCATGATCCATTGTGCCGCCCCTGCCGACTTGCCTTCTGTTGTCAGCATGATACGCCTGCTCCTCTCTTGCCTGCCCTCTGTTCATCATCTGCATGCCCACAGTGGTCAGCTTGCTGCTACTGCCCCCTCCCAGCCCTCCATTCTCCATCTGTATTCCCTGGATACCTCCCTCCTCCCCCCTTGGTCCATTGTGCTGCCCATGCCAGCCTGCCCTCTGTGGTCAGCTTGCTGACCCTGTTTCAAGCCACCCTGTTCTCTGTTGTCTGTGTGCGTAACCCTGCTCCCTCCCTTCTGCCCTCCAAGGTCCGTTATGCTGTCTCTGCCGCTGTCTCTGGCTTGACTTCATTTTAGCTTTCTAGAGTACTAGCCATAATTTCTTTGACAAAAAGAAACCACTCATTTTGTTCATTTATAAAAATAAATGCATCAGATGTTACAGCTTAAACTCCATCAAGATGGCTTGAGGGGGTGCCACATTGTATGGATGGAAAGTCTCCCACGTGGTAAGAGGCTTGCACTTTAACCTGGAGTGCCCCAGGTGCATGTGGATCTGGAACCCTGGATGCGAAATTGGTCATGCGACATGTGGGGATCATGCATGTGTGCCATGACCTAGGCCACCTTTGATGGACTGTGGCCAACCATAAACCGGGAGAAGCAGAAAAAGCGCTTCCCTCATAATGGGTTGGGCTACTGCCCCAGCAGCTAATATCAGAGCACATTAGCTATAAATTCGCTATAAATTTTCAGCCATGTCCATGAGTGTCTATTTCTTGGCTCCCACTTGATGGATCTTCCCAAAAGCTGCCAGGAAAGAGTTGCAGTGGGTGAACTTGTATTTGGAAAGTTTTGTGAAGATTTGTCAAATGGCGCTCAAGTGCTTTGTAAAAAAAATAAAAACTCCTTCCAATGTTAATTTTGACCTAATTGTAACTACACAGAATGGTTAAAGCTATAAAACTTAAAGCATTTCCTTTATAAATGAATAAAAGGAGGGTTTTATTCTGTCATAAAAACTATGGTTATTGCTCTAGAAAGGTAAAATGAGGACAAGCATGTGGATGTGGCAGCAGAGTGCAGGAGGGAGGGAGCAGGGGCACAAAAATGGAGAACAGAGGGCAGGGGAGAGGGGAGATGACGTCATAGGTGATGTGATGCTGTTTAACATTTCATGAGTGGCACACAGACAATGGAGGGCAGGGGGCAGTGGCAACAAGCTGACTAAGGAGGGCAGGGAGGCAGGGTTAATGGAAGCACAACAGACCGCAGAGGGAAGAAGGGAGGGTGTAAGGGCACCTCCATGGACAAAAGAGAGTGAGGGGGCAGGGTCAGCAAGCTGACCAGGCAGGGGAGGTGGCAAGGGCGATTGCAGCACAATGGGCACAGGGAGCAGCCGAGAGGGGGCAGTTGCACGCACACAATCAACAAATGGCAGGGGGCAGAGACAGCAAGATGACCAGGCAGGACAGACAGCACCGGCAGTGGCAGCACAATGGATCACAGGGGTAGGAGGGAGGAGGCAGTGTCACACACATGTACAATGGAGGGTAGGGGGAGGGGGGCAGCAGGCACACCAGGCAGGGTAGGTTGCATGGGCTGTAGCAGCACAACAGTTCGTGGAAGACAGGAGGAAGAGGACAAGAGCACACACATGACAATGGGGGGAAAGGGTGAGAGGACAGGGGCTCCAAGCTGACCTGGCAGGTAGTTGGGGCAGTGCCAGCACAACAGACCGGATGGGGGAGGGGTACAGGCAGCAAGCTGACTAGACAAGTCAGAAGCAGGTGGGGCAGGGGCATGTATACGGGCAATGGAGGGCAGGGGCAGCAAGCCTACCAGGCAGTGCATGCAGATGGTGCAGTTGCAGAAAAATGGATGTGGAGGATGGGCGAGAGGAGGCAGGGGCACCGACCTGGAGAACAGGGAGCATGGGGGAGGGCGTAGGGACAGGGACATGGACAGTAAGATGACCGGCACAGGCAGCAAGCTGCCTCTTGAGGGCAGCCAGGAGGGGCAGGCAGAAAAAAGAATGGAGGGGAGGCAGGAGGGAGATGGGGTGGGAGAAGCTAGGGGACCACAAACGACTGGCGGGCATGAGCAGCACATCGGACCTTAGAGGACAGGAGGATTTGAACAAGGGCACGAACATGGAGAACAGAGGGCAGGGGAGGGGGATGATGTCATCAGTGATGTTATTTAACATGTCATGAGTGATGTAATATGTCAGGTCATAAGCAATGCATGGCGGGGGAGCAAGTTATAGTTAGCTCACTGAACTGTAACGGGTGAATTTCAATGGTTTTTGGTTTAAAAACTGTCTTTAACCCATTTCAGTACCTAAGTATAACATCACTTACTTTAACCTTTGTTTTTTCAGTGAATATATATATATATATATACTCACTGAAAAAAACAAAAGTTAAAGGTACTTTATAATCAGGTTCATATTTTACACACAAAACCATAGAAATTCAGCAGTTATAGTTACCTGAGCTAACTAATACTTACGCCCACGCAATGCAGTGCTTATGACCTCACATATTACATCACTCATGACATGGTCAGTGACATCACTGATGACATCACTGATGATATATCAAATGCCATCACTGATGACATCATCCAATGAGTGTGAGTGTTTTCTAAAGGTTTATGAGTGTTAAACATATATACCAAGGTACTACAAAAAAGCCAAAATAGAATACTTTCTGTACTACTAATGAGTGATACTGTTTCTAACATATATTATGTGAGTGGCTGTGTCACTGCGTGTATTCATGTCTGAGTGCCTGTATGGGTGTGTGTGTGGGTATGTGAGTGGCTGTATGGGTGTATAGGTAGGTGTGTTAGTAGGTGTTTGGGTGAGTGAGTGGCTGTGTGAGTGACTGTATTGGTGAGTGAGTGTGTGTGATAGTGCCTGTATGGGTATGTGAGTGGCTGTGTGAGTGGCTGTATGGGTGGGTGACTGGCTGTATAGGTGAGTGGCTGTTTGAGTGGCAGTTTGGTTAAGTGAGTTGGTGTGTGTGTGGCTGTATTTTAGAGTAAATGTCTGTGTGAATGGATATATGGGTGAGTGTGCGTAAGTGTGAGTGCTTGTATGGATCTGCAAAGAAGTATGCTAGTGGTTGTGCGGCTGTGTGAGTGAGTGTGTTAGTGCTTGTATGGGTGATTGAGTAGCTCTGTTGAGAGGCTGTATGGGTGAGTGAGTGGGTGTGTGAGTGGATTTATAGGTGAATAAGTGGGTGTGTGATTAGCTGTATGGGTGAAGGAGTGTGGTGGTGTAGGTGGCTATATGGGTAAGTGACTGGTTGTTTGAGTAGCTTTATGGGTGAGTGGTTGTGTGAGTGCCTGTATGAGTGAGTGGGTGTGTGGGTAGCTCTATGGATGAGTGAGTGGTTCTGTGAGTACTAGTATGGGTCTGTAAATGGGTATGTGAGTGGTTGTGTGGGTGTGTGAGCATGTGTATGAGAGGCAATATGAGGGTGTGAGTGGTTCTGTGAATTATGCCATCAGTGATGTCATGAGTGATGTCATTTGAGATGCCATGAGTGATGTAATATGTGAGATCATAAACAGTGCATCGCAGGGGCGTAAGTTGTAGTTAGCTCAGGTAACTATGAGCCATATGTATCAAACAATCGTTTTGCGATTATCAAATAGCAATTTTTAGAGAATCGCTATTTGAGAATCGCAAAACGAG
Organism: Calotriton arnoldi; assembly: GCA_963921515.1. NCBI lineage: Eukaryota > Metazoa > Chordata > Amphibia > Caudata > Salamandridae > Calotriton > Calotriton arnoldi. The sequence goes on along the minus strand of CAWUFW010006752.1, from coordinate 103,356 downwards.
ATGTAAATAAAAATTCGCAAATATTTTGCGATTCCCTGACATTCCATAATTGCGACTCGCAAATTGCGAGTCGCAATTAAGGAATACCTTCCCAGAGGCCTAGAGGCCCATAGGAATGAATGGGAAGACATTCGCAATTTGCGAGTACCCATTAGGTACACGCAAATTGCGAATGCAATTTCAAGGGTGCAAGGGTGTCAAAAGGACACCCTGTTGCACCCCTGAAATGTGCATGTGTGCACATGTGGCACACATACATGCACTAAGGGCATGTATGTGCGCCACATGGCACTTTGAAAAATGCAAAAAAGTGCATTTTTCAAGGAAATCGCAAATTACCACCAACTTGAAGTTGGTGGTAATTTGCGATTCCTTAAGGCCAAATCGCACTTTTGTTTGTGCTTCTTACATTGCATTTAAGGAATCGCAATTTGCGTTTCCTTAAATGCATTCGCAAAATAGGGACTCGCAAATTTTGCGATTCCTTATTTTGCGAGTGGGTTTTTGTGTGATACATTGCACACTGCTAAATTGCGATCGCAAACGCTGAAATTCTGTGAATTTCAGCGTTTGCGATCGCACTTTAGCTTGATCCATATGGCCCTTTAACTGTTGAATTTCTATGGTTTTGTATGAGTGAAACCTGAGGCAAACTATAACGTCCCTGTAACCTTTGTTTTTTTCAGTTAATTTCTAGGTTTTTTAAATTCTATTTCCTAACTATAACTTCCCTGTAACGTTGGTTTTTTTAAGTGAATTTCAAAGTTTTTTAAATACTATTTCCTAACTATAACGTCTCTGTGACCCTTGGTTCTTTTAAGTGAATTTCTATGTTTTCTCAAATACTATGTGCGTTTTCAGAGTGATGGAGAAAGGGAGCAGGGCCTCCAACCAGCTCTCAGCAATCCCGCTGGGTGGGACTTACTGGAAGTAACAGGAGGGGTTCTTGGCCCCGAAGGACTCTCAGCATCCAAGACAACTTCTTCCCCCAACCAATAGTGTGCCAGGAGGCACAATTGCAGAGTGGTGGAGAAAGGGGGCAGGGCCTCCAACCAGCTCTCAGAAATCCCGCTGTGTGGGACTTACTGGAGGTAACAGGAAGGGTTATTTGCCCCCAAGGACCCTCAGCATCCAAGGGGACTTCATTCCCCAACCAGTAGTGCACCAGGAGGAGGTCCTTTTGCAGAGTGTTAGACAAAGAGGGCAGGGCCACAAATGACCTCTCAGCAATCCCTCTGTGTGAGACTTACTGGAGATAACAGGAAGGATTCTTGGCCCCCAAGGACCCTCAACAGCCAAGGGGACTTCATACCCCAACAAGCTGTGCGCTAGGGATCCTTTGCAGAGAGGTTTAGAAAGGGGGCGGGGCCTCCGGCAACTTCCACGGGGCTGGCCTTTTTAAAAAAATGTTGTATTTTATTAGGGTAGGGCGGCGGTTTGGCCCCGCTTTCTGGGCGGATTTCAGCCCCGGGGACCCCAAGCCACGGGCCCTGGCCTATTTGAAATTGGGGAGGGGGACCACCAGGCCCACCTCCCTGGGCCGATTTTGGCCCCGGGGACCCCATCCCACGGGGCCCGGCCTGTTAATTTATTTTTTTTTATTGAGGAGAGGGGTTGCAAGGCCCCCCTCCCCCAGCCGATGTGGGCCTCGCAGACCCCACCCCCCGGGGCCCTGCCTGTTCATTTTTTTTTTTATTGAGGAGAGGGGTTGCAAGGCCCCCCTCCCCCAGCCGATGTGGGCCTCGCAGACCCCACCCCCTGGTGCCCATCCATGTCTGTTTACTGGGACTGTGACAGGAGCCTGAATGCCCCCCCGTCCCTGCCAGCTCCTCGCCTCCTGCGGGAGCCACCACTGCTTTCAGACATAGGGAGCTGCTAAACATGCAGCTCCCTATGTCTGAAAGCAATTTTGCTCTGCTTCCAGCAAGCGGCAGCATTTTGTCGAGCTCTCGCTTGCTGAAAGCGAAGCGTTTTCTGTGACTTGGCGGGACTGTAAATCTCCCGCCAAGCCACAGTAAACTACTATGTCCCGGGGAGGGCACCCTGGGACATGGCAGGAGCCAGCCCTTGGTGATGGCAGTCCCCAGGGCCATCTATGGCTCCAGGAGGGGGCCGCGCAGCCCCCTCCTTTGTTGTAGTAGGTCCTGCCCCGGGTAGGTTGCGGTCCCCAAGGCTAAGAACAGCCCAGGATGCCCCCTCCCATATTTAAAAAACAATTTGGCCCTGTTGAGGTGGGGGTCCCGGGGGTCCGTGGGGGTCTGTGAGGCCCCCATATCAATCTAATAGTCCTGGGAGGTAGTGTTCCCAGTGGCATGGAGTGGTGCCACAAGGCCCCCCGGATTTCTTCTGTATTAGCCTCAGGGACGAGGCGGTCCCTGGGGCAAAAGGGGAGGCCGAAAGGGCCCCCCACATTCACTTTAACAGTAGCCCCAGTGAGGTGGTGGTCCCCGGGGCACGGGGCTCCACGATACCCTCCTATTATTCATCTATAAGCCCTGGGGAAGTGGTAGTCCCTGGGGCATGGGGGGTCCGTGAGAACCCCCAATTTCCTTAAAATAATAATGGTTGCATGACCCAGGAGCTGGCCCACCCAGGGGCTTAATAATAGAGAAGTGCGCAAGCCCACGCTTCTCTTTTTTTTTTTTCAGGAGGAGCCATGGCTCCAGCGCAACCCCCACCGAAATGTCTTTTTTTAATGATTTCGTTTCTCCCTCTGGTACCCCTCCAAGAGGCCAAGGGATCAGTGTATTCCTACCCTACACCCTTTTCTTTTTTTTTAACATTTTGTCTACGAGTCGGTTCAAGCTGAGTCCCAAGATGGCTGCCAACACTTCCTGGTTTGAAGTGTTGGCAGCCAATCAGATCTCAGCACGAGATCGGGAGGGTTTGGGGAACCTTCGCGTCCCTATATATACAAATTTGTTTTTTCCTCAATTTTCCAAAAACTACTGAATGGATTTACCCCAATTTACAAAAAGGCGACTTTCTGGACCAACAGCTGCCTTTCTGCCAAATTTGGTGTAATTCCGTTCAGCAGTTCGGGCTGTAGTCAGGTCTTAAAATCTCTATGGGAATTAACATGGGAAAAACGGGTTTTGGGATCCTCCCTTCTTCCCGGCCCCTGCTTGACGGATCACCTCTAAACTTTCAAGACAGCATCTGGAGTGAGCGTCATACTAGTTTTGAAAATTTCATAAGGGTTTGTCAAACGGCGCCAAAGTTATTGGCAAATGAAACAAGCATTGGCATAGCCAATAGGTCTCGCTTTTGGGACCTTATAAGTATTTAGTTATGCAGCACAATATCCTTGGTGCAAGAACATCAACTGTTGCATGGCTAAACACTTATAAGGTCCTAAAGGCGAGACCTATTGGCTATGCCAATGCTTGTTCCAAATGTGGGTGGGTGCAGGAGTTGTTTTGGGAAAACAGTAAAAGTAGTTTGTCAAGGGATGTAGCGCCATCTGACGTCAATAAAATGTAATTTTTTTGTTGCACACTAACAGTTTAACTGTTTCACTACACTAAACAGAAACCAAGCATATTTTACAAGAAAAATTAGGATTTCATGTTTCCTTTCTGTGTAACACAACCGATTAAAAATGTATAGTTTATATATTAAATAAGGACATAGGTAAACAAGTTTTTGCACATTGTTTAAATCAAGTATGTACATTAATTCACTGCTATGCCAAAGTACCATGTGACGCAGTGCTTTAAATGGAAAAAGAAAAGTGCAGGTAGTCACCAAATTGAGCCATGATTGAGGGGTTTGGCGAAGAGGGGTTTAGAGGTGAGTCCAATGGGCGGGGCTACTGGGAAATATTTACTGGGAATCAAGATTTTCTTGGTGTGAGTGATAACAGATACACTTCTGCAGTTTGTGGTTTGTGAAACGCGGTGCTGGAATAATTTTCAGGGTGAGGGTTCTGCAATTAACGTTACATCTTTGAAGTCATAGGGATTGTAAAAATCCTAGCATCACACAAAAAAAGTGTAACAGATAAGTCCTGTCCAGCATGAAAGTGGTAATGGTGTCAGGGCCTTGAGACTGGTGCCACCGCACCGAGTGCTTACTTCAGGGGCTGCCATGTTTGCAAGTTTATTTTGGTTTTAAATGCTCCTGCTACCGCGTTCCTTGCATCCAGCAATTTCCAGGCGACAATAAAAATGTCAAGATAACTCTGGTGATTGATGTTCTCCGTGGAGAGAGATTGGAGTTTTGTCTAGTTGAGGTTTTCACCGACCATAAAATAGCACAGATGATTAATATGCCTGCTGCAAAGAACGTGTAACATGCAGATTGCAAAGAGTATATAATGTAATTAGGTCAGTGGGTTACTGCTTTTCTAAGAGACATCCTTTTGTTACTTGCAGTTTATAAGTTAAATTCCTAATATAGAACAGTGAATTATTCACTGTCATCAAACAACTGCATGCACACTGTAGAGTATAGATTAGAACATAGATTAATGTTGCAAAAAGGCTTCATTTGGGTAGAAATCAATTCTAATTATTGAAGAGAACCCCCAACTATGGTGTTCCATTTTCAATTCTGAGTTTGTGCTTCTCCAGACCAAGCACTCTTAAGCTATACTGCCTACCAGTATGGATGACATGTCACTCCTATACCTTGTAGTCCTCTGGCTTATGTAACATTTCCGATACACTGATTTATACATGTATGATTGATTGTCTCTGTGTAATGTGTGTGTGATGCAAAGTGCTCTGACACCCTACACTGGTATGAGTGGCGCTATATAACCAATTAAATGCATCTAAAAGAGAATGGTTATGGAGATTTGAGGGGCGGAGAGGGAATCCGTGATGGAGGAGGTCAACACCGCCACTATGGATTGGGGGTGCCCACAAACCTTGCCGCAACAGGCGCCACCAGCGCTAAAGCCGACCCTGAACGGTGTGTTATCTAACTGGTAGGGCATGGTGTGGTAGTGCACTGCCTTTTAGAGACAGCACGTTATCTATTGACATGACCACTAAATTTGCACAGACAAGCAGTATTACTGATAAAACTGTACAGCGCACCAAGGATAATGTGTGGAATCTGGGTCCAGCTAGTGGAGGAGCCAGAGTGTCATGAGGGGAAGGAAGGAAACGGCCCCTTAATGTAGGCTTTAATAGTACATTTTTGTACAGTTTGCGGGGCGATTCCAAACACAGCTACAACCTACAGCCACAGCTGCACAGGACCTATTCAAAAGTGGAAAGTAAGCAGAACACATTTTGTCTCACTGGTGTGGAACTTAAGGTGATATGTCGCATCAAATCTCTAGCAGCACAGACTTGCCCCCAATGTATGCTTATCCACCTGCAAGGACACCTGAAGATCATGTGATGGCCAGCCTCCAGAGCAAGGAACGTGATCAGACGAATGAGCGGATCCTCAGCTGTTGGGTTCCAAGGCCAGGAAACAACTCATCTAATACACAGACCATACTGTCCATAACCTGCATGGTGACCATTGCGGTATTAAAATCCTCTCAAAACCCATAGTGATACACTACCCCTAAATCATGCTACGTCATGCATAAAAATTGCATTTTGGCTATGGGGCAAAAACTCAGCAAGTTCTGCAGATTTAAAATTAGCGTTCTCTTAAAATAAAAGGTATTACGTGTACTAATTTAAGAGGAAGTAAATATTTGGTCATGGATAGGTTTATCAACTGTGACGAGTAGGGCAGCAGGTCAGGAAATTTAATTTGATGATCGAGGCTGGCAGAATGTCACTGGAGAAGAAAGAGTGTAGGCTTCGCAGGAGCAGTAGTTTTACCAACCACTTCCAGGGAAAGGCTGCTGCAGGAGGACCAGAAGGAAGTGACTGCAGATGTGATCTAAGAAAGAAGTCTGTGGATTTTCATTAAACGCTGGAACGTGTTCACGTTACATTCTGATTTTGCTGAAGATGTAATTTAGTCACCAACCGCAATATCAAACTTCCAACACCCAGAGCTTGAAACCCTTATTCGCCATCTTCATGAAACTATAAAAACACCCGAGCAGCTCAAACATTTTCTTTCAGCTAAAGGCGCTCCAAATAAATATAAAAGTATGCAATATGTGGAAATTTTCAAAGCGAACTGGAACTGCACATTTAGTTCCAGAAAGTATGATTACCTCCAGCGCCTGGTTTAATTTAACTGCACTTTTGTATGCATTAACTCCACTGTGACTAACTGAAAGCTTGCAAGGTCATTGAGAGACAACTAGTTTGACTTTTGTATTGTGCACGTGCTATATAGGTGCACATGAACACACTGCTCATATGTGGAGACACCAACATGCCCCCAAATACCGATTTTTATATTCACACTCCAAAGTAAACGCTTATCAAATGGAAACACGTGATCTTTTTGTCAATATAAGATAAGAAAAGACCGGTCAACGGCCGACTTGCTACCGATAAACAGTGCAAGCAGTCCTTCCGACGGCATTTTAGAGCCCAGAAAGAGCACATGAGGTGCATGAACACCAGGAAGGGCACAGAATGAGAGGTCTTTTTGAATGTTCGGCAGCACGCACAGCAGAGACAGATGCCTAGACCAGTTAGGACCACATTCGGGTTGTTTACACAATCAAACAACAGTCCAAGTGGCAGAACACAGGCCACAGCGTGAGCAAGTAACAATTCGCCTCAGTGGTAACCACTCCCAAGTGTTTATATACACGAGACGAACACACCATTAGGTCATCAAATAGCAGAACCGGTAGCCACGGATACTTCAAAACAGAACTACAATTGCTTTTTTAAGAACATAAAAGGCTTGTCCCTTATTAGCTCATATTCCACTTTACAAAGGCACATAAACAGCCAACAGCTGATTTTCCCCAAAAGCAGCCTTTCGTTCCCCACACACCAGGAGGAGCAGAAATGGCAAGCGCCAGAGATTTATCCACAAGTACAGAACGCAAATGTGCGTAACTTATGAAAATAAACACAGAAAAGCAGCCCGAGGTCGCAAAAGCACCGCTCACATGAATGTTACAAGGCGCGTACTAAAGCCAATGAAGAGATGTCACAATATAGCCATTCACCAGTATACGTTAGTACTGAAGCAGGGCCGCTGTGCATACTTATTGTCCCAGAAGCAAGTCGAGTAAACAATGTAAAAGGCATCCCTGCGAGTTAGCAGAACGAGCTCACCGATCACACAGACGACAACACCACACCCAACAGTAAACATCATAGAACAGGCACGTGCCCCTTTGCCCATAGAATACAATGACCAATGAATAGACAATATTCGGCAGGACCAATGAGCGAACCACAGTTGGCTCCACCTCAAAGTCTATTGAAGTACTGACCGTTTCTTACCTGCTGCAACTTCCAAATCTCAGCAAGACAAAACGCACCAGAAAAATAATCCAAGGCGGCGAAAAGAGGCCGATGCAACCAAACCTGGAATCGTGCCTACTTGACAGGCAAAGTACACAGGAGGGGAGGGCAATGTCAAGCACAGTGCAAGGTTATGCACGTCTTCGAGGGATTATGCACTTCTTCGAGAGAAGGATTATTAAGGGGAACAAGCAAATGGTGCGCGCGAAAGTGATCGCGAGCAAGACGTGCGGCCGCGACCGGGATTTGTGTGTGCGCGCGCACGCAAAAAGGAAATAAAAACAAGCCCGGGAGTTGTGTGCGTGCGCACGCGCAAAAAGAACCAGCACAAGCGCGCGCCTCGCGCGGCAGCAGGGGGAGGGGGCCTGCGCGATTCCCTTGCGGGAGCGTGCAGCAAGGCGCGATGATTGCGACCATATGGCGCCACCATATGGTGCCGCGCGCTCCCGCAAGGGAATCGCCAGACGTGCACGCGTTGCCATTGCAAGCAATGTAACGCGTGCACGTTTTTGCCCCGAAAGCTGTGCCGATCGCTAAAGGTCTCTCCTATGCAGCGCATGCGCGCTGCGTAGGCGAGACCTAAAAACACTCTTCCTATGGAAGCTAGGTCGTAACTATAACCTATAACTACCTACTGGCGACTGCCAGTAGGTTTTATATATAACAAAGGCTCTGTGCCAAAACGCGTAGACGCTTTTACCGATATTTTCGTTGATGGAATAAAATCACATCCTGCGAATTTGAAGCCCTGCTGAGTGCCGTTCTTTCCTTTGGATTTACTTTTTGGGAAGGAGTTTCTTTTCTTATATATATATAATGCATTATGCCGCATCACCAATAAAAGAGCTTCCATTGTCTCCCCTGTGTGGTCTCTGCCTCTTCGTTGCTGGAGGAGGTGCTGTGTGATATTTTGCGCGTCGGCCAGAGACGCGCTACAGAGGCCCCGTTCTTCAAGTTGGCCTGGGTCTCTCTGGTTCCTGCTCCGGCAGTCTTCTGTTTCGTCCAAGGTATTGCAACGACCTAGTGCCCGCCGCTCAGTGCAAAAGAAACAAGGGCGGCTGCAGTGGGGCCCGTGACTTCACGGAGGGTTGGTTGCACTGTCATTCCTACCCCTGCCCGGTGGATATTTGTTTTCTGAGGGGCTGGAACATTTGATGACCGGAGGAAGCTCTTGGGTTTTAATCTACAGGACATAGACTTGTGATCACATCGCTATTTGCCCTGCACTCCGCCAATCCACATGGACATGCCCCACGCGGCACTTACCTGGGAATGGCATTCTGCGACTTGCAGTTCCCATGAGCAGCGAGTAGTGAGCGACCATCTTACGAGGGGGTAGGGCGAACTCCGACCAATGAGAAAGCGGCAGGACATTTAAAAAGCGAGTGAACATGTCTCCTGTTTATTCTTGGCATCAGAGGAAAGGAAGGCCGACCAGGCCGAAATGCATTATGCCGCATCACCAATAAAAGAGCTTCCATTGTCTCCCCTGTGTGGCCTCTGCCTCTTCGTTGCTGGAGGAGGTGATGTGTGATATTTTGCTCGTCGGCCAGAGACGCGCTACAGAGGCCCCGTTCTTCAAGTTGGCCTGGGTCTCTCTGGTTCCTGCTCCGGCAGTCTTCCTTTTCGTCCAAGGTATTGGAACGACCTAGTGCCCGCCGCTCAGTGCAAAAGAAACAAGGGCGGCTGCAGTGCGGTCCGTGACTTCACGGAGGGTTGGTTGCACTGTCATTCCTACCCCTGCCCGGTGGATATTTGTTTTCTGAGGGGCTGGAACGTTTGGGGACCGGAGGAAGCTCTTGGGTTTTAATCTACAGGACATAGACTTGTGATCACGTCGCTATTTGCCCTGCACTCCGCCAATCCACATGGACATGCCCCACGCAGCACTTACCTGGGAATGGCATTCTGGGACTCGCAGTTCCCATGAGCAGCGAGTAGTGAGCGACCATCTTACGAGGGGGTAGGGCAAACTCCGACCAATGAGAAAGCGGCAGGACATTTAAAAAGCGAGTGAACATGTCTCCTGTTTATTCTTGACATCTGAGGAAGGCCGTCCAGGCCGAAATGCATTATGCCGCATCACCAATAAAAGAACTTCCATTGTCTCCCCTGTGTGGCCTCTGCCTCTTCGTTGCTGGAGGAGGTGCTGTGTGATATTTTGCACGTCGGCCAGAGACGCGCTACAGAGGCCCCGTTCTTCAAGTTGGCCTGGGTCTCTCTGGTTCCTGCTCCGGCAGTCTTCTGTTTCGTCCAAGGTATTGGAACGACCTAGTGCCCGCCGCTCAGTGCAAAAGAAACAAGGGCGGCTGCAGTGCGGTCTGTGACTTCACGGAGGGTTGGTTGCACTGTCATTCCTACCCCTGCCCGGTGGATATTTGTTTTCTGAGGGGCTGGAACGTTTGGGGACCGGAGGAAGCTCTTGGGTTTTAATCTACAGGACATAGACTTGTGATCACGTCGCTATTTGCCCTGTACTCCGCCAATCCACATGGACATGCCCCACGCAGCACTTACCTGGGAATGGCATTCTGGGACTCGCAGTTCCCATGAGCAGCGAGTAGTGAGCGACCATCTTACGAGGGGGTAGGGCGAACTCCGACCAATGAGAAAGCGGCAGGACATTTAAAAAGCGAATGAACATGTCTCCTGTTTATTCTTGGCATCTGAGGAAAGCCGTCCAGGCCGAAATGCATTATGCCGTATCACCAATAAAAGAGGTTCCATTGTCTCCCCTGTGTGGCCTCTGCCTCTTCGTTGCTGGAGGAGGTGCTGTGTGATATATATATATATATATATATATATATATATATATATATATATATATATATATATATATATATATATATATATATATCAATCATGTGTATAACATGAGCGAAGCCCAAAAGAGCAAAGTGCTCTTTAGGATTAGAGGCAAGTATACAGTCAAAAGGCAAATAGAGGTAATGCTGGGTTCTGAGAATAGAGATGGACGGTTACTTTGTCTTGATATGACTCCTGATTTTGCTGGACCTCTGAGTTGCCTTCAACACCATCGCTCATCCTACCCTCATCCACATCCAAATGTCCTGAATAGGATTCCCTGCTAACATCTTTCAATTGTTCTCCTTCCACCTATCCAACTGAGATGGATGGGGTAGTGACAAAGACTGAGAATTCTTCTGTGAAGTTCTTTTTCTGTCAAGGAGGCATGTAGGTGAGGGGGAATGTGGTAGACTGAGAGGTTGAGAGTGGGAAGTGGTTTGTAAGAGACTTTATGAAGTTGCAGGTCAGTTGTCTAGTATTGAGGGCCAGGAGGACTTGTGGATGGCAGCGAGGCCTCCTCCCTTTTTAGGTTTATGGTCTGCAGTCCAGATGCTGGAAGCAGTAGCCTTTGGAAATGAGGACATCTAGGATATGTGAGGATTTGAGGAAGAGCCATGTTTCTGTGACATCAATCTTAAGATAGGGGAGGAGACCTCTGTTGTCGGAAGTACTGCAGATCATGTGTTAATGGGTCAGAGTGTGGCTTCAGTAGTTTAACTCTATGTGGTGGTTACTGAGATGTGTGCTAGGATTGGCTGCCGGTCCGAAGCAGAATTCTCTTCAAAGCATTAGTCCTGGCCTTCAAGGCTCTTCATGGCATGGGGGCCCATTACATCCGCAGAAGAGTCTCACACTATGTTCCAGGCAGATCCCTTAGATCAGCACACCAACATTTGATTGCTGTGCCCAATTTTTCCAGAGCCCGCCGTGGCGGCCGCTCTTTTCAGGTGCTAGTAGCCCGAATCTGGAACACGCTGCCACTTCCACTCAGGCAGGCTACGAACATACTGGCCTTCAGGAAACAACTGAAAACTTGGTTGTTTCAGCAAACAGCATAGTGGCTGCTACCCTGAAATCGGAGTTTTACTTAGGTCCCCGTCTCTTCTGTCTCAGCGCCGGGACACTCTGTTGAGTATCTGCGCGCTCTATAAGCCCCTTTTAACATAACATAACATAACATGTGTGTAAATGAATCCAATGAAGTTGGGTTAGGTGTTCCAACACCTGGGGGTTTGAGTGCAGGAGCTCCTACGGCACCCAGAATCGCCTCTCAAATTACCCAGAAAGGGCCTCATTATGGGGTACAAGTTAATTCTGTTGGGCCGGTGACAGCAGGTGCAACCACCATCAGAATTATGAGATCTGTGGGAACAATGTGGATGTGCTGATGTGAGAAGGCAAAATCCTCTAGCAGATGCCCGGGGCGGAAGGAGAAATGACCCCTGCAGTGAGCCTAAATTCAACATCCATTTGATGGAATTCCCAGAAGCTTCCACTCCAACAATGACCTCAATAGAAGGGCCCTTGTCATGGAGACTTACAGAACCCCCTCACACAAGAAGAGCTTTTAGATGAAAGGGTCCAACCCATGGAAAGACCAGAACATGCACCGCAGTTGGAATCTCAAAGAGAAGGGTTCATAGATGAATCGTCAACCTTCACTTAAAGAATGACATGCTAGAGACAGTTCCTTTTACATAGAAGGGTCTATTTAATGCAGTCACCGGAGCCGTTAACCCCCAGCAATGATGTTGAATGGAAGGGTCCACTTAATGGAATCACCGGATCCCTTCGTACTCCTAATGATCTGAAAGGGGATCACCTATCACTGGAAAGCCAGTAGAACACTTGAATCCTGGAATGTCTGGTTCTCAGGTGCAGATAGCACCTCACTATTGTAAATGTCAAGTTTTGTTCACCTCTGAATTTGCTTCAGTGGTCTTTGGTTTAATTACGTTATTTCGAGTGATGTGCCCATGCCCAGATGAACAATTTGTACCAATGTTATTCTAAGGCTTGGGTCCAACCTTTAAATACCCACCTGAGAGACACAGGGTGCAGTGTGTTTATATGTCTAGAGTGCTGCCCTCTCTGGGGAGATGTCAATCAACAGAAGACCAGTGCTGAGCGCTCCAGAGAAGAAGGGCACACACAACATCATGTATCACATACAACGCACGCGTGGTTGAGTGCAGGAGACCAGACTTGGGAGATATCCTGAGGTGAAACAAGGTGAGTGATCACTTATTAGGATGGGGGAGGGGCTTAAGTGATCACAACAGCCCTCAATCCCACAGTGCATGTGACACTTACCGGAGTCCTGCAAGTTGTATCTCTTGCAAGATATCCCCAAATTGCTTTTTCAAGATTTCTGTCAGCTGTTGAGAGAGAGAGATGAAATATGATTGATATCTCTGAAATCTTACTGCACCCTGCAGGACATGGGCACTTCCCTCAGTCAATGAGCTTTAATGGCATAGCCAGTCCACTACGTACCACTGACCTCTTGCATTGTGAAATGTGTCTGTGATTGTTGACCATCTCTGGAAGGTTGCCTGTCACGGTCACATGTAAATTACTACCATCTTTATATGAATACTCCTACGTGCCTGTAAACCAACACTTTATATTACAAATATTCATGACTTTCAGGATTTCACCAGTTTCCAGAAGCACCATGTGAAAACTTGTGACAGGCATAGGTTTTTAAGAGCAGTTCTAGAAAATATGTTTGGCAATTCCTATTTCTAACCATGCAGAAGCATCTCTGCGAGCGAAAGTAGACATGTTGTAGCATTATGCTTGGGAAAGTGTTACCCCCTTCGTACAATGGCACATTTTATCTCCACTGAGAAAATATTGTTCCCTGTAGTAAAAATCTCACCTTTATACCACCATTAATTTCAGGGACAATCAGGGACAATGTGCCTACAGTCAGGAAAGATGGAGAGCTACTCGGATTTGGAAGCCCAATCCAGATTCCGGTCCTGATGTTGGGAGACATTCTCCTATACTTACCTTTGCATCTTCCTGCTTTCCTTGTGGGTCCTGCTGGGATGTGGTAGGATGAGTGGCTAAATATGGGGAAGCCATCAAAGGCTTTAGTTGTATCACTACTGCGAAAGTAGTAGGATGGAGTGGTCATAAGTGATCACTTTTTAAAAGAGGTGTGTTCAGGGGGTCCCTTCCAAACAGTGCTTCCTTATGATATGTATTAATGTTTTGCGACCGAATTCCGGTTTCAAAACAGTAATACATTACCACCTCCTCAAAGGAAGTGGTAAACTATTCGCAAATGAGAAGGGGTCCCCACAGGACCACTTCCCCTTTGAGATTGTTAAATAAGAGAATGGTAAAAATGCCCTTTTTCAGAGTAGAAAGGTCACAGCCTACTCTTAAAATAAGTGAAAGTTACACTTTTCTTTTAAGCACACCCCATTTTCCTTTAAGGAAAACGGGTGTTGTAACAAATTGGGTTGCTGGTTGAGGGGGCAAAACCCTACTCAAGTAGAAACTGTAATCCTTGTCAGGGTGACGTCACAAGCAAACCCCAAATTAACCTGTGGTCAACCCCCTGGTAGCTTTGCACAGAGCAGTCAGGCTTAACTTAGAGGCAATGTGTAAAGTATTTGTGCAACTCTTCAAACTGTAACACAGCTGTAATATACACCACAAAAGGACCCCACACCAGAAGTAGAAAAATAAATGAATCAGTGAAAATAGCCCCAAAAAGCACAAAGCGCCAATTATGGATATCTGGTTGCACAATCACAAGTTCAGGCTGACTGCGATTGAGCGCAGGCCAGCTACAGGGATCCAGTTAGGCCCACTGAACAAGAGTACATTAAATCCTGATTGCGGAGCGTTGCAAGGTCCTGTGTCGAGGTTGCATCACGCAGCTGAGGCGATGCGTCAGTTCGAGGGGCTAAAAAGCTGCAAAGTGCAGTCCTGCATTGCTGTTGAGGATCCCGTTGATGAGGGCTTACAATGCGAAATCCAGCGTCGAGGATGCATCGTGCAGTCCAGGCGATTTGTCGTTTCCAAGTACCTGCGAGGCTGCGATGCGAAAACCTGCGTCGTCATCGAGGCTGCCTTAGACAAGAGATTTGCGATAACAGGGCCTTACTTGGGGAAACTTCACACAGAGGTGGTTCCGATACGGGCTGCAAGGTGATGCGGAGTCCTTGGGCTGAGAGAAATCTTGCAGCAGAGGTGATGCGTCGGTTCTGCTCAAGACTGTGCCGCACAGCAGATGAGATGTGTTGGTTCTGCTGAATCTACAGATGTGCAGGCAGAGTGCCTTAAGGCCCAATTCCAAGGGTGCCAGACTGGGGTGGCACCACTTGGCAGGGTAGGACTCAATGATGACAGAGTCTAGGTGCTGAGTTCAAGTTTGTTGGAGCCTTCTATCCCTAAGGCTCTAGTCGAGAGGCATGCCAACTAGCCCTTGGCGTCACTCTGGGGTCCTGGGTTCAACAGATGCAGGTCCAGTCTTTTTCACCCAGGCAAGAGGGCAGCAGATCAGCACAGCAGGGCAGCAGTCCTTCAGAGCAGCCATCCAGCAGAGTGGCAGTCTTTTCAGCTGCACAGCAGTCCTTCTTCCTGGCAGAGTCTCCACAGGTTCAGAACTGTACTGAAGAGATGGTATCTGAGGTCCAATAGTTATACCTTCATTTGAATTGGGAGACTTCCCCAGGCTTCCTGCCCGGGTCCAGACATTCTACAGGGGGTATACAGCCCTTTGTGTGGAGTCAGGACACAGCCTATTCAAGCGTATGTAGAGCTGTGCCCAGCTCTGCCCTCCCATCATGCCAGTGATGGCCCATCCAGGCACACCTAAGCTCTCTATTGTGTGTGGCTGTCTAAGAGGAATACACAAAGCCCAACTGTCAGATATACGCAGTTATGTGACCCAGAGACAGGCTGCAGGCGCTAACTAGCTGAGGCAGGAAAATGCCAACTTTCTAAAAATGGCATTTTCAAAATTGTCATTTAAAATCCGACTTTACAAAAAGAGAGGAAGTTACAGCTTACTGAATGTAATAAGGTAACTTCAATGTTATCTTATGGGAGAGGTAGGCTTTGCAGTAGTGAAAATTGAATTTAAGAGTTGTTCACTACCAGGGCATGTAAAATTTAAAAGTACATGTTCAACTTTTTAAATACACTGCACCCTGCCCTCTGGGCTGTCCAGGGTCTACCGTAGGGCGACTTATATGTATGAAAAAAGAAGGTTTGGGTCTGGGAAAATGTTTAATTTGCCAGGTCAAAATGGCAGGATAAAACTGCACACAAAGGCTGCAGTGGCAGGCCTGATATATTCTTAAAGGGCTACTTAAGTGGGTGGCACAATAAGTGCTGCAGGCCCACTAGTAGCATTTAATTTACAGGCCCTGGGTATATATGCAGTACCACTTTACTAGAGACTTACATGTCAATTAAATATGCCAATTGGGGATAAGCCAATGTTACCATGTTTGCAGTGAACACATGCACTTTTAGCACTGATTAGCAGTGGTAAAGTGTGCAGAGTCCTAAGGCCAGCAAAAACGAGATCAGCAAAAATAAGAGGGGGTGAATGCAAAAGATTTGGGGGAAGACCACTCTAATGCTGACAGGTCTAGCAGATGTCATATACAAAAAAGATTGCTTTAATAAAAAAGTAATCACTAGCATGGTGGTCTGCTGACCTCAGCAGGCCACCATCCCTATGATGGCTGTCATTCCTTATTGGTCGCAAATTGCGACCTTCCTCATTAATAATCATGAGGTAGGTTGATTTACAACCCACTAGGAATTGCTGGTTAAAAACTAAAAGTTTCATACATTAGGATCAGCGATTTCCTAGTGGCAATTCGGAGAAAATCGCGGTTTGGAAATTGCTATTCCCAGTGTTAGCACAGCTGACCCCTTGTTCTCTGTGTCGTTCTCTATGAGCCTCATAGGAAGCAGCATGGCATTCCATCTCTTGGCAGCCTCTATGTCTGTTGTAGGTTGGGGTCATTCACTGGTGTTGAAAAGCACATGCTCCTCAAAGGTCACGTTAAAACTTATTTTTCAGGTTCAGATTTGTCCATTCGACCTACAAATGAAATATGTCTTTAAATACCAATCTAGAGGGCACACACATTTGTAGAAAGCAGATTCATACTAACACAATACATTTATAAATGTAGCCCCTTACTAACACAATTTCATTCTGTATCTCCACAATATTTGATCTTCCTTTTACCTCTTGCTATATAAATCAAGTCATCCCTCGAGTTGATAGTGATGACAATTGGGATCAGGGTTTTTACACATATTTTGCATATGGTTTCTACACACATTATCAATCAATCATTCAGTACTTGTAGGGGGATATTCACAAGAACGTGCGCTAAACATCTCCAAAAAATGCTAACACAACTTTACACATCGCAGTCTATCGCGGGAAAATAACCCTGTGTTAACGTTAAGCCTGGGCGTAGTTGCACTTCACGTAGCTACGTGAAGTACATTTTGAACTACACGTAGCTATGCAAATTGCATAGTGCATAGCTGTGTGCTTGATTGCACTGTACAATAATTGCCAAAAGCATCTTGCACAGTACAAGTTAAGATAAAATAAACATCTCTGTCTTTATATGCAGAAAAGCATATAGTAATTTCTCAAAAGTGAAAACGATAAATTAACAAGCAGTGAGAGAGGTGATGATTTTGGGATCCTCCCTAACCTAGGGAGAGAACCAAGCAGATGCCTTGAAAACAAAAGCACATCTTTTGAATGATTCAGTGGTGGTCCCATCCTCTTAGGACCACCCCAAGCACAGTTATTGGCAAAAATACAATCCCAACCAAAGGCCCTGCAAAGCATTATGGGACGAGATTAGCAGTGGGCAGTGAATATTATAGTATCCAATATCAAAATAATTCTACAAAGAGCTGCAGTTCCACTAGTTGTTACTAGATGTCCCTCACGAGTCAAATGCAAAAGCTTCATGAAAGGGTTTCAATGCTTTTGCATTTGACTCGTGAGGGACATCTAGTAACGACTACTGGAACTGCAGCTTGATGTATTAATAATTTCAATGCTTTTGCACTTGACTCGTGAGGGACATCTAGTAACGACTAGTTGAACTGCAGCTCTTGGTAGAATTATTTTGATATTGGACACTATAATATTCACAGCCCACTGCTAATCTCGTCCCATAATGCTTTGCAGGGCCTTTGGTTGGGATTGTATTTTTGCCCAATACTGTGCTTGGGGTGGTCCTAGGAGGAAGGGACCACCACTGAATCGTTCACATGATATGCTTTTTGTGTTCAAGGCATCTGCTTGGTCCTCCCCCTAGGTTAGGGGGGACCCCAAAATCCTCACCTCTCTCATTGCTTGATATTTTTCTGTCAAAGTTCACTTTTGTTATATGCATTTTAGTATAGAAATTGCTTTATCAAAGCATTTGTAGGTGTTTATTATACTGCTGCTACGCTACTTCAATTAGCACAGTTTTTTTCTCTGCTACGTGCATGGGTAGCGAAGTATTATGCCCAGGCTTAGTAAACATGGAATTCACAACACGGCGGTACCATGCGATAGTCTGCCGAAAACGCGGCCAATGTCTGCGATACAACCACCTTGACCGAGATAAAAACACAAACCCCAACACCAAAAAACGTGCGATGAGGAAAGCAGCGATAAGCAGCGCCAGGCCCGCGACACACACACGGCATGCGGGAATAAGCACAACAAAAGCAGGAAGAAGGAAGACAAACCAAACAGAAAACAACAGCGAAGCACACTGGAGGCAGCCGGAGCTAGTACACAATCCCACAAGCCCCATTGGTAACAAAACATTGTACATGGCAGTCCATTGTGGACAAGGTGAATGCAGCCGGAGAGCTGAGGAGGACAATGGAAGAAAACCAGAACAGCTGGAATGATGCGAAACGCACAAACAAGCAGAAACACGCCAACAACCAGAAGGCAGCATTGCACACCGGAGGTGGGAGTCCAGCGCCACACCAGGAGCTGGATGACATGGAGGAAATGGTGTCCACCACATCAGTCTGGAGATGGTGGCAGGAGTCGGGGACCGGAAACTGCTCAAAATCAACAGACACAACAGCAACAGGGAGAGGAACGACCAGGGACTGGGGGACGGGGGACGGGGGAGATGGGCACAATGGCACACATGCACAATTAAGCACAGCACAACTGCAGACAAACCATGCCCAAGAGTAACAACACCAACCAAGAGCACAAGTCACACAACTCGGCAATATCACACCACTGAACAAGCACAGAAGTGAAAACCACACTGCCTGAAAGGGAGAAGGGTGAGCCAAATCAGAGCTTAAGGGACATCTCACACACAATGCAGCACACACACATAGGAAGCAGAGCACCCTAACATCGAACACAATGTGGCACAAACAGCAACATTTGCACAACCGAACACAGGACACAAGTGCACCCGCTTGTGGCCGGTAAATGGCCATACGCATCTGGCAAAGCACGAAACAGGGACATGATAATGCACAAGTACAAACCCACAGCCCTGATGGGGTAGCAATGCATGTATGGCAGGGACCCAGATAGGCCGTGACACACACATTGGCATACAAATCAACACTCACCACAGTTGGAGACAAGTGAAGGTGCGGAAACTTTATCAACAATTGCGTGTCAGTACGGCCAAGAGAAGTGCCACGACATGCAGACCAATGCAGCAGCATGTCTGAATGAGGAACGTTGGAAAGCGCCCATGTCCACCCCGGGGGAGTCCATCACCCACACAAGTCAGTGCCAACCCGCGTTGGTTGTCCGCGCATGGATCCGGAGTCCAGGCCAATGCAGCCATGTCCACTGTCGTCTTGGGACATGTGACCAGATCCCCAACATGCAACCAGGAGTCGGGACACATGCAATGGGTCACATTCAGTTGTGGCTGCAGGTACGTTGTCACTCGTCCATGAACGCGAGTGCAGCAGCGTAGGCCAACATTTCCAATTAGAGCTCGTTGTCCACCACATCTAACATGTCAGCGACGTAACCCATCAGCTGTCCCGGACAGATGTGCTGACTCCAACCTCTGGCCCCAATTGGCACTAAAGCCCAATAGGGGAGCGGCTCAATGTGGTCACTGCACACGACGACTCGTGCAATCTCCCAGGTCCAGTTGCCAGCATGCATGCCAATCATCCAGGCATGCCATAAACGGGCATCACGGTGACACTCCTGGTCGTAGGCCAACAGGGAGCGCACACACACGTCGAAATCCAGGTCAGCTACCGTTACGTTGGAGAGGCAGACATCCATGGTCCACTCGAATATGCACGAGTGACAATGCAACACAGGCTGAACGCAGGTGACGTTGGCAAGGCGGAAGCTTAGCCGGTAACTGATCCGCAGCACTGCCAATGGCAGTGCCCCCAGTACATGCAGCAGACGTGCACGGTACAGGTCCACATGACTGGAGTTGTGCATGTGTCCGGGATGGTCTGCCATTGCGTCAGTGGCTCTGCTTGAAGCGGCACTGTGCTGACCCGCGCCAGTCCTGTGGATGAAATGGCACAGCTTGCAGCAATGAGCAGTGTCTGTGTGCAACGGGTGCAGGCCTGGGTTGGGGTGGGAGTACATGTGAAGGCCATTTCACGCACGCTAACTAAGGCCAAGGACTTCTGCGTGTGGGATGTGTACAAGTTGGTCTCACGTCGGGCAGTGCGTAGTGTGGGAGTCGCCAGCAAATGCTATCGTATCTGTCAGGGGGTGCTGGGCACATGCAAGTCCCAGCTCGGAGCTGCAGATGTGCTACCGCCTGATAGTTCAGACAAAGGACCTTTCATCCCTACAGTAACTTCACCATCCCTCACGAGTCAAATGCAAAAGCTTCATGAAAGGGTTTCAATGCTTTTGCATTTGACTCGTGAGGGACATCTAGTAACGACTAGTGGAACTGCAGCTTGATGTATTAATAATTTCAATGCTTTTGCATTTGACTCGTGAGGGACCTCTAGTAACGACTAGTTGAACTGCAGATCTTTGTAGAATTATTTTGATATTGGACACTATAATATTCACTGCCCACTGCTAATCTCGTCCCATAATGCTTTGCAGGGCCTTTGGTTGGGATTGTATTTTTGCCCATAACTGTGCTTGGGGTGGTCCTAGGAGGAAGGGACCACCACTGAATCGTTCACATGATATGCTTTTTGTGTTCAAGGCATCTGCTTGGTCCTCCCCCTAGGTTAGGGGGGAATCCAAAATCATCACCTCTCTCATTGCTTGATGTTTTCATTGTCAAAGTTCACTTTTGTGAATTTGTTATATGCTTTTTAGTTTAGAAAATTGCTTTAACAAAGCATTTGTATGTGTTTAATATACTGCTGTTATGCTACGTCTATTAGCAGAGTTTTTACTCTGCTACATGTAATTTGCGTAGTGCGTAGTAACACAAACTTTACATGCTCCGTGAGCGTAGCAAAGTATTATGCCCTGGGTTAGTGTTGAACAGGGTTAATGGCACCACGTGTCGCAGGCTTGCGATGCAGACTTTTGCTTCACTGATCGAAGGGAGTATAGGGATGTGGACCTGCCACAGACTTGGGGTCACTGCCATTCAAAACTCAGGACACAGTTCCACATGTGGGACCTACTGGACTGCAGTGTAGGCCTGAGCCCTCATCCAAGTGTCGCCGGCTTGCGTTGAACAGGGTTAGTGGCACCACGTGTCACCGGCTTGCGTTGAACAGGGTTAGTGGCACCACGTGTCGCAGGCTTGCGATGCAGACTTTGGCTTCACTGATCGGAGGGAGTATAGGGATGTGGACGCTGCCACAGACTTGGGGTCACTGCCATTCAATACTCACAACTCAGTACAACATGTGCCAACAACTGGGCCAAAGAGTACGCCGGTGGGGTATGTCAACGAAAAGGGAGTGCTGTGGGCCAGCGTCGTGGAGGCCAGCGATGGTCTGCTTAGGCTGCAAAGGTCGCGGGACTGGGGCTTGGAGCTTGCACCGGCACGTGGTGGGCCCTCTTTGACACATGCTGGTGTCGGCAGGTGAGTGGAGCCTCCTTGGTGCACTGGGGCAGGCATGACGGGTCTGGGGACCAGCCGCCCGGGGTGCAGCAGGCGCACAGGGACGCAGGCCCCGCCGCGCACAGCGCCGGCCTCGTGGCGAGTAGAGAGGCGCCGCCCTGGCAGACACGTTGGCCATTCCGAATGAGAACCACGCCCAGTGCGACAGGCTTTTTATTCACACCCCTACGCAGGCCTGGAAACGCAGGACCAACCCACTCCGCCGGCGCATACAGGGGGGGCCGTAACGGGCGACATTTCCGTGTTCTGCCCCACAGCCTGTGGGGACATGGTAGCGTCCACTGGCCACTACACTCCATGCACCAGCAGTTAATGTCCACATGACCATTTCCGTGGTTTGCACACTGAAGTCTGTCCGGCACATCCACGCCACACCTGGCATTGTGTAGGTTCTCATTCATTGGTCACTTGCCGCTCTCGCACATGCCTGCTCCAGGCCTCTCCTCACATTCTGCTATTGTGTGGCTGTGGTGCCATGCCGTGGCTGGGTTGTGTGAATGGCAAGCCCAGGTTCCCAATGGAGTTGTGTTGTCGTGTCGGGTCGGTTGGCATGTTGTGTGGCATGTTGCATGTAGTTTTGCTGCGTGCCCATTGCCAGTGTCGTGAGTTGCATGACTGTGGAGTGGAGGTGTGTGGTGTGTTCATTTGGTACTTACCAACGAGCAATGCATTTCCATAGGTGCCATCCTGGGAGCGCTGGTTGATGATGGACTGTCGGGAGATGTATGACTCATGCACACTGCCTGGGGAGTTGGCCACAACATTGTTGAGGAGTCCCCGGTGGTCCACTATTGCCTGCACATTGATGGAATGCGTGTGCTTTCTGTTGCGGTAGTTGTGTGCAGTGTCGGCAGGGGGCACGAGGGGTACATGTGTGCAGTAGATTGCCCCCAACACGTGAGGGAATCCAGCTATGGCGTAGAAGCCTTGCTTGGTCTCCAGCGGCTCCTGCGCAGTGTGGGTGTAGTGGAGGTGCTGGGGTACCAGGCTGATGATGGCATCCAGGACAGGTGTGATGAACTTGGATAGGGCTGGCTGTGAGACTCCTCCGACTCTGGCAGTTGTGGGTTGGAAGGTACCAGAGGCCAACATGTGCAGCACAGCCGGCAGCTTTGTCTGTGGAGGGATGTTGGTTGTCCGCTGTGTTGGTGCCGTCAGCAGGTGGGCGCTGTGGGTCAGGATGAAGGGGATGGTTGTCCTTTTGGGCCTGTAGTGGGCAATGTCCTCCTCTGGCGTTAGGTCTGTGCGGCTGGTGCGTTTACGGTGGGTCCGCTGTCTTTGTGTACGCTGCCTCTGTGGTGGTCCGGGCGGGGGGGCCGGGGCAGGTCCTGGGGGTGGTGGCAGGCCTGGGGGTGGTGGCGGTGGGTGTTGTGGCCCTCATGGGTCTCCGAGCTGCATGATCATTGGCTCCATGGCATCTGTGGGTCTTCAGATGTGGCTCTTGGCTGGGCTCCCTTTCATGCTGCAGGTAGTCGTCCTGCTTAACACCAGCTAAAGGCAGGTGTTAATTCCCAGCTGCTACCGCGGCTTATTGCCTGTTTTTGGTTCACATCGCAGATCTGGCAGTTCGTTGTGAAAGTGGTGTTGTGGTTTTTTCGTGAGTTTTTGCACGGGAACGCCTACTCTGCATCTCATTAGGGTTAGTTGGTGGTGTCACCCGTGGAGATAAATTTTGCGGCAGTTATCGCGGGAATACTGGCGATGTCTGCAGTTTGCACCCGCTTGTGAATGGGGCGTTAAATCTATCTCCACTTTTGATGCGTTAAGGTGGCGATAACGCGGCAATAAGTCCTTGTGAATATGCCCCGTAGAGCGCAGCTTATCACCCGTGAGGGTATCCAGGCACTGGGATGCTGGCTAATCGAAGAGCCAGGTCTTGAGTTTCTTCCTGAAGTCCGTCAGCGAGGGAGTAGTTCGGAGGTGGAGAGGGAGGGCCTTCTAGGACTTGGCGGTGAGGTGGGAGAAGGAGCGTGCACTGCAGCAGTTATGTCAGATGCAAGGTATCAGTGCCAGGGCAAGTGAGGAGGAGCGAGGGTTTCTGGGTGGTTGGTGGAAGTTTAGGTGTTAGTTAATTTATGCTGGTCCATGGTCGTGGAGGGCTTTGTAGGTGTGTGTCAGTAGTTTGAATTTGCATCTTTTCTCAACAGTGAGACAGTGAAGGTCCCTTAGGTGCTGTGTGATGTGGGTTCCTATGAATGTGAGTACTTATGAATGTTATTTGCAATGTTTCTACTTTCAACTACAATGACTGCAGATTTTACAGTGTTAATTTGTAAGATGTTTGACTATGTGTACAACAAGTCGCAAAAGATCCATGGGACATTGTGACTGTCATCATAGGGTTTCAACTATTGGGGACATACTTTAGAAACAAGATATAGGTGGTGATGGAGTAACACATGCTACCTTTAGTCGTACGGGATCTTTTGAGTACCTGAGCAACACCTTTTTACTCAGTGCATGCTTATATGCTGGTGTTCCCAGCACAATACTAATGCAAATCCTCTGTCTTGCAAGGCTCTCAGTCCACACCAGGACAAATTTTAAAACTGCAAAAGATAGCTTTATTTATGCACCCAGATAGCTGGGTTCACAACTTCATGAACTGGGTTCTAACTTTCCCCAGTCTTCCAATCTATACACTTCTGCTCAATCTATCACACTTCATTGGTCAAGAAACCAATTTACAAATAGTCAGCAATGGATAGAACATCACAGTCCCTCGCTTATTCGATGGATAAGATGTGTTTACTCCTAAAAGACGTTGAATTAAAATCTCATCTATGAAGTACCTGCTCATATTGGTTATTGTAGTGACTAGTAAGTAACATAAATGCCCTTTCATCCATCATGACGCTGAGGTGACACTGTCATACTATGTGTGAATTGTGGGGGTGCTAGAAGTACTGTTGACACAGGCAGCCTCGTGGCAGAAGCGTCATAAGAACAATGTGCGCACTAGTATTGTGTTGCTGTAGTAGTTAGATCTTGTGCTTTTGTTGGTACTTTTATTGGCATAGTTGACCAAGTCATTGCCAGATCACAGACCCTTTGGTAAGAAACTCAGAGCAAATGTTATTTCAGAGAAGACCTTCAGGCCAACTCATTAGTTAAATCTTGCCTCTGTCTCTTTAAGGTCCTTCGTTTTTGATGTGAGGACTAATTTCACGCTAAAGAAATCGCACAAAAACACAATTGCTGCAAACAGTAGCAGCTCTGGTTGTGTTCTGGTTGTTTGAGCTTGTTCCCATGCTCACGCACCATATTTGTTCTTCGATCAGCGTAGATGTAGCGCGACAGGCAAATGCTGTAATTTTAAGAATTTCGCATAACAAGGGTAACACTAATGTCTCAAAATTATGCAAATTGCACTGGCGTAATTAGAATTTCAACTGGGTCTATGGGCAAAGCGTATGGGCAAACTCAGGCTTATGCTGGATGTTATACCAAGGCCACCGTACACAGGAGACCTTCCTCTGACCCCACTGAGGTTCTGAGGAATGTTAAACCAAGGCCACCGTACATAGGAGACCTTCCTCTGACCCCACTGAGGTTCTGAGGAATGTTAAACCAAGGCCATCATACACAGCTGACCTTCCACTGAGTACACTGAGGTTCTGAGGAATGTTATACTAAGGCCACCATACACAGGAGACCTTCCTCTGACCCCACTGAGGTTCTGAGGAATGTTAAACCAAGGCCACCATACACAGCTGACCTTCCTCTGAGTACACTGAGGTTCTGAGGAATGTTATACTAAGGCCACCGTACACAGCCGATCTTCTTCTGACTCCACTGAGGTTCTGAGGAATGTTACACCATGGCCACCGTACACAGCCGACCTTCCTCTGACTCCACTGAGGGTCTGAGGAACGTTATACCGAGGCCAACGTACACAGCTGACCTTCCTCTGACTCCACTGAGGTTCTGAGGAACGTTATACAAAGGCCAACGTACACAGCCGACCTTCCTCTGACTCCACTGAGGTGCTGAGGAACGTTATACCGAGGCCACCGTACACAGCCGACCTTCCTCTGACTCCATTGAGGTTCTGAGGAACGTTATACCGAGGCCACCGTACACAGGCGACCTTCCTCTGACTCCACTGAGGTTCTGAGGAACGTTATACCGAGGCCACCGTACACAGCCGACCTTCCTCTGACTCCACTGATGTTCTGAGGAATGTTATACCGAGGCCACCGTACACAGCCGACCTTCCTCTGACTCCACTGAGGTTCTGAGGAACGTTATACCAAGGCCACCGTACATAGCCGATCTTCCTCTGACTCCACTGAGGTTCTGAGGAACGTTATACCAAGGCCACCGTACACAGCCACCCTTCCTCTGACTCCACTGAGGTTCTGAGGAACGTTACACCAAGGCCAGAGTACACAGCCGCCCTTCCTATGACTCCACTGAGGTTCTGAGGAACGTTACACCAAGGCCACCGTACAGAGCCGCCCTTCCTCTGACTCCACTGAGGTTCTGAGGAATTCTATACCAAGACCACCGTACACGGCCGACCTTTCTCTGACTCCTCTGAGGTTCTGAGGAACGTTATACCAAGGCCACCGTACACGGCCGACCTTCCTCTGACTCCACTGAGGTTCTGAGGAACGTTATACCAAGGCCACCGTACACGGCCGACCTTCCTCTGACTCCACTGAGGTTCTGAGGAATGTTATACCAAGGCCACCGTACACGGCCGACCTTCCTCTGACTCCACTGAGGTTCTGAGGTTAATCCGCCTTAAAAGGTGGCTGATCACCTGTAGGGTTTAGAGTGGCTGATCCAACAATGTGACTGATAGAGTAAAGACAATGAGGAAATGCCTGTAGCGTCTCAAGAAAGGTAAATAGACTGCCTCTTGCATGCTGGGAAACAACTCCCAGCGTGTTAGGGAAAATAGACATGAGCACTTCCGGTAGATGCAATTCCGCCAGCAGAGAACCCCACTGGATTTTCTAGCAAAGGTTTCCTGTCTAGAATGGTTGCAATCTTCCCAAGCTGGATACAGCCAAGTTGGTGGAGAAACCTCTACAGCTCGAAAGATGGTGAATATTATGGCGCCCAGAGGGCAAAGTGGGCTGGCTCTTTGAGGATAAACGGGTCCATGCTATTTTAATTTTGCAGTAACATTTCCACACGTCTCATTAAAATATAACCGTCCCTGGATGGTTAATGCCGACCTTCAGGTGCCGCTGGCTGAAATCGACAGAAGGAGGGGAGTTTCTGTGATGGGGAGTCGAGGGAATGACAAAGAGGTAAAGAAAAAAGAACAAGCCCTCTAGCCAGGGTGCCTGCTACCTGAAAGAAATATAAATGTGTGCAATTGTTTAATCAGCAAATAAAGGCTGCTTGGGAGCCAGGATAGGTTTTAAATGATGGAGTCACTTCAAACTCCATCTATGGTCACAAAGACTGATTCCTTTTGAGAGGTAGTGTAAGGGTGCTACCAACTGAGGTCTGCAGTGAGTCCTTCTCGTGGGCACAAAACAAATGTTTGCACTAGATATGGACTGATTAAATATTACTAAAATTAATATTTTGAATGTACTTGTTTTTATCTCAAGTACAAAGGGCCTGATTTAGACTTTGGTGGATGGGATACCAGTCCAAACGTGACAGATAGATCCCGTCCAAATGATTACAGGTGCCACAGGATATCATGCGCCTGCAATAATCTGACAGAATATCCAACACATGTGTGATGGGTAGCCCAACCGTCAAATTCCAAATCAAGCCCTAAAGCTATTTTATAGTGTGTGTTATACAATTTTAAAATAATGACTTACATATTTACAGTGCTTTCAGTCGCAGTCTGGGACCTTGTAGCACTATAAAACACACAGGCCACCAGTCCCCACTGCACCAACCAGGATCCAATTCTGTGACTTTCTGGCTACACACACAGACATCTGCAGTGATCGCATTAACCAACTGAGTATTCATAATGTAAACTAGTGCATTTCACACTGAAAAGTTTAGCTTGAATTTATTTTTCATTTAAGGTATATGTGTTATTTGTTATTCGTTTACCTGAAGATGACAGACTAACAAATAGCTGTAGAATATTTAGTACCTTTTATCTACGTCTTTGACCCCGCCCCTGCCTCATTAACCCTGCCCTGTGGCACTCAGGATCACAGTTTCTGTACCTCTGACACTACCACGCTGGTGGATGGAAAGTCTGCACTGAAAACTCTATATCTCACTCTGACTCCCTGCATCTGTTTGAGCAGCGCTGTGACTAAATCTCTTCACACAAATCTCTCAGCTACAATCATGGATGTCATTTTATTTTGCCAGGGGTCTCAGCTGCGACCCCTGCTTTGCCCCTCACGATCCCTGGCCTCAGAGGTGGCAAAATCAGTACCAGGAACACAGGGGCAGCTCGTACTTAGGGACGTCAGTTGCCGGCGTGGCCCGTGTAGGTAAGAGAGGTGGGGCAGTGGGGCGGGGTGGAGGGGGGGATTTGACAAACAACTACGAGGGAAAATTTATTATTTATTTATTTTACCCTCTGTGTCGTCTGTCGAATCCCCCTCCACCCGCCCCACTGCTCTTACCAGCACGAACCGCTCCTGGTCAGCTGGGGCTGCACTTTCCTTGTTTTCTGTCAATTTTTTATTACACAAATAGTGAATAATATATAATTCACTATTAGTTTAATAAAGAATGGAGACAATAGCTGAAAAATGATCCTCACTGGTTGCTGAGGTATTTAAAAAAAACCTTTTAAATGTATGTTGTGTGCATGCTTGCAGGTGAGACTCAGTGTGACACTGGGTGTGTGTATCTGTGAACGTGTGGGTATGTGTGAGCATGTTTGTGTGAGTAAAAGTAAAGTTCAAATAGCGTGTGATGTCACTTTCGCTACCCCTGGCTTTTTGCTGAATTAACCTTAATGGGGACAGTGGGTTTCAGGACATGGAAAGCTACTCACCAGTGTCTTAAGCTCCAGGCTGCAACCTTTGAACTCTGGCGAGGATGAATTCAGTAGATTCTCTGTAAAAGTCAGACTTTGAATCCTGAGTGTCAGTGGCACTGAGGAACTTCTTGAAGGCTTTGTAGACATTTTGGTGGATAATTGGGTGCTTGCAGTCACCGGTGCTGCAGTGGTCCCAGCGGCTGCACTGGCTGCAGCATCCCCAAGAGATACAGATGCTGCAGTTGTTCCAGCTGCTGTGTTGATTGGAGATGTACTAGCTGCTCCAAATGTTTCTCTGGTTGCAGGTGCTGTGCGTGTTCCAGTTACTAAACTGGCTGCAGGTGTTACGCTTGTTTCCATTACTGCATTGGTTGCTGGTGTTGTGTTTGCTTCCATTACCACACTGGTTGTGGGTGTTGTTCTTCTTTCAGTTAGTACACTGACTGTAGGTGTGTTGCTTGTTTCCGTTACTACTCTGGCTGCCAGTGTTGTGCTTGTTTCAGTTACTATACTGACTGCAGGTGTTTTGCTTAAATCCGTTACTACACTAGCTGCAGGTGCTATGCTATTTTGCGTTTCTGCACTGGTTGCTGGTGTTGTGCTTGTTTCCATTGCTACAGTGACTGTGGGTGTTGTGCTTGTTTCAGTTACTATACTAACTGCAGGTGTGTTGCTTGTTTCAGTTACTACAGTGGTTGCAGGTGTTGTGCTAGTTTCCATTACTATACTGACTGCAGGTGTTGTGCTTGTTTCCGTTACTACACTGGTTGCAGGTGTTGTGCTTGATTCAGCTACTATACTGACTGAAGGTGTGTGGCCTGTTTCCATCACTACACTGGATTCAGGTGCTGTGCTAGCTTCCATTACTGCACCGGCTGTAGGTGTTGTGCTTGTTTCCGTAATTACACTGGTTGCAGGTGCTGTGCTTGTTTCAGTTGCTACTCTGGCTGGAAGTGTTGGACTTGCTTCTAGTACTACACCGGTTGTGGGTGTTGTGCTTGTTCTAGTTACTATACTGGCTGCAGGTGGTGTGCCTGTTTCAGCTACTGCACTGGCTGGAGGTGTGTTGCTTGTTTCCGTTACTACAGAGGTTGCGGCTGTTGTGCTTGTTTCCATTACTACACTGGTTGCAGTTGTTGGGCTTGTTTCCATTACTACACTGACTGCAGGTGTTATGCTTGTTTCCATTATTACACCGGCTGCTGATGGTGTGCTTGTTTCTGTTACTATGCTGGTTGCAGGTGTTGTGCTTGTTTCAGTAGATACACTGGCTGGAGGTGTTGTGCTTGTTTCCATTACTATACTGGTTGTGGGTGTTGTGCTTGTTCCAGATACTACACTGACTGTAGGTGTGTTGCTTGTTTCTGTTACTACACTGGCTGCAAGTGCTATGCTTGTTTGTGTTTCTGCACTGGTTGCAGGTGTTGTGCTTGTTTCCGGTACTATACTGACCACAGGTGTGTTGCTTGTTTTAGTTACTACACTGGCAGCAGGCGTTGTGTTTGTTTCTATTACTAGAGTGACTGCAGGTGTTTTGCTTGTTTCAGTTACTATACTAACTGCAGGTGTGTTGCTTGTTTCAGTTACTACAGTGGTTGCAGGTGTTGTACTTGTTTCCATTACTACACTGGTTGCAGGTTTTGTGCTAGTTTCCATTGCTACACTGACTGCAGGTGTGCTGCTGGTTTCCATCACTACACTGGTTGCAGATGTTGTGTTGGTTTCCCTTACTGCACCGGCTGCAGGTGTTGTGCTTGTTTCCGTAATTACACTGGTTGCAGGTACTGTGCTTGTTTCAGTTGCTTGTCTGGCCGGAGGTGTTGTGCTTGTTTCCATTACTATACTGGTTGTGGGTGTTGTGCTCGTTCCAGTTATTATACTGGCTGCAGGTGTTGTGCTTGTTTCAGATACTGCACTGGCTGTAGGTGTGTTGCTTGTTTCTGTTACTACAGAGGTTGTGGCTGTTGCGGTTGTTTCCATTACTTCACTGGTTGCAGCTGTTGTGCTTGTTTCCATTACTACACTGGTTGCAGCTGTTGTTCTTGTTTCCATTACTACACTGACTGAAGGTATTGTGCTTGTTTCCGTTATTACACTTGCTACTGGAGTTGTGCTTGTTTCTGTTACTATGCTGGTTGCAGCTGTTGTGCTTGTTTCCCTTACTGCACTGGTTGCAGCTGTTGTGCTTGTTTCCATTACTACACTGACTGAAGGTATTGTGCTTGTTTCTGTTATTACACTGGCTACTGGTGTTGTGCTTATTTCTGTTACTATGCTGGTTGCAGGTGTTGTGCTTGTTTTAGTAGATACACTGGCTGGAGGTGTTGTCCTTTTTTGCGTTACTATACAGGTTGTGGGTGTTGTGCTTGTTCCAGTTCCTGCAATAGTTGTGGGTGTTGTGCTTGTTTCCGTTACTACACTGCTTGCAGGTGTTGTGCTTGTTTCCATTATTACACTTGTTGCAGGTGTTGGGCTTGTTTCCGTTACTACACTGTCTGTGGCAGTTAGACTTGTTCCAGATGCTGCCCTGGCTGGAGGAAGCAAACTTGTTGCATATGCCACATCTGTTGTAGTTGATTCAGGTGTTCTAGATGCTTTCAGTATTCCTGATGTAGCACTAGTTGTTGGCTCTGTACTTGTCATAGATGGTGCTCTACCTGCAGTCGTTCCACTTGTTGCAGATGATTCACTTGTTTTAGATTCTCCACTGGTTGCAAGTGTTTTACCAGTGTTAGATGCTGCACTAGCTGTGGGTGTTGTACCTGTTTCAGATACTACACTGGTTGTTAGACCTAATTTAAGTGCTGCAATAGCTGTGGGTGTTGTACCTGTTTCAGATACTACACTGGTTGTTATACCTGTTTTAAATGCTGCACTAGCTGTGGATGTTGTACCTGTTTCAGATACTACACTGGCTGTTATACCTGGTTTAAATGCTGCACTAGCTGTGGGTGTTGTACCTGTTTCAGATACTACACTGGTTGTTATACCTGTTTTAAATGCTGCACTAGCTGTGGGTGTTGTACCTGTTTCAGATACTACACTGGTTGTTATACCTGTTTTAAATGCTGCACTAGCTGTGGATGTTGTACCTGTTTCAGATACTACACTGGTTGTTATACCTGGTTTAAATGCTGCACTAGCTGTGGATGTTGTACCTGTTTCAGATACTACACTGGTTGTTATACCTGTTTTAAATGCTGCACTAGCTGTGGATGTTGTACCTGTTTCAGATACTACACTGGTTGTTATACCTGTTTTAAATGCTGCACTAGCTGTGGGTGTTGTACCTGTTTCAGATACTACACTGGTTGTTATACCTGTTTTAAATGCTGCACTAGCTGTGGATGTTGTACCTGTTTCAGATACTACACTGGTTGTTATACCTGTTTTAAATGCTGCACTAGCTGTGGATGTTGTACCTGTTTCAGATACTACACTGGTTGTTATACCTGTTTTAAATGCTGCACTAGCTGTGGGTCTTGTACCCGTTTCAGATATTGCACTCATTGCTGATGTAGTACTGTTTCCATATGCTGCACTATTTGTAGGTGTCACAATTGTATTAGATGATTCCCTGATTGCAGCTGCTGTATCCTCTCCAAATGCTGCTCCACTGGTTTGAAGTGTACTTGTGTTAGATTCCTCACTATTTGTTGTTGTTCTGGCCTTTTTAGATGCTGCATCGGTTGTTTCACTTGCTTCATATGCTCCACTAATTGTGGGCATTGTACGTGTTTCAGATACTGCACTAGTTGCACGTCTTGTACCTGTATCATATACTGTACTAGTTGTACCTGTTTCAGATGCCTTATTGCTTGAGGCACCCATTTCATGTGCTGCACTAGTTGTGGTTGTTGTACCCATTTCAGATTCTGCACTGACTGTCGGACCTATTTCAGATGCTACACTAGATGTTGTTGTATCTGTTTGAGAAGCTGCACAGTTTGTGGGTGTTTTCCCTGTTTCAGATGCTGCACTGCTTGCTGTGCTTGTTTCATATGCTGCACTAGATGTTGGTATTGTACCTGTTTCAGATACTGCACTGGTAGCTGCTGGTGTATCTGTTTCATATGCTGCACTTATTGTTGATGTTGTACCTGTATCAGATGTTGCACTGAGTGTAGCTGCTGTATCTGTGCCAGACCCTGTTCCGCTGGTTACAATTGTTGTACCTGTGTCAGATGCTGCAATATTTGTAGTTATACTACTTGTTTCAGATGCTGCATTGGCTGTTGGTGTTGTGCCTGTTTCAGATGCTACCCCACTTGTAGTTGCATCTGTTTCAGAGGCTGTACTGGTTTTGGCTGCAGTACCTGTATCAGACAAAGTACTGGTTGTATCTGGTGTATGTACTACAGATGCTGCTCCACTGGTTGCAAGTGTGGTACCTGGGGCAGATGCTGCACTGGTTGTGAATGTTCTACTTGTTTCAAATGTTGGACTAGTTGTGGATGTTGTATCTATTTCAGCTGATGCACTGGATATGAATCTTTTACTTTTCCTGAATGCTGAACTATCTGTGGGTGTTACAGCTGGCCCAGATGCAGCACTGGTTGTTTTTGTTGTACATGTTATAGATGCTGCAGTAGTTGCTGTATTTGTTTCAGATGCTGCACTGATTGTTGGTGTCACAACTGTTTCAGCTACTGCATTAGTTACAGTTTCTAGATCCATTTCAAATGCTGCTGCACTAATAGTGAGTGTTTTAATTGTTTTGGATCTTGCACTAGATGTGGCTATTGAACCTGTTTCATACGTTTTGCTGGTTGTTGTTGTTTTACCTGTTTCATCTGCTCCACTGGATGTGGGTGATGTGCTTGGTGCAGATGCAGTGCTGGCCGTGGGTGTTATAATTGTTACTGATGAAACATTTGTACCTGTTTCAGAGGCTACACTGGTAGTTGCTGTGGGATTTTTTTCAGATGCTGCATCAGTTGTATTCACTCCAGATGCTGCAGCACTTTTGTGAGTTGCATCTATTACAGAAGAGACACTGATTATAGTTGTTTTAGTTTTTCCAGATGCTGCACTTGTTAATGGATTTCCAGCACTGGGTGTTGGTGCTGTACCTGTTTCAGATGCTACAATAGTTGTAGTGCCTGTTTCTGAGTCTGCATTGGTTGCTGGTGTTGGACCTGTTTCGGAAATTGTACAGGTTGTTGGTGCTGTACCTGATGTATCTGTTCCACTAGTTGTGGGTGTAGTACTGGTTTTAGTTGTCTCTATTCCAGATACTACTCTAGCTGAGGGTGATGAGTTGGCACTGTCTATGGGGTTTATATCTGATTGAGATGCAAGATTTGTACCTGTTTCAGAGATTATGCTGGCTGTTGTGGTAGTACCTACTTCAGATGCTGAACTAGCTGTACTTGTAGCCATCCCAGTTTCCCCACAGCTTGAGGGTGTTAGATCTGTTACAGGTTCTGCACTCATTATGGTTGTTTTTCCTGTTTCAGATGCTGCACTTATTGTGAGTTGTGTACCTGTTTCAGATGTTGCACTAGGTGCTGTTATTGTGCCTGGCTCAAATGCAGGAATGAGTTTTGTTATCGTATCTGGTCCAGATTCTGCCCTGGGTGTGGTTGCTTTGCTTGTTTCAGATGCTGCTTTGGTTGAGGGTGTTGTAGCCTTTTCTGATGCTTCACTGCATGTAGCTGTTGCATCTGCTGCTGATGCTGCAGTAACAACTGATATATCTTGTACAGCTGCTGCACTGGTTATGGATGCCTTTCTGGGTTCAGATGTTGCATTGCTGTTGGGTATTGTAGCTGTTTCTGAACTTGCGTTTGCAATCGTTGTTGTGACTGTTTCAGATGCTACATTGTGTGTAACTGTTGTATCTGCTGCAGATGCTGCAGTGGCTATTGTTGTTGTACCTGTTACAGATGCTGCCCTGGGTTTGGCTTCTTCAGTTGTTTCAGATGTTGTACTGGTTGCGGGTATTGAAGCTGTTTTAGATGCTTTGTTGATTGTAGTTGTTTCTTTTGCAGAGGCCACAGTGGCAATTGTTGTTGTTACTGTTCCTGATGCAACACTGCTGGTACTTGATGCAGGACTGTCTGTAGGTTCTGTACCGCCTCCGGATGCAGTACTTGCACCTGCTGCAGGTGATGCTCTGGTTCCAGTCAGGAATGTTATCCCAAGTGTATCGCTGGCTGCAGTTACGGATGCTGCTGCTGAAAGAGTTGAGTCTGTTTGCATTGCCACTGACTTAGGCATTACCTGATCTGCAGATGGGAATTCAGAAAAGAGTAAACATTATCCTAAATCATCATTTTGGACATCCAGTCTTGTTTTACTATCCTTCCCTTTAATTATGCACATTACATTAATACTAAAGGCCTGATTTAGAATTTGGCGGACTGGTTACATCGTCACAAACGTGATGGATATCTCAGTTGCCTTATTGGAAGCGCCGTAGCATATAATACCATAGGTTGTAATAAGGCAAACGTAATAACTGGCACATTTGTGACAGAGTAACCCATCTGCCATAATCTAAATCTAGCCCTAACTTTGTCCTTTATGATGCAAATTACAGAAACACCAAGTTTGCCCTTTATGATCCGGATCACATTAACGAGCTGAGTGTCATTCTACGCTTGGCATTTACATACATGAACAGTAGAGAGGCTGTGAGGTTTGCCACAATTCCAACACAATTCATGCTCTGACAGTTTACACTTGGTTAAGTCTCTATTCTTCCTTCAGGCAGTTAGGATTAGAAGATAGAAATAAAAGAAGGGTCATGATTTATCGGTTTCTTCCTAGGCGCTTGCCTTGATTGGTTAATAGTCAGGAGCAAATTTTATCACAGGTCTCTTTTTGTACATTTTGTGAAGCTGAAGGCACCACGATGAAGAAACATTAAGAAACACCATAAAGAAGAAAGGTAAAAATGGTCAAGAAGTAACTGCAAGGCAATATGACTTTAGATCATAAAATATTCATGATTTTCAATTTTCATGGGTGGGACCAGAGATTCGTGTTTGGCCAACTGTCTGAGAATCAGTGATAACAGCTCTTGTGTCCTACTGTTTCCCTTCAGTATTTCTGTATTGTCTGTGATGGTCACTACCCCCACTTGCTCCTTAATCCCAGCTCGGGTTAATTCGAAGGTCAGGTCAAAGGTCGGTCTGAAAGAGATCCTCCCTCCACCCTGGGTGTCTGGGTGTTTGATATTGATCTTCTGTTTGCTTATCCTCCCACCACCCTGGTTGTCTTGGGTCTTTAATATAAATCTTCTAATATAAACCCATGCAATGGAGGGATTCTATACACTACCCTATACAAAAAACCCACTGACACCAATTCTTTACTGAGAGATAACCGCCACCATCCACATGCACTTAGAGACAATCTACCTTATGGACAATTCTTACGGTTACGGAGAAGTTGTAAACTGAGGGGCAGATTTACAACTTCTGGCGCATCCCTGCAAATCAGCAGGGATGCGCCAGAATAGTTGCGACACGCAATTCTCTCCTTGCGCCACCACGGAAGCGCCGCATTTACAATGCGGCGCACCGTGGCGCAAGGAAAGGCCGATGCGTGTCGCATCCTGTGGCGCAAGGGCGGCGCATTGCTGGAGTCGTGTCGCAAGCGCGACGCAACTCCAGCAATGCTCGTGGGCCGCCCATACCTAACGTGGTGCGCCACTCCTTACGCCTGCTTGAAGCAGGCGTAAGGATTCGTCGCAGCGGCGTCGGAAAAGTGACTCAGTGAAATCTTGTAGATTTCACTGCGTCACTTTTACGAGGCATTCCTTCGACGGAACGCCCACCCTGCGGAGGAACGCCCACATGAAACCTGACGCAGGTTTCATGTGGCGCAGGGCTTTACAACGTGACGCATCTCCCTAGATGCGTCACGTTGTAAATAATGCGCAACGTGGCGCATGGTTTACGTCGCCGCTGCGTCACAAAAGTGACGCAACGGCGGCGCAAAAGTGGCGCAAGGGGCTTGTAAATCTGCCCCTGAGAGATTATTTTAAAAAGGCTGATATACTCAGGAGCAAACTTCTAAAAAAGGGGTACCCCTAGAAGATAGTTAAAAGAGCAATGAAAAGGGCCTGGTTCTGCCCCAGGGAATCCAATCTTACCCACAAAGTAAGAGAAGAAAGTAAGAAAATAGTAATGGTCAGCACATTTTCACCTATCAGCAATGAGATTCAGAAAACCATTCGCAAGAATTGGCCATTAGTGCAACAAACATGCAAAGAATCACCATTGTTTGCCTTTAAACGCAACAGGAACATCAGGGTTCATGTAGTCAGGGCACACAGGGACCCTCTGAGGAATGTCTCCATCAGGGTACAATGGGGCCTACCTACATTAGTTGGACATCACAGATGTGTGGGTTGTGTAGCATGTGCATTTACCGCTAATACTAAATGTTTGGAAATGAATAATAAGAAATTTACCTTGAAAGCGTTCTCTAATTGCAATACCAAAAATTTGATTTATATGATCAAATGCCCTTGTATGAAACTATATATTAGACAGACATCACAAATGATAAAGCAATGCATCGCCCAGCATAAGAGCGTTGTCAGATGCAAGGTGCCCCCCCTTGTCCACCACTACCAAGAGCTGCAAGACACTGAGGACGAGCTATATTGACATGTGGTTGAAGTGGTCACGATGGATAACCGAGGAGGAAACATCAGCAACCTACTAAACCGCGGGGAATGTAAATGGATGGACATACTTAAAAGTACTTGCACTGGGCTGAACGATGTAGATGAACTGAGACGCCTTTCCATTCTTCCTGCACAATAGAGGTAGCCAATTGTGGACTACGTTCTCGACAAACACACACCTAGGGGGTGTTCACCGAATGCGTGACCGTATCACCATTGGTGGTAGTATGAGAGACATTGGGGATGTACGTCATTATGATTGGTGCACTTGTATGATGGATATGTAGCACCATTGAGCCCCTTACACCAGATGGTGGACACACTAAATTATTCGTCCTTTGCAGCTTTACAGTGACCCCCTCGAGTGACTAGTTGTGATATGCATTGGTAATGAGGTGGACTGGATGCCACCTATACTTATCTTTATTCATATAGATAGATATCTAAACGAACAACAGATGGAGGCATGCACCTCCTTAGTGGGTATGTGAGTGATGTTAGCAATTCCACAATGTAAATACAGATAGAGATAGACCCCGAACACTATAAGCGTCATAGAAAACGTGACTGATGTGGGCATGAAATGACTACTCCAAGATGGTGGTTAGTAACCCTGGGCATAGTGCTACGCTCACGGAGCATAAGTAGTTTGTGCTACTACGCACATTGCACAGTGCAAAAACTGTGCTAATTGACATAGCGTAGCAGCAAAATTACCTACACCTACAAATGCTTTGATGAAACAATTTTACATGCTAAAAAACAAAAGTGAACTTTGAGAATAAAATAACAGGCAATGAGAGAGGTGATGATTTTGGGGTCCCCCCTAACCTAGGGGGAGGACCAAGCAGATGCCTCGAACACAAAGAGCATATCATGATGATGAACGATTCAGTGGTGGTCCCTTCCTCCTAGGACCACCCCAAGCACAGTTATGGGCAAAAATACAATCCCAACCAAAGGCCCTGCAAAGCATTATGGGACGAGATTAGCAGTGGGCAGTGAATATTATTGGGACATCTAGTAACGACTAGTGGAACTGCAGCTCTTTGTAGAATTATTTTGATATTGGATACTATAATATCCACTGCCCACTGCTAATCTCATCCCATAATGCTTTGCAGGGCCTTTGGATGGGATTGTATTTTTGCCAATAACTGTGCTTGGGGTGGTCCTAAGAGGATGGGCCCACCACTGAATCGTTCAAAAGATGTGCTTTTTGTTTTCAAGGCATCTGCTTGGTTCTCTCCCTAGGTTAGGGAGGATCCCAAAATCATCACCTCTCTCACTGCTTGTTAATTTATCGTTTTCACTTTTGTGAAATGACTTTATGCATTTTTAGCATATGAAGACAGAGTTATTTATTTTATCTTAACTTGTACTGTGCAAGATGCCTTTGGCAATTATTGTACAGTGCAGTCAAGCACATAGCTACTCACTATGCAATTTGCATAGCTAGGTGTAGTTCAAAATGTACTTCACATAGCTACGTGAAGTGTTATGCCCAGGCTTAACTAGATGTCCCTCACGAGTCAAATGCAAAAGCTTCATGAAAGGGTTTCAATGCTTTTGCATTTGACTTGTGAGGGACATTTAGTAACGACTAGTGGAACTGCAGCTTGATGTATTAATAATTTCAATGCTTTTGCATTTGCCTCGTGAGGGACATCTAGTAACAACTAGTTGAACTGCAGCTCTTTGTAGAATTATTTTTATATTGGATACTATAATATTCACTGCCCACTGCTAATCTTGTCCCATAATGCTTTGCAGGGCCTTTGGTTGGGATTGTATTTTTGCCAATAACTGTGCTTGGGTGATCCTAAGAGGATGGGACCACCACCGAATCATTCAACAAGATGTGCTTTTTGTTTTCAAGGCATCTGCTTGGTTCTCTCCCTAGGTTAGGGAGGATCCCAAAATCATCACCTCTCTCACTGCTTGTTAATTTATCATTTTCACTTTTGTGAAATGACTATATGCATTTTAGCATATAAAGACAGAAATACTTATTTTATCTTAACTTGCAAGATGCCTTTGGCAATTATTGTACAGTGCAGTCAAGCACACAGCTACACACTATGCAATTTGTGTAGTTCAAAATGTATTTTGCGTAACTACGTGTAGTGCTACTACGCAAACTACGCCCAGGGTTAGTGGTTAGGAGTTGCGGTCTTGTCTTTATTGACAGTAGAGAGACTTAGGGGCCTATTACGATGGCGGTCGGATGTCCACCGCTGGGCCTGTGGCGGTGCCTGCCGGACCGGCGGTGGACATCCGACCGCGATCGCAAGCCAGAAATCCGCCGGTCAAATTAGGATGGCGGTGGTGATCGCGGCGGTGGGAAATTCCGACCGCCGCTTTTCCGCCGGTTGGCATCCGCACTCCTGCCTGGCGGACGGAGCAGGACCGGGATAATGGTGGCAGTGCAGAGCAGGCTCCGCCGGCAGGATTATGATGCCGGCGGTAGCCAGCCTTTCCTCAGCGGTCAGACCGCCATGGAAAGGCATGCGGTGATTGTCTTCCGGGGGCCCGTTGCGGCCCCAATGTTTTGTGGGGGGTGTGGGTGCACTGGGGGGGTACCCATGGTCCCCCCTTACATTTCCCTGTACCAGGTGGCAGGCACTGTGCTGTGCCTGCCACGCAGTGCAGGGAAAAGCAGGACATGCTCATTTGGACATCGCTGCGGTGCTGCGGGCAGCAGCAACCGCCGCAATGTTAAGGCCCGCGATCCGACCGCCGCGGTCGTATTTCGACCGCGTGTCATCGTAATTCGACCGGCGGTGATGTCGCGGTCCATGCGGGGGGTCTTTTCCCGCTACCATGGTGGTCGGGGAGGTACTCCGACTGCCATCGTAATAGTCCCATAAGCGAGGTCTACTTCCACGCACATCCCACCGTCCATTGCTTTACCGGCGAGGCACGGAGATGGAGTCTTAACGCATTGCGTCCGTAATTTCATAGTGAGTACAGAGACATATTGTGGTTGGAATTTGAACTGACTACATGTAGCTGTAGATAAATAATGATATCTCAAAATGTATTTGCAGAATATCGATACAGACGAATACGTGTGTCTACGTAGCAAATTACTTGAAAGGCGGGTAATATTTGGATACATGGAATAATTTTTGATTTGTGTGTGCTCTCCTTTCCTTTCACCCGCATGCTACCTGCTTTCTTTGTATTACAAGACACTCCTGGCACGTGATGTTACGTATATAACGCAACGTCAGTGTTCTCATAAGTCGGCTTGATCTTATTTGGGTGATTTTTTCACTGATATTGAGTACCGGCGGTTAAGCAAGTCAGGCCTTATTTATAGGCATATATTGGCATACACACGGATACATGGATTCTTTGGACCTTTAGATATCGACCCTTGATCTGCATAGAGGGTTGACCAAGGTATTGTTAGATGAACTCTGATCTCAGACGGAAGCATGAGGGATCACACACACGTGACTACATCAGCTGCTGTAGCTATCCGCATAGGTTATATCACAAATGTTTTTGAATGCATGCAATGCACTTTTGAGACTTGACCACTGTGAGTGCTTATATTATTAGGCACCTGCATGCAAGCCCTAGTTGTTGCACGATCATGCAGTGCACACAGGATGCATCATACAATGTGGGTTTTGGACCATGCAGGACAATTTGACTATGTGTAATTTTTCAGAAGCACACACAGGCAGACTGAGACATGCCCAACGGTGTGGGTGGTGAAATCGGCACTACCACCTGGAATTAGTTTTCCACTGAGAAAGCATACAGTATAACGAGACGAGTCCCAAGACTGATCGATACCTTGACTAGTGGAAAGATTTCTCTTGGTAAGTTAAGGTGAAATGGGTCTTATATACTTGGCAAATTTTGTGAAATTAGACTGACGATCTTTCTTGGGTTCTGTCCCTTAAATATATTTGCAGGTAATAAGTCAGACGAGTTTTGTCCTGAGGAGACCCCAAGATTCCACAGGGTCAAAACTGCAACAAATGGTTTCACTTGGTTGCTTTGAGAAATAACTGAAGCACATGTTGTAATTGAATATACACGTGTCTTTCCTTGTAAATATATAAACAGTGAACTTTTATATCTTGATTCTTACGTGTATATTTTTATATATCGTTGTCACACGTGAGCACTGGATCCCCTGCACTTACGTTATTCACTATACTATTACATGCATAGAAAACTTTTTTGAAAATAATACAAATATTATCACAGAAACCTTTGTCAGTATATATTTTCCTTGATCGTTGTTTGTATTCATGTTGATAGGAAAGATTACCAAAGTGCGTAGGGACCACTTGGTGTTTAGAAATATCACATTAAATGAAGGCTGCCCCGAATTGATGTAAGAGGGCTGCCTACAGGAGTCTGAAAAGAGTCCCACAGTGGACACTGTTTTGCATTTAAATAATATTGACCCTGGTCCCCGTGGGCATATAAGGAGTTGTCCTTGTGAGAATACATACATCTGTGATGAAGAAGGCATCAAGCTTGTGATAATTGAGGAGGTCTGTCATGTCAGGTGCATGGAGTACTGCAAGGGTTAATGAGTATGAGTTAGAAGGTTTGTTCTGTAGTTCAAGAGTTTGTGGTAGTTAGTGGGTATGTTTGAGGCTGGGTTTATGTGTTATCCGAATGGTATGTGAGTGTCTGGGTCATCTACATCTTGGTGTGATTTTCAGTTTTATTTTGTTAGTTTCACTGGAAAAGAGGTTCTGGCCCAAGCCCCTATCTAGGCCAAACAGACAACACCCTTGTCTGTGTCCATCCTTTGATGAAAACTCCCAAGCGATTAGACGCCCTGAAGAGTTGATTGAAGTAGTGAGAATGCAGGAAGTGATGGATGATGGGAAATTAAGGGGCATATTATCAAGGGCTTTATCGCCGCTTTAGCGGCACTTTTGCCGCTAAAGCGGCGATATTTTTATCGCTCTATTAGCAAGCTGTCGCTAACAGGTGTTAGCGACAGCTTTTAGGCGTTAGCGGGCGGTTTTACCATCGCCTTGCATGTCAGCGATAATTATCGCTAATGACATGCAAGGTAGGCGTTCCCCACTAAAAGCGACTGAAAACAGTCGCTAACACAACTAACCCCTATTAGCAAGGCAGGCGATGCGATAAAATAAATCGCGCTAAGCGCGTTTATCGCTAGATTTTTACACCTGCTACTGAGGGTGACTTACCTGTTTGTAGCATAGGGGGTGCATTGTCAGGCTAAATCCGTCCTTGCGTTAATGCGAGAATATCGCTGGTTTTCCAGCGATATTTTCGCATTTTGCCGCTATCGCTGGAAAAATTATCGCTATGGAGATAAACCTTACTAATAGGGTGTTATCTCAGCGATATTTTCCAGCGATAGGCGGCGATAAAAAAATTCGCGCTAAGCGCGGTTAGCGATAAATATTGCAATTCCTTGATAATATGCCCCTAAGTCTTCTTGCTTGGACTTTTCATTTAAAGATAGGTTTGGTTGGAAACCAGTGATGTCATTTTCTGTTCAGATGGAGTAGGGGAAATCCAGTGATGCGACTGCCTGTGCAGATAGGTAATGGGAAGTGAAGTTTTTTTGCTTGGCTTCTCCTTTAAACCAATGATGCCACTTCCTGTACAGTTGGATGATGGAAAATCCAGTGATGTCCCTTCCTGTGCAGATGGATAATGGAAACCCAGAAATATCACTTCCTGTAAAGATGGATGATAGGAAATTAAGGGGCAGATTTACAAGCCCCCTGCGCCACCAGTACGTCACTTTTTGTGACGTACTGGTGGCGCAGGGGGCTGCTCCATATTTACAAGGAGAGGAAAAGCCACCCTGCGTGACTTTTCCTCTCCTTGTAAATACGGCCCCTTCACACGCAGCACTTTGCGGTGAAGGGGCGTTCCATGGGTGTTGCTGTGGGTGTTCCCACGCAACACCCATGGGACAAGACACATCTCCAGAATTACGAGAAATCGTAACTCTGGAGATGCGTTTGAAAGCTACGCCACCCTAGAGGTGGCGTAGGGAGGCGCACCGAGGAGAAATGTTTTCATTTCTCCTCGTTTTTTCCTCTTTCAATGCGTGCTGCATTCTGCAGCATGCATTGAAAGAGGAAAATGGTTGTAGTGATTGTTTTTGTGCAGGAAGTTTCCCCTTCATGCACAAAAACAATCTCCCCACGACACAGGCATCCTTGCACCATGGTGCAAGGGTGCCTGCGCCGGCGCATGGCTGCAGTTTGTGCGCCAGCACAGGGGGAAGCACAAGGATGCAACATATTCTTGTAAATATGTCGCATCCCTGTGCTTTCCAAACTAACGCAGCATGGCGCAGCAAAATGACTTGCTGCGCCGTGCTGCGTTAGTTAATTGTAAATCTGCCCCTAAGTCTTCGTTGGACTCTCCTTTTAAAGATGGCTTTGGCAGAAAAGCAGTGATGCCACTTCCTGTGCAGATGGATAATGGGAAATCTAGTTATGCCACTTACTGTGCAGATGGATGATGGGAAATCTAGTTATGCCACTTACTGTGCAGATGGATGATGGGAAATCTAGTGATGCCACTTCCTGTGTAGATGGATGATGGGAAATCTAGTGATGCCATTTCCTGTGCAGATGGATGATGGGAAATCGAGCAATATCACTTCCTGAGCGAAGGAATGATGGCAAATCCTTGATGTCTCTTCTTGCATAGACGGATGGTGGCAAATGAAGTGTGCTCGCTTGCCTTCTTTTTTTAAAGATGATTTTGGGAGGAAACAAGTGATGTTACTTCCTGTGCAGACAGGTCATTGGAAACATCAAGCTATACTTGATGAAGCCGTGCTGCCTCCAGGTGCATCTGTTATGTATGTAGGCGAAGATATACTTGCTGCAGATGAAGGTATACTACCTTTAGATTTGGCAGGTAAAATGTTATTGTTTGTAGGTGAAGCTATAGCCGATTAACGTGAGGCTGTACTGGCTTTAGGTGTTTCGGGTATAGTTGCATTAGTCGTAGGTGAAGCTGTACTACTGCAGTGTCTGTTACTGGTGCTGAACTGGTTGTGGTGGGTTCACCTCGTACCAAAATGCTTGCAGTGAATGATAATAACTGTGTTAAAGTTTTTTTCATGGTTATACCTTCCCCAGTTGAAAGTGTACTGCCTTCTCTTATTGCAAAGGAAGTTGTTTGTAGGTGAAGCTATTCTCGATTCACATGAGGCTGTACTGACTTTGCTGATGGTGTTCGATGTTGCAGGTAACGTTGTACTGGTATCCCGTGAGGGTTAGTTAATGCTGCTGATCTGATTTTGATGGGC
The DNA here is from genome assembly GCA_963921515.1 of Calotriton arnoldi. Lineage (NCBI taxonomy): Eukaryota > Metazoa > Chordata > Amphibia > Caudata > Salamandridae > Calotriton > Calotriton arnoldi. The sequence continues at coordinate 59,240 of CAWUFW010006752.1, read as the reverse complement.
TCACCTGGTGATGAAATGCTTGCTGCGAATTATATTATTTGTGATACAATGTGTGCACTGGTTGTACCTTGCTCAGGTGCTACGAATGATGGTGCCAGTGCAGGTCTGTGGTGGGAGTGCTGGTCGTGTTCCCATCCTCAGCCTGTGTGATTGGTGGAAAATACAGAAAGCAAAATGATACAAAGAGGAATGGGGTACCAGGCCCTATATACCCAGTAGTTGGCAAATGAGCTTGCCTGCCTGGAAGCCTTCTTTGACAGTGTGCGCCTCCCTAGTCTCAGAGAGTCAGGCAGGGATCTACTCAAGGGGGAAATCACGAAGACAGAGATTGCACAGGTCATCTCTAGGCTCCCATACCACCATGCCCCCAGGGAAGACGGCTTCCCTGCAGAGTTTTATAAGTGGGCAGGTGAGGAAGTGGTGGACTACCTCTACGAGGCCTCCCGCAAAGCTGACTAGTCGGGCTCCCTCAGTTTCATCTCCAACAGGACTGTAATTGCAGTCCTTCCTAAACTGGGGACAGATCCCCTACTCTGCGGGAGCTACATGCCCATTTCCCTGCTTAACGGGGACATTAAGATACATGCCATGCTTCTTGCGACCTACCTTTGAGCGGTGATCCCATCCCTAAATCATTGCGGCCACAGTTGCAGAGAAAACAGTCAACAGGGAGCTCACACGATTCATCAAAGACAACGCCGTCCTCGACCCGTCCCAATCCGGATTCCGAAGCAACCACAGCACCGAGACTGCCCTACTCGCTGCCACAGATGATATCTGCACCCTCCTGGACCAAGGCCACTCCACAGCCCTCATCCTACTCGACCTATCAGCAGCCTTCAACACCGTTTCCCACCGCACACTCGTCGCCAGACTACATAACGCCGGCATACAGGGAACAGCACTAGACTGGACCCGATCATTCCTCACCGGAAGAAGCCAAAGAATTAGACTACCACCCTTCCTCTCCGAACCCTCGGAAATCACCTGCGGAGTCCCACAGGGGTCATCACTAAGCCCGACCCTCTTCAACATCTACATGGCCCCCCTCGCCGCCATCGTCCGACAACACAGCCTCAACATTGTATCCTACGCTGACGACACCCAGCTCATCCTCTCCCTCACCAAAGACCCCACCACTGCCAAACTCAACTTCCAGAAAGGAATGCAGGACGTCGCAGTCTGGATGACCAACAGCTGCCTAAAGCTCAACGCCGAGAAGACAGAAGTCCTCGTCCTCTGAACCACGCCCTCAGCATGGGACAACACCTGGTGGCCAACTGCCCTCGGAAGCCCACTGACCCCCTCGGACTACGCCAGAAACCTCGGCATCATACTCGACTCATCCCTCACCATGAACCGACAGGTCAACGCCGTCACCTCCAGCTGCTTCAGCACCCTCCGCATCCTCCGCAAGACTTTCAAATGGATTCTCCCGAGTCAAGGAAGACAGTCACCCACGCACTCATCACCAGCAGACTGGACTATGGAAACGCACTCTACGCTGGCATAAACATATCCCTACTCCGCAAACTCCAGACGATACAGAACTAACTGTGGGCAATGAACTTCTGCTCCGTCAGCAGAGGTTGCGGAGATTTGTTAACTACACATTACATTGAAAACACAGAATTCATGCAATAATTCCACCACACCACGTAGCAGAGTTAGCTACTGCACCCACAACGCTTTGATAAAACAACTTTACCTTTACATGCTAAAAAGCATATAACCAATTCACAAAAGTGAACTTTGAAAAATACCAGGCAATGAGAGAGGTGATGATTTTGGGGTCACCCCTAACCTAGGGGGAGGGCAAGCAGATGCCTTGAACACAAAGAGCATATCATGCTGAACGATTCAGTAGTGGTCCCATCCTCCTAGGACCACCCCAAGCAAAGTTATGGGCAAAAATACAATGCCGACCAAAGGCCCAGCAAAGCATTATGGGGCGAGATTCTAGAGTGCAGTGAATATTATAGTATTAGCTCTCAGCTGAGACCGAGAGCCTGCCCCTCGAGGAATGTTTTGATATTGGATACTATAATATTCACTCAGAGGTTTCTGTTTTATTAATTGGGATGAGACGGAAAGGAGTTGCGGAGCGGAGTTCACGAGTTTTTGTTCAATTATGTAGAATTCCGCGTGGTGGTACTCCGCCAACTACGCCCACCCTTATACAGAACACCGCCGCCAGACTCGTCCTCGGCATCCCCCGGCACGAACACATCAGCCAAATCCTACGAAGGCTCCACTGGCTCCCCGTGGAGAAAAGAGTCACCTTCAAAATCCTCACCCACGCCTACAAATGCCCTCACAACACCGGACCCAAATACCTCAACTACAGAATCAACTTCCACGTACCCAAAAGAAACCTCCGTTCTTCCAACCTCGCACTAGCCGAAACCCCGCGCATCCACAGAGCCAGGGCAGGCGGAAGATCCTTCTCTCACATCGCAGCCAAAACCTGAAACGAGCTCCCGACAGACATCAGACTCGCCCCCTCCCTGAACACCTTCAGGAAGACCCTCAAGACCTGGCTCTTCGGCTAACAGATCTGCGGACCCCCCCATACCCTCTCAGCACCTTGAGACCCTCACGGGTGAGTAGCGCGCTTACAATCTCCCTGATTGATCATTCGCAGGTGGGGTTCTTTCCCAGGCACTCCTCCAGGAACCACCTTCACACACTTGCTCATGGCCTGTGGTCCCCCAAGGACATGCACAAGGATGCCCTTGCCCTCTCCCTGGATGCCAAGAAGGCGTTTGATAGGATCGAGTGGGGATACCTAATTGCAACCCTTCGGAGATACGGTCTGGGTGAGGACTTCATAGCTAAGGTCCAATGGCTCTATGACTCGAACACTGTCCAAGTTAACTGCTGGGGATTTCTTTCTGACCCTTTTCCAGTTCGCCGGGGAACACGGCAGGGTTGCCTGCTGTCACCCCTCCTGTTCCTTCTCACCTTGGAACCCATTGCGGCGCCTCTTCGGCAATCCCCGTATCTAACCAGCATCCCCATTCCCTGGGGATGTCGACCATTTATCTTTATGCCAATTACATCCTGCTCACCTTCTCAGACCTCTCTCACTCCCACCTGGCCCTCTTGGAAGTTATCTCTGGCTTTGCGGTGCTCTCGAGTTTCCACCAGGTCAACTGGGACAAAAACAAGGAATTGCCAATGTCCAAGGTGACCACCAATGGAGCGATATCCGCTTATCCTGTTCAGTGGAAGTTCTTGTGCCTAAAGTACCTAGGGGTGGACATCAACCAAGGGCTGAATCGCATAGTCGCAGATAATCTCGGTCCCCTGTTGGACTTCGAGAAGTGAGCCCACCTCAACCTCTCGTTGTGGGGCAGGAGGCAGGCGGTCAGGATGGTGACTCTTCCACGATACACCTATGTCCACAGCATGCTTCCCTTGCTAGTACCTCTCTCATTGCTGCGATCCGCGTACATGAACATACTGTCCTTTATCTGGGGGTCCTCCCGGCTAGTATCAAACTCCTGGTCCTGTGGAGGCCTGGGTCTCCCTTCGGTTGAGCATTACGCCCTGGCCCTTAACTTGGCGCAGCTTGCCTACATGCTCCCTGGTACGCCAGACCCACCGTTGTGGGTACAGACAGAATGTACCTTGCTGGACTGCACACAGGGGCAGTACCCCCTCTATAATAGTGATGCAACCATACTGGGTCCCAAGAATCCGATGCACTAAGTGTTTCCAAATCGTGGCAGCGGGCCCACCCCCTCCTTGAGGCGGACCCTCTCCTCCATGAACACGCGCCTCTATGGGGTAATGCTGGCCTCCGCATAGGTGGTGAAGTACTGAAGTGGGGTGTGTGTCGCTTTGAAGTATCCGCCTCCTCCAACAAGTGCTCGAGCAAGGCGTCCTCAAAACCTTTGCGGCACTTCCAGAGGAGTTCAGCCTCCCACTCCATCAGTCCTGCTCACCCACTCCCCCCTCCCTTTTCCCCCTAACCTCCCCTCTGTCTCCTACTTCTCTGTTCCTTTCTCATTGTCCTGCCTATCTTCCTTCCCCCCAGGCTTGTGGGTGTGAGAAGTTGACCTGGCATATGCTGTCCACTAGTTATAGTGGACACCTTGCACCAGTCCAAACGACCCTTATTGATGATAGGTTTAAAGACAACCTCTATTGAAAGCTATCCTAGTGGTAGCTATGGAGAGCAGCCTTCAGGCTAAGTCTTGAAGGAGTGTAAAGCAGCTTGGTTTACCAGATTATAACCTCTTGAATGACCAAATGAAAGGAGAACCACACCAGGTATATATATAAAATATATGTATTTATTTCTAAACACTCACTACTAATCTCTTTATGAGATTATGGTCCAAGATACACAATATCACAGTATTAAAACGACAGTAAATAGCACAATATACAATGGGCCCCAGGGGGGGACCAAACCATATATTAAGAAAGTGGTATAAGAACCCCGACTTGACTAGACACAGTGCCTAGAGCACGTAGAATCGCTGGGACCCCAAGGAACCACCCAAGGTAGCGACACAGGAGACCCACGGGGGACGTGTGCAGTGTGAGAACACAGCCGCGAGCGCCGTAGGATTCTATGCGGAAAGTCGCGGTTGGAATTTTAAAGATAAAGGACACTTAGGAGATGACTTTGAGCACACCCCTTTAGACTTAAGGGATTCTAGGGCCAACACCCACGGGAGCACCGGAGTACTCGAGTTACCTCACCCAGGGAAGCCGGGTGCATAGGTGTCAAAGGGTGTCGGGAATCGTTGTTGTTTTCAATGGCGATCTGCTGCAAAGTGCTGCTGCCGTGAAGGAGAAAAGTGTCCGGGATGATCCAAGCCTGGATCGAATATGTGAAGAACCTGAAAGCAGAGGGGACAGAGTCTGGGTCACTAGCCAGTGACCAGGAGCGGAGCAATCGAATGCCCACCGATGTCGGGTGCTTCAGGTGCGAAGAGGTGAAGCTTGACTCTGCAGCCACGGGGTCCAGGAGACGTCGAGGACGACTAGGAGCCGGATTCAAGCAGTCCCACAAAGGATGTCGAGTGCTGGGGTGTCGGTGCTCGGATTGAACACAACAAGCCGTGGCAACAGCAACCCATGCAGGAAAAGAAAAGATGCTTCTGTGAGGACCAGCAAGGTCCTGGGGACTCCCCAAGCGATAGAGAGTCAGGGAACGTCTGGAGCAACCAGGGAAGCCCAATTAAAGTTAGAGTTGCCTTCTTGGGGACCCACAGGTCAACGGACCAGGGATCGCAAAGGGACCTCGAGAGGAATCACAAAATGGCGGCCCATGGAACACTCGTTGAGTGTAGGCCAGCAATCTTCAGTGTAATTACAGCTCGGGGTCAGGGCTACAAGGAACCCAAAGCTCAGCCTCAGGGGTTGCCGGAAAGCTGATGCTTCTGCAAATGGACGCGGTGCCCAGGGGTTCGGGTTGCACGGTCACCACGAGGGATACGGGCCTCAGACTTGCTGTGGGCACAGATCGACCTCAGAGACCTCGGGAACCCACCTCCTGTGTGGCAATATTCTTCGGAGTCCTCAGGAGCTGCGGAGATGCCAACCGGTCAGTTGCGTTAAAGGTGCCTGCCTTGCAGGGGAGTAACTCCTTTACTCCAAGGAGATTCTTCAGTCATCCAGCGTAGTGTAGATCGTCGAAGTACTTGGTTTCTGTGTCAGAGTTTAGTCCATGTGTAATCTAAAATCCTGTAGTCAGGGGTTCCTACTTTATACCCAAGGAAGGGGTGGGACAAACTCTGGGGACCCACCTATGGGAGGGTCAGGAAAGAGGGGTGGCTACACCCATTTCCTTTGTCCAGTTTCGCGCCAGAGCAGGGGCTGGCAGCCCCTGCAACCGGTTTGAGCTGGACTATGCACAGGGACACCAAATGTGCCCCCAGTGCAGACTTCAAAGCACTCTTGGAGTGCACCCACCCAGCCCCAATACACTAAAGCCTGTCTGGGAGGTGGTCACACCTCCCTGTGACAAGAAACCTATTGTCCAGGCCTCCCCTGCCGGAGTTTCGTCCAGCAGCAGGAGGGCAGACTCGTGTCTGTGGCTGCAGCATCCATTTTGTGATGCCAGGGTTCTGTTAAGCTGGTACCGGGTGTACCGATGGTGCCATGTTTTTCCCTCTAGTAGGGTGGAATCATACCTCCACCCTGGAGGTGGAGGTATGATTCCAAGGTGTTTGACACCAAACACGGCATGTTTCCATGCAGCCATTCTCAAGTTAGCATTTACCGCGAGGTTATAATGCACTTAAGAGTATATGGTTGGCTGCATCACAAACAACCCCGGAATGAAGATTCCGAAAGATGCAGAGGGGCTCTGCTCATGCATGGGCACCCTCTCACATGAAACCCAGCACCCTGCCTTCAGGATTGTTAAGGCCTGCCATAGGGATGACTGATAGGTTTACATGTGCAGTGATATGGAGAGATATAGGGAACCTATATCTCAGTAAGGGGGGGATACACCACCGTACACAGGTTGCTGTAGCAGACCTGTTGTGTCATTTTGGGTGGCCTCTCAGGGGTGGCATAATACATGCTGCAGCCCCTGGGAGGCCTCTGGGGTACCTATGCCCTGGGTACATAGTATACCATATACTAGGGACTTATAAGGGTACCCCAGAGTCCAATCTGGAGTGTACCCAAAGTACATGCAATCAATTTAAGGGGAAAGCAGATAGGCTGGGGTCCTGAATAGCAGGATCCCAGCCAAACTAAGTTGAAAACCAGCAAAACACCAGGAAAAAAGTGGGGGCAACCATGCAGTCAGATTCCACCTTCCTACAGTGGGGTTCCTCACTCACCTCCCTCCCCCTTCTCATGTCATGTTCTCTCGCCGGCTGCCCCTCTCTGTGCTGATCATCATGGGTGGCATTGCGGAATCGTGCATTTGTCCTGGAGTTGTCCCTACTGAACTCCCGCGCGCACTGGATTTAATGGGCTGCCGCATCCCATGTATCTAGTGCTGTGCCTATTTTGCAATATACGATTTCTTCATATACCATGTGTCAAGTTCTCCACCCCATTTCCTTACCCCCTGCTTTGTTTTAACCCTTCAATAAAGAATTGTAAAAAAAATCAAAAAAGAGGAATGGGAGCCATGATTACCGGCAAACTATATACAAATAACAATTTTAAGGGCTTTGTTTCTGTCCCATGTTGAATGGCTGAGCAGTGACTGAACTGAACACCAGAAGAAAGCAGATCTTTCAGGTTGTGGGGTGTATTGGGATATAAACTCTTTGGAAACCTATAATACAGATTTTTGCTTTTTTAGGTTTGGCGTTAGCCACCTTTTGATTTTAATAGAATTATATTTATAATATGCTTACTTATAGGGTCTTTCAGCAAACCTTCTTCATCCATCGGTCTGTAATTATGTCATTCACTTTTCTTCAGCCCGTTACAGCAAACATCATAGGACAGTGGGTTAGTCTACTTCAGTCATTGGCTCACTTCACAGTGAGTGGCAGCATTCCGCCCTTTTATAAGCAGCACGCCCGCCCACTAAGTAGTTCCCTTCAATGCAAGGGACTGCTAGGACAATGTGTGATTCTTACCCTCATTGTGCTGCTCTCCACCCCACAGTCAGCTCCTCTCACCTCTGCATGCATCTCTCGCCCATAGCACAGAGTTCAAAAGGCAGATATGTCACTTGTTGTCAGTGTTGTAAAGAGAGGAAGACGTACCTGCCAGCAGGAGGAGGAGGAGGAGGAAGGCAGCGGACTGTGGCACCCCCCTCATTGTGACAGCAGAGTCTCAGAAGTCTTTACAGAACATGATCCTGAAGCCTGCAATGGAAAGAAACAGAAGTGAGGAGCAGCTTGCACAGATGTGATGTATCGAGGACACGTTCATGAGTGATGGAACTCCCGGTACCAGCAGGGTGTGAGGTGAGTGAGGGACAGTCTGACAGGTGGTGTGAAGTTGTCGCCCCAGCACCACTTGTAAATACCAGAGATGGGCTGGAGAGTCTGCTGCCACCTCTACTCAGAGCTCACCATAACCACCGAACATGTCCTATGGGTCTCCTCTACTTACTGCTCACCATGACCATCGGACATGTCCTATGGGTCTCCTCTACTTACTGCTCACCATGACCACAGGACATGTCCTCTGGGTCCCCTCTATTTAGTGCTCGCCATGACCACAGGAAATGTCCTATGGGTCTCCTGTACTGAGTACCGTGACCACAGGACATGTCGTCTGGGTCTCCTCTACTCAGTGCCCTGACCACTGGACATTTCCTATGGGTCTCCTCTACTTAGTGCCCTGACCACAGGACATGACCTATGGGTCTCCTCTACTTAGTGCCCTGACCACAGGACATGTCCTCTGGGTCTCCTCTACTTAGTGCTCACCATGACCACAGGACATGTCCTCTGGGTCTCCTCTACTTAGTGCTCGCCATAACCACCATGTCCTATGGGTCTCCTCTGCTTAGTGCCCCGACCAAAGGACATGTCCTATGGGTCTCCTCTACGTAGTGCTCACCATGACCTCAGGACATGTCCTCTGGGTCTCCTCTACTTAGTGCTCACCATGACCACAGGACATGTCCTCTGGGTCTCATCTACTTAGTACTCGCCATTACCACCATGCCCTATGGGTCTCCTCTACTCAGTGCCCTGACCACCGGACATGTCCTCTGGGTCTCCTCTACTTAGTGCTCGCCATGACCACAGGACATGTCCTCTGGGTCTCCTCTAATTAGTGCTCACCATGACCACAGGACATGTCCTCTGGGTCTCCTCTACTTAGTGCTCGCCATGACCACAGGACATGTCCTCTGGGTCTCCTCTAATTAGTGCTCACCATGACCACAGGACATGTCCTCTGGGTCTCCTCTACTTAGTGCTCGCCATGACCACCAGACATGTCCTATGGGTCTCCTCTACCTACTCAGTGCCCTGACCACAGGACATGTCCTCTGGGTCTCCTCTACTCAGTGCCCTGACCACCGGACATGTCCTATGGGTCTCCTCTACTTAGTGCCCTGACCACCAGACGTCCTATGGGTCTCCTCTACTCAGTGCTCGCCATGACCACCATGTCCTATGGGTTTCCTCCACTCAGTTCCCTGACCACAGGACATGTTCTCTGGGTCTCCTCTACTCAGTGCCCCGACCACAGGACATGTCCTCTGGGTCTCCTCTACTTAGTGCCCTGACCACAGGACATGTTCTCTAGGTCTCTGTGCAGTTGAGGACATTGTCTAACTCTGTGGTCACAGCATGTGTGAGGTCCTGCCTCGGGGTCCTGAGTCAATCACTGATTCCAGGGCAGTCCCTGTGGTGGGCTCTGCTGTGCACTACTAGCATATGAGAGCCGTGGGTACTTCTTATGTTCAGAAGGACAACCAAACGTTTCTAATCTGAGGGCCAGATGTATGACGGTTTTTGCATGCGCAAACGGGTTTGCAAACCCGTTTGCGCATGCAAAAACCTATAGGGGTATGTACCATTCCAAAATAGCAGGTCGCAATTTATTTGCGACTAGCTATTTTGGAATTGCGAGTCGCTATTAGGAAGGGGCATTCCCTTCCTAATGGCGAGCGCAACCCCATGAACAAATGTTTTGCGACCGCAATTGCGGTCGCAAAACACTCGCAAATTACCACCCTCTTCAAGAGGGTGGTAATTGGGTCGCAAAAGAGAAGGGGTCCCCAGGGGACCCCTTCCCCTTTGCAAATGCAGGGGAAAATATTTTTTAAGGGCAGGCAGTGGGCCCAGGGACCACTGCCTGAACCTTAAAAAATGAAACGAAAATGTTTCATTTTTTTCTTTTTTAAATGCATCCCGTTTTCCTTTAAGGAAAACGGGCTGCATTTAAAAAAAAAACTGCTTTATTTAAAAGCAGTCCCAGACATGGTGGTCTGCTGAGCCCAGCAGGCCACCATACCTGGGAGGGCCTGCCATTCCCAATGGGGTCGCAAATTGCGAGAGGCTCATTAATATTCATGAGCCTCTCAATTTGCTACCCCATTGGGAATCGCTAACAGTGTGAAAAACACTGTTGTACATTGGAAATAGCGCCTCGCAAATTGCAAGTCGCAAAAAACTCGCAATTTGCGAGGCGCTATTTCCACGGTTGTACATCTGGCCCTGAATCTCCTACTGCACCTTTATTGAGCAGCTATGTCTTACTCTATCAGGTGGTAGTAGGTTTGGAACTCAGATGCAGTGTGACACAAATAATTACACTACTAGAACAAATAAGAATTGCTCCTACACTTCTCCGATTTAGGAAAGAGTTGAAGACTCACCACTTCGAATAGCACTACACCACAATGCATTAGCCATCCATGGCCCAGCTTCCTCTCCTATTACTTGTTGAATTTATGGTTGTCTTTGACCTTATACAGCACTCCAAAGCCTTTCAGGCTAGGTTTACTCTATAGAAATACATGTTGTTACATACATGTCTCAATATACATCATGGTAAGACAGGGCATTTAAAGTAACTCACAACAAAAGAAACCATAAGAAGCTATGACACTTTGGAGCCAAGACACAATCCCAAACAGTGTTCTAGTGATTAGAATTTGTAGCTGCAAGCTATTGGCTTGAAGCAAAAACAATATTATGCCTTTTACTACTCAGAGTTACCTCAGTTATTTAGCAGTTAACTTCCTGAACATGGGTTACCCTTATGTTTAGTACCAAGTATATTAACTGCACCCCAATTAATGGATGGAGACCATGCAGGTAATGATTCACCATTGGATGGTCTTCGTTTTCTTCTGTAGCTTGAGGTTGAGGGAAGTCAGCTCATGTGGCATCAGCCAGTGCTGCTGGTTTGTGACAAAAACAAAATGGCACACAATCCAAAAGTGAACTTGAAGCCCAAATCAAAAAAGATTGATGCTTCTGTATGACAAGCGTATCTGGGACAAAGTCTGAAGCCAAGGAGTCCAGAATACTGGGACCGCTAAGCTCTAGTGCTGGTAACCAGGGGCACCAGTTTGAAGAGCAAATAGTGCCTAAATGCTCATGCTGCCAAGGTTTCAGGTATTACCTTGCACTGGCAGATGAACTGGTACCCTGTGGTTAGAAGCCAAGGGTCACAAACATCACAGGCCTGCATCTTACACATGGTTCATTGTGGGCGTGATCTTCACAGCGGTGAGGACACCCAATAGGCTGGCTGGCACCCACTGGGATAAGAGACAACCTTGTTTTAGGGTTAAGGTGTATTTGGGCCTTGAATCTCAGACACACACTGCCTGTGTCCTTGTAAACTATCTTGCCATGTGTGTCTTGGCTCACCTCTGCTGCTCAGCGCATAGTTTCTCCCCAGCTTGGTGTGCATTATAGAAGTGGCAATACAAACATACATACATACATAGCTCATGAACGACAGGTCTTTGGAGGACGGTTCTAGTGGCTCTAAGTTCAGCGGCCAGCCTCAACCAACCAACACACCAGGAATCAAGCAAATGGAAGTTCCTCTTAGGTGACGAAGGGCAGTGCACCTTTATGTCAAATCAAGCGTATGTCCTCCTCTGCACCATGGGCTCTTGTGCCACTACTGACTAAGTGAGTTGAGTGGGCAGTGTAAATTCAACAGCAGGTGCAGTCTGTCAGTTTCTACAACTCATCATTGACCCTCTTGCAATACAGATGTCTCAGAGGTCCACCTGTTTTGGTCCAGATCTTCTTGGTAGGCTCGCTCAGAGTGGGTTCAACAGCTCATTATTGACCTCATGCCAGGCAGATGTCTCAGAGAAGCTTCAGGCTTGGTCAGTGTTCCGGTGTCTACAGCTCATCATTGACTCTCTTGTGATGCAGATGTCTGAGAGGTGCTTCTGGTTTGGTGCAGATCTTGCTGGTCCATGGCGTGCTCTCACAGAGACTTGCCTACAGCTCATCACTGACACTCTTGTGATGAGGATGTCTCATGGGTGCTTCTGGTTTGGTCATTGTTTCAGTGTCTACGGCTCATCGACCCTCTTGTGCTACAGATGACTCCTCAGAAGTGCTTCTGCTTTGGCCCAGGTCTTCTTGGTCCTTGGCAGACTCTCTTGGAGATGTATCTACAGCTAACCATTGACCCTCTTGTGCTACAGATGACTCAGAGGTGCTTCTGGTTTGGCCCAGGTCTCCTTGGCCCTTGGCAGACTCTCTTGGAGATGCATCTACAGCTAACCATTGACCCTCTTGTGATGCAGATTTCTCAGAGGGGCATCAGCATTGGTCCAGATCCCCTTGGTCCCTGGCAGACTCTCTTGCAGAGATGTTCATCATGCTCGTCTCTATCTGCTAGGACCCCAGCTGGGGCACGAGGGCAGCTCTTCCTAGTGGCATACTGGAGCAAGGCCCGCTTCTCTGTATGTTTGACTCCCCAGTTGTCATCCTGAGATGGATTGAACAAGTAGCGTTGTCTAAATGTCTTCAGAAACAGTTAGTGACTTTTGGCTTCTTGTGTTGTTTTCTAACTAGATACTCCCGTGGACCAAGGACTACATTTACAAAGGTTTTGCATCAGGTTTGCTTAGTTTTCTAACCCAAATCCAATGCAAAACCTATTTAAGGATTTGCAATCAACGTAAATTGGTATTTGCATTGGTTTGTAAAGAAAAGTATCGCGTACCAGCGCAAAGCGCTGCTTTGAGTTCCATAGCATTAATGGGACATTACATAGGTGCTACTTGGGCGGCCCATTGCAATCACCAATGGTTTTTGATTCAAAACCCTATCTACTAACATTAGTAGATGGGTTATGCACCAAAGAATAACGCAGCTGGAAAGCAGGCATTAAAAGGACAAATCTTTCGTTTCTCCCTTCTTTTCCAACTTTGCATATGTGCTGCACTGTGCAGCACACATTCAAAAAAGGAAAAGTTTTTAAACTTGTCAAGTCATAAGGGCATATTAGCAAGAACGGCGTTAAAATTATCGCCGCTAAAGCGGCGATAATGGGCTTGATAATATGCCCTTGAGAATACCAATAGAAGCCCATGTTCTGCTGTGATCCTGGGCTTCTATTGGAATTCTCAAGGGCATATTATCAAGCCCATTATCGCAGCTTTAGCGGCAGTTTCCTGCCGCTAAAGCGGTGATAATTTTAACACCGTTCTTGCTAATATGCCCCATAGTATTTTGTACTGGAAGCGCATCCTTCCAGTACAAAACGTATGCAAGACTCACGCACACCCTCTTGCACTGTGGCGCAAAGGTGTGTGCGTGGTGATCGGCAACAAAATTCTGCACCAGCACTAGGGAGTGGAGAGGAGAGAGCCATGTCTCTGTGGATATGGCGCTCTCCTGCTCTCTGTCTGTCATGCAATGCAGCACAGAAACTTTGCATGCTGTGCTGCGTTGCGGGACACCTTTGTAAATCTGGTCCCAAGAGTCTGCCAGATAACTGAATAACTTCTTTTCATTTTTGGTTATTATAACTGGTTAGCAGAAGACGCCTGAAGTCTGGCTCTGGTTCCACACAGTGATACCTGGTTAACCACAACTAACTAGCGCATCAGTAGAAAGTAAGGATAGCTTCACTTGAGATGAATAATATTTCAGGGATTACCAGAGAAGCCCAAAAATACTCAAACCAAGAGGATTTTACTCAAGCCCGGGTAAGGGAAAATAATCAGTGCTAATGCAGCGCCTACTGCTGCTGCTTCTAATACTACTAATATTTCAACCAGTACTACTACTACTGCTGCCACTACTGCAGTTAATACTGATGTTTCTAATACTGCTACTTATACCATTACCTTAACCAATAGCATTAATACTGCTGCTTCTAATACTGCTACTACTACTGTTTTAACCAAATCGATTAATAATGGTGCTGCTACTACTGGAACTACTGCTGCTTATAATACTCTGCTGCTTCAATCAGTACTGCTACTTCTACTGCGATTACTAGAACTACTGCTGCTTCTAACATCGTTAGTACTACTGCTTCCACAAATACCACTACTACTAGTAGTAGTAGTTGTTAGACCTGGCATCATTGGCGCGGGTCTCCCTTCCTCTTTTCACTTCTTACCTTTTATGTTGACTGGATTTAGATGCTCTGGGCGCTGTGCCACTGCCAATCAGTGCCACAGCGCAAATGCTCCCTGTGTAAAGATAACTGTATGAATTGGGATAACCATAATTGGCTCGTTTGGTTTACCTGTCAGCCCCTAGTATCAGTGCACTATGCGTGCCCAGGGCTGGTAGACCAAATACTGCTGGTGGGCCTGCAGCGCTGATTTGCGCTACCCACCGAAGCAGCTTTTAACCCCTTCGGTGCTCACGACGGTCCCCGGCCGTCACGCGTCACGGTGGGCGTGTGCGCACGACGGCCGGGAGCCGTCAGAATCCCCGCCCGCTAATGCAAACCCCCGCACAGCGTGAAAATTCGCGCTGCATGGAAGGGGTTAAAGTATGTCTGTGTAGCATGTTCTAATAGCGAGTTACCCTCCATTTCACTGTTTACTATTGTGAGGCTATCCGTTCTCATAGGCCAGAATGGGCAGGCTGAGTATTACATGCCCTAATCCTACCTGCCCCCAGGAACCTGATAGGAAATTCGAATTTGATATGTTTAAGCTCAGGACATTGAGATACATCTTTTAGTAAGGATCATTTGCATAGCCCGTGTTCGAAAATGCCTCTTCTAGAAACAAGGTATTTTCTTGCCTAAGCTTTCCTGTAGGCTTTGCTAGTGTGTATATTGGCCATCTGGTTTTGGAGCAGCAAGGCCAGCTGGGTCAGACCTGGCTGGAGAGACAGATCGGCATTTAGAGTATGGGGAGGGGTGACTCTTTGATCTGAGCAGGGCCGTGCCTGGCAAGGTGAATGATGGCTCCACCTCCCACTGGGCGTCTGATAGCAGACCCCCTGATTCTCAAAGGGCAGGATGTCGCCTCGTAAACCAAGTGCTCCCCGACCCCACCGAACTGGTTCTGGCTGGATTCAGTGATTTGTGACTTTAGAGAACAAAGACTTTTTAGGTATAAAACGCTGCGCTGAAACCTTTTTCAAGTGTGTAACTTCTGGATGTCAAGACGAAACTCTGTCCGAGTGAACAGAGAAAAGGACTTTGAAACTTTCACCAAGCTTGCTGAAGAAACTACCCGAGGGCCTGAATTGAGAGCGCCTCCTGCTGAAGTCTCAGGGATATTAGACTTCACCCCGTCAGCCGTCTGAATTCCTGTGTGAGGGATTCTACTTGCAGGTGAGGCCTCCGTCGAGTAATCCGGAGCCTCTAGTTCTACTGTGAGGAACGCGGACTGGTAACCCTTGTTAACTCTGTGTGGGCCGCCGCAGCTAAGAGAGAGCTGCCGCCGCTGAGAGCCTGCCTTAATTTGAACCTTCGCTGAATCTGTGTGGGCCGCTGCAGTTAAGAGAGAGCTGTAGCCGCTGAGTGCCCGCCGTTGTGCCAGCCTGGTCGAGATCATCCTTTGTCCTGTGGGCCACCGCAGTTAAGAGAGAGCTGTAGCCGCTGAGTGCCCGCCGTTGTGCCAGCCTGGTCGAGATCATCCTTCGTCCTGTGGGCCCCCGCAGCTAAGAGAGAGCTGGTGCCGCTGAGTGCCCGCACTTGTGTCAGCTGTGCATCATCGTGATTCGTCCTGTGGGCCGCTGCAGCTAAGAGAGAGCTGTTGCCGCTGAGTGCCCGCACCTTTGCCAACTTTGCCTCATCGTGATTTGTCCTGTGGCCGCCGCAGCCAAGAGAGAGCTGCTGCCGCTGAGTGCCCGCACCTTTGCCAACTTTGCATCCTCGTGATTTGTCCTGTGGGCCGCCACAGCTAAGAGAGAGCTGCTGCCGCTGAGTGCCCGCACCTTGGCCAACTTTGCCTCATCGTGATTTGTCCTGTGGGCCGCCGCAGCTAAGAGAGAGCTGCTGCCGCTGAGTGCCTGCACCTTTGCCAACTTTGCATCCTCGTGATTTGTCCTGTGGGCCGCCGCAGCTAAGAGAGAGCTGCTGCCGCTGAGTGCCCGCACCTTGGCCAACTTTGCCTCATCGTGATTTGTCCTGTGGGCCACCGCAGCTAAGAGAGAGCTGCTGTCGCTGAGTGCCCGCACCTTTGCCAACTTTGCATCATCGTGATTTGTCCTGTGGGCCGCCGCAGCTAAGAGAGAGCTGCTGCCGCTGAGTGCCCGCACCTTTGCCAACTTTGCATCATCGTGATTTGTCCTGTGGGCCGCCGCAGCTAAGAAAGAGCTGCTGCCGCTGAGTGCCCGCACCTTTGAAAACTTTGCATCATCGTGATTTGTCCTGTGGGCTGCCGCAGCTAAGAGAGAGCTGCTGCTGCTGAGTGCTCGCACCTTTGCCAACTTTGCATCATCGTGATTTGTCCTGTGGGCTGCCGCAGCTAAGAGAGAGCTGCTGCCGCCGAGTGCCCGCACCTTTGCCAACTTTGCATCATTGTGAGTCGTCCTGTGGGCCGCCGCAGCTAAGAGAGAGCTGCTGCCGCTGAGTGCCCGCACCATGGCCAACTTTGCCTCATCGTGATTTGTCCTGTGGGCCGCCGCAGCTAAGAGAGAGCTGCTGCCGCTGAGTGCCCGCACCTTTGCCAACTTTGCATCCTCGTGATTTGTCCTGTGGGCCGCCGCAGCTAAGAGAGAGCTGCTGCCGCTGAGTGCCCGCACCTTGGCCAACTTTGCCTCATCGTGATTTGTCCTGTGGGCCGCCGCAGCTAAGAGAGAGCTGCTGCCGCTGAGTGCCCGCACCTTTGCCAAATTTGCATCATCGTGATTTGTCCTGTGGGCCGCCGCAGCTAAGAGAGAGCTGCTGCCGCTGAGTGCCCGCACCTTTGCCAACTTTGCATCATCGTGATTTGTCCTGTGGGCCGCCGCAGCTAAGAAAGAGCTGCTGCCGCTGAGTGCCCGCACCTTTGAAAACTTTGCATCATCGTGATTTGTCCTGTGGGCTGCCGCAGCTAAGAGAGAGCTGCTGCCGCTGAGTGCTCGCACCTTTGCCAACTTTGCATCATCGTGATTTGTCCTGTGGGCCGCCGCAGCTAAGAGAGAGCTGCTGCCGCCGAGTGCCCGCACCTTTGCCAACTTTGCATCATCGTGAGTCGTCCTGTGGGCCGCCGCAGCTAAGAGAGAGCTGCTGCCGCCGAGTGCCCGCACCTTGGCCAACTTTGCCTCATCGTGATTTGTCCTGTGGGCCGCCGCAGCTAAGAGAGAGCTGCTGCCGATGAGTGCACGCACCTTTGCCAACTTTGCATCATCGTGATTTGTCCTGTGGGCCGCCGCAGCTAAGAGAGAGCTGCTGCCGCTGAGTGCCCGCACCTTTGCCAACTTTGCCTCATCGTGATTTGTCCTGTGGGCCACCGCAGCTAAGAAAGAGCTGCTGCCGCTGAGTGCCCGCACCTTTGAAAACTTTGTATCATCGTGATTTGTCCTGTGGTAACCCTGGAAGTAGTTTGCATAGTAGCACTTCAGATAGCTACATGAAGTACATTTTGAACTACACATAGCTATGCAAATTGCGTAGTGCGTAGCTGTGCGTTTGACTGCACTGTACAATAATTGCCAAAGGCATCTTGCACAGTGAAAGTTAAGATAAAATAAGTATCTCTATCTTCATATGCTAAAATGCATATAGCATTTCACAAAAGTGAAATCAATAAATTAACAAGCAGTGAGAGAGGTGATGATTTTGGTATCCTCCCTAACCTAGGGAGAGAACCAAGCAGATGCCTTGAAAACAAAAAGCACATCTTTTGAACGATTCAGTGGTGGTCCCATCCTCTTAGGACCACCCCAAGCACAGTTATTGGCAAAAATACAATCCCAACCAAAGGCCCTGCAAAGCATTATGGGACGAGATTAACAGTGGACAGTGAATATTATAGTATCCAATATCAAAATAATTCTACAAAGAGCTGCAGTTCCACTAGTCGTTACTAGATGTCCTCACGAGTCAAATGCAAAAGCTTCATGAAAGGGTTTCAATGCTTTTGCATTTGACTCGTGAGGGACGTCTAGTAACGACTAGTGGAACTGCAGCTTGATGTATTAATAATTTCAATGCTTTTGCATTTGACTTGTGAGGGACATCTAGTAACGACTAGTTGAACTGCAGCTCTTTGTAGAATTATTTTGATATTGGACACTATAATATTCACTGCCCACTGCTAATCTCGTCCCATAATGCTTTGCAGGGCCTTTGGTTGGGATTGTATTTTTGCCCATAACTGTGCTTGGGGTGGTCCTAGGAGGAAGGGACCACCACTGAATCGTTCACATGATATGCTTTTGTGTTCAAGGCATCTGCTTGGTCCTCCCCTAGGTTAGGGGAACCCAAAATCATCACCTCTCTCATTGCTTGATATTTTCATTGTCAAAGTTCACTTTTGTGAATTTGTTATAAGCTTTTTAGCATAGAAAATTGCTTTAACAAAGCATGTATGTGTTTAATATACTGCTGCTACGTTGATTAGTACAGTTTTTTAATCTGCTATGTGCAATTTGCGTAGTGCGTAATAACACAAACTTTGCATGCTCCGTGAGCGTAGCAAAGTATTATGCCCAGGGTTATCCTGTGGGCTGTCGCAGCTAAGAGAGAGCTGCTGCCGCTGAGTGCTCGCACCTTTGCCAACTTTGCATCATCGTGATTTGTCCTGTGGGCCGCTGCAGCTAAGAGAGAGCTGCTGCCACCGAGTGCCCGCACCTTTGCCAACTTTGCATCATCGTGAGTCGTCCTGTGGGCCGCCGCAGCTAAGAGAGAGCTGCTGCTGCTGTGAGCCCAGCACGGAGCTGCACGACGAGAGTCATCGCCAGCCCGGGCCACCGCAGCCGCGTGCTGCTGCCGCTGAGAGCCCGCCTGTCCCCGAGTGCCCGAATCATTGTGAGTGCACGTTGCGGACCACTGCAGTCAAGAGTTGTGGTCGCTGGGAGTCCGCCTGTTACCGTCTCCGCTTCTTCGAGAAGCTGCGTGCTGTGTCCCCGTCCAACGGCAGGTATCTGGTGCGCAACGGGTCGCGTAGACCCAGGCCTTGAACTCAGTCAGTGCCACGTTCTGGTGAATACGTTATTGCCTTTTTAAGTCCCTACTGATTTACGTGCATTGTGGCTGGTTAAAACGCTTTTGAGAGTCTTGTGTTAAACCTTAGATAAAGATACTATTTTTCTATACCTACTTGAGTTGTGTCCTTTTGTGGTGTCGTTACTGTCTTATTGTGCATGGTCATAAATGCTTCACACACTGCCTCTGAGATAGGCCTAACTGCTCGTGCTACATTACCACAGGGTTGAGCAAGGGTTATCAAAGGGGGTAGCCCACTTGCCCTGACTTAGGAAGAAGGGTCCCTATTTGGACATTGGCACCAGCCATTGCCAACTAGAGACCCCCATTTCTAACGTTGGCGGTCAGCGGAGAGGATCAGGACTTGCATTTATGATCCACGTACAATAACTAGTATACACCACTAGTGAGCAACCCTGGGCGTAGTTTGCATAGTAGCACTTCACGTAGCTACGTGAAGTACATTTTGAACTACACGTAGCTATGCAAATTGCGTAGTGCGTAGCTGTGTGCTTGACTGCACTGTACAATAATTGCCAAAGGCATCTTGCACAGTGCAAGTTAAGATAAAATAAGTATCTCTGTCTTTATATGCTAAAACGCATATAGCATTTCACAAAAGTGAAATGGATAAATTAACAAGCAGGGAGAGAGGTGATGATTTTGGTATCCTCCCTAACCTAGGGAGAGAACCAAGCAGATGCCTTGAAAACAAAAAGCACATCTTTTGAACGATTCAGTGGTGGTCCCATCCTCTTAGAACCACCCCAAGCACAGTTATTGGCAAAAATACAATCCCAACCAAAGGCCCTGCAAAGCATTATGGGACGAGATTAGCAGTGGGCAGTGAATATTATAGTATCCAATATCAAAATAATTCTACAAAGAGCTGCAGTTCCACTAGTCGTTACTAGATGTCCCTCACGAGTCAAATGCAAAAGCTTCATGAAAGGGTTTCAATGCTTTTGCATTTGACTCGTGAGGGACATCTAGTAACGACTAGTGGAACTGCAGCTTGATGTATTAATAATTTCAATGCTTTTGCATTTGACTTGTGAGGGACATCTAGTAACGACTAGTTGAACTGCAGCTCTTTGTAGAATTATTTTGATATTGGACACTATAATATTCACTGCCCACTGCTAATCTCGTCCCATAATGCTTTGCAGGGCCTTTGGTTGGGATTGTATTTTTGCCCATAACTGTGCTTGGGGTGGTCCTAGGAGGAAGGGACCACCACTGAATCGTTCACATGATATGCTTTTTGTGTTCAAGGCATCTGCCTGGTCCTCCCCCTAAGTTAGGGGGGAACCCAAAATCATCACCTCTCTCATTGCTTGATATTTTTATTGTCAAAGTTCACTTTTGTGAATTTGTTATATGCTTTTTAGCATAGAAAATTGCTTTAACAAGGCATTTGTATGTGTTTAATATACTGCTGTTACGCTATGTTGATTAGCAGAGTTTTTTTACTCTGCTACATGCAATTTGCGTAGTGTGTAATAACACAAACTTTGCATGCTCTGTGAGCATAGCAAAGTATTATGCCCAGGGTTACTAGTGAGTACAGACCAAAGCACAGCCACGCAAGTTTTTTTTTTTCTCCTCTTAGAATTTTCTTTTTTTAGTTTGTTCTAGTATGGAATTGTTGATCGTAGCCATGAGTACTGCTAATATGGGGAGGCCAACATCCAATGCTTCGGAGGATCTCACCTTTGAGGAGGAAAGATTAGATACCTATACTGCCAGACAGCTGAAGTCATTTTGTAAGCAATTCGCAGTCCCCGTGATAGGTCTCTCTAGGAAGGAGGAGTACCAGAAGGCGCTGAAGGCCTGGTGGGAAGCCAGAGGGTCCGCTGGGAATGAGGAAGAGAATGCTGGAGGGCAGCAGGATGATGCAGTAGAGGGAGGGAGGGAGGGAGGTAGGGAGGGGGGGAGATAGAACACCCTCCAATCCAGGTACTAGTGTATCCCAAAGGAGCCTGACCCCAGAAGAGCTGAAGGACAGGGAGAGAGATAGGAGGCATAGTTTGGAGATGGCTAAATTGGAAGGTCAGAAGGACCTTGAGAGTAAGAAGTTAGACATTGAGAAGGATCGATTGTCAATTGAATTTGAGAAAATGAGAATGGAGCAAGAGAGAATGTTGAGGGAGATAGAGATCAGGGCGAGGAGTGTCCTGGTCTCCCCCTCTGGTAGCAGCATACCTTTAGTAACTCCTGAGAGTAGAGTTTATATTCCTAAGGATGTCATTAAGGATTTTCACAAGAGTGAGGATATTGGGCAGTGGTTTGCCGCATATGAGATAGCAATGGTGTCCCACCGGGTCCCTGAGAAGGATTGGGGAGCGGGATTGTGGGGGCGCTTTGTGAGTGATGGTAGGGATACCCTGTTGGACCTGCCTGAGGAGAGCAGGATGGTGTATGCCCATATGAGAGAAGCTTTGATGACCCGTTATGGTTTGACCCCAGAAATGTACAGGCAGAGGTTTAGAACCTGTAAGAAGTTAGAGGGTACCACGTGGGTTGAATATGTGTCTTTTTTCTGCAGAGCAATGGATCGCTGGGTAAAGGGTAGCAAAGTGGAAACTTTCGAGCAATTGTACGATTTGTTTGCGTGCGAGCCTTTTTCTAGTAACTGTTTTCCAGAGCTACGCCAGCACCTGATTGATAGCAAGCTGACTAACCCTAGGAAGCTTGTTGAGGAGGCGGACCGCTGGGTGAGCACCCAGGTCCGCAAATGTTTTGTGGGAGACTTCGCCAGAGGTGGGCAGGGTCCCCAGCAGAGAAGTGGGGGGGACAAGGGTAAGCCGAGGGAGTTCCAGAGAGGGCCCCAAAGTAATTCCCAAGGGAACCAAGCAGTGGTGTCCCAGCCTCCCCCTGAGAAGAAGCCAGTCTCCCCGACAGGTAGGCCTGTTCAGAGGGGGCCACTCACTTGTTTCAGGTGTGGTCAAGTGGGCCACCGGTATTATGATCCCCAGTGTCCCCAGAGGGACCCCAATGCATCCCCTCGTGCTCGACCCCGTGCACCATCCCGCCAGATTGCCAGTGTAGCCCTGGAGGGGGGAGGAGGTAGAGGTCCAAGGTGGGTGGGATCCCGTAGAGTTAACCCTTGTCTCACTAGGAGACTTTGAGAAGGTCCCTAACCCCACACTGCCTAATAAAACTAAGAAGTACCGCCAGTGGGTGACCATCAATGGCCATAGGGTGGAGGCTCTCAGGGACACCGGAGCTAGTGTGACTGCTGTCAGCTCCCGGTTGGTGTCCAAAGAGCAGGTTGTCCCCCATGCATTCTGCCCCGTAGTGTCAGCAGACAACTCAGAGAGCCAGTGTGAAGTGGCTCAGGTTCCCTTCGAGTGGGGGGGGGGTCTCAGGAACTCTTCAAGTGGCTGTGAGGCCCGCCATGCCTGTAGACTGTCTGTTGGGCAATGATCTAGAGAACTCCCCGTGGGCTACGGTGGAGAGAAAGTCTCATTTGGAAATGTTGGGTCTGCCTGAGTGGGCGTGTGCGACCACTCGGTCCATGACAGCTCAGAAGGGTGTTCAGGAGGATCTGGAGCCTGAAAGTATGGCCCAGGCCCCTGCCTTAAAGAGAACGGGTAGGGGGCACGGGAAACCGGCACCCGCAGTTCCCACGGTCCCGGAGGGAGCAGACCTTGAGGGGGATGCCCTGGAACCTACAGGGGAACAAGTGGCTGAACTGGGGGACCTACCGGAGCTGACCCATTGGCAGCAGGAAGGGGGGCCCTCCAGAGAGGAATTTTGCGAGCAACAGAGAACCTGCCCTTCTCTTGAGGGGGTGCGGCGACAGGCCGCCGTCCAGGCAGCAGGTGATCAGACAGGGTCACATTGGATCTATTGGGAGAATGACCTCCTTTACAGCGAGCCTAAGGTTGCTGAGCCTGGGTCAGCCCGTGTGCTGGTGGTACCCCAGCGCTTCAGGACCTTCCTACTGGGGTTGGCTCATGATGTGCCACTGGCCGGACATCTGGGGCAGACCAAGACCTTTGAGAGGCTGGTCACCCACTTCTATTGGCTCCCAGATGCGCAGGAGCTCAGATGCTCACTGCAGGACGTGTGAGACTTGCCAGGCAAGTGGGAAGAGTGGGGGGTAGATTAAGGCCCCACTACAGCCCTTTCCCGTTGTGAGTACCCCATTCAAGAGAGTGGGCATTGATATTGTGGGGCCTCTGGATCCCAAGACAGCCATGGGCAACAGGTTCATTCTGGTCTTGGTGGACCATGCCACCAGGTACCCTGAGGCCATCCCGCTCAGGACAGTGATGGCCCCCGTGGTGGGACAGGCACTGATGGGGATTTTCTCCCGTGTGGGATTCCCCAGAGAGGTGGTGTCCGATAGGGGAACTAACTTCATCTCCAAGTACATGAAGTCTCTGTGGAAGGAGTGTGGGGTAACGTATAAGTTCACCACTCCTTACCACCCCCAGGGTAATGGGCTGGTTGAGAGATTCAACTGGACCCTTAAGGGCATGATTATGGGCCTAGGTGAGCCCATGAGGCGTAAGTGGAATGTCCACTTGCCATGCCTGTTGTTTGCTTACCGTGAGGTGCCACAGAAGTCCTTAGGGTTCAGTCCCTTTGAGCTGCTCTATGGTCACCCGGTAAGAGGGCCTCTGAGTCTGGTCAAGGAAGGCTGGGAGCAATCTCCCAGGAAACCTCCCCAGGATGTGTTTAGTTACATGCTGGCCTTCAGGAACCAGACTCGGCGTTTCAGGAAACTTGCTGAGGCAAACCTGGAAGCCAGCCAGGAAGAGATGAAACGCTGGCACGATCAGAATGCCACTCTGATCGAGTTTCAGCCTGGACAAAAGGTTTGGGTCATGGCCCCGGGGGAGCCCTGTGCGCTCCAGGATAGGTGGACCGGCCCCTTTGAGGTGGTGGAGCGCAAGAGTCTTGTTACCTACGTGGTGGACTTGCAGTCTCCCAGGAACCCCTTGCGGGTCCTGCATGTTAACCGCCTGAAGCCCCACTTTGAGAGGTCTGAAGTGGGCATGCTTCTGGCCAGAGATGCTGGGATGGAGGAGGAGAGCGAGCCCCTTCCTGACCTCCTGTGTGCAGGGGAGCGAGATGGGTCAGTGGAGGGTGTGGTCCTCTCCACCACACTGACCCCTGAGCAGCAGGGTGATTGTCGCCAACTGTTGGGGCAATTCAGTGATCTGTTCTCCCTGGTACCTAGTGTCACTGATTGGTGTGTCCATGACGTGGACACTGGGGACAGTCCTCCCATTAAGCACAAGGCTTACCGAGTGCCTGAACGGGAAAGGGCCTACATTAAGGATGAGGTTACCAAAATGTTTGCCCTTGGGGTGATTGAGTCCTCTAGCAGCCCTTGGTCCAGCCCAGTGGTCCTGGTACCAAAAGCTGCAGCGCCTGGTACCACCCCAGAACTTCGGTTCTGCGTGGACTATCGGGGCCTCAATTCAGTCACGAAGACTGACGCGCACCCCATCCCCAGAGCTGATGAGCTCGTAGATCGGTTAGGGGCTGCAAAATACCTCAGCACATTTGATTTGACGTCTGGGTATTGGCAGATCGCCTTGACCGAGGGAGCAAAGGAGAGGTCAGCATTCTCCACACCCAATGGGCACTACTAGTTCCGGGTGATGCCCTTTGGAATGAAGAATGCCCCTGCCACCTTTCAGAGGCTGGTCAACAGGGTGTTGGTTGGGCTGGAAGACTTCAGTGCCGCCTACCTGGATGACATTGAGGTGTTTAGCTCCTCTTGGGAGGACCACCTGCGCCACCTCTGGGAGGTATTGATGGCACTGCGGAAGGCAGGCCTCACAATCAAAGCCAGTAAGTGCCAGATTGGGCAGGGTTCTGTTGTGTATTTGGGGCACCAGGTGGGGAGCGGCCAGGTGGCGCCCCTTCAGCCCAAAATTGAAACTATCCTGGCGTGGGAACCCCACAAGACTCAGACGCAGGTGAGAGCCTTCTTAGGACTCACGGGGTACTACAGGAGGTTTGTCAAGGGATATGGCAACATTGTTGCACCCTTGACTGAGCTGCCTTCTAAGAAGCAGCCAAAGAAGGTAAACTGGACTGACACCTGTCAGAACGCTTTTGACGCCCTGAAGACTGCCATGTGCACCGCACCCGTGCTTCAGGCGCCCGACTTTTCAAAGGAATTTGTTGTCCAGACAGACGCCTCAGAGCATGGTATAGGGGCAGTTCTGTCACAGATCAATGAGGAGGGACTAGACCAACCGGTAGCCTTCCTAAGCAGGAGGTTACTTCCCCGTGAACAGAGGTGGAGTGCAATTGAGCGTGAGGCATTTGCTGTGGTCTGGGCGCTGAAGAAGCTGAGACCATATCTGTTTGGGACTCACTTCCGGGTTCAGACAGACCACAGGCCCCTTAGATGGTTGATGCATATGAGGGGTGAGAATCCCAAGTTTGTTGAGGTGGTCCATTTCCCTACAGGGTATGGATTTCACGGTGGAACACCGCCCTGGTACAGAACACGCCAATGCTGACGGTCTGTCCAGATTTTTCCGCCTTAGTGATGAGAACTCCCAAGGGGATGGTTAGTTCTCCCCACATTTCAGCTGGAGGGGACGCGTGTTGGACCTGGCATCCTTGGCGCGGGTCTCCCTTCCTCTTTTCGCTTCCTATCTTTTATGTTGGCTGGATTTAGATGCTCTGGGCGCTGTGCCACTGCCAATCAGTGCCACAGGGCAAATGCTCCCTGTGTAAAGATAACTGTATGAATTGGGATAACCATAATTGGCTCGTTTGGTTTACCTGTCAGTCTCTAGTATAAGTGCACTATGTGTGCCCAGGGCTGGTAGACCAAATACTGCTGGTGGGCCTGCAGCGCTGATTTGCGCTACCCACCGAAGCAGCTTTTGAAGTATGTCTGTGTAGCATGTTCTAATAGCGAGTTACCCTCCATTTCACTGTTTACTATTGTGAGGCTATCCATTCTCATAGGCCAGAATGGGCAGGCTGAGTATTACATCCCATAATCCTACCTGCCCCCAGGAACCTGATAGGAAATTCGAATTTGATATGTTTAAGCTCAGGACATTGAGATACATCTTTTAGTAAGGATCATTTGCATAGCCTGTGTTCGAAAATGCCTCTTCTAGAAACAAGGTATTTTCTTGCCTAAGCTTTCCTGTAGGCTTTGCTAGTGTGTGTATTGGCCGTCTGGTTTTGGAGCAGCAGGGCCAGCTGGGTCAGACCTGGCTGGAGAGAGAGATCAGCATTTAGAGTATGGGGGAGGGGTGACTCTTTGATCTGAGCAGGGCCGTGCCTGGCAAGGTGAATGATGGCTCCACTCTCCCACTGGGCGTCTGATAGCAGACCCCCTGATTCTCAAAGGGCAGGATGTCGCCTCGTAAACCAAGTGCTCCCCGACCCCACCGAACTGGTTCTGGCTGGATTCAGTGATTTGTGACTTTGCAGAACAAAGACTTTTTAGGTATAAAACGCTGCGCTGAAACCTTTTTCAAGTGTGCTCCTTCTGGATGTCAAGACGAAACTCTGTCCGAGTGAACAGAGGAAAGGACTTTGAAACTTTCACCAAGCTTGCTGAAGAAACTATCCGAGGGCCTGAATTGAGAGCGCCTCCTGCTGAAGTCTCAGGGACATTAGACTTCACCCCGTCAGCCGTCTGAATTCCTGTGCAAGGGATTCTACTTGCAGGTGAGGCCTCCGTCGAGTAATCCGGAGCCTCTAGTTCTACTGTGAGGAACGCGGACTGGTAACCCTTGTTAACTCTGTGTGGGCCGCCGCAGCTAAGAGAGAGCTGCCGCCGCTGAGAGCCCGCCTTAATTTGAACCTTCAGAACCTTCGCTGAATCTGTGTGGGCCGCCGCAGTTAAGAGAGAGCTGTAGCCGCTGAGTGCCCGCCGTTGTGCCAGCCTGGTCGAGATCATCCTTTGCCCTGTGGGCCGCCGCAGTTAAGAGAGAGCTGTAGCCGCTGAGTGCCCGCCGTTGTGCCAGCCTGGTCGAGATCATCCTTCGTCCTGTGGGCCGCCGCAGCTAAGAGAGAGCTGCTGCCGCTGAGTGCCCGCACTTGTGTCAGCTGTGCATCATCGTGATTCGTCCTGTGGGCCGCTGCAGCTAAGAGAGAGCTGTTGCCGCTGAGTGCCCGCACCTTTGCCAACTTTGCCTCATCGTGATTTGTCCTGTTGGCCGCCGCAGCCAAGAGAGAGCTGCTGCCGCTGAGTGCCCTCACCTTTGCCAACTTTGCATCTTCGTGATTTGTCCTGTGGGCCGCCGCAGCTAAGAGAGAGCTGCTGCCGCTTAGTACCCACACCTTTGCCAACTTTGCATCATCGTGAGTCGTCCTGTGGGCCGCCGCAGCTAAGAGAGAGCTGCTGCCGCTGTGAGCCCACCACAGAGCTGCACGACGAGAGTCATTGCCACCACCAGCCCGGGCCGCCGCAGCCGCGCCGCTGAGAGCCCGCCTGTCCCCGAGTGCCCGAATCATTGTGAGTGCACGTTGCGGACCACTGCAGTCAAGAGTCCGCCTGTTACCGTCTCTGCTTCTTCTAGAAGCTGCGTGCTGTGTCCCCGTCCAACGGCAGGTATCTGGTGCGCAACGGGTCGCGTAGACCCAGGCCTTGAACTCAGTCAGTGCCACGTTCTGGTGAATACGTTATTGCCTTTTTAAGTCCCTACTGATTTACGTGCATTGTGGCTGGTTAAAACGCTTTTGAGAGTCTTGTGTTAAACCTTAGATAAAGATACTATTTTTCTATACCTACTTGAGTTGTGTCCTTTTGTGGTGTCGTTACTGCCTTATTGTGCATGGTCATAAATGCTTCACACACTGCCTCTGAGATAGGCCTAACTGCTCGTGCTACATTACCACAGGGTTGAGCAGGGGTTATCAAAGGGGGTAGCCCACTTGCCCTGACTTAGGAAGAAGGGTCCCTATTTGGACATTGGCACCAGCCATTGCCAATTAGAGACCCCCATTTCTAACAGTAGTACAACCACTGCAACTCCTGATGCGTCTAATACCACTAATACCTCCACTTCAACAAAAACTACTAATATTGCTACTGCTACTGCTACTACTACTGCTTCAGCCAGCACTACTAATACTACTACTGCTACTATGGCTGAAACTATTGCTACTTCTAATACAGCTACTACTACTGCTTCAACCATTAATGCTAATACTACTACTGCTGCTTCCAATACTGCTACTACTACTCCTTCAACCAAAATTGCTAATACTGCTGCTTCTACTACTACTATTGAAACTACTGCTCCTTCTAATACTTCTTCTCTTACTGCTTCTGCTATTAAAATGGTCTTCTTAGGGAACATCACTGAAACTTTTTGCTTTTTTTTGTCCTCCTAGTCTCCGCCTACTCTCCATTTGTGACACTATGGTCACAGGGTATGGCCCCACTGTACTGCAGTGGGAAGGTACAAGCACCCTTCCTACACAGGTTAGGAGTGTGGTACTCACGCAATTGGGTTAAGTGTCATCCTTGAGAGGGCCCTATGAAAAGGTACACCATTTCCCAGGACAAGTACGGCATTGGCGAGTAGTGGGAGACGGCACTGATCATGCCCCATGGGACTCGCCTGCCCAGTATGCCTTCTACTCAGGTTGGCGCCTCCACTGGTGAGCGAACCCAGAGGGGGCCTTCCCTACCACCAGCAAAAGACACACAATTGATGGACGGAATGCAGAACAAATCAAACCATTCACCCCCAATCAAGAGATGTGGGTTAAATCCATCAGTCTTTTGCTCACCATGTCACCCCAGTTTAGACCTGGCCATATGCAAATCAGTCTTGACCCTGTGCCTCATGGGAACAGTCCAGCCCGAACTGCCAAGCCAGGTCCTCCCTGGACCAGCACCAAAAATCCTAGGACCGGTTTCAGGGTTTCCTCCCGCATCAGCTAGGATAGCTTGTTTCCAGTGGCACAGTGAGCCCAGGACCCATGTCTGGGCATACCCAGCACACTTAGGGCGAGAAAGCAAAAGACACACAATTGATGGACGGAATGTAAAACAAATCAAACCATTCACCCCCAGTCAAGAGATCTGGGTTAAATCCATCATTCTTTTGCTCACCATGTCACCCCAGTTTAGACCTGGCCATATGCAAATCAGTCTTGACCCTGTGCCTCATGGGAACAGTCCAGCCCGAACTGCCAAGCCAGCTCTTCCCTGAACCAGAACCAAGCATCCTAGGACCGGTTTAAGGGTTTCACCCCTCATCAGCTAGGATAGCTTGATTCCAGTGGCACAGTGAGCCCGGGACCCACGTCTGGGCATACCCGGCACACTTAGGGCAAGAAAGCAAAAGAGACACAATTGATGGACGGAATGCAGAACAAATCAAACCATTCACCCCCAGTCAAGAGATCTGGGTTAAATCCATCATTCTTTTGCTCACCATGCCACCCCAGTTTAGACCTGGCCATATGCAAATCAGTCTTGACCCTGTGCCTCATGGGAACAGTCAAGCCCGAACTGCCAAGCCAGGTCCTCCATGGACTGGAACCAAGCATCCTAGGACTGGTTTCAGGGTTTCACCCCTCATCAGCTAGGATAGCTTGATTCCAGTGGCACAGTGAGCCCTGGAACCACGTGTATGACATTGTTCTGCATTCTGTCCATCAATTGTTGTTTTTGCATTTGTCCCCCTGAGGGGGACGGGTATGCCCAGACGTGGGTCCCGTGCTCTCCATGCCACTGGAGTCAAGCTATCCTGGCTGATGAGGGGTGAAACCCCGAAACCGGTCCTAGGATGCTTGTTTCCAGTCCAGGGAGGACCTGGCCTGGCAGTTCGGGCTGGACTGTTCCCATGGGGCACAGGGTCAAGACTGATTTGCATATGGCTGGGTTCAAACTGGAATGGCATGGTGAGCAAAAAAACGATGGATTTAGGCCCAGATCTCTGTACTGGGGTGAATGTATGACATTGTTCTGCATTCTGTCCATCAATTGTTGTTTTTGCATTTGTCACCCCGAGTGGGACAGGTATGCCCAGACGTGGGTCCCGTGCTCTCCATGCCACTGGAGTGTAGCTATCCTGGCTGATGAGGGGTGAAACCCTGAATCCGGTCCTAGGATGCTTGTTTCCAGTCCAGGGAGGACCTAGCCTGGCATTTCGGGCTGGACTGTTCCCATGAGCAACAGGGTCAGGACTGATTTGCATATGGCTGGGTTCAAACTGGAATGGCATGGTGAGCAAAAAAACGATGGATTTAGGCCCAGATCTCTGTACTGGGGTGAATGTATGACATTGTTCTGCATTCTGTCCATCAATTGTTGTTTTTGCATTTGTCACCCCGAGTGGGACGGGTATGCCCAGACGTGGGTTCCGTGCTCTCCATGCCAATGGAGTCAAGCTATCCTGGCTGATGAGAGGTGAAACTCCGAAACCAATCCTAGGATGCTTGTTTCAAGTCCAGGGAGAGCATGGGACCCACGTCTGGGCATACCCTTCCCACTCGGGGTGACAAATGCAAAAACAACAATTGATGGACAGAATGCAGAACAATGTCATACATTCACCCCAGTACAGAGATCAGTTCGGGCTGGACTGTTCCCATGGGGCACAGTGGCAGGACTGATTTGCATATGGCTGGGTTCAAACTGGAATGGCATGGTGAGCAAAAAAACGATGGATTTAGGCCCAGATCTCTGTACTGGGGTGAATGTATGACATTGTTCTGCATTCTGTCCAGCAATTGTTGTTTTTGCATTTGGGGCCCCGCGTGGGACAAGTATGCCCAGACGTGGGTCCCGTGCTCTCCATGCCACTGGAGTGTAGCTATCCTGGCTGATGAGGGGTGAAACCCTGAATCCGGTCCTAGGATGCTTGTTTCCAGTCCAGGGAGGACCTGGCCTGGCAGTTCGGGCTGGACTGTTCCCATGAGCAACAGGGTCAGGACTGATTTGCATATGGCTGGGTTCAAACTGAAATGGCATGGTGAGCAAAAAAACGATGGATTTAGGCCCAGATCTCTGTACTGGGGTGAATGTATGACATTGTTCTGCATTCTGTCCATCAATTGTTGTTTTTGCATTTCCCTACCACCAGAGCAACCCAAGGGGTGAAGTTTGGGATAGGTGAATAGCCAGGTGGTGGCCCGAATCAGGACCACTGCCCGAACAGGGGAGAGCCTCTAAGTGGGGTCTCCCTACCTTGGGAGTCAGTTCTTCTCCATGGGACACCTCCCAAGGTTGCTGAGGCCACTTTGAAGCCGTAGGGCCAGAGCCCTTCCCCACTGGTGGTGCAGTGTGGAAGTGCACACACCCTTCCTACCTCCAATAGGCCAGACTGCCACAGCAAGCCAGTGTGCTTGCTGGTTCTCGTGTGGAGCCTTGAGGCTCTGAGCCCTTTCCCACTGTAATGCAGTGTGAAAGTGCGCACACCGTTCCAAGACATGATAGGAAGTGGTGCGGACATGATGTTTGCAAACATAGGTCAGGCTTGCCTTGGCGGCCTGGGTGCGCAGTTGCACCACTGGTGTGGCTTACCTACGTGTCCGACCTGCTATGACACGCCAGGGTGCGCACTGGCACGGACTGTACGTTTAAACATGTGTTTGACCTGCCACAGCAGGTCTGTGAGAGCGCCCTTGTGCATGTACTCCAGTTGGCCTGTTACAAACAGAGTCCAGCCAGAGGGGGGGGCCTTTCACCTCCACTCGGATGGAAGGTGAAGGGCTGGGCAGGCACTCATGGGCATACGCTGGCCAGATAGTACTGAAGACCCACGAGGGTTCCCCAACTCTCCCTTTATTTCAAGCTGCAATAATGGATTACAGCAGCGCAGCCTCATAATGTGAATCCTATCAATGGATTTGCTAGGCCAAAACCATTCCAATGTATCAGTGGGCTTGGCATATGGTGCGTGGAAATGCCAAATATGGAGAGTGCAGTATCATACAACAATGTCTCAATGGGAGTCAATGAGGGTGTACAGTTTAACAAGCAAATTAATTTCACAAAACACGTAGTCCCAGTTTTTTGATTCAATGTAATAATATTAACAACATCAGAAGCATAGATTTATCTTTTATCAGGTATAAGAAGCAGCATCAACCATACTTATTTAATAGCATACTAGGTGGAAGGTGAACACATTGTGCTTGTGAGAAAGTGTTTAAACGGTGCAATTGAAACATGTGGAGGGTATAAATCAGCGTTTTGTTTGGGAAGTATTTGAAAACAATATTATGCATGAACAGTTATTTTATAAGACATGCAATGAAAAGGAAATGATGGCATAATTAACAATCCCAAATAGGCTGATACAAGTCAACAGTGTTTCGGCCTTCATGATTTGAGGTCACCATCAGGACAAAGGCACACAAGAAAGATGATTGCTGCCTAACTGGGAACAAATGAATGAGGTACCCCTAGTAATGAATGGATTAAAAGCATGTAGGAATAAAAGGGGTAGGTGTTTGAAGTTATCTAAAAGAAATCCAAGGCACCTGGGAGAGAAGAAAAAGAGAGAAAGGGCTGCATTAGCCACCACTAACCTGTCTCAGAAGAAAGCGTCCTCCTTCAAGCTCAGATAAATTAGAGGTCAATACAATCAAGTGGGAAAACGCCAAGGCGTATATAGCAAGAGCTGGACCAGCACATCTGAGCCACAGTGAGGAGGTCTCGGGTCCGCACAGTGTCCTTTAGGTTACAGAATTGAAGCAATGGTGTTCAAGAGGCTGTGGGAAACAAATCAAAACAGCCTGATCAGTTATCTATAGAATGATAACTTAACTAATCAACGTTGTATTAGGAGAAACTCACTCATAGGTGAAAGTTGCCTGAATTAGAGATTTAAGAAAAATGAATCTCAACCGATCTGGAATGAGTCTGGAGGGGAGAGAAGAGAAGGGATTTGGGGCGCAAGCACTATTCCTGGGGCAGTACTGCCCAGGGATTCTAGTTAACCCTATATAAGTCGGTACTTGAATGACTGCTCGCACTGATGGTGGTGAAAGATCTAGCATAGGCAAAAGGCCTACTGGATAGAGGCATGCTTATTCCAATACATTTTATATACTAGCTGGTGTGGCAGCAGTGTCCAGGGAAATAAGAAGCCCTGTAGTCAAACCATTTGACACCTAGGCTCTGGAGCCAGATCACAGCCCCCACAAAGATAGAGATCTGCATTCCGCGGCCTCATGGCAGACAGGATGTAGAATTTAGGGGAGACATCTGTGGTTCAAAGGAATGCCCTTTGAACCTTCCCCCAACCTCAATGGCCCAATGGGGTATAACTACCCAGTGCCACCCCTTGGAGCGGGGGGTCTGCTTGTAGGGATACAGGACTGGAGAACCTGGACTGCGTGGTGCACATTGCCAGAGGACTTTGTTGTGCACATGGAGGATAACTGCCCACGGAAAGGACCGTGTGCCTTCCTGAATAGTGGCTGGCCTGGGCCGACTACTTACTGATGTGTGGCACCCTGAAATGGGCTCCCAAGGACCAGTCGACTGGTCTCCTGTTCTCTCGGAGGTCTCAGGGATATCAAAGATCTCCTACGAGGGGCCCAAACCATCTACCAGCGATATCTGGAGAGCCGTGCCCTCTATGTGCCCACATCGCCTGCTGAAAGCTGAACAGGTGGTGTGAGCTTGGGAATAAAGAATCATACATGGAGACCAGAGTGCCTAGTGTGGTACTCAATACGTTGCCCGCCACTACGGCAATGTGGTTCCTGTACTGCAGAGACCCCAGCACGCATAAGCTTCTTGTTGGTGGTGAGCGGATTCACCGGTTGTGGGACCCAAAGTGGCCCGCTTTGTCAACTGTGTCGCATTTCTCTCGTGCGCCACGCTGACTGCATGCTCTTTGTGTGTGGTGTTCGATTCACAGGTTGTGACCGTCGGAGGTGAGGGACGCACTCATTGCAGAATCTCATTCTACCTCATGAGGCACTGCTGAACTTAGGCTTGTTTGTGTGTCCTTAATCGTCTGGTGCAAACAACATTAAGGTGTGCTGGACATAGTGCCTCATTTCCAGGGAGGTACAGAATTGCAACTCTACTTCGTTTAACCTGAAGCGTCTGGTGTGACTCATCTCATTGTGTCCAGATTGCCGGGCCACCACTCAGATCAACGTGTACAAGATGGGGTGCCTCCTCAGGCCGAGAGGCTACCCTGTGTGTTGTTCCCCATTCACTGCTTGTTCCCTAACTGGTCCTATCACAGTGGACCACCTGCTCTCTCCCCATCTGGCCCTTCCACCAGATAAGAGTGAGAGGAGTTGACTAGGGTAGAGGGACGCTCATGAGAAGGTTCGGTGTTAGGTCAAGAGACTGCATGACCCCCATGTGCTTCTCAGAACTGGGCTTTTGCCAGAAGGCCCTGGTGGACCCCAGTTTGTAATGAAGTGTTGCTCTTGACCCATTTCTACTTTGCATCTTGTTGGTAAACTTCCTGAGTGCCGCTGTGACCCCCTTTGTTTACGTCTACCTCTTGTTTAGGCTTACTGTCCATCGCCACCTGCTTTATGGGGACCCAGATGAGGTGTGACCTCGGCCATGAGCAGGCTTGTATCCGGAGGGAGGGGCTGGTGAACTTCTATCCGGGGTGTCTGGGACAGTGGGGGTTAATTGGAGGGAGGTGGGAGACTTGGAGCCACGGGGTTTGCAGCATGTTATCTATTGACCCGCTTAATATCAGTGGGTATAAGTGTGAAAGTTCCCATATGGACCGGGCAGGTGCCTGTCGCATTGCGTAGTGGTGCAAAGTTAGTATGAGTGTGATGGAGTGACCGTCTGTGGGCCGCCTGTGCTGCATGACCCTGGTTGGCGGTGTTGGTTTATACGGTGTTCTCTTAGCAAAAGCACTTTACCTCTCAACAGCGGGTTATCTGTGTGGCCTCGTCCTGCGGCACTGCTCAAAAATGTTAGAACACTTTTGCACATATTACTGATATCGTTGTAGCCCAGGTTGTACCCTATAGCCGTGTAAAATTGCATCATTTAAGATTGTGAGGGCGGGCCGGGGGGCTGATAATGTGTCGCCCTGCATAAGGGTGCTGTGTGGGGTTTAGAATGGGACCTTTCTCTTGTGTGCATGTTATCGAGATCTGATCAGCATGATTTGGGCCTAGTACTGCTAGTAATATTGTCAAGTGTGATTTATGCCCAGAACTCCATGATATTCATGTGACATTGTTTAATGTAAGCGTTGAATATAAACAACATTTCTCAGCGTCAAGTGTGAAGTCTCTCATTTGTGTCGTGCAAAATATTTATTGTGTTTCCATGCTGTACTCCTCCTTTACACATTGCCCCTGAGGACGCCTGACTGCTCGGTGCCAAGTTACCCAAGGGTGTGCATGGGCTGTACAGTGTGTGTAATCATCTGTTCTTGACGGGAGCAGTGCGTTCCACCTGGCTGTGGCACCCCCTCAGCCAACCAGACAGTGCCGGTTCAAACATCGACCTTCTGCTGTTTCTAATATTTCTTCTACTACTTCTTCAACCAATACTACTGGAGTATCTTAATTTGGCTCCACCCTTACACGTCACAGAATCGCATTATCTACACATGCATCTAGCGCAATATACTCTGTGTGCCTAACAAATGTATTACTGGATTGCAATCACTGTAGAAACTAGAGATTCATAAACATTTGCACATCAATGTTTAGCTTAAGCATGAAGAAATGTAGGGGCATATTAACAAGGCGGCGTTAATGAATTATCGCCGCTCTAGCGCGTGATTCCTGACTTAGCGTCCGTTTTCTGCACGCCTCCCATCGCATCGCTAATGAGATGCAAAGGGGGCGTGCCTGTGAAAACAACAGGGGGAAATATCGCTAACCCAGGTATCGCCATATTAGCAACGTGGGTTAGCGATATTTTAAATTGCGTTAAGTATGCTTAACGCAGGAATTTAACGTCTGCTAAATTCCTGACTAAGGCATACCTAACATGGGGGTGGATTGTGTGGCTAAGACCACAGGCCCTATCACCAAGTATATCGCCGTTTTCCATGGGACATCGCTGGAAAACCAGCGATGTTCCATGTAAAACATCGCTATCACTGGAAAATTATCGCCTTTGCGCTAAGCGTTGTTAATACAGCGCTAGCATGGCGATAATTTCCAGCGATAGCCTGCGATAGGATTCCTCACGCTAACAGCGGCCAGCGATAATTATCGCTGCCGCTTGATAATATGCCCCGTAGTTCTCATACATGTTTATAATTATGTCTATGCCCCCTCGCAAGACCTCTGCAACTCACTCTCCGCGTTCTTCCACCGCAAGATCACCGACATACACAACAGCTTCGACGCACAAACAACGCACCCTACCGCCGAACCAACGCCCGCCACCACCACCCTCTGCAACTGGACCCCGATCAGCACCGAAGACACCACCCGCACGATGAACTCCATCCACTCCGGATCACCAACCGACCCCTGCCCACACCACGTCTTCAACAAAGCCGACGCCACCATCGCACCCCATCTCCGGGACATCATCAACTCCTCCTTCCACACCGCCACCTTCCCGGAGAGCTGGAAGCACGCCGAGCTTACCGCCCTCCTGAAGAAACCAACGGCGGACCCCACCGACCTCAAGAACTACCGTCCCATCTCGCTCCTTCCGTTTCCGGCCAAAGTCATCGAGAAGACCGTCAACAGACAGCTTGCCGCCTTCCTCGAGACGAATGGATCCCTCGACCCCTCGCAGTCCGGGTTTCGGGCCAACCACAGCACCGAGACCGCCCTTATCGCAGCCACCGACGACATCAGAACCCTAACCGACAACGGGGAAACAGCTGCCCTCATCCTCTTGGACCTCTCCGCGGCGTTCGACACCGTCTGCCACCGCACCCTAGTGAAGCGCCTCAGCAACATCGGAATCCGAGAGAAAGCACTGGAATGGATCATCTCATTCCTCGCCGGAAGAACCCAGAGAGTCCGCCTCCCCCCGTTCAGATCCGAAGCCACCGAAGTCCCACAAGGATCCTCACTCAGCCCAACCCTCTTCAACGTCTACATGAGCCCCCTCGCAGCCATCGCACGCCGACACAACCTCAACATCATCTCCTACGCCGACGACACCCAGCTGATCCTCTCCCTCACCAACGACCCCACCACCGCCAGAGCCAACCTACACGACGGGATGAGAGACGTCGCCGACTGGATGAGGAACAGCCGCCTTAAACTGAACTCAGACAAGACGGAAGTCCTCATCCTGGGCTCATCACCCTCCGCCTGGGACGACTCCTGGTGGCCCCCGGCCCTGGGCACCGCGCCCAAGCCAACGGACCACGCACGCAACCTGGGCTTCATCCTGGACTCCTCCCTGTCGATGACCAGACAAGTCAATGCCGTCTCATCTTCATGCTTCAACACCCTGCGCATGCTCCGCAAGATCTTCAGATGGATCCCCACTGAAACCAGGAAGACCGTCACCCAGGCACTCGTCACCAGCCGACTGGACTATGGGAACACCCTCTACGCCGGAACCACAGCCAAACTTCAAAAGAGACTCCAGCGCATCCAGAACGCCTCCGCACGACTCATCCTGGACATCCCCCGACACAGCCACATCACCGGACACCTGAAAGACCTGCACTGGCTCCCCGTCAGCAAGAGAATCACGTTCAGACTCCTCACCCACGCACACAAGGCCCTCCACGACCTGGGCCCAAAGTACCTCAACGACCGCATGACCTTCTACACGCCCACACGCCAGCTACGATCAACCAGCCACGCCCTCGCCACCGTACCACGCATCCGCAGAACCACCGCCGGAGGAAGATCCTTCTCCTACCTGGCAGCCAAGACCTGGAACTCCCTCCCCACTCACCTTCGGCGAACCCAGGACCATCTCTCCTTCAGGAAGCAGCTCAAGACCTGGCTGTTCGAGCAGTAACTTACCCCCTCCCCCAGCGCCTTGAGACCCTCCCGGGTGAGTAGCGCGCTCTATAAATGCCGTGATTGATTGATTGATTGAAAGTTATGTTGCATTTATTTGAAAGTGCATTGCATCATTTGCCTAAGTTACATTTATATTGTTGCATTATTTTGAAGTTATATGTGCACCTATATCATGAACTCAAGTGCACATTTTAGTGTTTAACTATCCTAATTTAACTAGGCCTGAATTTGAAAAGCATTTGGTTGCCTTGCATGTTCTCTCCTCTTCAGATGCAGTTTCAAGGCTTCATTAGCTAGAGAAAGGAGTGCGATGTATTAGAGATAGCGAGGCATGAGAAGAAAATCTTGGCAGAAATGTGAAGAGCTAACAAGTTGGAGAATGGTGTCCATTCACCATGTGTCAGCACTGGTGTTCTTTCCAAGGACGTGTGAATGTCCAGGTTTCGTGGGATGAGAAATTGTTGAAGTGTTGCCACTGTGCAATTCAAGTGCAATTCTGTTGGTTCCTGGAAGGGTTGTGTAAGGATCGAGCCAAGGGAATATATCTATGTGTTTTAATTAATTTATACACTGTTAGAATGCAGAGCAGATGACTTTGGACTTAGAGAGGTATAGACCTCTCTGCTTGCCCTACTCTTGAGAGTTGAATGCTATCTGCTTAACACTTGTTCCTCTTAGAGGTGTTCTACTGAAATCCCCACTTTGCTGATGCCTTCCTGCTTAACTTTTCAGAGCATGCTTGTGCCTATCTGGGCGGAGCATTGTCTGCTCTCTACGGACTGCTGCTGGAGATGGGCAGGGGGGGGCAGTGTTGCTGCCCACAGCCCCTGCCCTGCAGCAGCTTTGGCAGGCCCCATCTTTTTGGCCTCAGAATTAATGGATCACTTGGAATTATGGTCTGGGAAATTTCACCACGAGCTACCGTATTAGGTGACATACCTCAACCAATAATGAGGACCTTAGTTCTCTGAACTGGAAGTCACAATCATCTAAGGCTGGGGCCGGTGAAGTCCCCTTGAAGTCCTATATGTTGTTGTCCCACTCCCACTGAAGCTGTTGTTTTTTGCGACAAAAGCGCAGAGTGGGAGAAAGCCAGATTTTGTGGCTGTTGAAGGTGCTGCCCCATATTTACAAGGACACATAAAGCCACCCTGCGTGGATTTTCATGTCCCTGTAAATACATCGCCTTTACACGCAACACTTTGCATGAAATGGGCGTGCCATGGGTGTTGCTGTGGATGTTCCCACGCAACACCCATGGAACCTGACACATTTCCAAATTTACGAGAAATCGAAAACCTGTAAATGGAGCATTGAGGAAAAATGTTTTCATTTCTCCTCTTTCTTTTCCTCTTTCTATGCGTGCTGCATTCTGCAGCACACATACAATGAGGAAATCACCTCTTGTAATTCTTTATTTGCAGGAAGGTGTCCCTTCCTGCACATAATAAGGTGTCCCTTCCTGCACATAAACAATCTGAAATGGTGTTTTGAAACTTCTATGTGTGATGCTTAATGCATCATTTTTTTCAAAGATTGTTTATGTGCAGGAAGGGACACCTTCCTGCCCTAAACAATCCTTCCCCTCAATGCAGGCATCCTTGCACTATGGTGACAACAGGACAGGGCAGCAAATTGTGCACCAAGGGAGAGCAAAGGGATCCCTCATATCGTTGTATATATGATTCATCTCTGTGCTTCGGAATTAACGCAGCACAACTGAGCCAAATGGCTTGCGGCCCGGCGCTGCGTTAATTCCTTGTAAATGAGGTCCAAAGAGTTGCGTACGTGCCATAGATTTGCTGCCTCACCTGGTCCAAGGTTTTACCTTCAAACTCGGTCACTTTTTTCTGAAGTTTGAATTCTTCAGGAGACTACATGCCCCCTACCGTGAGGTCCACCTGAGCCTATTTTCATTGCAGCAAAAAGCTTTGAGCATGGCAATCCAGGTTTTCTTGCCTGTCTCGGGTGCAAAATTCACGGGCAAGCCCCAGCACCTTGTCGGACTAAGCCTTACTTTTCCCATATTGCTGTGAAAATGCCATTGGGTCCATCCTGTACCCACTGTCTCCACAGAGCAGACTTCTCTGCCCCGGGTTTCTCTCGAGCCGGCTCTCCTGCAGAGTTCAGTCTTTTGTGGTCAGCTGAGCCTCCTGGAGATAAAACGTGTTCTGAATTTTGTGTCCCTGGAGCAGATAAACAGTAGGCCAACAACTTGACTCATAAAGAGCAGATCCAGTGCCTGGGGTACTGCAGGAGTCATAAGTTGTTGAGTCCTTGAGTAAGTCCACCTCTTTGTACAGGAGTCAGTTATCAGTTTTCCTCATTTAAGTAGGGCCCTCTTGTTGAAGTGGAGTTTCCCCAGGTCCAAGAATGTCATGAGGATGGGATAGGTGCCATATTTATCTTGTGCACAAGTCAGTGATTGGAGAAATTCTACCATGCAGACCTACTTATTTTACTGTACTCGGGCCACGTCCTTTTGCAGCACTTCCTCTTTGCCTTAGTGTACGATTACCTAGGAGCACCTCTTTCAATATGGTAGAACCTTTTGACAAGCAGGCAGGTCTGCCTTCAGCTCATTGACTACTCACCTTTTCAGATGAAATATCCTCCCACCTGACATGGTCTAAACTGCTTCTCTCCCCTCTGTGACTAGAGCCTGATTCAATACTCAGAATCTGAGAATAAATAGGAGAATCCCTCACTGGCACATCCAAGTCAAAAGAGGTGCTGTTAAGTCTGCCTTTAGTTGTGCCAATTGTTCCAGTCCCCTCCCAGACAACTAACTCCTGATTAGTGGTCTGCAGTTAGCTCCTCCCTTTCCTTCTTGTGCTCAGAGGCAGCCCACCGCCTCCTGAACCAGGTTTGTATTCCAGATCTGGAGGTCTGACGAGTGGCGGATCTCATTTTAATGCAGTTCTCTGATGTTTGAACCCACTCGCCCATACCTTTATCAGAGTTCTATTTCTTGGCCTTTAAACTTCATTACAGTCTGTGTGCAGGTGAGGGCAAGTTCCATTGGCATCTGGACTTTACTATACAAACAGATCAAGCACTGCCAGTTTTCACAGATGTGGTGTTTTAGTAATAATACCAGTATTTGTAAAGCGCGAGCAATTACCCGAGGGTGTCAAAGCGCTGGGGGCCGTCGGGAAGATTAAGCGAGCTATTGCCCAGAGTCACATGGTGCTGGGCTAATCTGCCACTGGCGATCAAACCATGAGCCCCACGCTCCGGAGTCAGCCACTCTGGCCGCTGCACCACACCTCTCCCATGTCCAGGAGCCTACATGTTATTTAAGACATCTAAACATGTCTTTCTCTGCCTGTATGTCTATATCTAAATGCATGTATGTGTTTACATACAAACAGATACATTCACACATACATACAGCCACTGCTAGAGATGCCATTGGAGCTTCAGAAGAAGGCTGTAGTATCCCAAAATGCACTGTACTGAAGAAATTATATAAATGTAATTTATGATGCACTATTGAAATAAAGGACAGATGTAGAAACGATATATATTTGGATTAACAGTTCATCATTACAAGAGATTAAAGAGTAACTTCAAGCAAGGAGGGCACCGGGTGGTGCAATCAGAAGGAGACACAAACCAGGTTTTAGGGAATGATTGACCTTTTTAGAACTAGTTTTATGCAAGTTCTGGCTCAGGGAGCCTAAGGTACAATTTATAACATTACTTTTCTACTTACATTATCAAAAGTCTGATTTCACCATTAAGTCAGATTTTGACAATTTAGCCATTAACAAAAAAATAACTATGAAGGACTTTTTCCAGGCGGAGATTTAGAATTAAAACCACCACCTAGGCCTGTCTTATGAAAAATATAGCCATACCTACACAGTGAAATAGCTTTTAGGCATTCAGTCACTGTGAGGGAATATTTTTTAAATATATAGAGAAACATTTTTTTTGAATATTTAGGCACCCTGCCTTGTGGGCTTACCCGGCACACTTTAGTAGTGACTTCTTAATATATCAAATGTTTCCCTATATTGCAAAGGCACATTTCCTTGCCATGTGTTACTACAGTATCTTTAACCTGCAGCCTAGCCAACCCTCGAGATATATATATATATATTTGTCTTACATGCAGGTGGGGTACATACACACTACAGCCCACATATGATATTTAACCTTCAATGACATGGGTATATTTTAGGCACCATTTAGAATAGACTGACAGAGATGTTATGTAGGCCAAAAAGGGTGTTCCAATTGCACATCATATGTTGTAGGGGAATCACAGGAGCTTTACTATGGTTTAGCAGTGGTAAAGCAAACACGGAGAGGAAAAATGGAGGGGCCACAACAAAAAATATACCGTGTTGTATATCCTTGCCCGTCTTGCTTTGGCGGGACCCTCCTACTGGAGGCAAGAGCAAATCCACAATATTATCTTTTAAGGCTAAACAAATGCACTTACTGCTACTTGAAGCCTTTACTCATTTTGTATGCACTGTATTGTAACATTTGTATAGCTCTTGTTACATGCATACATGGGCAGCACACAACACTGTGGAGGGTGTGTGGTTGGAAACTGCTGTCTTCTTGTGATCCTATGTGGGATGGTTTTCCATGTTGTGCGTGACGACCACTGACGTGTTCACCGTGTTATGGAATGGAGCGCTTAGCAGTGTGATGGATGAATAAATGTGAGAAATGAGTGTGTGGTTCATGGTTTTTAGTAAGACGGTGGTTTTGATCAGCTCTGAAGGTCCCTTTGTGGTGTCTCTTATGATCACATTCCACTAAACTGGTTATTGCACAGGGT
Organism: Calotriton arnoldi; assembly: GCA_963921515.1. Taxonomy (NCBI): domain Eukaryota; kingdom Metazoa; phylum Chordata; class Amphibia; order Caudata; family Salamandridae; genus Calotriton; species Calotriton arnoldi. Next base: position 16,588 of record CAWUFW010006752.1, on the reverse strand, counting down.
TGTCCGTTTTGTGATTTGTTGTTTATGTTCCACAGCAGGCATAGGTTGGAAGGAGAAATGGTCAGTAGATCTGAAGGGATGAACTTCGTTATAATCATTCGTTATTTGATTGCCATTGAGGGATTTCAAGAAGCAGTCACAGTATCTACTTAGTTGGACTAAATTAGAGTCCTTCGGTGGCCAGTGGTGTGTAGCAGACCTCTTCAGCTATTACAAGCCTGTTCTGTTGGTGGACGGTACTTTATTACTGTTTGAATGAATTTCTTGAAGTAAGGCGCCATGATGATTCACGGTGCAAGTGTTGTGTGCTGTACCCTGATTTGTTTGTATTGCTTATATTTCATTTGTAGGTGTAGTGTTCCTTTTCCTTATGAGATCCCATGGAAGATGCTGAGTGCTTTGAACCTTGATCACTTAGCCACTGGTAGCCAGTGGAGTGCTTACCGGGCAGCTGTTATGTGTTCTCTGGGGTGAAAGTGGAGAAGATGTCTCGTGGCAGCATTTTGGAATGGTTGCATTTTGCGTATGATGAAACTGGAAGCTGAGATATAGGTTGTTGGCAAGTGAGTGTGAGGACATATTGTCGCCTTTGTTGGTATCCAAGGTATGGGAAGAAGCGACACGGTGTTGTCATTGTGTAGAAGGCGCACTTTGTGACTTTGTTGACATGTGGTATCAAGGCTAGATCCGAATGCATGGTTACCCCTCCATTTCTTACCTCCTTTGATGTAGCTGTTGTGCTGTTTGTAAATTTGCTCTGAAGACATCACTCCCCGTTCTTTCTCCTTTTTGTGACTCTTGTTCTCTGATAAATCCCATCCTGGGACAGATTCCAACTCCTTTTGTTGGACTCAATGACTCATAATTTACCTTTCCTGGTTGCCCAACCAGTTCCTTTTGATTATTTCCAACTTAATTCAAATGTGTATGTTGACTCTGTTCTGATGAGATAGATGTTTCTTGGGATTGTGAAACTGTTTGTTTACACAGACATACTGACATTTACCTTGATGTGGGTTTGCATAAGCTGGTCTTTCTTCCCCTCCTGTGGTTGTGTTTGTGCTTCCATTCTTCTCCCTGCCCACACCCTTCATCTGTCCAATGCCCTTTAAGTTCAGCACCTTACGTCACACTCATGGCAATCCTACTTTCCATACCACCCCACTGACGATGAAGTTTCATCCAAAATGTACCTGTCATACTTCTTCCACTAACACAGTTCTAAGCAAAACGAAACCGCAAATTTCATGAAATAGCAAAGTTTTCCACGCATTTTAGTTTTAGATTCAACCTAGAACATCTCTGGAAAAAATCTAATTAGCAGGACGCTGTGATGCAAAATTAAGAAGCTTAAAACAAACAAGACTGTATTCCAAATAAAGAGGACGTCTAAATACATCTAATGGGTTTACATATAGTTCATTAACAGGCATTTTCTGAATGTGAGAACACCTTGGCTCTGATAAGTAAAATAGTGGAAGGACTCAAGAGTATTCCATGTTTTTTTCAGTTGGAAAACCCTGTCATTAAAACAGAAGACATATTTTGCCGAAAAGCGGCTGCAGATTGTAATTACCTTGGGGGGTACACAAAGGTTTTTAAAAATTCAGAAATCTACGTACGGAAGCACTTCGCCCGCAGTTTTATTAAAAATCAACAAGGTGATGGAAGAAATGTTTGAATGAATCCCAGCCACTGCCAATCACTCGGGCCACATTCGAGACCATCGTTTTTACTCCGACTGTGTCATTCTAGACAGAGACCCACCTTAGGCAAATCATTCTTGGTGCTGCTCCAATAGGAAGAGTCCAGCCCGAGCTGGCAGGCAAGGTCCCCTCGACGCGAGTACACATCAACCCCAGATCTACTTAGGTCTCATCAATGAGGTACAGCTTGAGCCCCATGGCACAGTGAGCACGGGATCCATGTCTGTGTATACCATCGCACTTAGGGTGTATATTGCAGAAATCACAAGGTGATGGAAGGAATGCTTGAACTAACCTCAGCTAAAACAATGGACTGGGATGCAGCTCCACGTAATGACCAGTGGATGAGATTAATTCAAGCAACAACCCATCACTTTTTGTATACTTCAGTGTGACGCCCTAAGTGCGACATGTATGCCCAGACCTGGGTTCCGTGCTCACTGTGCCACGGGAACCAGGCTACACCCAACTGAGAGACCCAGTTAGGCCGAAACGGTCCTGGGTTGCTTCTGTTCTGGTTCAGAGAAGACCTGACTTGCCAATTCAGGCTGGGCTGTTCCAGATGGAGACGGACCAAGGCTGATTTGCATATTACTGGGTCTATTTTTAGGTGGCATGGTGTTCATAAAAACGTTGGACTGGAATTCGCCCTGAGTAATTACCAGTGACTGAGATTAATTCAAGCATTCCACCCATCACTTTTTTGTATTTTTAATTATGTTCTCAGTTTAAGAAAGCCCTTCTTTCCATCCGCTGCTGTAACATGCAGTGGCTTCCATCAGTTGCAGGGGTGTAGTGCTAGGAACTGCGGCCCTGCACCAGCGTCAGCCAGAGGAGAGCACTGACGTGCAGCAACTTTAAGGACTGTACCACATCAGTGGATTGAATTAAATTTTTAGGTCGAGCCTAGCGGCAGGGCGCATGCGCTGCTCGCTCTGTGAGGCATGCTGTAATAGAGTATGCTGTGGAAGCCCCGCCCACTGGCTGCCCATATTTTTAATTGGCTTGCGTCATTGTCCTTTGTAAACGCTGGCTTCAGATTGATTATGAGGCTTGTTAGTTCCTCCTTGGTACCGCCTTGTCTCCAATTGTTACTGCCCATAAGGACTGGACCTTTTACTTGGCTCGTTACACGGTTTGCATTATATTGGATGTGAGCACTATTTTGTTTAATGTTATGCCCCTATTCCGGCCAATTAGTCGCAGCACGCTGCCCGCTTTTATTTTACTTATTAATCGCGGTCCGCTTTAACTATAGCGGCTGCGTTTCTTTATTTATCTATTTTTTTTAACATACTAATGTCGGTCCTCTATAAGTATAGCGGCCGCATTTACTTATTGTTTTATTTTTTTGTTCACTACCGCCCATGCGGCGCTTTTACATTTATGGAGGCCACGCCCTTTCTTTAGACAAACCGTGTCTAAAGAAGGGTGCGCGGCCGCTATTAAAGTGAAAGCGCGGCATGGGCGCTTTCACAAAAAAAAACATCTGTTTGTCAACTTGACAAACAGATGTTTTTTTTAATCAAAGCGCCGCATGCTACGGTTTCACTTTAATAGTGGCACGCCCCTTTCTTTAGACGCGGCTTGTCTAAAGAAGGGGATGCGGCATCCATAAATGTGAAAGCGCCGCATGGGCGGTAGTAAACAATACAACATTTGCAATGCAATATGCGAGAACTATTGCATTGCAAATGCTTTTTTATGTCAGGAAAATGCTACAGGCTCGGTTCTCACCCCGTCCAGAAGAGTGCTGACTGGAGACCCCGAGTCCTATCTGCCCTCTTCACATAGCCACGCCAGGCCAGCTTGGGAGGACCGGCCACGCGCTCAGAAATGACCACGATGGACTGCTTCACACAAACCAGCCTGGGGCAGTGGGAGAAGGACCTGGCTTTGGGCGCACATGAAATCCACCACATAGCCAGACAGGGGCCTCTGCTCGCCTCTATCTCTCACCAAACGGTGGCCCTGAAAACCCTCCGGCATCTGCAGCAGAATAAGGGCCTGTGCCACGAAGGCTCAAGTGTGCTTGCAGTGGCACTGGATGGTGGCGGTACACCTCATACGGATCAAGGTGGAAGTAACACGTCACGCGTGGCCTGTGACACGGGCTGCAGGTTTCCCAGGGCAGGGAGGGACCCAGAGCAGCAGTGCAGCTCCAGGACAACCGAGAGGAGTGCAGAGGGGGGTCTGCGGCCTACTGCGCACTGCAACTGCATCACACCTGAATGGCTCCGGCCGAGCGACCAGGACCCTGGCAGAGAGAGCCTCAGACAACAGACTCTCCAGGGTGACAGACTTAACTTCCCAGCTTCTGTCAGTGGAGCAATACTTTCTGACCCCACTGGCGGAGAACCAGCCCTTCAGCATTCATCTGAAGGTAGGTGCCGTTGTCACTTGATGTCACCTTGCTTCTTGGTTTGTGAAGTTTGCCACTTAAGCACTACGCAGCTTGTAAGGCGCTAGCTTGCAACCAAGGCGCGGGCATTGCAGCACACCTACGGAACTCAGGGGCAGATTTACAAGCCCCTTGCGCCACTTTTGCGTCACTTTTAACATGGGAAAAGTGACGCAAAAGTGGCGCAAGGGGCTTGTAAATCTGCCCCTAAGTGCTTTCTTTGCAGCACACTACACCACTGAGCACAGCCCACTAAATCACAGTTTATTGACATGGTTAGATTTTGGAAACTCGGGTAGGATTTCAGAAAGCGTTAATGATTTAACAAGTTTTTGTGATATTTGTCAGTACTTTGCGATATTTTCTTGTGGGTTCTATATTGTCAAACACTTTCATCACTATGAATTCTGTCTTTCTTTGGGCAGGCGTGTTTTAATTAATTTTTAGAACGCTGGGGGGGATCTGGATGTTGAGAACTGGAAACTAGTAAACTTTCATCTTGGGACGGGATTGTCTCCGGCATGTTATACGGACATGTTCTGCTGCCAGAGTGCACATTTGTATGGATTTCCGATATCCGAATTTTATCTTGGCTCTGGTGTTACGCTAATCTATGCGCGTGTGCAGAGGCCTAGGCCTATCCCTGATGTGAGAAACTGGACCTGTCCTATGACCATGAGGGATGCACAAAGGGTGCCCTCATTATGGGTAGAGGACAACTGTCTCTGTTCTGGGCTTAAGGCAAAAAGCGGTGGTGGCAGCGTACCATGTTTATAGAAAAGATCAGTAGTGTGGTCAGACTTTTTAGGTAAAGCCGGGGCAGCGTATGCGCTGCTCTGCGAGGCATGCTGTATCTGAATATGGTCTTGAAGCTCCGCCCACTCCCCGTCCATATTTTTCATTGGCTTGTGTCATTGTCCTTTGTAAATGCTGGCTTCTGATTCGTTAATAGGCTAGTTAGTCCCTCCTTAGTACCGCCTTGTCTTCATTTGTAACCTCCAATGAGGACTGGCCCTTTTACTTCGGTTTTTACACGGTACGTCTTATTTAGTCTGTAAGCACTATTTTCTTTAAAGAGTTTCTCCTACTTCAGGCACGACATGCGTTCCTGCAACATTCAGCGCGCCAAGTGCACTTTCACTTTCCAAGCAGCCCGGGACAATGGTGGCCGCTTCTTTGACATGAAATAGGTCTCGCATTTACAAGAGTTTTCGCTATTGGCATTGTAAATGACAATGCCTGTTATTTATGTGTTAATTATCAAAACAGATAAATTAAAGGCATTGTCATTTACAATGCAATAGTTAAACTCTCGCAAATGCGAGACCTATTGCATTGCAAATGCTTGTTACTCCGGTGCTAGGGACAGAAATGTAAGTATTTACTCCATTGTTCTAGGCCTGTTTGTGAACAACGTGGGATCTGAAAGCTGGGGTGGAACATTTGAGTTCACTGTCTGTATGGCGCCTTCCTCAGAAGCGCCTTCCCCTCCTGCAGCCTAGCACTGGTTCACGAGTGCCCCAGAAAGGAGTATGTGACAATAGGGTAAATCTCAACGCACCCCACCCACATAGGAAACATATGCTGAAATCACTGCCTGCTACACCCAATATCATGCCACAGAAGGCAGACTATATGCCTGCGCCACATGCATGGGTGCAGGACAACCTGCAGACATGAAGCACATTTTGCACTTGAGCAAATTCATTTAGAGAATTAGCACAGGAGCACGATGCACTTTTCCTCATGTACATAAAGTCTGACATATATCTGTCTGACCCTTAGTGCTGGACGTGAGTCAGAAGCAGGAACTGACGTTTCTGACAAAATCACGCGTCTGTAGGGATTCTGCTATGGAAACTTAAAATGGCGGCTGCACAAGTCCGGGAAGAGGAAACCGTCTAGGGGCGCAGGTGCGCCCTTTCATTGAGGGACTTTGTCTTATGTTCAGTGTGGGGTGTCACTGCACTTATTTATGAAACCCCAATAGGCATTGTTTTTAAATTATGAAATCTATTCTCTTTGGTTTGACTACTACATTTGGGGTACATTTCTCATTTTTATGGGATTCACGAGGAATTGCGGGAGCGCTCCTTGACCATTCATCCCGCCGGGCATATAGTAGGACTAAGAAACAGGTGCCTAACTCCTGTGCTAATGTGAAAGGGTAAACGTGTCATGGCACAGCAAACTGTTAGGTTATATGTCCTAGTTACAGGGACTTTCTATGCCTCCTTGCTTATTTAGACTTTCATGTTAGAATACCCTAACACCAATGTTTGTCTATACCTCTTGCTCTATAATGCTACTGGGTTTACTGACAAAATACAGAAATATCGTGGGACATAAATATTGTTTAAGAAATACCGAGCACAAAAATATTGTTATCCTATACTTATAATGTAAATAACAAAATCATAGTTAAACATAGTAAACATTAAATATATTAACAATAAACAGTAATAATATAATGTAAATTAAATATATTTAAATAATTTAAAATTATATGTTATAATTCTTTTTTAAAACTATATATATATATATATATTCACTGAAAAAACCATAGGTTTTAGGGACGTTATAGTTACAAATTAGCATTTAAAAAACCTTTGAAATTCACTGAAAAAACCATAGGTTTTAGGGACAGTTATAGTTAGTTGGACATTGCACTCGTACAAAACCCGTGAAATTCCCCCGTTATAGTTAGTTCAGCTAACTATAACTCGCGCCCCGCAATGCACTGCTGATGACGTCACATATTACATCACTCATGACATGGTCAGTGACATCACTGATGACATCACTGATGACATCTCAAATGACATCACTGATGACATCATCCAGTGACTGTGTGTTTCTGTAAAGTTTAAATATTTTTTATATATATAGGGAAAGGCGTATTGAAGAATGAGTGGGTGTATAAGTGTCTGTATGGATGATTTAGTAGGTGCGTGACTAATTCTATAAGTGAGTGATTAAACGTATCTTACTGAATGCATGGGTTAGTGACTAAACTGGGTGAATGTCTGTATCTGTCTGTTGCTGTGTAAGTGGCTGCATGGGTTTGTGAATAGCTACATGAGTGTCTATAAGAGTTATTGATTTGTTGTCTGAGTATCTGTATGGGTGCCTGAGTGTTTGTGTGGATGGGGTGTGTGCGACTGTGCATAGATGTGTGAGTGGGTGATTCACTGGGTGGATGGTTTCAAGAGTGCATCTGTGATAGACTGTATGGGTGGGTAAGTGTGTGTAAGAGTGTGTTAGTGAGTGAATGTATGTCCCAGTGGTACATGTGTGAGTAACTACATATGTGAAAGGCAGTATATATGTGTGTTGGAGTATATAAATAGCTATAAGCGAGAGTGAGTGATTGTGATAGTGGCTGTATGGATGAGTGTGTGCTTGTATCAGTGATTGTATAAGAGCGTAACAATGTGCTAGTATTTGTATGATTAAGTGAGCTGGTGTGTGTATAACTGTATAGGTGAGTAAATGGCAGTGTGTTTAATTATTTGCATGACTGACTAGGTGTGTGAGTACCTCTATGGATGAGTGGCGGTGTTTGAGTGTCTATATAGGAGTAAGAGTGCATATGATAGTCCTGTATTGAGTGACCATAAGTATGAGTGACTGTACGGGTGAGTGAGTGGATGTGTGTGTGTAGACCTAAGAATCAGTGAGAGGGTATGTAGTTATTGGTGTTGGAGTGTCTATGGTTTTGCGAATGGCAGTCTGTAATTTAGATTGGGTGTATCAAAGGTTATATTAGGGTGTGAAGAGCTGCATCAGATTATCACGTGGATGATGTCATCAGTGATGTCATTTGAGATGTCATCAGTGATGTCATCAGTGATGTCACTGACCATGTCATGAGTGATGTAATATGTGACGTCATCAGCAGTGCATTGCGGGCGCGAGTTATAGTTAGCTGAACTAACTATAACGGGGGAATTTCACGGGTTTTGTACGAGTGCAATGTCCAACTAACTATAACTGTCCCTAAAACCTATGGTTTTTTCAGTGAATTTCAAAGGTTTTTTAAATGCTAATTTGTAACTATAACGTCCCTAAAACCTATGGTTTTTTCAGTGAATTTCAAAGATTTTTTAAATGCTAATTTGTAACTATAACATGTCTGAAACCTACGGTTTTTTCAGTGAATTTCAAAGGTTTTGTAAATGACAATTTTTAAATGTATTAATTGTTATATAAATTTTTTTCATACTGATTTCGAAATTTTTTAGAAAACATTTTTTTTACATATTTTATTTTTTAAATTACATTGTAATTATATTATACATTACAAAAAATACTTTCTCAGAATGAATTACTTTAGTTTAAATACTTTGCACATAGGCAATAGACTTTTAAGTACAGTAGTTACAGTTGTTGCAATGGGCAACACATTTTCAAACACAATGCAACATTCAGCTCAATGTGAATTTCTAGTTAAATGCAATTAGTTACTTTATGGATTACTTTTCTAACCACAGGACTGGATCCTAGATTCAGTCCTGGTACATCTCCTGTAAACAGTTGAGTAAAAGCGTTTTGGTTACAGTCGTGATTTTTAAGGAATATTATTGTACTTTAAAAGTTGACACTTAGAAACTTTTTCTCATAGAATGACCAATGTTATCCTATTGAAGGAAATTCACTTAGGAGGTAAAAACTGTTATCGTTACTTTTTGTTACTCAGTGTTGGATCCTGGATCCAGCACTGGTGCATCTCCTGTAAACAGTTGAAAGAATGCATTTAAGTCATACAGGCGATTTTTTAGGAATATTTGTAGTTTGTGAAAATCGACACTTTGAAACTTTTCTGCTGAAAACCAGACAAAGGATTCCTATGGAAGAAAATATAAGTTACTGGTAAGTACGGTTAAAATTACTTTTCAGGGTCAGTGCTGGGCTAAAAGATGCAGCACTGGGTTCTCTCCTGATAACAGGTGAGTAAATTGGAATTCGTACTTTGGTTGATTTTAGAGGAATATTATAAAGTTCCAAAACTCCACACTTAGAAGAATTTCCAAGTGAAACCAGTCAATGTTAGCCTATGAAGGAAATTCAAGTTACCGGTAAGTACGGTTAAAATTAATTTTGAGGATCAGTACTGGGCTGAAAGATGCAGCACTGAGGTCTCTCCTGATAACAGGTGAGTAAATCAGAATTCGGATTTCGGCTGATTTTAGAGGAATATTTTAAAGTTCCAAAAATCAACACTTAGAATCTTTTTCAGCAAAAAGCAGGCAATGATATCCTATGGAAGGAAATTCAAGTTACCGGTAAGTACGGTTAAAATTACTTTTGAGGATCAGTACTGGGCTGAAACATGCAGCACTGAGGTCTCTCCTGATAACAGGTGAGTAAATCGGAATTCGTATTTCGGCTGATTTTAGAGGAATATTTTAAAGTTCCAAAACTCCACACTTAGAAGAATTTCCAAGTGAAACCAGTCAATGTTAGCCTATGGAAGGAAATTCAAGTTACTGGTAAGTACGGTTAAAATTACTTTTCAGGACCAGTACTGGGCTGAAAGATGCAGCACTGAGGTCTCTCCTGATAACAGGTGAGTAAATCAGAATTCGGATTTCGGCTGATTTTAGAGGAATATTTGTATGTTTCAAAAATCAAAACTTAGAAGAATTTCCAAGTGAAACCAGTCAATGTTAGCCTATGAAGGAAATTCAAGTTACCGGTAAGTACGGTTAAAATTACTTTTCAGGATCAGTACTGGGCTGAAAGATGCAGCACTGAGGTCTCTCCTGATAACAGGTGAGTAAATCGGAATTCGTATTTCGGCTGATTTTAGAGGAATATTTTAAAGTTCCAAAACTCCACACTTAGAAGAATTTCCAATTGAAACCAGTCAATGTTAGCCTATGGAAGGAAATTCAAGTTACTGGTAAGTACGGTTAAAATTACTTTTCAGGACCAGTACTGGGCTGAAAGATACAGCACTGAGGTCTCTCCTTATAACAGGTGAGTAAATCGGAATTCGTATTTCGGCTGATTTTAGAGGAATATTTGCACAATGGTGAAGGGAGGGGGCGGGGCCTGAGGTGACATCTGTGCAAACGCGCCCCGTGGCGCGTTTTAAGTTGGGGGATTAAGTCCCCTTGAATCCTGAGGGTCCCTAGGGGCCAACTAGCCCACCAGGAACCTCCAATATGCGCCAGGGGCTGCGTTGCAGAGACGTGTAGAGAGGCCACACCCCTTTTACACCTCTCTGCAACGCAGCTCTGTGCCGCTTTCTGGATGTACCTGTTGGGCTAGTTGGCCCCCAGGGACCCTCAGGATTGAAGGGGATTTAATTCCCCATCTTAAAACGCGCCACAGGGCCTGTTTGCACACATGTCACCTGAAGCCCCGCCCCTCCCTTCACCACTGTGCAAACGCGCCCCGTGGCGCGTTTTAAGTTGGGGGATTAAGTCCCCTTGAATCCTGAGGGTCCCCGGAGTCCAACTAGCCCACCATATACCTCCAAAAGCGCCACAGAGCTGCGTTGCAGAGAGGTGTAAAAGGGGTGTGGCCTCTCTACACGTCTCTGCAAGGCAGCCCCTGGCGCATACTGGAGGTTCCTGGTGGGCTAGTTGGCCCCCAGGGACCCCCAGTATTCAAGGGGAATTTGTTCCCTCTCTGCAAACGCGCCAGGGGCGCGTTTGCAGAGTGGTGAAGGAAGGGGCGGGGCCTGCGGGCCCGATCGTTTTTTTTGTTTTTTTTTTGTCCCCTGAAGGGGGCTGTGTGGCCCCCTTCCTTTTTTCTCTTTTTGGGCCCTGGGGACCCCATCCCCCAGGGCCTTACTCCCTTTTTAAATTTAAAAAAAAAAAAAAACGGGAAGGGGGCCGCGTGGCCCCCCTTCCCTGGGCCTGTATTGGCCCCGGGGACCCCATCCCCGGGGCATGGCCTCTATATTTATTATTTTGAGGGGGCAGCGTGGCCCCCTCCTCTGGCCATTTTAAGGCCCCGGGGACCCCATCCCCGGGGCCGGCCTTTCCATTTTTTTTTAAACATTTTTTTTCTCTTTTTTGGAGAGGGGGCCGCGTGGCCCCCCTCCCGGGCCACTACTTGCCCCGGGGACCCCATTCCCCGGGGCTGGCCCTCTCCGTTGGGGACTGTGGGGGTCCCCAATCCCCCACAGTCCCGCCGGCTCCCCACGTCCCTTGGGAGCCGGCATTGCTATTCCACATGGGGAGCAGCTGACATGCTGCTCCCCATGTGGAAAGCAATCGCTTTGGATATTGGAAGAGAGAGCAGGTTTCCCTGCTCTCTCTTCCAATATCCAAAGCAGTTTGCTATGGCAGGACGGGAGCCGCGAGGCTCCCGTCCTGCCATAGCAAACTACAGTGTCCCGGGGGTAGGCACCCCGGGACACTGCAGGAGCCGGCCCTGGGGGGTGGTGGTCCCCAGGGCCATCAAGGGCTCCAGGAGGGGGCCGCGCGGCCCCCCTCCCATTCAGTACACAGCCCCGGGGAGGTGGTGGTCCCCGGGCTCTGGGGTCCGTAACGGACCCCCATATTAAAATGTTTAGTGCCCCGGGGAGGTGGCGGTCCCCGGGCGTGTGGGGGGCTGGAGCCCCCCCACACTGGTTTTATTTTTAATTAAAAAAAGCCCCGGGGAGGTGGTGGTCCTCGGGGCTGCGGGAGGGCTCAGAGCCCTCCCGCACCATTTTTCAAAAAAGCCCCAGGGGGTGGCGGTCCCCGGGGCTTGGGGGCCCTTTGAGGCCCCCCACACATTAAATTATCCCCCCCACCATGCCCCCGGGACTTGGGCCACCCAGGGGCCAACTAACATCGAAGCGCGGGAGACCGCGCTTCGATTTTTTTTCGGCAGGATTCGCGCACCCTGAGCGCATCCTGCCGATTTAAAAAAATTTTTTATTTTTTTTGCCCAGGGGGTCCTTGTGGGCCCCCTGAGCAAACCTAGGGGTCAGGGTGTTTCTACCCTGCCCCCTTTGTGCGCTTTGCGCACTTGTTTCTGTCCCTCGGTTCTAACAAGGGACAAAATGGCTGCCAACATTTCCTGAATCGGAATGTTGACAGCCAGCTGACAGCCAATTAACATGCAGCTCGTGATCGGGACGGTGCGCGCAGGGTGCGCTGAGGGTACGCGGACCCTACTCGGCCATAGATATCACTAACTTTTTACTTTTCATTTTCTCAGCAACTACTGAACGGATTTACACCATTTAACAAAAAGGGTTCTTTCTGAACCAAGAACTACCTCTTTGCCAAATTTGGTGTAATTCCGTTCAGCAGTTCGGGCTGTAGCCGTGTCTAAAGTTTCCTATGGAAAAGTGCATGGGGAAAACGCGTTTTGGGACCCCCTTTTTCTCGGCCCCCGCTTGACCCGAGACTTTCAGGGTAGGAGCGGACCGGAGCGGGCCACAAAGTTTGAAAATTTCGCGAAGATACGTCAACCGGCAAGAGAGTTATTTCAAATAGAATGTCGCGGATTTCCTATGGATAATAGGTTGTAACTATAACTATCTACTGGCGACCGCCAGTAGATAATATATATATATATATATAGATATATAATTGCAGCTCCTCTGTAGTACCAGAAAATTACTCGAACACTCTTAGAAGTTGCAGGAAAAATTATTCAAATGGCTCCAAACTATATATATATATATATATGAACACCACATCCGATTCCTTACAACACGAAACCGGACACCGACACGGGGAGATTTCTGGAGATAAAATTCTTTATTCCGAAATTATGCTGCAACGCGTTTCGGCATCAACTGCCTTGATCACACAGTGATCACTCCATGTTAAGCGTGCAATTAAATTAAAAACCTGCAGAGTGACCCGATCACATGACCGGAAACTTTTCAATGGATAACGAAGACAGACTTTCCTATCGGCACATCAAAAATAGTTACAGTCACTTGTTTTGTTTTATTGAAGTGCTCGATACTTTGGGCAAAACATTAATAATTAATTCCATAATGTAGAATTATATGCGGATTCATCAAAAACAGTTAACAATTAAAATTTCATTGTTTGACTATTTACAGCGTTGGGTTTACAAAAAAAGTGCAAGTGCAAGAGTTCATTATCTTTCCTCATTACTCCATGAGTGTCTTTAAATATAGGTGCACACATTAAGAAGTCCATTGATGGACTAGTGCCTGAAAGCCAATGTTGCAACCTCACATCAGAGGCACTATACAATTGAATTGCGCGCATCACTCTATCTTCAGTTGACCATGCAAATACATCGCATTTTCATTAAAAGTCATGAATTACTATGCAATATATTACTCAATCAAGTCCAAAACCCAACTTAAAGCTGCTTAATACTAAAATACAATAAGGAACAATGTTATGCTCATGAAGATCCCAATTGTGGAACCCTGAAATTTCAGAAAGTTTTGGATGTCAATCTTATGTGCAAGTACAATTTCTCAATATCTTCCTGTAGGCATTTTTCAATTTTCTTTTTAGGTATACTATACCAAGATCTAAGGAGAATTTTTTTTTAAATTAGATAACTACCAGTGCCTATGGGCCCGATTCACAGAACTAACTTACGGCAAAAATCCTAAACTTACTACCATTTTGGTATTCACAGAATTAACTTACTCATCTTGGTATTCACAGAATAAACTTACTCATTTTGGTATTCACAGAAGACACTTACACATTTTGTGTAACTTACACATTTTGTGTAACTTACTCATTTTGTGTAACTTACACATTTTGTGTAACTTACACATTTTGTGTAAACTTACACATTTTGGCATTCACAGAAGGCACTTACTCATTGATGAGTAAGTGCCTTCTGTGAATACCGAAATGAGTAAGTTAATTCTGTGAATACCAAAATTGTTGTAAGTTCATTCTGTGAATACCCAAATGTGTAAGTTCATTCTGTGAATACCCAAATGTGTAAGTTCATTCTGTGAATAACAAAATTGTTGTAAGTTCACTCTGTGAATACCCAAATGTGTAAGTTCATTCTGTGAATACCCAAATGTGTAAGTTCATTCTGTGAATACCAAAATTGTTGTAAGTTTAGGATTTTGACGTAAGTTAGTTCTGTGAATCAGGCCCTAAGATTATATACACTTTGGTCCAAATTGTTTCTTGGTCAAATAGTGCAAAATTCCGCAAATAAAGTGCTAGTGCATGACAGTACCAATTAAACATTCGAACATTCATACATCTGCCAATATTCCAGTGTCTGGTGCAAGTGCAACCCATGTCCTGTTGTACTGGCATTCATGAATAGTGCAAATTAACTTCCCATGTCAAAGTGCTAGTGCATTACAGTACTAGTTATATATCCTAAAAGACCAGTTACTTTCATCACTTTACATACCAAAATCACGACATTCTCAAAAAAAAACCCTTACTGATATTTCTGTTCCCCATTTGGAAGATATTTAAAACCTCTAACTGCAAGACATCTATCTTTACTTCCAGCTTCATAGATACAACACAACTCAACATTAACAATTTTCTAATCATTACTCTCATTGCTGACGTTTCCCTACTGGACGTCTGCCTTCACCCAACATAAAATGTTACTCTGCTATACAGCTATAAAATCTGAGAAAAGAATAACTGGATTAACATAAATGGACATACAGATCTTCCTCAACGTTTAGTCCATTTGGCGTTTTTGTATTGAATAACATATTGTACTTGGACTCCAATTGACGAAGTCTACCCTCTCTATCCCCTCCTCTTTTAAGTTTGGGGACTTGGTCAATTGCAAAGTAGGACAACTCATCTATGTTCCCTTTGTGTATTTCATTCAAGTGGCGAGCCACCACATAGTTCTTGTCATTGTTCTTGACAGCCCATAAATGCTGTAGAATGCGGATATGAACCATATGAATGGTACTGCCTACGTACATTTTTGGGCATGTACATTGCAAGATATAAACAACATATTCGCTTCTACACTTCAGAAACTGTCTAATTTTCCATGGGCTGTACAAAAGTGGTGACGTCACTTGTTTCTCATTACGTCCAATCTTACACGCTTTACATTTGAGACATCTATGAAAGCCTGGGACACTTTTCAACCAACCGGCTGTTTTGCTAACTTCAGGACTGTTGACTACCAGGTCGCCCCTCATAGATTTCGCCCTATTAACCCCTTCCATGCTTATGACGAGCTGGACTCGTCATGGCACACAGTGCTCGTGTGCTCATGACGAGTCCAGCTCGTCATAAGACCACCCACGGGGAAGCGCTGGCGCTCCCCGTGGGAATCCGATCGTCGGGGTTTTTTTTAGGAGGCAGGGGAAGGACTTCCCTGCCTCCCCCGCCCCATCAATGACGCCAGCGCGCGAGGCGCGCTGACATCATTGAGGGTTTCTTCGCCGACGCGCTGGAAGCCATTTGCTTCCAGCGCGTCGGGGAAATAAGGTGAGTTTTGGCTCGGGAGGGGGGTTTGATTCAAAAGAGACATCGAGGGAAAGGAAAGGGTTTTCCTTTCCCCGATGCCTCTTTTGTGCATTTCTGCTGCACGATCATGTGATCGTGCAGCAGGAATGCCCACTAGGCGGGATTGTGAGCGTAGAGATGTGCCTTCTCTCCATTGCCACCCTGTAAAGTTAGCTGGCGAAAGCCTGTTTCCCGACCGATCCGTACAGCACACCGAACGAGCAAGTACGATGCGCACAACAGCAAAAATTCCGGCCGAGCCGTACTCACCCAAACCAGGTCCTGTTCTCCGACCGAGGCGAATCCGGAAACGCTCGAATCGAGTCGCACGGAAGGGAAAATGCAGCCCCGTCCGGCCGGACAAGTACGATATGCGCTTCCGTACGCTGCCGAACCCGCCGCTACGCACGGCACGTCAAAGCATCCGGGAGAGGCGCACATAAGCTCCGATTCGCGCCACAACACGATCCACGGCTACGAGACGAACACGGCATCGACGAGGACGACGCGAGCGACGAGGACGAAGCGAAGCGACGAGGACGACGCGAAGCAACGAGAAGGACGAACGACACGAACCAACCATGAATCCCTTCGTCCCGATCATACCAATATTCTACATCTACTACCGGAACAGGCACGGACGCGTACGGCGCAGAAGGTAAGTCAGACACCAACCACAAAACACATACAACACGTACACGACACATCACACACATACACGGGGATGCTGAATATACTTACACCAGCAACAGCAGCACCATAGGGGCGGGATGCCCATCACCAATGCCACATATGCACACAGGGGCCTGAATGCGCACCACCACCCCTACCCAGGGGGCTGGATGCCTACCACTACTACCACCCTCACCCAGGGGGCAGGATGCCCACCACTACTACCACCCTCAGCCAGGGGGCAGGATGCCCACCACTACTACCACCCTCACCCAGGGGGCAGGATGCCCACCACTACTACCACCCTCACCCAGGGGGCAGGATGCCTACCACTACTACCACCCTTAGCCAGGGGGCAGGATGCCCACCACTACTACCACCCTCACCCAGGGGCAGGATGC